>JAQGDG010000039.1:1200000-1874990 GCA_029844215.1 Przewalskia tangutica | reverse complement strand
AACCGCATCACTCAACACGGAACTCCAGTAGCTCGCGTAGGTCCGCGGACCGCGTGAGGTATTCTCGAATCACGGTCCCGGAACCGCTGAGTCTGCCCGCGTCGGAGGCAACCCGTGTGAATATGTCAAGAGTTGAGTGATAGTACACTAACATAACGAACTATCTTTAAACAACATAAGCACAACAAGAATACTCTTATACAAACGTTACAAGACACTAACACACATAGATCATATCATGTCTACTTATCAAACCATCTTATTATTCTTTTCACAATTCAATATAAGTCCGTTATAAACACATAGGCAAACCTGCTTTTATCATTCTTAAGTGGTTATACTTAACTTCCCATAAAGCTAGTATAACTCTTAAGCTTCGCTTTAAAACTCAATTAGTTCTCTTCATTAAAAATGATTCATAATCCTTTGAAATGCTTTGATTATTTATTAAGCAGCCGAGGCATTACCGTAAAGGTTATTCGTGCTTAAGTCGTGAGGCATTCTGTAAGTATTATCGTGCTTAAGCGTGAGGCATTGCCGTAAGTATTATTCAGCTTAAGTCAAAGACATTTCGTAGTTATTATTCGTTAACACGTACGCGTCGTACTACATATATATTATAAAATATCATGCTTTAGGAAGAATCACACACCTTCTCAGCGAAAACCACCTGCCAAGTTGAATATGTCGCGCGCAGAGAATCATCCTATAATAGTCAGACACGTCTATCAACGCTCGACTACTTTGTAAACAGCTTCTAAACAGAGGGTTCTATATCCTACGGAAAATTGGGCGCACTTCCCTACCGGTGAGCTACTCAAGTCTACGGTGAAAACAAATTCATGTAAGTACTGATTTGATTATTCTTCTTTTAAACTTCCTTCTACTGTGATAACAGTTCAATTTATTCGCAATATTCTTCTAAGTATCTAATACTTATTCTTATACTACTACAGTAAGTATTCTAATTCAAAGAGGGTTAGGATTAGTTACCCTGTAAGCCCAATAATATCCTAGATAAAGTCGCTCGAGCAAGGTTTTGCTCTAAGTTGTATGCTCAGGAAACCTTAGAAGTTCTTCACAACTTCTACTAAGTACTAAGGATTTGGGCTGGTATTTTGGGCATTATAACAATACAAGAAGGCAACTTTTCTACCAAGGGAGGGGGTAGATTTCGGCCAGGCTAGGGGGTATTCGGCCATGGCCTTCAAGTGGAGGGTGTTTGGACGAAAAGGCTACAAAGGGAGAGGAGAGGATTTTAGACTGAAGCTTTGTGGATGAAGAACTCTTCATCTCAAGAGGGGTATTTATAGGTCAAGGGACGGCCAACCAAGGGCAAGATGTAGCCAAGTGCTAGGCAAGTGTAAGGCCAAGATTAGGGCAAGTGTACCAAGCCAACTAGCACACAAAAGCTCCTACCAACTACTTGACAAAATCGGCTATCCAATTCGGTCCAATTCCGCCACAAGTCCATCAATTGGAGGGTGACAAGTGTCGCCTCCGTTGGTCCAAAATGTTTCGTCTCTCGGAAAAATCCATAAAAATTAGAAATGGCATACCGGAATTTACCCTACGAAAGCGTGGAAACGTTTCGTCGGAAAACTATTTGCTTTGTGAGTTGTGCCCAAAATCGCCCAAGGCCTAAACTTTAAGGCCAAACTTTTACGTATTCCCACGCACATACTGCGGAAATACTTGTATAACATTCTCCCTCGCTTAGAAACATTCGTCCCGAATGTTCCTTCCCAAGCAGATAACGACAAGGTTCTTCATAACTTAAGCAGTTTGCAAAAGCCACACGGCCACAAAACAACACTTAGGCAAAAACGATAATGAAAATTTACAAGTAGGAAAGTGAATTAACGGAGGTGTGGGGAATAGGTGAGATACTTACGCCTCATGTCCTCGCCGACTTCCCACGCCATCTCTCCGAGCTCGTTCCGCCACAAGACTTTGTGGAAGCCACGCCCTTCGTCCGGCAGACGCCTAACTGACGATCGATTATCGCTATGGGAACCTCTCATACGATAACCCCTCACACCGGACATCACAATCGGGTGCACTCTAGATGGATCCCCGATACATCTCCTCAAAGATAGATACGTGAAAAAGCGGATGCACGCCTCCCGGTCGGACGGCAGATCCAACTCATAGGCGACATTGCCTACCCCGCGGACAATAAAACGCCCAATGTACTTGGCCGAAGTTTCTTTCTTCCCGAATCTCATCACACCTTCATGGGTGACACCTTTAGGAAAACCCAATCATGAACCTCGAACTCAAGATGCCGACGATGATGATCTGCATACGACTTGCCGACTGCGGTCACAATAGCCGCCTCGGATAAGCTTCACCTTATCCATCGCCGCGCACCAAATCTGGTCCCACTGCACCTCACCCACATCGAACCAACCTATAGGCGACCGCACTTCCTCATACAAGGCCTCATGCGCCATCGAATACCGGGAGTGGTAGCTATTATTGAACGCGAACTCAACTAGAGGCAAATGATCCTCCCCGCCTACCACGGTCGATAACACAGCTCGCAAAGATATCCTCGAGTGCGGATAGTGCGTTCGCCTGTCCGTCTGCGTGGATGGAATGCGATGCTCGTGCTCACTGCGCCCCTAAACCTCTCGAAAGACCTCGTGGTTAGCCGAACCGGGCTCCTCTGCGATATGATCGAAATAGGGACTCCATGCGATCGACGATCTCTGGATGTAAAGTGGCATAATCCTCAGAAAAAGTCGCCTGACGGGAAGAAAGTGGGCTGATTTCGACCGTCGACGATAACCCATATAGAATCATGTCTCCTCCGAGTGCGAGGTAATCCTGTGATGAAGTCCATTTTGATCACCTCCCACTTCGGTAGGATCTCTATCGCTGCAACAAACCACCAGCCTCGTGCTCTACCTTCACCGACAACACGGGCGAGCTACGAACTCGCAACGCCCTCTTCAAGCCATCCCACCAATACACGGATCTAAGGTCGCGGTACATCTTGGTCGACTCGGATGGATAGAGTAACGCGCTATTGTTTGCTTCCCAAGAACTGCTGCGAAGTCTCAAACATCCGGAACACACAATCGCCTCAAACCTTAGCACCCCATCGTGCTACCTCAGCGACCCTTGCCCTCACGAAGAGATGTATCACGATATCGAATCAAAGCCGGATCCTCGAATTGCCTCTTCACCTCCTCGACGATGGAAGACTCGAACCTCACGAACTCTAACCCACCGCTATCGTAATCAATCAAGCGGACACGAGGCTCGCTAATCGATGCAAATCACGAACCATGTCCTCCTCTCTCTGCGCACATCCGATAGGCTCCCCATCGACCTACGACTCAAGAGCATACGCCACAACATTGGCCTTCCCGGGTGGTACAGGATATCAACATCGTAATCCTTAAGCAACTCTAACCACCGCCTCGCCGCAGTTCAGCTCCTCCGGTGAAGATATACCGGAGGCTCTTGTGGTGCAAAAATATCCACGTGAACCCCATACAAATAGTGCCTCCGATCTTCAAAGCGTGAATCACGCCAACTCCAAATCATGGGTGGGGTAGTTCCTCTCGTGTTTCTTGGTGTCGGGACGCATATGCTATAATCCCGCCATCTTTGCATCAACACACATCCCAACCCGATGCCCGACGATCGCAATACACGACATAACCATCCGGACCTCCGGAAGTAAGAACGGGCGGTCGCCGGTCTCTCTTTAGCAATCGAAACCACCGCCACAAGCATCACCATCAAACTTGGCTGCCTTCTCGAGTCACCTAGTCAATGGTGCGTAGATAAGCAAACTTCCACGAATCACGATAATATCCTCGCAGGCCCGAAATCGCGAACCTGCAGCCGGAGTAGTAGGTCTAGGCCAAGTCTGACGCCTCGATCTTGGCGTATCCACTCGAATGCCATCGGCCGAACAATATGCCCAAGAAACGCCATCAAGTCAACCAAAACTCACATTTGGAAAACTTGGCGCATAATGCTCGGTCCCGAGAATCACAAGCCACATTCTCAAATGCTCGCATGCCTCGCCCGGCGAGAATAAACCAAGATATCATCAATGAACACTATCACAAACGTGGTTCAAAATGGTTTGAACACTCGGTTCATCAAATCCATGAATACCACGAGCATCGTCAACCCAAAGACATGCACGAACTCATAATGCCGTCACGGGTCTTGAATGCGATCCTAGGGACATCCACCTCTCGACTACTTTGATGATAGCCCGACCGTAGATCAATCTTGGAGAAGATTCGCACTCGCAACCGGTCGAACAAATCATCAATCACGGAAGGGTATCATTCTTAATGGTCACCTTGTTCGGTACTGTAATCAACACACATGCGCGGCCCCGTCCTTCTTCTTCACGAACAATCTGGCGCTCCCGGGGAGAAACACTAGGCCCGATGAAGCCGCTTCTCCCAAATCTCTAAGCCGATCCTTCACTCTCTCAACTCGGCGGGTGCCATTACGTATGGCGGAATGGAAATAGCCGAGTGTCCGCAAATGTCAATACAAAACTCAATCTCTCTCGGGAGGATACCCGAGGTCGTCTGAAACACGTCGGGAACTCTCGACCATCGGCCCGACGGAAAATCTGGTACCGCAGCTTGAGATCAAACACGAACGAGATGGTAGATATACCGCGCACCATCTTCCTAGCTCGAGGTAGGAAATAAACCTACCCACCGGCGTCTGCGTGCTCCCACTCAACAACCGGCTCCTCAGAGCTGGAAGGTACTACTCTCTCAGCGGTCTTCATTGGCATAGCGAAGCTAGCCAATCCATCCCCATGATCACGCCGGTCAATCATCTCCACTCTATCAAGTCGGCCAGGTCCGACGTAAATGGTCACAGGACAAGCTCTATATACCCGCCGAGCTACCACCGAATCACCCATCGGCGTAGCTACCTCGAAAGTGGTCTATGGACTCGTGCTCTATTCCTATCCTACTAGCAACAAGGGAGATATATAGGACCAGTAGAACCGGATCTATCAAAGCATACACATCAAACCAGGAACCGATAAGGTACACGACGACATCGGTGAGGCCTCACGATCTGTCGGTGGACAAAGCATAAATGCGGTTACGAGGACCGCTAGGCTGGGACCGCGCCACGACCTGCTGCGCGACCTGCTGGCCCATGAGTACCTTGCCCTCCGGGGCGAGTAACTGTCGGGGATAAAGAAGACGCGAAAGAACTCATGGCGACCCTACCATCGCCTTGCCCTTGGACCGGTTCCTCGCATAGTGACCTCGCTGGCTACAATCGAAACAAGCTCCGTAGCACCACAACTCCGAAGTGGGATTCGCCGCGACGGCCACCGAGGGGTGGTCCCGACGGCAATACCGCTGCCTGACGCTCAAGTCACGGGGCCCCGGTGCGCCCTCGAATATCTGGTGTGCGAGGGCGGTGCAGAGTGCTCAGCCGGGCGTGGTGCAAATCTAGGCCGCTGCGAGGCCGCCACCACGATAGCTACCAAAAGACCCTGCCGTCTGGTCTTCTGCTTCTGCTGTCAACGGCGGTCTACGCTCACCGCATCCAAGAGCATGAGCTGCATGCGGGTAATGTCCATACGGCTGAAGAGAAACACCCGCATACGACTCGGCCATATAGTCATCTAGCGGTGACGTAGCGGTGCACCTATCCTCATAATCGCTACTAACGCTGGACATATCGAGCCAATGAATCAAACTCGACATTGTACTCACGGCGGTCGTCCTCTCGCCTCGGCGGTAAAAATCTATCGGCCGCGCCTCTCCATCCGTGGAGGCAAGAAGTGAGCGAGAAAGCCTCGAGAACTCATCCCAGTAGGCGGGGACGCGTGCTCTCCGGGATAACTCCCATGAATCAAACTAATCGATCGCGGTATCACGCGGCCGATGAACCAGGTCACAGACTCTGTCTCTGAGGCCTTGATCACCCGCATGATCCTCAGTAGCTGACGGATGAACTCCTGCGGATCATCCTCCGGCCTCGACCCGTAAAACTCTGGCGGGCTACAACTCAAGAAATCTCGTAGCCTCAAACTATTCGCTTCGGGTGCACCACGGGTCTGGCCGGCTGAGGCTGAATCCCAGGCTGCCGCGTCCGGCTATCCTCGTATCGGCCAGCCTACAGCCACAGTGGGCCATCTCAGTACCCTAACTCCTCCGCCCCAGTGTGGGACGGGAGGTGTGGGTACTGTGGTCTCTATTTGGGGCGGCGCCATAGAACCCGCTGTCTGCGGTATAGTGGGCGAGCCCTCGTGACTCTAGGTGTCCCACTAGCGCCTCCTCGCCTTGCCGCTTCTCGGGCGGGTTGCCTTACGTGGAGGCATAATCGTTCTGAGAAAGGAATACGTTAGAGGGGTCCAACTTTAACACATCTCTAAAGCACGATCTCGAGTAAGAAGAGTGAAACTAATCCTAAATATCCTATAGCCTCACGATTATTGGTGTGGTGCAATACACCGATAATCAAGACTTACTAGATACGGTGCGTAGACACTTTCCGAGGATTAATCGCTCGATACCACTTTTGTCACGACCCATTCGGGGCGTGATCGTGCCTGCGGGGCACCCAAGTAGTCATACATCAGTAATCGTGAAATAATAAACAAGACATGAAACAGTTTATAAAATAAGACACGGTTTATGTGAGAAAACACGCTTTCGGCATATATATATAAACATGGTTTAGCGATACATCCGATCTTGCATAACATGACTACGCACTAAGGAAATATACAACTATGGCGACAGGGCCGCCATACCTCGATCAGATAAAACTATCTACAACAGGAGATCATACAAAGTAGAGCCTCGGAAAAGATGGAGCTCCCGACACCAACGTAGAGATCCTAAGAATGTGGATCTAGCACTGCTTTACCGCGGCATGAACGCGGCCCAAGGAGGTCAAGACAACGGTACTAAGTATATGAAGCGTAAAATACTTGAATGAAAACATATCATGTTAAAATCAGTTTTGCAAGTATGTATGAAACAACGAGGGACCGCGCATAGTGCCACATCATAAACAAGAGCAACATGTAAACTGCGAGGTCTTTTCTAGGCCGCGAATGATCGAGCGGGGCAATTGCGTAGTATCACCATGCAAGCCTAATCACGGACTCCGTAGTCCGCGAGGCCACTCACATAGGCGCGCATAGGTACATAACCGCATCGAGGGTAGCTACTCTCCTCGGCATCGCCCCGACTCGTAGTCCGCATGGCCATATAGACCGCATGAGGTATAACCCCGCATCACTAACCTCGAACTCCGTAGCTCGCGATAGGTCCTTGGACCCGCATGAGGTATTCTCGAATCACGGTCCTGCATCGCTGAGTCTACCGCGACGGAGGCGACTTAACCCCGTAATATGTCAAGAGGTGAGTGATAGTACACTAACATAACGACTTATCTTTAAACAACATAAGCACAACAAGAATACTTTATACAAACGTTACAAGACACTAACACACATAGCATCATATCATGTCTACTTATCAAACCATCTTATTATTCTTTTCACAATTCAATATAAGTCCGTTATAAACACATAGGCAAATCAAGTTTCTTTTATCATTCTTAAGTGGTTATACTTAACTTCCCATAAAACTAGTATAACTCTTAAGCTTCATTTTAAAACTCAATTAGTTCTCATATGTTAAAAATGATTCAGTAATCCTTTGAAATGCTTTCAGTTCTTTATTATTCAGGCTTAAGCGTGAGGCATGTAGTAAGTGTTATTCAAAGCTTAAGCGTGAGGCATTGCCGTAAGTATTATTCAGCTTAAGTCAAAGACATTGCCGTAGTTATTATTCGATTAACACATGCGCTTCACGTACTACATATATATTGTAAAATATCATGCTTTAGGAAGAATCACATACCTTCTCAAATAAAACCACCGCCAAGTTGAATATGTCGCGCAGAGAATCGACTATAATAGTCGACACGCCTATCAACGCTCACTACTTTGTAAACGATTCTAAACAGAGGGTTCTATATCCTACGGAAAATTGGGCGCACTTCCTACGTGAGCTACTCAAGTCTACGGTGAAAACAGTCCTATGTAAGTACAGTTTGATTATTCTTCTTTTAAACCCTTCTACGGTGATAACAGTTCAATTCTATTCTGCAATATTCTTCTAAGTATCTAATACTTAGTCTTATACTACTACAGTATTTAATCTCTAATTCAAAAGAGGTTAGGATTAGTTACCTCGGTAAGCCCAATAATATCCTAGATAAAGTCGCTGAGCAAGGTTTTGCTCTAAGTTGTATGCTCCAAGGAAACCTTAGAAGTTCTTCACAACTTCTACTAAGTACTAAGGGATTTGGGCTAGGGTATTTTGGGCATTATAACAATACAAGAAGGCAACTTTTCTACCAAGGGAGGGGGGGGGGTAGATTTCGGCTAGGCTAGGGGTGGGGTATTCGGCCAAGGGCCTTCACAAGGGGAGGGGGGGATGTTTGGACAAAAGGCTACAAAGGGAGAGGAGAGGATTTTTAGACTTGGAAGCTTTTGTGGATGAAGAACTCTTCATCTCAAGAGGGGTATTTATAGGACAAGGGATGGCCAACCAAGGGTCAAGATGTAGCCAAGTGCTAGGCAAGTGTAAGGCCAAGATTAGGGCAAGTGTACCTAGCCAACTTGCACACAAAATATCCTACCAACTACTTGACAAAATTGGCTCTCCAATTCGGTCCAATTCCGCCACAAGTCCATCAATTGGAGGGTGACAAGTGTCGCCCTCCCGTTGGTCCAAAATGTTTCGTCTCTCGGAAAAATCTGCAAAAAATTAGAAATGGCATAGTCGAATTTACCCTACGAAAGTCGTGGAAACGCGTTTCGTCGGAAAACTATTTGCTTTGTGAGTTGTGCCCAAAAATCGTCCAAGGCCTAAACTTTAAGGCCAAACTTTTTGTACGTATTCCCTTACGTACATACTCTGGAAATACGGGGTATAACATACCACTTTTGTCACGACCCGAACCCGGGCCCGTGACTGGTGCCTTACCCCGGGCATCCCAAGTAGACATACATCAGAGTAATCAGAGGAACATAAAACAAGACATGAAATAATATGAAGTGTAAAACAGTTATCTGAGAAAAGTTGCCTTTCGGCATATATAAAAATATGAATCAATACATTACACCTCTTTTACAAACTCGCCACATGATTACATGCACTCTAAGAATGATATAACAACAATGGCGGGACGGGGCCCGTCGCACTCGAATGTAGTACAACGACAGGACTATACCAAAGATAAGCCTCAGAAACGGAGCTTCCAAAACGCCAACTGTGATCCTAAGAGCGGGGATCAACGACTGGTGTACTTCCACCTGCGGCATGAACGCAGCCCCCCGAAGGAGGTCAGTACAACAGGTACCGAGTATGTGAAACTGAAAATACCGCAAATGAAATCATAGTAGTCTATATAAAGCGTAATTTTGATAAAATGATGCCTTTTATTGATATGCGGAAATTAGTACAAACTGCGGTTCTGACTCGTATCAACATCGAGTCATTTTCATTTTTAATAAACATCATGAGGAAAATATATAAAAGGTGAATATCTGAGCCTCGACCATGCTACATTGATTTTGAAAGCTTATAAAATATCATCATGGCTATCGAGGAACCAAGAATGAAATAGAGGTCCAGTTGGTGAGCCATTCGCACGGTTGTGCATCCCGAATTATGGGCGCTTAAGTGTGCTCTTCTGGGATCGTCATACAATATTCTTCTGAGAACAGAATCCCTATCCTTTCCTCAGCTTCATCTGCATATGGTGTTGGTATCTTGATGGGAAATGACTGTTATAGACTTGGGATCGGCTTCCGCAACTTCGGAGAACCCTTGTTCATCTTGCTCTCATCAGATACTTCTTTAAGGCTAGGGATGTATCTGAGACCATGCCAGAAATGATTTTTTTCAGGAATCTCGATTGACTTCCTGATGCCGTGAAAGTTTCTCCCGAGACGCCTCCTTAGTTCAAAACTATTCGTAGTATCAGAGGGACAACCAGTTTGTATCACGCCAACATTGGGACTTGTGTTGTGTTTTTTGCATATGTGTCCCCTACCAGTTCGAGCATGTGAAAATATGTACCTTTGGAAACTCGCTCAATCATAGGAATAGAGTTGTTGGGATAATTATGGATACTTACTTCCTCATGTATTACCACTTTGTGTCCTTCTCATATAAATTTCAAAGCCTGGTGCAGAGAATATGGTACGGCTCCGGCCGCATTGATCCAAGGCCTTCCTAAAAGGAAATTATAGTTCGTAAAGATTGACATGACTTGGAACTCGGTGAAGAACTCAGCAGGTCTTATTTGGATGCATAGGTGAACCTCTCCGACCGAATCGCTCTGGGCCCTATCGAACCCCTTACATTTATATGGATTTTTCTTATTTTTCTCATATCATATCCCATTTGTTCTAGCATGGTTGTTGTACAAATATTTAGTCTGGCCCCTTTTCTATGAGGACCCACTCTATGACCTTGCTTATGTAGTCAACAATGATGCGGTGATTTGTTATGCATTAATCCTTCTTTAGAAACTCATCTTTATTGAACGATATACGGTAATCTCCTGGCATGGGCTCTGATGTATCTAGACATTCAACACTTGTGTCGGTTGGAACATGTACTTCATGCAACACTTTCATCAATGTCAGTGTTGGGAGCAATCGCTACAATGTGATTTCTCTTTTTTCTATCAAGTCCTGAATCTTATGCTTTAGGTTGAGGCAATCCTCGGTACTATGCCCAACTCCACTAAAGTGATAAAATTATGTTTGATCAGGGCGGTAGAAGTGGTTCACGGAGTCAACTTGCTTTGGAGGTACCATTTTGATCATGCCAGCGGAAAGTAACTCTTCGAAAAACCGTGTACATGTTTTCAACAATGGTGTGAATACTCAAATTGGTTTCTTTTTAAACTTGGCACGTTGCGTGTTGTAGTTCACCGGAGGTGGTTGATTTTGGTAATTTTGTTTGGGTAATTCTGTGGAGTTTGGTAATTTTGAGGAGCCGGGTAGTTTTGGGGAGTTTGGTAGTTTTTGGGAGTTTGGTAATTTGGTGGATTTTGGTAATTTTGTGGAGTTTAGGGGGCTAACACTGGCGTTTGGAAGATCAGTGAAATCATTTGTGGGTTTTATTGAGGTCTTTGGAAGCTTGGGGAGGTTTGGTAGTCAGGTTTGGCATAGTAAACGGGCATTGGGCTGAATGGGGGAGTCATAACCATTTGGGGTGGTGGTTGATACACTTCCATGGGTGAACGAGGTTATTCCCATTTCCTTATTTATGGACTGGATAATCATGTCACATTCACCACATCATTTTTTTTCTCCAGCGCGCCTCCCGAAGTACCTGCCTTGGAGCTTCTACCAGTTACACTGGTGATTTTTCTAGACTTGAGACCATCTTCTATGGCCTCTCCCATTTCAACAAACTCTGATAATGGACGTCTTGCCATGGAAACATTATGTCATAACATTCCTGTTCTTGTGCTCTAACAAAAATTGCGACAATTTCTTTCTCTGTCATATGCGATTGTACGCGAGCGTCTTTCACTCCCCACCTGCTTACATACTCTCTATAGGTTTCTGTGGACTTTTGACTAATCCTTTTCAAATAGTATCGATCAGGAACGACCTCGATATTGAACTAGTATCATTCCATGAATGATTCCGCTATGTCCTCCCAAGCGATCCTGTTATACCCCGTATTTTCAGAGTATGTACGTGAGGGCGTACGCGTAATAATTTAAGCCTTAAGGATTGGCAAGGATCGAAATTTGGGCACAAGTACCAAAAAGAATCGTTTTTCGACGAAACGTTTTACTAAACTTGTGAAGGGAAAATTCCGGCTATGTCATTTATAATTTTTGCGGATTTTTCCGAGAGACGAAACATTTTGGACCAACGGGAGGGTGACATGTGTCACCCTCACATTGGGCGTGAATTGGGGCGGAAATGGGACGATTTGGATCTTGTGGTTAGGTAGGATATTTGTGCAAGTTAGAGTGGTAGATGGATAAGGTACACATGGTTTAATCCTAGCCCTACACTTGCCTAACACTTGGAGTGATCTTGGCCATTGGTTGGCCATTGCTTGACCTATAAATACCCCTCTAACTTGAAGACTTTCTTCATCCAAAAATCATTTCCAAGTCTTGAACACCCTCCCCCTTGTGTGAGTTGTGGTCGTCCAAAACACCCCCCCCCCCCGTTTGAGAAGCCATGGCCGAGAATACACCCTCCCCTAGCCTAGTTGGTTTCGTATAATACCCCCTTTGTGGTATAGAAATACTCTCCAAGTATTGTTATAATACCAAAATACCTTAGCCCAAATACCTTATAGTATTCCAAGGTTACACCTATACAAAAGCCCTAAAATACTACTATACTTTCCTTTAGCCACTAAACGAAACCCCTAAGGAAAACCTTCATAGTCGGTTGAAGTGTTAAGTAGAAGTGCGTAGAACTTCTAAGGGTTGTTTTTAGCGGATTGGAGCACTTGGAGTAGGAGCTAAACGTTGCTAAGGATCGATTTTAAACTTGGATAATTTTGGGCTTACCGAGGTAAATAATCATATCCTTCTAGTGTAATTGGAAATTACATACTGAAGTTGTTTAGAAATGAATATAAGATTCATAGAAGAGAATTGAACTGTAATAGAAGGATATTACGTAAAAGACTTGAATCGAAATCACATCAAGAAAATATAGTAGAAGAATAAATCGATTTACATAGATCAGATTTCTGTAGATCGATAACCTTTATTGGTTGAATGTTTCGCGAGTAGCATGCGCTACTTGGAAGGTGGACAAGGCTAGCCGTTATAGCCGTGGAGCGCTTTTTCTTATAGTCGATAATCGTCGCGAGGTATGTGATTCTTCCTATACTCTTGAGCATGAAGTATTTTAAAAGAATATATATATAGTACTAGACGATGCGTGGCAATGTCTTTTGACTTAAGCACGAATAATATGTATATATAATATGGTAGGCGTCGTGTGCTAACTGAATATAGTTGTACGGCAATGTCTTTTGACTTAAGCCTGAATAATAAGAACCTTGAAATATTTTAAAGGAATATATATATAGTACGGTAGACGTACGTGTGTTAACTGAATATAGTTGTACGGCAATGTCTTTTGACTTAAGCCTGAATAATAAAGAATCTTGAAGTATTTCAAAAGATTAAGGAACCTTTTTGAAAGAAGAGTAATACTTGGTTTTGAAAACATAAGAGTTATACTAGCTTTATGGGAAGTTAGGTATAACGTCTTAAGAGTGGTAAAGAGAATGGTTTACTGATTTTTAGAAGTTAAGAGACTTGATCTTAAAAGATAAGAGACTTGACTTGAATGAATTAATATGAATTTTGTGTGAAACCTCATTCGTGAGTAATGAGTACTTGGTTTTTAAAAAAAGGAATAAGTTTTACTGATTTCGGAAATCAGAATGAGTATCGACAAACCACTGCAGCGTTAATAAAGGGAAATGTAATGACTAATGAAGTATTATTAAAACCAGTAGAAACCTCCATCTGCATAGAAGCTAAGATGAGACAAAATGATATTACATTTTCTAGATCATGGCTGCTTTAATAAGATGGTTATAAACAAGAATAAACTGCTCACACTTATGGCATATGTACTCAATTGTTTTAAAAGAGATTAAAACATTGAACTATGAAACTTTTCTAAAATAAAGAGACTTGAGTAATTGAAATTAGGCAAACTGGAACTTTAGGAAAAGAATGTTGTTACTTGATTTTAAAGAAAAAGGAAGTGTTCTGGTTTACTTAAAGATGTGAGTCACTCTAATTTTATACTACGGGTATCGGGTGACTTTTATAAAAGGGATGGATCTCTTTAAAAGGAATTTAACGTACGTAGTACTTTAGGGTTAAAACCCGGACTTGATATAAAATGAAAGTACCTTGAGTTGAGCATAACTTGCCTATGCTTGTTGTTGTGTAACTTGCATATGCTTGTTGTTGTGTAACTTGCCTATACTTGTTATAGCCTTTGTTGTGCAAGAATTGTGTTTCTATACTACCGCGTCTCTCGATGGAGGGCCGGTTGACTTGTTGAGAACTTACTTGGACGCATCGGCGTGACGGAAGATTCCACGTATGCTTCCATTATTATTGTTACACGGGCATGTCTACACCGATGATGGATTCTCGTGGACATGTGACCATTATGGTTATTTATGGCGTAAGATCGTGACTTACGGTTGTGATCGCGTAGCTGCTTTACTTTGCCCCGTCGCCACGTGACGCAGGTGGATCTGGTATAGGTTATTGCAATTGCCACGTGTCAGCTTCGCGGCGAAGTATCGTGACTTACGGTTGTGATCTGGTGCTTAGCCGATTCACTTGCCCCCGCCTACGTGGCGCAGGAGGAGCCGGTGGAGGCTAGTGCACTTGCTGTGTCGCCGCGAGTCGGTGTTTGGATGGAGCCGTGACTTACGGTTGTGATCGTGCGCGTAGTTAACTGCCCCGTCGCCTAAGTGGCGCAGAGAGGAGCTGGTGGAGGCTATTGCACTTGCCACGTGTCAGCTTCATGATATGATTGTACAATATTATTACGGTCGGATCTGGTAGTTATACTTTCCCCGTACGGTTTTTATGACACAGGTGGGACCTGGTGTTCATGTATACTCCTGGTGTTGTTATATCATAGATCCGCCAGTGATGAAGGAATTCACGGGCACGAGTGATGATTTGGAGGGCGTGAGCCCCTGACTTGGTATAACTGTTATATGTGTGTACTGTAGTTTGGTTATCATACATGTCTCCTGCTTTATATAGACTATTATGATTTCATTTACTGATTTTCTGCTTTCACATATTTGGTACTGTTATCGACCTCCTTGGGGCCGCTCATGCCGCAGTAGGTACATCTACCGTCCGATCCCCGCTTTTAGGATCACATTTCAGGTTTGGGAATCTCCGCTCCTTGGAGGCTTATCTTTGGTATGTTACCCCAGTGCAGCAGGTTCTGTACATTCGTGGGTATGGCGGCCCCGTCCCGTCATAGTTGTTGTAAAAATCTTAGAGGTCCATAACATTGTACAAGTGGCGGTTGTAAGGATTATAACTGCTCAAATGTCGATATATATATATACGCAGAAAGGCAACCGCTTTTGGTTGGCCTATTTTCTTTATCTTGATCCATATCCATTTGTATGTTTAAGTTTTTTTATTTCACGGTTTTTCTCGATGTTGTATCACCAGGGTGCCCGGTAAGGCACTACCACGCCCGGTTCGGTCGTGACAAAAGTGGTATCGAGCGCTTAGTCCTCGGAAAGTGTCTGCACCGCGTTCTAGTAGAGTCTTGATTATCGATGTGTTGCACCACATCTATAATCGGAGGTCAGCAGGACATTTAGGATTAGTTTCCTTCTTCTCATTAGAGATCGTGCCTTAGAGTCGTGTGATAAGTTGGAACCTCTCGACGATTTCTTTCCTTTACCGCTTATGCCTCCGCGTAAGGCAACCCGCCCGAAGGGTAAAGCGGCAGAGGAGTCGCGAGTAGAGCAAGCGATCTCAGAGACCACAAGACTCACCTCCATCCCACACCGGAGCGAAGAGATGGGTTACAAGGAGTGGGCCCGATTAATGGCTGTGGTTGTGGCGACTTGAGGATAGATCGACGCAGCAGCCCAAAGAGCACCGATGGTTCATCCTAGATCGATAGTTTGAGGCTATGGGATTTTCCGAGTCAGTCGCCAGAGTTTTATGGGTCGAGGCACGAGGATGATCCGCAGGAGTTCATCCGGCGATAGGATTATGAGAGTGATCAAGGCATCGAGACCGAGTCGGTGGTTCTAGGTTCGCATCGGCCGCGTGACACCGCGATCGTTTGATTCGCGGAGCTGTCAGGAGAGAATGCACTTCCGCTATATGGGACGAGTTCTCGCGGCATTTCTTGCACATTTCTTGCCTCGCAGATGGCGAGGGCTCGCCGATTGATTTTTGGTGTTGAGGCGAGCGCGACGGTTCGGGAGTACAATGTGGAGTTCGACTCATTGGCTCGTACGTCCCGCGTTGGTAGCTAGTATGGAGGATCGAGTGCACCGATATGTTACTGAGGCTCGATGATTGCCTAGCGAAAGTTGTTCGGTGTAGCTCTTCACCGGGCATGGACATCGCTCGCACGCAGCTTATGCACCGGGATGTGAGGAGCGGAGAAATCGGCGGAATGACCAAGATCGCAGAAGAGGCCGTAACAGCAGGTCCTTTGGTGACTTTCGAGGCGACCACCTCAAAGAGCCGATTATGCGCCAACGCCAAGATTAGTGGTCCCCACCGCCTTCGGACGTTTGGGATATTCGAGCGTGTCGTGGCTCCTGTGGTTCAGATTTTAGGAGTAGGAGTTCTCGCCGGATGAGGCCACCAGATCTCAGCCGTGGCCGTTGTGGTAAAGCCCATGTAGGAATGTCGTCTGGTTTGGGAGATTGCTATACTTGCGCCGACAGAGCCATTTGACGAGACTGTCCGACCGGGTAGCACCGGTGGGATAGCACTGGACTACTAGATCGGGCCATGGGTTCCTCACCTTCTATAGCTAGGCAGGATGTTCATACACCGGCAGGCCACGATAGAGGTCGCGGTGGAGGTTCCCAGTTTTAGCGGTCCTTTGAACCGCCTATTTTCAGGTATACCCTTAACCCTCTAGAGTTTTGTATGTTTTAATGTATGTTGATGTGTTTAGTGTTATGTTCGGATAGCTTTGTGCTAAAATGTGAGTTATAAGCCTAGTTAGTGAAAAAAGGGTAAGCCTGGGGGTGAGAAAATGATGAACCTTAGAATATTACAGTTGAGACCTTAGATGTAAGGCCGTCTTGAGTACAAGATTTTGCGGGTGATCTTTGTCAGAATGTATAAGTATACGTGGAGTAATTGTGGGAAAATTCCTTGGGTGGTGTAAAATGGAAGTGGTAGCTTTCATGACCTGTATAGGTATGATTGTTCCGGATCGGGAAACAAGAGCTTGATGCGTTAAGTGGGTCGGGTTGGGGCCATGTTGCGGGCCAACCCGCGGCCTGTTTTGAGGTAGGGTCAGCTCTGGGTGGTCCCGCCAGGTGGTAGGGTCACGAGGGTGCTAGGCCCAAGTTTAGATGATCATCGTATGAGTTCGTGGATATGTTCGACCAGAAGCGGATCGTGAAGGCCGGGAATGGCCTTAAGGAAGATTGAGGCTAGTAAGATGACCAAGTTTGGAGGTGGTGACTCCAAAGTTTTGGGAACCGCGATGATCGGTGGTACGTATACTAGAAGAGTTCAAGTGTTCGAGAAGGGCACGACGAGTAAGAAAGGAAGAGAACGTGTGTTATTTCGTGGCCAGGTGTGGCGTTGGCGACTTGTTAGAAGAACTTTATCGTTATCCGTCTTGAGAAGGAACATTCGGGACGAATGTTCCTAAGGAAGGAGAATGTTATACCCGTATTTTGAGTATATACGAGGCGACGATAATAATTTAAGCCTTAAGGATTGGCAAGGATCGAAATTTGGGCACAAGTACCAAAAGAATCGTTTTTCGACTAAACGTTTTACTAAACTTGCGGCGGAAAATTCCGCTATGTCATTTATAATTTTGCGGATTTTTCAGAGAGACGAAACATTTTGGACCAACGGGAGGGTGACATGTGTCACCTCGCATTAGCGTGAATTGGGGCGAATGGACGATTTGGAGCTTGTGGTTAGGTAGGATATTTGTGCAAGTTGGTGTGGTAGATGGATAAGGTACACATGGTTTAATCCTAGCCCTACACTTGCCTAACACTGGAGTGATCTTGGCCATTGGTTGGCCATTGCTTGACCTATAAATACCCTCTAACTTGAAGACTTTCTTCATCCAAAAATCATTTCAAGTCTTGAAATCCTCCCCTTTTGTGAGTTGTGTTCGTCCAAAGACCCCCCCCCCCACTTTTGAGAAGCCTTGGCCGAGAATACACCCCCCCTAGCCTAGTTGGTTTAGTATAATACCTCCCTTTTGTGGTATAGAAATACTCTCCAAGTATTGTTATAATACCAAAATACCTGCCCAAATACCTTATAGTATTCCAAGGTTACACCTATACAAAAGCCCAAAAATACTACTATACTTTCCTTTAGCCACTAAACGAAACCCTAAGGAAAACCTTCATAGTCGGTTGAAGTGTTAAGTAGAAGTCATGAGAACTTCTAAAGGTTGTTTGGAGCGGAGTTGGAGCACTTGGAGTAGGAGCTAAACGTTGCTCAGGATCAACTTTAAACTTGGATAATTTTGGGCTTACAGAGGTAAATAATCCTATCCTTACAGTGTAATTGGAAATTACATACAAGTTATTTAGAAATGAATATAAGATTCATAGAAGAGAATTGAATCGTAATAGAAGGATATTACGTAAAAGACTTGAGAAATCACATCAAGAAAATATAGTAGAAGAATAAATCAGATTACTTACATAGATTGTATTTACTGATGGTGATAACCTTTATTGGTTGAATGTTCTGCGAGTAGCATGCGCTACTTGGAAGGTGGACAAGGCTAGCCGGGTTATAGCCGTGGAGCGTTTTGCTTATAGTCGATAATCATCGCGAGGTATGTGATTCTTCCTATACTCTTGAGCATGAAGTACTTTAAAAGAATATATATATAGTACGGTAGACGTACGTGTGGCAATGTCATTTATAATTTTTGCGGATTTTTCCGAGAGACGAAACATTTTGGACCAACGGGAGGGTGACATGTGTCACCCTCACATTTGGCGTGAATTGGGGCGGCAATGGGACGATTTGGATCTTGTGGTTAGGTAGGATATTTGTGCAAGTTGGTGTGGTAGATGGATAAGGTACACATGGTTTAATCCTAGCCCTACACTTGCCTAACACTTGGAGTGATCTTGGCCATTGGTTGGCCATTGCTTGACCTATAAATACTCCTCTAACTTGAAGACTTTCTTCATCCAAAAATCATTTCCAAGTCTTGAAATCCCTCCCCCTTTTGTGAGTTGTGTTCGTCCAAAACACCCCCCCCCTTTTGAGAAGCCTTGGCCGAGAATACACCCCCCCTAGCCTAGTTGGTTTCGTATAATACCCCTTTTTGTGGTATAGAAATACTCTCCAAGTATTGTTATAATACCAAAATACCTTAGCCCAAATACCTTATAGTATTCCAGGGTTACACTATACAAAAGCAGGAAAAATACTACTATACTTTCCTTGTAAACTAAACCCCCTAAGGAAAACATTCATAGTCGGTTGAAGTGTTAAGTAGAAGTTGTGTAGAACTTCTAAGGGTTGTTGGAGGCGGATGGAGCACTTGGAGTAGGAGCTAAGCGTTTCTAAGGATCGACTTTAAACTTGGATAATTTTGGGCTTACCGAGGTAAATAATCCTATCCTTCTAGTGTAATTGGAAATCAAGTTGTTTAGAAATGAATATAAGATTAAGAGAAGAAGATTGAAGCGTAATAGAAGGATATGGAAAAAGACTTGGCGAAATCACATCGGAAGAAAATATAGTAGAAGAATAAATCGTACTTACATAGAATTTTCCAGATGAAGCGATAACCTTTATTGGTTGAATGTTCTCGCGAGTGCGACGCGCTTTGGAAGGTGGACAAGGCTAGCGGGTTATAGCCGTGGAGCGTTTTGCTTATAGTCGATAATCATCGCGAGGTATGTGATTCTTCCTATACTCTTGAGCATGAAGTACTTTAAAGAATATATATATAGTACGGTAGACGTACGTGTGGCAATGTCATTTATAATTTTTGCGGATTTTTCCGAGAGCGAAACATTTTGGACAGCGGAGGGTGACATGTGTCACCTCACATTTGGCGTGCAATGGGACGATTGGATCTTGTGGTTAGGTAGGATATTTGTGCAAGTGGTGTGGTAGATGGATAAGGTACACACGGTTTAATCCTAGCCCTACACTTGCCTAACACTTGAGTGATTCGCCATTGGTTGACCTATAAATACTCCTCTAACGAAGACTTTCTTCATCCAAAATCATTTCCAAGTCTTGAAATCCTCCCTTTTGTGAGTTGTGTTCGTCCAAAACACCCCTTTTGAGAAGCCTTGGCCGAGAATACACCCTCCCCCCCTAGCCTAGTTGGTTTCGTATAATACCCCCCTTTTTGGGGTCTTGAAATACTCTCCAAGTATTGTGATAATACCAAAATACCTTGGCCCAAATCCCGTCTAGTATTCCAAGGTTACACCTATACAAAAGCCCGGAAAATACTACTATACTTTCCTTAGCCACTAAACGAAACCCTAAGGAAAACCTTCATAGTCGGTTGAAGTGTTAAGTAGAAGTTGCGTAGAACTTCTAAGGGTTGTTGAGCGGATTGAGCACTTGGAGAGCTAAACGCGTTTCTAAGGATCGACTTTAAACTTGGATAATTTTGGGCTTACTGAGGTAAATAATCCTATCCTTCTAGTGTAATTGGAAATTACATCAAGTTGTTTAGAAATGAATATAAGATTCATAGAAGAGAATTGAACTGTAATAGAAGGATATTACAGAAAAGACTTGAACTGAAATCACATCAGAAGAAAATATAGTAGAAGAATAAACTGACTTACATAGATCGTATTTGATGGCATCGATAACCTTATTGGTTGAATGTTCTGCGAGTAGCACGCGCTACTTGGAAGGTGGACAAGGCTAGGGTTATAGCAGGAGCGTTTTGCTTATAGTCGATAATCGCGAGGTATGTGATTCTTCCTATACTCTTGGCATGAAGTATTTTAAAAGAATATATATATAGTATAGACGATTTATCGTGTGGCAATGTCTTTTGACTTAAGCTGAATAATATGTATATATAATATTGTAGACGTACGTGTGCTAACTGAATATAGTTGTACGGCAATGTCTTTTTAATTAACCCTGAATAATAAGAACCTTGAAAAATTTTAAAATGAATATATATATAGAACGGTAGACGTCGTGTGTTAATCGAATGTAGTGTTACGCAATGTCTTTTGACTTAAGCCCGAATAATAAAGAATCTTGAAGTATTTCAAAAGATTAATAAACCGCTTTTGAAAGAAGAGTAATACCTGGTTTTGAAAAAATAAGTTTTATACTAGCTTTATGGGAAGTTAGGTATAACGTCTTAAGAGTGTTAAAAAGAATTATTTACCGATTGTTAGAAGTTAAGAGACTTGATCTTAAAAGATAAGAGACTTGACTTGAATGAATTAATATGAATTTTCAGTGTGAAACCTCATTCGTGAGTAATGAGTACTTGGTTTTAAAAAAGGAATAAGTTTCTCGATTTGGAAATCGAATGAGTATCGACAAACCAACTGCAGCGTTAATAAAGGGAAATGTAATGACTAATGAAGTATTATTAAAACCAAGAAACCTCCATCTGCATAGAAGCTAAGATGAGACAAAATGATATTACATTTTCTAGATCATGGTCGCTTTAATAAGATGGTTATAAACAAGAATAAATCGCCACACTTATGGCATATGTACTCAATTGTTTTAAAAGAGATTAAAACATTGAACTATGAAACTTTTCTAAAATAAAGAGACTTGAGTAATTGAAATTAGGCAACCGGAACTTTAGGAAAAGAATGTCATTACTTGATTTTAAAGAAAAGGTTGTTCAGTTTACTTAAAGATGTGAGTCACTCTAATTTTATACTACGTATCGTGACTTTTATAAAGGATGGATCTCTTTAAAAGGAATTTAACGTACGTAGTACTTTAGGTTAAAACCCGACTTGATATAAAACGAAAGTACCTTGAGTTGAGCATAACTTGCCTATGCTTGTTGTGTAACTTGCATATGCTTGTTGTTGTAACTTGCCTATACTTGTTATAGCCTTTGTTGTGCAAGAATTGTGTTTCTATACTACCGCGTCTCATGGAGGTTGACTTGTTGAGAACTTACTTGACGCATCGGCGGACAAGATTCCACGGGTATGCTTCCATTATTATTGTTACATGGGCATGTCTACACCGATGATGGATTACGTGGACATGTGACCATTATGGTTATTTATGGCGGTATCGTGACTTACGGCCGTGATCGTCGTGCGTCTGTTTACTTGCCCCGCCACGCGACGGTGGATCCGGTATAAGTTATCGCACTTGCCACGTGTCACCTTCGCTGACGGCATCGTGACTTACGGTTGTGATCCGGTGCTTAGCCGATTCACTTGACCCCGCCTACGTGGCGCAGGGCGAGGAGCCGTGGAGGCTAGTGCACTTTCCACGTGTCGCCTTCGCGAGTCGGTGGATGGAGCCGTGACTTACGGTTGTGATCCAGCGCGTGGCGATTCACTTGCCCGCCGCTACGTGGCGCGAGGAGTGAGGCTGAGGCTATTGCACTTGCCACGTGTCGCCTTCATGATATGATCAGACGATACGGCCGGATCCGGTAGTTATACTTGCCTCAGACGGTTTTTGACACGGTGGACTCGTGTTCATGATACTCGTGTTGTTATATCATAGATCGGCGGTGAGGAAGGAATTCCACGAGCACGAGTGATGATTTGGAGGCGTGAGCCCGACTTGTATAATCATATATATGTGTAACGTAGTTTGGTTATCATACATGTCTCCGCTTTATATAGACTATTATGATTTCATTTACAGATTTACGATTTCACATACTTAGTACTGCCAGATCGACCTCCTCGGCTGCATTCATGCCGCAGTGAGAGGTACATCGCATTGCCGATCCCCGCTTAGGATCACATTTCCAGTGTTGGGAAGCTCGTTTCTTGGAGGCTTATCTTTGGTATGTTACCGAGTGCAGTAGGTTCTTGTACATTCGTGGTATGGCGGGCCCGTCGCCATAGTTGTTGTAAAAATCTTAGAGGTATGTAACCTGCCAAGTGCGGGTTGTAAGGATTAGAATCGCTTCAAATGTCGATATATATATATATGCAGAAAGGCAACCATTTTGGTTGGCCTATTTTCTTTTATCTTGATCCATATCCATTTGTATGTTTAAGTTTTTTTATTTCCGCTTGTTTTTCTCTGATGTTGTATCACTAGGGTTCCTGGTAAGGCACGATTCGGTCGTGATGATCCATTACGCATATTTCGCACCGCAAACCAATCGGAGGCCTCTCTAGTCAGACTGTGATTGAATAGCCTCATGATTAAAATATGATTATTTCGAACTCCAACTAACTGATCACAGTATGATTATAGATGAATCATCGAGTTTCTTGACCCGTTAAACATTTCAAATTTAGGCACCTTGAATTCCTCTGGTAGATTTAAACCTGGGTGAATGCATAAGTTGTCATAACTTAATCTGGGAGTTTTCTGGGAAACCCGAGCGATCTCCTTCAATTTTTGCTCTATGTCTTGGGCTAACGTTTCTTCCATATTTTCAACGAACCTCTTTTGTTCGTCCCTCCAGACCCTCTCCAATTCCTCATAATGGTCTAGTTCACCGCATTCTGGAGAAAGGTGACTTTCAGTGACCGAGGTTTAGAAGGATAAATTTTAGCGCGTTAGGTTATTGTGGAGAATGTGAGTGGTGACATTGGATGTGTGTTGGTATTGGTGGTTATACGGACCTGAACAAAATTGGTGGTCCCTGGTATATGGGTGAAATTTATGGGTGGAGGGGTTTGGTACGAAGTACCTATATGATTCGGGTAAGTTCTTTCAAGGTGATTTGGAAAGTTCTCTGGAACTGAAGAAGATAGAGATGGGAAGGGAGGTAGAGGCCTTCTTTCCTCCATCTTCTTTTCTCACAATTTGGTCCTTTTCTATCCTGGATGTTTTCGTCTGATCCACCCGCATCTATAAAAAAAAGGGAAAGAGCACGGGAGAAAATATTTATTTATATTAAGAACCGAGTCTTAAATAGATCGCTACATATCCACCGGAAGTCGAGCTCGTCAGTTCATTTTACATAAGATAAAGCCTACTCAGCGGTTTTTACCCCAAATTCCCAAGCTTCTACGTATCCCACCTAGGGAACATCATGCCCAACGCATTTCTTTTACAAGTAAAAGGGAGGTTACATTTAATTCATTATAGGTGCCTAGATCTACCCAAAATATGGCTTTTCTTTGAAGCCATGGGCGTTGTCACACTTACAATCGCACGCTTGGCCTCGACCTATACTAACTCATGGAGAGGAGAAATACCCAAATCTTCCTCATCGATAAGGTTCTCCAATTCTAACTTGAATGCCTCGCACTTCTCAAGGTTGTGGCCAAGTGCCCAGTGGTATGGAAAACCTCTTCCTTCACTAGCTCTAGAAGAGGTTTCATGGGTTTGATGGGGTTGACCTTTTCTACGACGGCTAGTTTCTTAAAGATCTCGGTAAAAGTCTTTGAATATGGTGAAATTGTACCTCCGCAGATGTATTTTAGCATCAATGTGTTCCATGTTATGATTGGATCATGTGACAACAAGGAGTATAGCCCCCAGATGAGGTGAAGGGTTCTGTTGTCGATTAGTTGCACAATCTTCTTTCTCGAGGACACACATTCATTTATGGCGTCTCGGTTGGTTCATGTGAGTACGCACATATCTTGTGATATCTTGAAGTGGCAGTCTCACATCACTGGGGTGTGCATTTTCCATTACTCTTATGGTCTCATAGACCTCCGAACTTAGCACATGTATTGGTGTCACCTAATAAGGAAAAACATAGGCCTTTAGAGCAATGACCCCACCGAATAGATATCTCATCCAGTGGTAGCAGGATCTCATTGCTCTTAGGAGCGGTAGTGGTGCTTCCCTGGGTGGTTGACTCTTAGTTTCAGCCTTAATCGTTCCAGATGTCCCCTGATTTCTGACAGGGGTACATAGTTTTCCATCAATCCTCTCACTTCCTCGAGAGGTCCAAAGAAATGGTAAATTTCTTTAACTTTTCCGACCAAGGCAATCCTTTTGTCAACCTCGATTCTTCTCCTCCGGTGAAGCTTCTCTTCCGATATTCATATCGGTGCACATCATTACTCAAACTTCATCGAGAATTAATCTCAGCAAGTCAAATCTTTCTGACAGATGTAACGGTTTAGGTAAGTAGATTTCATTTTAGGGAGTGGAGCTAAGGCACATTTTTGTGTTTTTCTTTTTGGGTGATACTCGGAACATTGAATCAACCACATTCGACATAAATGCATGAAAGAAGCATATAAACAGATATTTGTACATAAATCATGTAATTGCAATACATTAAACGCGTCCATATGCCTTGTGAATCGAGACCATTTCTAGAGTTTGAACATGAATTGTGAGAATTTGTAAATCAAATTATTGCCTTTGTAATCATTTTGATTAATAATAATAATCTCCCCAAAGGGTTACATCATAAAATAAAAGCATATATGAAAATTGTCACGACCCATTCCGGGGCCCGTGACTGGTGCCTTACCGGGGCACCCAAGTAGTCATACATCAGAGTAATCAGCGGAAATATAAAACAAGACATGAAACAGTTTTATAAAATAAGACACGCTTTATGTGAACAAACGTCGCTTTCGGCATATATATATAAACCAGTTTAGCAAATTTACATCCGACACTCGCATAACATGACTACATACCTCTAAGGAAATATACAACTATGGCGACAGGGGCCCGCCATACCCCGATCGCATACAAACTATCTACAATACAGGAGATCATACCAAAAGTAGAGCCTCGGAGAAGATGGAGCTCGACACCAATGCAAAGAGATCCTAAGGATGCGGATCTAGCACTTTGCCCTTACCGCGGCATGAACGCAGCCTCAAGGAGGTCGATAACAACAGTACTAAGTATGCGAATCGTAAAGTACTTAAATGAAAACATATCATTTTAAAACCGGTTTACAAATATGTGAAACAACCAGGAAACCGCACGCGTGCCACATCACAAACAAGAGCAACAATAGGTAATCAGAATAGGTCTTGTCTAGGCCGCGAATGATCGAAACAGGCCACTCGCCCATATCATCATTCTCGCAAGCCTAATCTCGACTCGAGTCCGCATAGCCACTCACACGGGCCCGCATGAGGTATAACCCCGCATCGGTGGTACTACCTCGGCATCGCCCCGACTCGTCCGCATGGCCACAAAGACCGCATGAGGCATAACCCCGCATACTAACCTCGAACTCTCGTAGCTCGCATAGGCCCCCGGACCCGCACGAGGTATTCTCGAATCACGGTCCTGCATCGCTGAGTCTACCTCAGACGGAGGCGCCTTAACCTCGGTATCATCTCAAGAGGTGAGTGATAGTACACTAACATAAAATTATCTTTAAACAACATAATCACAACAAGAATACTCTTTCACAAACGCGTTAAAGACACTAACACACATAGCATCATATCATGTCTACTTATCAAACCATCTTATTATTCTTTTCACAATTCAATATAAGTCCATTATAAACACATAGGCAAACTGTTTCTTTTATCAATCTTAAGTGGTTATACTTAACTTTCCATAAGGCTAGTATAACTCTTAAGCTTGCTTTAAAAACCAATTAGTTCTCTTACTTAAAAAAATGATTCAAGATTCTTTTTAAAAATGCTTTGATCTTTATTATTCGGGCTTAAGCGTGAGGCATTCTGTAAGTGTTATTCGAAGCTTAAGTCAAAGACATTGCCGTAGTTATATTTTAGTTAACACGTACGCCTCACCGTATATATATTGTAAAATATCATGCTTTAGGAAGAATCACATACCTTCTCAAATAAAACCACCGCCAAGTTGAATATGTCGCGCAGAGAGTCACCTAAAATAGTCACGACATCTATCAAAGTCTAGACTACTCAAGGTCATTCTAAACAGAGGGTTCACAATTCTACGGAAAGTCGGGCAGACAACCCTACCAGTGAGTTATATGAGTTCACTGTAAATAAATTCTATGTGAGTACAATTCAATTATTCTTCTTTAAACCTTTCTCCGTGATAACAATTCAATTCTATTCTGATATTCGCCTAAGTATTTATACTCATTCTTATACTTCTACAAGATATATTCTCTAATATAAAAGAAGGGTAAGTTTATTTACCTCGGTAAGCCCAATAATATCCAAGATAAAAGTCGCTACTGAGCAAGGTTTAGCTCCTAAGTTGAACGTCCGATAGTTCCAAGGAAACCTTAGAAGTTCTTCACAACTTCTACTAAGGACTAAGGGATTTGGGCTAGGTATTTTGGGCATTATAACAATACTAAGGCAACTTTTCTACCAAGGGAGGGGGTAGTTTTGCTAGGCAGTGGGAAGCCTCGCCAAGGGTCACTTAGGCTAGAGGGAAGAGGGCTTGACGAAAATGGCTAACAAGGAGAAGGAGGATTTTCAAGACTTGGAAAGTAATTTGTGGATGAAGAACTCTTCATCTTAAGGGTATTTATAGGTCAAGGGATGGCCAACCAATGGCCAAGATTTAGCCAAGTGCTAGGCAAGTGTAAGGTCAAGATTAGGCAAGTGTACCTAGCCAACTTGCACACAAAATATCTTACCAACAACTTGACCAAGTTGGCAACTCAATCGCCTTATGAACGCCTCACATCCATCAATTGGAGGTGACAAGTGTTGCCCTCCCGCTGGTCCAAAATGTTTCGCCTCCTAAAAATCCGCAAAATTTAGAAATGGCATAGCCGAATTTACCCTACGAAAAGCCGTGGAAACGCTTCGTCGGAAAACTATTCGCTTTGTGAGTTGTGCCCAAAAACGCCCAAGGCCTAACTTTAAGACCAAACTTTTGACGTATTCCTTTACGTACATACTGGAAATACGGGGTATAACATTCTCCTCTCTTAGAAACATTCGTCCCGAATGTTCCTTCCCAAGACATATAACGATAAGGTTCTTCAAAACTTAAGCTTACAAAAAGCCACACACTGCCATAAACAACACTTAGGTATAAACGATAATGAAGATTTACAAGTAGGAAAGTGAATTACCCGAGGTGTGGGGAATAAGTGAGGATACTTCGCCTCATGTCCTCCTCGGCTTCCCACGCTATCTCCTCCTCGAGCTCGTTCCGCCACAAGACTTTGACGGAAGCCACGCCCCGTCGCGCAGACGCTAACTCGACGATCGATTATCGCTATGGGAATCTCTCATACGATAACCCCCGGTCACTGACATCGTCAATCGGATGTACCCTAGATGGATCCCGATACATCTCCTCAAAGATAGAAACGTGAAACACCGGATGCACCGCCTCCAGATCGGACGGCAGATCCAACTCATAGGCAACCTTGCCTACCTCGCGACAACCGAAGCGCCCGATGTACCTTGGGCCGAAGTTTCTTCTTCCCGAATCTCATCACACCCTTCATGGGTGACACCTTCAGAAAACCCAATCATCAATCGCGAACTCGGATGTCGACGACGATGATCTGCGATACGACTTCGCCGACTCGAGTCGCCAATAGCCGCCTCGGATAAGTTTCACCTTATCCATCGTCACCGCACCAACTGGTCCCACTAGCCGCACCTCGCCCACATCGAACCAACCTATAGGCGACCGCACTTCCTCCCATACAAGGCCTCATAAGGCGCCATCCGAATACTGGAGTGGTAGCTATTATTATACGCGAACTCAACTAGAGGCAAATGATCCTCCCAACTACCATCGAAGTCAATAACAACAGCTCGCAAAGATATCCTCGCAGTCCGGATAGCGCTCGCTGTCTCGCTCTGCGGATGAAATGCGCACTCGTGCTCACCGCCCCTAAACCCCTCCGAAGGACCTCCAAGTTGGTCGTAAATCGGGCTCTCTGCGATATGATCGAAGTAGGGACTCATGCATCGACGATCTCTGATGTAAAGTCCGCATAATCCTCACCGAAAAAGTCGCCCCGACGGAAGAAAGTGGGCTGATTTCACAAGATGTCGACGATAACCCATATAGAATCATGTCTCCTCCGAGTGCGAGGTAATCCTGATGAAGTCCATGTTGATTACCTCCCACTTCCGGTCGGATCTCTATCGCTGCAACAAACCACCGTGTCTCCGGTGCTCTACCTTCACCGCCGACAACACGCACCGAGCTACGAACTCGCAACGCCCCTCTTCAAGCCATCCCACCAATACACGTATCTAAGGTCGTGGTACATCTTGGTCGACTTCGACGGATAGAGTAACGCCGCTATGTGCTTCCCCAAGAACTCACAAGTCCTCAAACATCCAAACACACAACCGCTCAAACCTTAGCACCCCATCGTGCTACCAAAAGGACCCTTGCCTCACGAAGAGTCAGATCACGATATCGAATCAAAGCCGGATCCTCGAATCGCTGCCTCTTCACCTCTCGACGATGGAAGACTCGCAACCTCACGAACTCTAACCCCATCGCTATCGTAATCAATCATACGGACACCAAGGCTCGCTAATCGATGCAAATCACGAACCATGTCCCTCCTCTCTAGCCGCACATCCGATAGGCTCCCATCGACCTACGACAAGAGCATCCGCCACAACATCGCCTTCCCGTGGTACAGGATATCAACATCGTAATCCTTAAGCAACTCTAACCACCTTCTCGCCGAAGTTCATCTCCTCCTCTGGTGAAGATATACCTGAGGCTCTTGTGGTCTGTATAAATATCCACGTGAACCCCATACAAATAGTGCCTCCAGATCTTCAAAGCGTGAATCACTACCGCCAACTCCAAATCATGGGGGTAGTTCCTCTCGTGTTTCTTAAGTCGCCGACGCGACGCTATAACTCTACCATGCTGCATCAACACACATCCCAACCCGATGCCCGACGCATCACAATACACAACATAACCGCTCGACCTCCGGAAGAGTAAGAACGGCGGCCGCCGCCTCTTTCAAGAATCGAAACCCCGCCACAAGCATCACCATCAAACTTGGCCGCTTTTGAGTCACCGTCAATGGTGCAGATAGAAGCAAACTTCTCCACGAACCGATAATATCCTCGCAAGGCCTAAAATCGCGAACCTCTGCTTGAGTAGCAGGTCTAGGCCAAGTCTCGATCGCTCGATCTTGGCCGATTCACTGAATGCCATCACCCGCTAATATGCCCGAGAAACGCCATCAAGTCAACCAAAACTCACATTTGGAAAACTTGGCGATAATCGCTGATCCCGAGAATCACAAGATTCCCTCAAATGCTCGCATGCTCGCTTCCGAGCGAGAATAAACCAAGATATCATCAATGAACACTATCACAAACGTGTCCAAAAATGGTTTGAACACTCGGTTCATCAAATCCATGAATACCGCCGAGCATTGGTCAACCCAAAAGACATGACCAACTTCATAATGCGTGCACGTCCGAATGCACCCTGTCCAAGGACATCCACCTCTCGACTGCACTGATGATAGCCCACCGCAGATCAATCTTGAGAAACATCTCGCGCTCGCAACCGGTCGAACAAATCATCAATCTCGGAAGGGGGTATTCGTTTAATGGTCACCTTGTTCACCGTCAGAAGTCAACACACGCAGCTGGCCCCGCCCTTCTTCTTCACGAACAATACCGCGCTTCCCTGGGGTGAAACACTAGGCCTCGATGAAGCCCTTCTCCAAAGAAATCCCTAAGCCGATCCTTCAACTCTCTCAACTCGGCAGTGCCATTCAGTATGGCGGAATGGAAATAGCCGAGTGTCCGCAACGTGTCTATACAAAACTCAATCTCCTCTCGTGAGGATACCCGAGGTCGCCTGAAACACGCCCGGGAATTCTCGACTATCGGATCGATCAAAACTGCATCGCAGCCTCGTGATCAAACACCAACGAGATGGTAGATATACCCTTCGCACCATCTTCCTAGCCTCGAGGTAGGAAATAAACCTACCTCTACGATACCGCGCTCTCCCACTCAACAACCGCTCTCAGAAATCGAACCGTATTACTCTCTCTCAGCTTACATTAGCGTAGCAAGAAGCTAGCCAATCCATTCCCATAATCACGCCGGTCAATCATCTTCAACTCTATCAAGTCGGCTAGGGTCCGACGACTGTAAATGGTCACAGGACAAGCTATATATACCCGCCGAGCTACCACCGAATCACCATCGCGTAGCTACCTCGAAAGCGGTCTATGGACTCGTGCTCACCCTATCCTACTAGCAACAAGGGTAGATATATAGATGAGTAGAACCCGATCTATCAAAGCATATACATCAAACCTAAACCGATAAGGTACATAGCGATTTCGGTGAGGCCTCCGATCCGCTTACCGATTAAAGCATAAATGCGTTCGAGGACCGCAGAATCGACCCGAGCCACGACTCGCCGCGACTGGCCGACCCATGTACCACCGCCCGGGCGAGTAATCGTAGGAGATGATGGCGCACGTAACTGGCCGAGCCCTACCACCGGCCACGCCGGCCTGACAGCCCCGCAGTGACCGGTAGCTACAATCAGAATAAGCTCCAAAAAGTACCACACTTCCAGAATGGGATCTACCGTGACGCCACACGGGGGTGGTCTCGACGCCGCACTTCGCTACTCGACGCTCAAGCCACGGGGCCCCGGCCCGCCTCGAATACTCGGGCCGTGGCCGAGGACGGTGCAGAGTGCTCGAGCCGGGCCGTGTACCCAGATCTAGCCACGAGGCCGCCACCACGATAGCCACCGTAAGACCCTCCCGCCCCGGCCTTCTTCTTGTCTTTCCACTGTCGACCTCTGCGCTCGCATCCAAGGGCGTGAGCTCGCATACGGTAATGTCCATACCGGAAGAGAAACACCCGCATACGACTCGCCATATAGTCGCTTCAGCCCGTGACATAGCGGTGCACCCTATCCTCCATATTCGCTAACAAAGCTGGGACATATCGAGCCAATGAATCAAACTCGACATTGTACTTCGACGGTCCTTCTGCCTCGATGAGTAAAAATCTATCACCCGCGCCTCCTCATCCGTGGAGGCAAGAAGTAGTGAGGAAAGCCTCCGAGAACTCATCCCAGTAGGCGGGACGCGTGCTCTCCCAGATAACTCCCATGAATCAAACCAATCGATCGCGGTATCACGCACCGACGCGAACCAAAGGTCACATACTCGCTCTCGAGGCCTTGATCACCCGCATGATCCTTCAAGTCGACGGATGAACTCCTGCGGATCATCCTCCCGCCTCGACCGTAAAACTCAAGGGCTACAACTCAAGAAATCTCGTAGTCTCAAACTATACGCCCTGCACCACGGCGCGATCGAGCCGAGCCGAACCGAATCGCCGATCCAATCTCTCTCGTAACGGGCCACAACTTTAGCCAATAGTGGGCATCTCTCAGATTTCTAACCTCCGCCCAGCCGTGGGACGGGAGGTGTGGTGCGTGGTCCGTCTTTGCCGGGCGGCGTCATAGAACTCGCTGCCTCGTATAGATCGGGCTCGAGCCTCGTGACTGGGTGTCTCGCTAGCGACTCCTACGCTTTGCTCTTCACGGGCCGGGTTGCCTTACGCGAGGCATAATCACAGAAAGGAATACGTTAGAGGGTCCAACCTATAACACGCCTCTAAAGCACGATCTCGTAATGAGAAGAATGGAAACCAATCCTAAATATCCTATAGCCTCCTCGATTATTGGTGTGGTGCACAACACACCGATAATCAAGACTTACTAGATACGGTCAGACACTTTCCGAGGATTAATCGCTCGATACCACTTTTGTCACGACCCATTCCGGCCCGTGGATCGTGCCTTACTGGCACCAAGTAGTCATACATCGAGTAATCGGAAATATAAAACAAGACATGAAACTTTATAAAATAAGACACGCTTATGTGAATAAACGTCGCTTTTCGCATATATATATAAACCAGTTTAGCAGCTACATCCGACATCGCATAACATGACTACATGCACTTAAGGAAATATACAACTATGGCGACAGGGCCCGCCATACCGATCACAAAACTATCTACAATACAGGAGATCATACCAAAAGTAGAGCCTCCGAGAAGATGGAGCTCCCGACACTAATGCAAAGAGATCCTAAGGATGCGGATCTAGCACTGCCGCCTTACCACCGGCATGAACGCAGCCGGCGAGGTCGACAACAGTACTAAGTATGCGAAATCAGAAAGTACTTAAATGAAAACATATCATTTTTAAAACCGGTTTACAAATACGTGTGAAACAACCATGAAACCGCACGTAGTGCTACATCACAAACAAGAGCAACAATAGGTAATCGTAATAGGTCTTGTTCAGGCCGCGAATGATCAAACAGGCCACTCGCCCATATCATCATTCTCGCAAGCCTAACTCGACTCCCGAGTCCGCATAGGCCACTCACGGGCCCGCATGAGGTATAACCCCGCATCGAGGGTAGCTACTCCTAAATCGCCCCGACTCGTTGTCGCATGGCCACATAGACCGCATGAGGCATAACCCCGCATACTAACTGGAACTCTCGTAGCCCGATAGGCCCCCGACCCGCACGAGGTATTCTCGAATCACGGTCCTGCATCACCGAGTCTACCTCGCATCGGAGGCGGCTTAACCTCCAGATCATCTCAAGAGGTGAGTGATAGTACACTAACATAACACTTATCTTTAAACAACATAATCACAACAAGAATACTCTTTTCACAAACGCTATGTACAAGACACTAACACACATAGCATCATATCACGTCTACTTATCAAACCATCTTATTATTCTTTTCACAATTCAATATAAGTCTGTTATAAACACATAGGCAAACTGCTTTCTTTTATCAATCTTAAGTGGTTATACTTAACTTCCCATAAGGCTAGTATAACTCTTAAGCTTCGCTTAAAAACCAATTAGTTCTCTTCATAAAAATGATTCAGATTCTTTTTAAAAATGCTTCGATCTTTATTATTCAGCTTAAGCGTGAGGCATTGCCGTAAGTGTTATTCAGGCTTAAGTCAAAGACATTGCCGTAGTTATATTTTAGTTAACACATGTACGTCTACCGTACTATATATATTGTAAAATATCATGCTTTAGGAAGAATCACATACCTTCTCAAATAAAACCACCCGCCAAGTCAATATGTCGCGCAGAGTCACCTAAAATAGTCACAGACATCTATCAAAGTCTAGACTACTCAAGGTCATTCTAAACAGAGGGTTCACAATTCTACGGAAAGTCGGGCAGCACAACCTACCTGAGTTATATGAGTTCATCTGTAAATGCATTCCATGTGAGTACAGTTCAATTATTCTTCTTTTAAACCTTTCTACTGTGATAACAATTCAATTCTATTCTGCAATATTCGTCTAAGTATTTATACTCATTCTTATACTTCTACAAAGATATATTCTCTAATATAAAAGAAGGGTAAGTTTATTTACCTCTAAGCCCAATAATATCCAAGATAAAGTCGCGCTCGAGCAAGGTTTAGCTCCTAAGTCAACGCCCGATAGTTCCAAGGAAACCTTAGAAGTTCTTCACAACTTCTACTAAGGACTAAGGGATTTGGGCTAGGGTATTTTGGGCATTATAACAATACTAGAAGGCAACTTTTCTACCAAGGAGGGGTAGTTTTCGCAGCAGGGTGGAAGCCTCGGCCAAGGGTCACTTAGGCTAGAGGGAAGGGCTTGACGAAATGGCTAACAAGGAGAAGGGAGGATTTTCAAGACTTGAAAGTAATTTGTGGATGAAGAACTCTTCATCTTGGGGGTATTTATAGGTCAAGGGATGGCCAACCAATGGCCAAGATTTAGCAAGTGCAAGTGTAAGGTCAAGATTAGGGCAAGTGTACCAGCCAACTTGCACACAAAATATCTTACCAACAACTTGACCAAGTTGGCAACTCAATCGGCCTTATGAACGCCTCACATCCATCAATCGGAGGTGACAAGTGTTGCCTCCGTTGGTCCAAAATGTTTCGCCTCTCGAAAAATCCGCAAAAATTAGAAATGGCATAGCGAATTTACCCTACGAAAGCCGTGGAAACGCTTTCGGAAAACTATTCGCTTTGTGAGTTGTGCCCAAAAAAACGTCCAAGGCCTAACTTTAAGACCAAACTTTTTGTACGTATTCCTTTACGTACATACTCTGGAAATACGGGGTATAACAAAAATCATAAGGGTTGTCCTCTCTCTAGAACCCCTTTGGTATGATCCCACAGATCTTCTAGACACCCAGGTGCAAACCCCAAATCTTCTTCCAATCTTGCTATGGTCTGCTTGTAAGTTTTTATCTTCTCTTGGTACTTCGCATCCCGGTCATCAGCTTGCCTTTGAATCCATTTAACTATTATTGTGGCCTTATACTGTTTGTCGCTGACCCGTTGATACTAGTTGATCCCCGACACATCAACCCCTAGAATATTCGCTCCCAACCAATCCTTATAATCCTCATCACAGCTCATGGTAATTTTCTTTACCTTATATGTGAGGTGATTGTTCCATTCTCGTATATATTCTCTAAAATTTAGGATTTTATCCTCCTCATAGTCAATCACGTAATCTCCCATACCCCCGACCTGAGGCACATCATATTTCCTCTCAAACTGTCTTAAAACCTGGGCTGATGCATAAGGGCGGACCCTACGGATACCCATAAGTGGAAAGAATGGACACTTCCTACCCCAAACTACAACCCATGTTGTGATGAAGTCGGCGAACATCCATTTTATATCCTTCTCTCTAAGACCCTTCAAAGAAGAGGGACCACTCTCTTTTGGTTCCGTTAGGTATATCTGGTACATGCTTTTTCAAGTAATCATTTTGGCTATTGATAGGCAAGACTAGGGAACCTACGATTTTCCGAAGGTGTTTGAGAATCCACGATTGTAACAATATGTTGCACCCCTAAAAGTACCTAAGTTGCATCTACCCAGGGCTCAATATATATCTGTTAGGATGATTGAGACTATGTCAAAGTATTTGGGCTCCCCATTATTGGTTATGTCGTAGAAGATGGTCGCCACGCACCGATTCCGCCCGGATCGTGCCTTACCCTGCACCCTAGTGATACAACATCGAGTAATCAATGAACATAAACGATACAAGACATATTATAAAATATGAAACAATAACTGAGAAAACTTGCCTTTCGCATATATATAAACAACAACTTTTTCAACATGAATGCCTTTAATCCTTTTACAAACCTCGCCCACAACAAGATTAAGGCACTTAAGAAATGATACGATAACAATGGCGGACAGGCCCCGCCATACCCCGAATGTAAACACCTACAACAACAGGACTATACCATCGATAAGCCTCCGAGAAACGGAGCTTTCCCACACGCCGAATCGCGTGACTCCTAAGAGCGAGGATCAATGATCGTGTACCTTTACCGCGGCAGATGAACGCAGCCTCAAGGAGGTCGATAACAAAAATGCCGAGTATGTGAAACTAAAAATATCAGAAATGAAATCATAATAGTCTATAAAGCAGAGACATGTATGATAACCAAACTACGCCACAATAATAAGCCATGTCAAGTCGTGGACTCACGCCTCAAGTCATCACTCAAATATAACAATGGGTCGACGCCACAACATCAATCATGCGCCGTGGAATACCTTCCTCACCGGCAGCTTATGATATAAAAGCACCAAGGAACACACATGAACACCAGTGTCCCACTGCGCTATAATAACACGCATGGTAAGTACGAAGGCATAGCCGACTACTAACACCTACGCATCAACAAGGTCGCGAATCGATTATAAGATCTGTCTCACGATCACATGATCAAAGTCGACCACTTGCCCGCAGATCTAATGTGCGCGTCTAGCTCGAACTTTCCGCAGCCCGCATAGGCCAATCGGATCGCCCGCATGAGGTATAACCCCGCATCGAGGGTAGCTACTCCCGCAGCTGCCTCGACTCGCCGCCCGCACGCCACAAGGACCGCATGACCACAAGCGGCCGATCCTAACGGAACTCCCAGCCTCCGCATAAAGCCCTCGACCCGCATGAGGTAGTCTCAATCATAGGTCCATCGACCCGCCGAAGTCTACCCCGCATCGGAGGCGCAACTCCGGAATCATCTCAAGAGATGAGTGATGTATAATACTATCATAACAAATTTATCGTTAAACAACATAAGCACAACAAAGGAAAACCCTTTACATAAACATCACAAGATACTAACACACGTAGCATCCTAGCATGTTTACTTATCAAATCAACAAGAAAGTATTACAAGGCTATCACAAACCAACACAATCAAGTTATACACACAAGGTACTTTCTACTATATGCTAAACAAGTTCGGGTTTTATCCCCAAAGTACTTCATACATTAACTCTTTAAAAGATACGTTACTCACAAAAGTCACACAATACCAGTAGTATATGAAAATAGAGTGATTATCTTTGGAAGTAAATCAAAACACTTCTCTTTGTAAAACTCAAGTAACAACATTATTTTCCAAACGCCCAAGTTTGCCTAATTTCAAATGTTCATGTTTCTATTTAGAAAGGTTTCAGTAGTTCATAGTCTTATTCATTTAAGAATATAATTCTCTTTTAAACTATCCGAGAAACATAAGTCTTATATGTGAGTAGGATATTCTTGTTTACAACAATCTTATTACAAAGACCATGATCTAGAAATATCATTTTGTCTCATCTTAGCTTCTATGCAGATGGAAGTTTCTCTTGGTTTTAATAATACTTAATCACAAAACATTTCCTTTTATTAACGCCGCAGTTGGTTTGTCGATACACATTCGATTTCCAAAATCAAGAAACATTCTAAGACGTTATACCTAACTTTCCATAAAGCTAGTATAACTCTTAAGTTTTCAAAACAAATCAAGTATTACTTCTCTCAAAATGATTCAAAACTCTTTGAAATACTTCAAGTTCTTTATTAACACATAACAAGCCGCTTATAGTTCAAATCGCTTACCTTTTAAAAACCACATGTATTTTCTTACCAACATAAAGCCGTTATAACCAACTTCCCATAAAGCCGTTATAACACTTTATGTTTTACACCAATCAAATACATTTAGTACATGACGTCTACCGCACTACATAGTTCACACATATCATGCTAGAAGAGATAGGAAGAGGTTCACATACCTCGCGACGAGTATCGACTAATAGCAAACGCCCAAGTACTCCCAACCGCGGCTACTCCTTAAGCCAAGTAGAACGCGCCACACGAGTACTTCAACCTATAAGGCCACAAGGCGCTTTATTAACATTTAGACCTTATCGCATAACATTCTACCGAAAATTGGCAAAGACTCTCCCCGCAACAACAGAAATCTCCTCCTCTAATCTGGCCGGCTACCAAGCCAACCAGTGGGGTTATACATCTAACCCGAACGGTACAATTCTACTCCACAAGATTACTACACAAGTTCATCAGAATACGATTCGATTCTTCAGCTTAAGTCAAAAGACATTGCCAACTAACCACGCTCAGTTCTATATATAGTATACTTCAACTATATATTCTAACAACATGTAATTTCCAATTACAATAGAGGACAAGATATTTACCTCGATAAGCCCATAATTATCCAAGTATAAAGTCGATCCCGGCAATCGTTTAGCTCCAACTCCGAGCGCCCAACCCGCTCTAAACCACCCTTAGAAGTTCTAACCAACTTCTACACAATACTCCAACCGGACTATGGAGATTTTCCTAGGTTTGGTTTTGTGACCGACGGAAAGTATAATAGTATTTCCGGCTTTTCAGATAGGTATAACCTTAGAATACTACAAGGTATACGGCTAAGGTAATTGGGCATTATAACAATACTTTTGAGAGTATTTCTACACCACAAATGGGGTATTATACTAAGCAACTAGCAGTGGGGTACACTCGCAAGCACCCCTAGAGGGGGTGCTCGCCACAGGGGGAGGCCTTGGCGAACTCAACACAAGGGAGGGAGAAGGAGAGCTTTCAAGACTTAGGCAAATTTATGGATGAAGAAGTTCATCAAAAGGAGGGTATTTATAAGAAGCCAAGGCGCCAACCAATGGCCAAGATCTAGCCAAGTGTATAGCAAGTGTAAGGCCAAGATTCACCCAAGTGCCCCTAGACCCTACTCCTTAAAACCTCACAAATATCTACACAAAATATCTACCACTGACACCCCAAAGTCGCCCAAGCGCCCACCTTGCCCACCAGAGGTGTGCAGCGCCTCTCTTTGTTCCAAAATGTTCCGTCTCTCTGAAAAATCCGAAAAAATAAGAAAAGAAATAGCCGTATTTTTCCCCTCGCAAGTTTTGTAAAACTTTTCGTCTAAAAACGACTCTAACCGAAATTGTGCACAAATGCCATTCGGCTAAGACTAGGCGGGTGACACGTGTCACCTCCTAATGGCCCAAAATAAAACATCTTCCAAAATATCCACAATGGCCAAAATCTCAAAACAAAGTGGGCCCACAAAACCAGAATTTCTCAGTGGGCCCCACGTGACCATTTCCAAAAATAAAATTCCATAATTCTCTAATATTCCAGGAAGTCCGAATACCAAATCTGGGAATCCAATTCCCATTAACGAACCTTTTTCCTTCACAAAAACCGAAAACTTTTCCGTGGAAAAATCACCTCTTTCTTCCTTTCCAATCTTTCTCGTCAGATTCTCGCACGCACGCCCTCGCATACATACCCGTGAACTACGGGTATAACATTCTTCCCCTTAGAAACATTCGTCCCGAATGTTCCTTCTAAGTCTCAAACATACGTGGCGCCAAAGATAGTCTTCACTTCTATACTTACGAAACAATCCCGCCATACCGCCACGTAAAAATACTGCGCAACATACTTATATCCAAGTCTACGAGGAAACACCTCTAACATCACCACAAATACACTTTTGTCACTTTGCCGCGAGCCTAGCTCCGACGACCCAACAAATGGTACCGGCCGCCATGATCCTCAAGCCGTCAGACACTAACCGCACCACATTTCGAGCATCGCTTTAGTTTCCAAAACTCGTGGTTACTATCTCTTTACGTGGCATCATTAATCGGGAACATTCGGATGGATCTTGATACTTTCCGAACATAACAATACGAAGATCGGACGCATCGCCTCCTAAGTCGGACGGCAATTGCTAACATATAGGCAACCCGCCTATTCTTCACATGAACTCAAAAGGCCCAAAGTAACTCGCTAAGTTCCTTCGCTTCACAACTCGTCACACCGTCCGGTGGTACTTTCAAGAAGACCGACCCAACTCGAACTCTAACGTCGCCGATTATCCGCACGATTCCTCCGAGCCGCCGAACTTCTTCTAGATGAGCTTTTCCTATCCACGACCTGGAACAAGCTCAACCAATCACGAACCTCGCCAACATCGAACCAATCGACCGCAACTTACACTTCGCCCCTACAAGGCTTCGTAAGGCGACATCCGAACACCGAAATGGTAGCTTAAACGCCTCCTCCACAGAGACAACAATCTCACAACTACCCCCGAAATCCACACCGCCCGAGGGCGAACGCGATTCGAGACTCACCGAGTCCTTAACCTGCCGTAAAACTTCCAAACAAAAACAGCCGTAACTGGCTCCACTGCTCGCCATAAGGTGAAGGTAGGCACCCTGCAGCCTCTTACAACCTTTCTCGATAAATCAACATCGCCGAGTGAACGGTCCCGATCAAGAACACGATGGGCTGCCTCATCGATCGACCATCGGGTCGAACGCATCCACGAACTCAGACGCTAGTTAACTAAACTCGAGCCTAACACCTCGTGACCTACCACGCGCGGACCACCAAAACCAGACCCCACCACCAAACATGCCGCGGTTGACCCGCAACGTGGCCTCAACCCGACCCGCAAGGCGCAAAAATACTATCTCCCCGAAGGAACAATTTTACTAAACATGTTACGAAAACCTAGGGGTCTTCTTAGCTCAACTACCCTCTTTCATTTCATACCACTTAGTGACCTATCCCAAACATAGCTCACGTGCACTATGCACTCCGGTAAGGATCAAACATAACACTACAACTTTACTCGAGATGGCCTTACCTCTAAGGTCTGTACGTATAACACTCTAAGGCTAACACCTTCTCTATCCCCAAAAATCTTACTCTGTTAACCCACAATGATTTCTAATCACAACTACCACATCGCCATCGAACATAGCACTTAAGGTATACTCACCTTGAAAGTTACCGGCGACCTGGCCGCCGCCCTCTCCCCGCGCCCTCGTTAACCCGTCGATCTCTACGCTTTTCTACTGCTGCATAAGCCCGCATACGTGCCATGCCAAGCCCAATCAAGAATTACTTTGCACAACCCTCTTAGGTAGTCATCAAGACTCGCGATACATCGTATACTCTCCGTAGCCAAATCCATAGCTAGTAACAGGTCGCCTTTGCGATCCATATTCTCTGCTCTCGGTCGTAACCGAAGGTTCAAATATCATGGCCGCAGTAGGAATCGCCGCTGCTAAACTTTCGGGGCTAGCGACGTCGCAGAAATCCCGAATGAAGCACTACCCTAGGTAATGATTGGGCTGTGCCTCGCAACCCTCTCAACTCAACTCGCAGCCTCCTGGCCGCTTGCCCTCTGGGCGGGTTGCCCTACGCGAGGCATAACGATAAGGAAATAATTTCCGAGGGTCCAACTTACCACACAACTCTAAGGCACGATCTCAGAGTGAGAAGAATAGAAACCAATCCTAAATACCCTATAGCCTCCGATTATTGGTGTGCACAACACACCGATAATCAAGACTTCATCGGATACGGTCAGAGACACTTTCCGAGGATTAATCGCTCGATACCACTTTTGTCACGACCGATTAAGGCCCGTGGATCGTGCCTTACCCCGCACCCTAGTGATACAACATCGAGTAATCACGAACATAAACGATACAAGACATATTATAAAATATGAAACAATAACTGAGAAAACTTGCCTTTGGCATATATATAAACAACAACTTTTTCAACATGAATGCCTTTAATCCTTTTACAAACCCCGCCACAACAAGATTACATGCACTTCTAAGAAATGATACGACAACAATGGCGGACAGTGGCCCCGCCATACCCCGAATGTAAACACCTACAACAACAGGGACTATACCATCGATAAGCCTCCGAGAAACGGAGCTTTCCACACGCCGAATCGCGTGACCCTAAGAGCGAGGATCAATGATCGTGTACCTTTACTGCGCAGATTTAACGCACTTCAAGGAGGTCGGCATAACAAAAATTTAGCATGTGAAACTAAAAATATCAGAAATGAAATCATAATAGTCTATAAAGCAGAGACATGTATGATAACCAAACTACGCTTCACAATAATAAGCAAATGTCAAGTCGTGACTCACGCCTCAAGTCATCACTCAAATATAACAATGGGTCGCACGCCCACAACATCAATCATGCCCGTGGAATACCTTCCTCACCGCGGCAGCTTTATGATATAAAAGCACCAAGGAACACACATGAACACTGTGTCCCACTGCGCTATAATAATAACACGCATGGTAAGTACGAAGGCATAGCCGACTACTAACACCTACAGCACTCAACAAGCGTCATGAATCAGATCATAAGATCTGCTTGCATCGCCACATGATCAAAGCCGACCACTTGCCCGCAGATCTAATGTGCGCGCTTCAGCCTCGAACTTTCCGCACCCGCATAGGCCAATCGATCGCCCGCATGAGGTATAACCCCGCATCGAGGGTAGCTTACTCCCGGCAGCTGCCCCGACTCGCCGCCGCGTGGCCACAAGGACCGCATGACCACAAGGGCCGATCCTAACACGAACTCCCGCAGCCCGCATATAGCCCTCGACCTGCATAGGTAGTCTCGAATCATAGTCCATCGACCTACCGAGTCTACCCCGTGACGGAGGCGCTTAACCCCTAATCATCTCAAGAGATGAGTGATGTATAATACCATCATAACAGCTTATCGTTAAACAACATAAGCACAACAAAGGAAAAACCCCTTTACATAAACATCACAAGATACTAACACACGTAGCATCCTAGCATGTTTACTTATCAAATCAACAAGAAAGTATTACAAGGCTATCACAAACCAACACAATCAAGTTATACACACAAGGTACTTTCTACTATACGCTAAACAAGTTCGGGTTTTATCCCCAAAGTACTTCATACATTAACTCTTTAAAAGATCGTTACTCACAAAAGTCACACAATACGTAGTATATGAAAATAGAGTGATTATCTTTTGAAGTAAATCAAAACACTTCTCTTTGAAAAACTCAAGTAACAACATTATTTTTCCAAACGTCCAAGTTTGCCTAATTTCAAATGTTCATGTTTCTTATTTAGAAAGGTTTCGTAGTTCATAGTCTTATTCATTTAAGAATATAATTCTCTTTTAAACTATCTCGAGAAACATAAGTCTTATATGTGAGTAGGATATTCTTGTTTACAACAATCTTATTACAAAGCATGATCTAGGAAATATCATTTTGTCTCATCTTAGCTTCTATGCAGATGGAAGTTTCTCCGGTTTTAATAATACTTAATCACAAACATTTCCTTTTATTAACGCCGCAGTTGGTTTGTCGATACACATTCGATTTCCAAAATCAAGAAACATTCTTAAGACGTTATACCTAACTTTCCATAAAGCTAGTATAACTCTTAAGTTTTCAAAACAAATCAAGTATTACTTCTCTCTCAAAATGATTCAAAACTCTTTTGAAATACTTCAAGTTCTTTATTAACACATAACAAGCCGCTTATAGTTCAAATCGCTTACCTTTAAAACCACATGTATTTTCTTACCAACATAAAGCCGTTATAACCAACTTCCCATAAAGCCGTTATAACACTTTATGTTTTACACCAATCAAATACATTTAGTACATGACGTCTACCGTACTACATAGTTCACACATATCACGCTAGAAGAGATATAAGAGGTTCACATACCTCGCGACGAGTATCGACTAATAGCAAAACGCCCAAGTACTCCCAACCGCTTCGCTACTCCTAAGCCAAGTAGAACGCGCCACACGTAGTACTTCAACCTATAAGGCCACAAGGCGCTTATTAACATTTAGACCTTATCGCAGAACATTCTACCAAAATTACAAAGACTCTCCCGCAACAACAGCGTAAATCTCCTCTCTAATCTGGGCCGCTACCAAGCCAACCAGTGGGTTATACATCTAACCCGAGCGGGTACAATTCTACTCCACGATTACTACACAAGTCTCATCTGAATACGATTCGATTCTTGAGCTTAAGTCAAAAGACATTGCCAACTAACCACGTTGATTCTATATATAGTATACTTCAACTATATATTCTAACAACATGTAATTTCCAATTACAATAGAGGACAAGATATTTACCTCGATAAGCCCATAATTATCCAAGTATAAAGTCGATCCCGGCAATCGTTTAGCTCCAACTCCGAGCGCCCAACCCGCTCTAAACCACCCTTAGAAGTTCTAACCAACTTCTACACGATCTAAACTGACTATGGAGATTTTCCTAGGGTTTCGGTTTTGTGGACCGACGGAAAGTATAATAGTATTTCCGGGCTTTCAGATAGGTATAACCTTAGAATACTACAAGGTATACTACTAAGGTAATTTGGGCATTATAACAATACTTTGAGAGTATTTCTACACCACAAAGTGGGTATTATAAAGCAACTAGGCAGTGGGGTACACTCTCAAGCACCCCTAGAGTGGGGTGCTCTCGGCCACAAGGGAGGCCCTTGGCCGAACTCAACACAAGTGGGAGGAGTAAGGAGAGCTTTCAAGACTTAGGCAAATTTATGGATGAAGAAGTTCATCAAAGGGAGTGGTATTTATAAGACAAGCCAAGGCCAACCAATGGCCAAGATCTAGCCAAGTGTATAGCAAGTGTAAGGCCAAGATTCACCCAAGTGCCCCTAGACCCTACTCCTTAAAACCTCACAAATATCTACACAAAATATCTACCACTGACACCCCAAAGTCGCCCAAGCCGCCCACCTTGCCCACCAACGTGCAAGTGCTGCCGCCTCTCGTTGGTCCAAAATGTTCCGCCTCTCGGAAAAATCCGCAAAAATAAGAAAAGACATAGCCGGAATTTTCCTCGCAAGTTATGTAAAACGTTTAGTCGAAAAACGACTCTAACCGGTGTCAGGCACAAATGCCATTCTACTAAGCCACTTAGGCGGGGTGACACGTGTCACCCTCCTAATGGCCCAAAATAAAACATCTTCCAAAATATCCACAATGGCCAAAATCTCAAAACAAAGTGGGCCCACAAAACAGAATTTCTCCGTGGGCCCCACGTGACCATTTCCAAAATAAAATTCCATAATTCTCTAATATTCCAGAAGTCCGAATACCAAACTGGGAATCCACCCCATTAACGAACCTTTTTCCTTCACAAAAACCGGAAACTTTTCCGTGGAAAAATCACCTCTTTCTTCCTTTCCAATCTTTCTGTCGTATTCTCGTACGTACGTCCTCGCATACATACCCAGGAACTACGGGGTATAACAATGGCATGTGCAACTGAGATGATTTAGGTGTTTATTGTGAGTTGTGGATTTTGGGGGAATACCATGGTACCCAGCAAACAAATGGCAAAGGCTATGGGCAATTCCCCAATCTCTGAATGTGTGGAACTCTAATGAATGGTTTATAAACCCTTCTTTACTCCCAAAGCATTGGTATGAATCCTTGAAGGTTATTATTTCACCAGAAACCTAAGAGGCTTGGACTAAGGATAACATTTTCACAATAGTGACTGGAGTAAGCTTGTTTGGACCTTGGAGGTTGTGATCAGGTTTCTTCCTTCTTCTTAGACAGGATACATTACTGTATATGAAATCCCGAATTTCTTCCAGGGTCGGGGTCATCTCTATAAGCCCGAACCTAAATACCATCCTATCATTATTCCATTATTCAGTTAAGACCTCGATAAGATCTTTACAACCCGCAAATGGTCACGTGGGACGGTAAATAACATAAGAAGCAAGTGATATCTCTATGGTGCTTGTGATCTAAAACCACTACCATACTCTCAGCATTTCCGGAGCTTTCAGAACTATGTCGAAGTGTAGGTTGGTAGACATCTACACAGACAACACACAGTTAGACCTCCCCCTAGGACAATGGTTTAACTCATATGGCACAAGTCATGTTCACACATATCACATAGTTGGATGAACGTAATCTTTGAGTCGCCGACCACGCGGATATGGAACGTAGTCTTCTATTCGGCTTCAAATATGTCTCAAATGTTCAAAGCCTTTCCAAGGTCGATATGCGCTAATCAAGTGAGATTTGACTAAGCTATATCCTAGTTTGACTAGAATGAGCTTAATCAAATGACTTAGGTACTTGGGAGACTGTCCGAGGTGAACCTTTGTTGATTGTTGGACGACAACGAACCAACTAAATCTTCAACAGGTTCCAAGAAAATACTTTTTTGTTTTCTGCACTAAATCCGCATAATCGTCTTCTGCACAGATGCAAGTGAGTGTGTGATTTGTCATGTGGCGGAAGATGAATGCATCAATGACAATTTAATTTGCAATAAAGTAACACATAAGAAGTTTAAAAGCAAGTTTATATTATTGGAACTCTTATGGTTAGAACCTAATTCCTCCCCAACAGAGTTTCCATCTATTACGGTTCACTTTTATGCGGAGTGGCACAAAATCTACAGGATAACTTGTGGACTTTTGGAATTTATTTTATTTAGAGTCGCCACCTACTTTATAGGAAAATTAGGAAAACTATTATTTAAAGGGGTTTTCAATAAAGAACTATCCAGTTTAAACCAGAGCTCGGGTAAGGGTTCAAATGACCCTCCGGGGAAAGTGTTAAGGCACCCCGATATTAAGGATCCGTAAAATACGATTGACCTCGAGTCTTGTATAATATATAATTGCTTAAATTATTTTTTGTTTAAAAATATTGCAAAAATCTATCGTCATTCAAAATCTACCGTCAAAGATAGCTTTTCACACATGAAAAAATGAAACATTTTCCTTAAAATCTTTCTTTTTAAATGCAAAGTCTTTGTTTCCTTATAAGATAGCAAAATTGTTTGTTTCCTTCCAAATATTAATTTTTTGAAAGTTAGGTAGCAAAATACAAAATATATATATCTTTATTTTTTAAAAGGGGATCAACCATTAAAGAGTTTGTTCCCTTGACCTAAAACTATAGTTTAATAAAGGATTTCCCTATTATTGTGAGTAATGAAAACATGAGCGAAAACACTATTAATTATTCAAGACTTGATTTTTCCTTCAAAGTAACTTGAACAAAATTCATCCTTTTAAGTTAGAAGAAAATCAAGCTTAAGGAAAATCCTTTTCCTTTGTAAAATAAGCTATAAAATTTTGACTAACTTATTTTCGAATCATTTGAAAACTTAGTTTTTTTGAAGATTGATTCAAAGCATATGCATATAACCGGAACGTTGTTTTTACTACTTACCCGAAAAAGTTACTTTGTTTTATAAAAACGTAAAGGGGCAATTCTGTATGAATTAAATTCTAGCCTAAAGGTTCCAACAACTAGTAATTATTTCCCACATAAGAAAATACATGGATGAAAAATATAGAAAGCAATAGGTTGGTGGGTATATCGGCCCACCAAACACCATATTAAAAGAAATGCCCTAAATTTCTAGGTCATTTTCTGTCATGGCTGGGCCTTCAAGCTCGCAGCCACGATGAACGATAATATTTTTTGGCCCTCGGGCCCAACAACTCAAAATATTCGATAGAACTGAAGGGAGTGGGCCCTCTTGGGCCCCGGATCATGCAAAGAGAAGGGGAAAACAAATACATAAGTTAGTAAAGCACCTAATTATATCAAACTATAAAAAATATAAAATTAACATTTTTTATCCTACACAATTAATGGTTAAGACTATAAAAAACAGTAGGCCCCAAAATATAAACACTCAAACAACTCAGTTCAGATCTGGGCTTAAAAGCCCAATATAACACCAACATACAAGAGCCCATCCATTTAGAATTAAAGAAAGGAAAGGAGGATAAGCCCAATACACACATATCCGAATACATGAACACACAAGCCCATTCGCATATTATGAGGACTGATATACAAACGCAGTTCCAAATATACATGATATTCAGATGTTCAAAATCATATAAACCAAATCTCACATACAAGTTGTCAGGCTATTTTTAGGCCTAAGGACATCTCAGCGGAGGGCATTATAGCGAGAGGTTCTTGGGCGGAGTTACAAGTCGCTTAACAATGTAAACCACGAACCACAAGCAAATCAAAACCTTTGGGGAAAACCACTAAGGCAATTCGAGAAATAGGCATGTTTTAGTGCTTATGAGTCTAACAAGATTATATCAAAGTTCGAAACCATTTTTATGCATACCATACTTGTTCATACTTTGAAAACATTAATTTCACAACAATAACAGATTTTATATGCATACTAGTGAGGATTCATAACTGAATCTATCTTTTACAATTCATTAATCACAGAACACATCAAGTAGGCCAATCAACCTATATCTGAATCTACAAAAAAATTAGAAACTGTGTCACCACTAAAGTTAGCTCAATATATGTTAAGATCCAACCACAGATTCCAAACCGTTTCGCTCGACTGCGTTCTATGCCGTTTATCTACCGATTTAAATCATACAAATTGATTCCTTAACTTAAGCGATTTGGGTGGAAACGAACTCTAATTTCCGGAATGAGTTCTTCAACTACTCGAGCGTTAAGGCGGTGGTATGAGTAAATTAAGACGTAAAAATATGAATGCAACCGAGTCTGAAGAAGTAAAGGATAAATGATAAATATAGATAAAAATTGAGTTGTTTGATTGATCGGTTGTCTCTATATACAAAGAATGTTCTTATTTATTGTACAAAAAGAAAAACAATTGTACAATGTGATTCCCCTCATGTCAGCCATTAAGTAACCCACTAAGTTTAATGGCCGACTATAGGGGGAGGTGATGCCGATTTTCTCGCCCTTTACTCCTCTTGCTCGGATAATGACCCCTTTCTTTCAGCTGTTATTGGCCGTTACCGCTTTTAGGGGTCCGGAAACCCTTTTCACTTAGTCGTTGAGGCGTCTACATCTGAGTGGGTCCCAGTCGTACCTCTAACTAACAACTTCGGCTAAAATGCCTTAGTATATAATGAAGTTCTTGTAGTCGAGGGCTAGGAGTAAATTCAGCTCAGGAACAATTCGACTTTCACTAAATTTCGGCTAAATACTTAAATTATTTTTTAGTGTTAACAATTGCCCCCTATATTAACTCGAGTGTGACTGCTGAGTTAATTTATTCGAAAGTAGTTGTCGTTTCAGTCTAAGAGTTATGCATGTTACTTCAATCGTGTCGTCTTCGTGCATGCAATGATGATTTCTTCTGAATTGGGTTTTCCCTTCAACCAAGGTGTATTTACTACCACGAATCGATTCAAAGGCTATCGTTTATTCATGCATGTCCCAAATCAAAGTATAGTACTTTTTTAGATACTTGTCGTTTACATTCCTGTACATTTCTTCATTGTGCATGTTTATTAGGCGATACGAGTTGCCGACGATCCGTTGGCTTACTATGAAAGGTCCTTCCCAATTTGGTCAACATTTACAGAATTTACGATCTTTTATCCCAGTCGGTAAAACAGTTTTCCATATTAAGTCCCCTTCGTCCAACCTCTTGGGCTTGACATGTTTGTTGTATGCTTTAACCATTTTACGTTTACGGGCTTCGATTTTTTCTAGGGCTATCAGTCGATCTTCATCTAGCTTGTCTAACTCCATTAGCATGGCCTGTTGATATTTCTCTAAACTTAGAGAGTTCTTTTTGGCCATCCGTAAGGATTTGACATTAATTTCCAAAGGCAACACTGCATCTTGGCCATAGGTTAGCCGATAAGGTGTCGTCCCGGTGGTTGTAGATTTAGAATTCCTGATCGCCTAAACGGATTCATCCAAAGTGAGATTCCATATTCTTTTTTTATCCTCTACATTATCACTGATTATATTCACAATAAGTTTGTTGGCTGTCTCGGCTTGCCCATTCGCCTGTGCGTAATAAGGTGAATATGTGATCAAATTGATACCGAACTTCTCAGCAAAGGCTGCCACCTCAGAACCAGTAAACACCATCCCTTGTTCGGTGGTAATCATCTCAGGAATACCATATATGTATATGATTTAGTGTTGTATAGGATGGATGACATTTGTCTCATGGACCCTCTTCCTCGGCTGAGCCTCCACCCATTTAGTGAAATAATCGGTAGCCACGATAATAAAATTGTGGCCTTTAGCCGATTGTGGGTGAATGTTGCTGATGAGATCCATAGCCCATCCTCTAAAGGGCTAAGGTTTTATGACTGGGTGTATTAACTCGGCTGGTACCCATTGGATTGGTCAATGTTTCTGACATTCTCCGCATCCTTTTGCATATTGGAAATAGTCATCTGTGATAGTAGGCCAATAATAGTCGTGGCGGTAGATCAACCACTTCATTGCTGGCCCCGCTCTGTGTGATCCACTACTTCTTCATATATCTCTCCCATAACCCTCAAGGCCTCTACTTAGTCAATGCACTTGAGTAGTACTCCATTCACACCCTTTTTATAGAGGTCGTCGTCAATAAACACATATTTCAATGCTCTTCTTTTGACCATGAGGTCCTTGTAACTGGAGGGATCTTTTAGGTAGTCAACCAGTAGCTGCATTCATGAGTCGATTTCATCAACGACTAATACCTTGACTGGTAATTGATCGTGCTCTATGGTAAGTAGAGACTTTTTGAAACCTGAAGCCTCTTGTGCCAAGTTGTTAGCCTCAACATTCATGCCTCTGGAAACATAACCTAATGTCATGACCCGAACCAACGGGCCCGCGACAGGTGCCCTACCTGGGCACCCTTCTACCCACACATCTCATATAACCAGCGAAAGCTTAAGAAAACTCAAAATTTCACAACAAGGGGATCCTGTCCCCTGAACTGTAATAGCAAACTTGCATAATAAAACAGGCAAGACGACAAGGCCGCCACTGCATATAGAAATATCCAACTGCATTACAACCGTACATGTCCAACCCACACATGACTACATACCTCTAAGAGTAAGACAATAAACTATTGACGGAACAAGGCCCCGGCGTACCCCTAAATATACATACGTCATAATGGAAGACCTGTACAAAAATGACTAGGCTCCGGAACAATGGAGCTATCCCAAAACGCTGAGCATGAATCCTAAGCTCGAGGATCACCAAACTGTGTACCTATACCTGCGGGCATGAATGCAACCCCCCGGAGAAGGGGGTCAGTACAAACAATGTACTAAGTATGTAAACATAAAGTACAGTAAATAAGATCATAACTAGCTAAGGAATGACAGGGACAAATAAGAAAATCAAATACCATATCTAACCGTGCCATATAAAACAGAGCCAACTGTACCTTGTATCACTGTAACACTGTACTACTGTACCACTGTATCACTGTACCACTGTACCCCTATATCACTGTACCTTATAAAAATGAGAGTCAACTGTGCCTTTTTAAAAGTGAGAGAGTCATGACAAGATCATAGATGCCTGTCATATAATCATATACCGCCAGGAGTATCTATACTTGCATCATGGATACATGTCCATGGAATCGTATGCTGTCGTGAGTATCAATACTCGCACCATGGGATCCTCGTATCTGTTTACATATAACATATCCCGGCCCTCTGGTGAGGGACTCGGCCCATGTAACTGTTTTCACATAACGTACCCGGCCCATTTATGGGACTCGGTGTTTTCACATAACATATCCCGGCCCATTTGGTGACTCGATGTTCTTTTTACACATAACATATCCCGACCCATTTTTGGGACTTGGTATTTTCACATAACGTACCCAGCCCATTTGTGGAACTCGGTGTTTTCACATAACATACCCAGCCCATTTGTGGGACTCGGTGTTCTCACATAACATACCCGGCCCATTTGTGGGACTCGGTGTTCTCACCTAACATACCCGACCCATTTGTGGGACTCGGTGTCTCACATAACATACCCGGCTCATTTGTAGGACTCGGTGTCTCACATAACATACCCGGCCCATTTGTGGGACTCAGTGTTCTCACCTAACATACCCGGCCCATTTGTGGGACTCGGTGTCTCACATAACATACCCGACCCATTTGTGGGACTCGGTGTAAGTATCTACGTAACATAACCTGGCCCTTGATGGGACTCGGTGTATCAATGCAACCATATGAGATTTAAAATCATCTTTTGTCTCTCCATAAAATCATTAAAATGAACTTCCATTTTAGAAAAACCAAGGCACTAGCACTTGTAATTTCAAGGCACTTTCACTTATAAAATCAGGACACCTTCACCTTTAAAATCAAGCCACTTACACCTCATGTACCACAAGAAATCTGGACTCCTTTAAAATACGTACGTCCACCATACACTCATTTTATAAAGAGAATCACATCATGTAACATTAGGGACTTGAATCCAAAAGTACTATGTACGTTCACCGTACACTTGCTTCATAAAAATCAACTTTCATTTTAGATCCTCATTTGGAAAATCAAGGCACTTATCATATCATTAAGGATTTAGATCCAAAGAACTACGTACGTCCGCCGTACACTCACTTTCATATAAATCACGCCAAATAAAGAAGGAAGAGTTTCACATACCGCTTGTCGTCTGTACCAACTCAATAATCTAAATCCCGCTTCGCGATACGCACAATGGCACTGTGGTGCTGAAGCATGCGCGCCCTCAGCTTATGGCACCGTGGTCTCCGCATCTGCAATCATGCACTACACTTATTTCGCGGCCGACCGCCAATTTTCATCATTTTTGCTTTGGGAACTTCTTTTCTGCCCACACTCTATTGGGAAGAATTCGATTACTAGTACTACTTCTCGTCGTCACATTCATTGTATCAAATTTTTTTCTATATACGAAAATGTAAATTACTTTCCTTCCAATATTCGAATATTATTTCCTTACTTACGTTCTCACTTATATGCCCTGGAATTACGGGGTGTAACATTCTTCACCCCTTAGAAACATTCGTCCTCGAATGTTCATAATAGGTCTCAAACTATAAACATTTCGGCGTAGTTTCCTTAAACTACACCTATCAACCTATACTTAGCAAAAAGCCATCTTGGGAACATCCTCGGCCTAAATTTTCAACTGATGATACCTGGACCTCAAATCAATCTTCGAAAACACAGAAGCACCCTGAAGCTGGTCGAACAGATCATCAATACGAGAAATCGAATACTTGTTTTTGATAGTGACCTTGTTCAACTGTCTGTAATCAATGCATATACGCATGGTGTATTCTTCTTCCTCATGAACAACACAGGAGCACCCTTGCTCATTCAACTCTCTCAACTCTGCTGGAGCCATATAATACAGATAAATGGAGGGTCGAGTACTCAGCTCTAGATTAATGCGGAAATCAATATCTCTATCTGGCGACATACTCGGTAGATCCAACAAAATGACCTCAACAAGCTCATAAACTATCGGAACTAACTCAAGGGAAGAAGTTTATGCACTCGTATCTCGAATATGAGCTAGGTACGCTAGACATCATTTATCTACCAACTTTATAGCCTAAATGAAATAAATAATTATCTTAGGAGCAGGGATGGGAGCGCCTCTGCACTCTAACCTCAGAAGACCGGGCATTGCTAGGGTGATTGTCTTGGCATGACAACTAGAATCATGTGATATGGTGATAACCAATCCATCCCCAAAATAATATCAAAATCAACTATGTCTAATATGACTAAGACTACCCATGTATCATATCCCATAAAAGTAACCACATAAAGCCGATAGACTCGATCTACAATCACATAATCACCAACTGGTATAGACACACGAATAGGGATATCAAGCATATCACACCACATATCCAAATCAGTAGAAAAGTAGGCAGTTGCATAAGAGAACGTAGACCCCAGATCAAATAACACTGAAACAGACTAATGACAGACTAAGATGATACGTGTGATAACCACATTTGATACCTCAACCTCTGGCCTACCAAGGAAAACATAACAATGAGTGTGTCCTCCTTCAGACTAAGTACCCTATTATACACCTCGACATGAATGAGCCCCATATCTACCTACCTGAGATCTAACATGGCTAGTCTGATGGCCACTATAGCTTCACTAGGAACCCTCTCTGCTAGACTATCTGCGACTCATGGATGGTTGTGCTAGAGTCCTGGGTATCTGTGATCACCGATCTAAGCCTGGAAGAATGCCTCTTAAAATGTTCAATCTCTCCACAACTATAACAAGTCCTGGCCATTGAGGGCTGCTAAATAAAGATAGAAGAATTGGAGTGACCACCATAGTCAGAATATCAAGCCTTTGTGCCCCTAGATGATTGGCCCCTACTATAACCGCTCTACCACACAAAGTACCATCTGTAATCTTAAGGGCAGCTCGAATCGAGCGATTAGATTGTGAATGCTGAAATCTACCTTGTTTATATCCATAATGTCACGACCCGACCTCGGACCCGTGACTGGTGCCTTACCCCGGGCACCCTTGTGATACAACATCAGAGAAAACCAGCGGAAATAACTCACAAACAAGAACCATATAAGATAAAATAGGCTAACCCAAAAATGGCTACCTTTCCGTAACATAAATAAACAGAACTGAACAGTTACATCCTTAATAACCCAATATATAACCGGACTACATGCCTCTAAGAGTTTGCAACAACCATGACGGTACAGGGCCCCGTCATACCCCTGAATGTACACAAAACCTACAACGTCAGGGAGAACCGTACCAAAAATCAAGTCAAGCCTCCGGAGTAATGGAGCTTCTGACACATAAGCAAAGATCCTAAGAATGAGGATCCACCACCTGCTTACCCTTACCTGCGGCATGAACGCAGCCCCCGAGGAAGGGGGTCAGTACACAATATGTACCAAGTATGTAAAACTGGAAAATACTTGTAATAATATCATAAGTCAAAAATAAGCTGGAATCATAGATAAAAATCAATTTCCTTGCACTGTGCCTTACTAACAATGAGAGTAACAAGTATAAATCTTACTGCATAAAAATAGGAGGCTCATAATCAAAACAGGGTACCTCGCACGTAGTATCATTAAGCAATCCTACTCCTGGAACTATTTCACCCGCATGGGTCCTGTGGACCCGCATGAGGTCATCCGCCTCGTCATGAGACTATTTCACCCGCATGGGACTATTTCACCCGCATGGATCCTGTGGACCTGCATGAGTACCATCGCCGTACTCGCATGTGACTATTTCTCCCGTATGGATCCTGTGGTCCGGATACGCATGAGTGCAAGCGCCGCACTCGCATCATGGGTAGCAAATCCATGGCATAAATAATAACTCGGGGTTTACCCCGTAATAATATATATATAACATTGTCACGACCCGAACCCGGGCCCGTGACTGGTGCCTTACCCCGGGCACCCAAGTAGACATACATCAGAGTAATCAGCGGAACATAAAACAAGACATGAAATAATATGAAGTGTAAAACAGTTATCTGAGAAAAGTTGCCTTTCGGCATATATAAAAACATGAATCCGAACAGTTACACCCCTTTTACAAACTCTGCCCACAACAGTACTACAGACCTCTAAGAATGATATAACAACAATGGCGGGACAGGGCCCCGCCGTACCCCTGAATGTAAGTACCTACAACGACAGGGGACTATACCAAAGATAAGCCTCCGAAGAAACGGAGCTTCCCAAAACGCTGAACTGTGATCCTAAGAGCGGGGATCAACGACTGGTGTACTTCTACCTGCGGCATGAACGCAGCCCCCCGAAGGAGGTCAGTACAACAGGTACCAAGTATGTGAAACTGAAAATACTGTAAATGAAATCATAGTAGTCTATATAAAGCAGGAGACATGTATGATAACCAAACTACGATTCCACATACATAGCAATCATGTCGTCGTGGACTCACGCCTCAAAGTCATCACTCAAATATAACTATGGGTCTCACGCCCGCGACATCAATCATGCCCGTGGAATACCTTCCTCACCGCGATCTATGATATAAAAGCACGAAGGAATACATGAACACGGGTCCCACTGTGTCATAATAAAACCGTCTGGGGTAAATGCGAAGGCATAGCCGACTACTAAAACCCACGCACCAACAAGGTCATAAATCGTATCACGAGATCTGTCTGCATCGCCACATGATCGGCCGCCACTCGCTCGCAGATCTAATATGCGCGTCTAGTCCCGAACTTCCGCGACTCCGCGATAGGCCACTCACATAGGCCCGCATGAGGTATTCCCGCATCGAGGTAGCTACTCCCGCAACGCCCCGACTCGCACCGCACGGCCACATATACCGCATGACCACAAAGGCCGCACTAACACGGAACTCGTAGCTCGCGTAGGTCCCTGGACCCGCATGAGGTATTCTCGAATCACGGTCCTGCATCACCGAGTCTACCCGCGACGGAGGCGCCTTAACCCCCGGGATCAAGTCAAGGTGAGTGATATAATACTAACATAACAGCTTATCGTTAAACAACATAAGCACAATCAAGGGAAACCCCCTTACACAACATTACAAGACACTAACACCCATAGCATCCTAACATGTTTATTTATCAAACCAACAAGAAAGTATTACCAGGCTATCACAAACCAACATAGTCAAGTTATTCACACAAGGTACTTTCTATTCTATGTCAATAAGTTCGGGCTTTCAAACCCCCAAGTACTACGTACGTTAATTCTTTAAAGGATCCGTTTCTTTCACAAAAGTCACACAATACCCGTAGTATAAAAATAGAGTGACTATCTTTTTAAGTAAACCAAAACACTTCCTTTTGTAAAATCAAGTAACAACATTATTTTCCAAACGTTCAAGTTTGCCTAATTTCAAATACTCAAGTTTCTCATTTTCGAAAGGTTTCGTAGTTCATAGTCTTAATCACTTAAGAATATAATTCTCTTTTAAACAATTTGAGAAACATATGCCTTATATGTGAGTAGGTTATTCTTGTTCATAATCAATCTTATTAAAGCAGCCATGATCTAGGAAATGTAATATCATTTTGTCTCATCTTAGCTTCTATGCAGATGGAGGTTTCTACTGGTTTTAATAATACTTAATTAGTCAATATATTTACCTTTATTAACGATGCGATGGTTCGCTCGATACTTATTCGATTTCGAAATCAAGAAACATTATTCCTTTTAAAAAAACAAGTACTCATTACTCACGAATGAGGTTTCACACTTTTTAACAAAATTCATATTAAATTAATTAAGTCAAGTCTCTTATCTTTTAAGATCAAGTCTCTTAACTTCTAAAATCAATAAACCATTCTTTTATCTCACTTAAGTCGTTATACCTAACTTCCCATAAAGCTAGTATAACTCTTAAGCTTTTAAAACTTTTAAAACTAAGTGTTACTCTTCTTTCAAAAAGGTTTCTTAACTCCTTTGAAATACCTCAGATTCTTATTATTTAGACTCAAGTCAAAATACATCGCAAGAAACCACGCTCGCTAGCACACGCACGTCACCGCACTATATATATTCTTTTAAAATATCATGCTCAAGAGGATAGGAAGAATCACATACCGCGACGATTTATCGACTATTAGCAAATAGCTCCAAAAATTGTAATCCGCTAGCCTTTTCCACCCTTCGAGTAGAATACGCTACTCGCAGACCTTCAACCTATAACGGTGATACAAGTCTATCAAGGTTTAGACGACTCGGTAGAATAAATCTCGATACAAGATTCTACGGAAAATAGGGCAAAGACTTCCCTACCCACAAACTTCACAAGTTCATCAGAATACAAATTCTATGTAAGTACATTTCAATCTTCTTCTTTGATATTCTTCGATGTGATTTCATTCAATTCTTTTACGTAATATCCTTCTATTACGCTCAATTCTCTTCTATACTACTACAAGATGTAATTTCCAATTACAATATAAGACAAGAGTATTTACCTCGATAAGCCCAAAATTATCCAAGTAAAAATGTCGATCCTGAGCTAGGTTTAGCTCATAATATGAACGCTCCAATCCTCTCCAAGAAACCCTTAGAAGTTTCTACACAACTTCTAATTACAACTTCAACCAACAATGAAGTTTCTCCTAGGGTTTCGTTTTGGCTAAAGGAAGTATAGTAGTATTTTCCTGACTCTAAGTATAGAGGTAACTTTGGAAATACTACAAGGGATTGCTAAGGTATTTTGGTATAGTAACAATACTTGGAGAGTATTTTCTACCAAGAGGGGGTATTTTACGAGAACAACTAGTAAAGTGGGTGTCTCGCCAACACCACTAGGAGTGGATATCTCTCGCCAAGGGCCTCACAAAGGGAGGGTGCTTTGACGAGAACACTACACTAAGGGGAGAGGGCTTCAAGACTTGGAAAGTGTTTTGGGATGAAGAAGTCTTCAACATGGGGGGGTATGTATAGGGAGATCAATGGCCAAGATCAAGCCAAGTGGGGGGGGGGGCAAGTGGAGGGTCAAGATTTGCCCAAGTGCACCCTAACCCTACTCCACACATCCCTCACAAACATTGACCCAAGTTTTAGGCCACAAAAAGGGGAAGAAAACGTGCACCAATCGGCCACCACAACCGGCCCACTGAGGTGACAAGTGTCGCCCTCTCGTTGGTCCAAAATATTTCATCTCTCGGAAAAATCCACAAAAATTATAAATGACATAGCCGTAATTTTCCCTCCGCAAGTTTTGTAAAACGTTTCGTCGGAAAACAATTCGTTTTGGTAGTTGTGCACAAAATTTTCGATCCTTGCCTATCTTAAGGCTAAAACTTTCGTACGTACGTCCTTACGTACATACTCTGGAAATACGGGGTATAACATTCTCCCCTCCTTAGAAACATTCGTCCCGAATGTTCCTTCTAAGCCTCAAAACATACATGCGCCAGTATAGTCTTCACTGCTATACTTACGAAAACAATCACGCCACACCTGGCCATATAATAACACATGCGCAAATACTTAATCCAAGTCCACGAGGAATCACCTCCATTATTACACAAGCTCCCACCCGAGGTCTAAAATATACTCCCTTCGCACCTTCACACCTTCACTTTATAAAAGAAATGATCACATCTATGTTCTTAATACATGCTCGCTTCTTCCCTTACTCGTCGTACCCTGCTCGTACACTCGAACTCTTTCTCATAACTTACCACATTTCTGTTACTGCTTCAGTTTCCAAAATCTCTGGGTTACTACCTCCAACTAGGTCATCGTTATGGGGAACACTCTGGATGGATCTCCGATACCTTTCCGAACATATGTTACATGAAAGACCGGACGTACTGCTCCCTACGTCGGATGGTAATGCCAACTTATAGGCAACCTGGCCTATCCTACAACCAATCTGAAAATGCCCAAAAGTACTTTGGGTTAAGTTTTCCCTGCTTTCTAAGACTCGTCACACCCTCTCCGGGGTGGTACCTTCAAGAAGACCCACCGTCAACCTGAACTCTAAGCGTCGTCGCCGATTATCCGAACGACTTCTGTTGACTCTGAGCTGTCAATAACCTCTCCTGGATAAGCTTCACCCTATCCACATTCTGCTGAAACAAGTATGAACCAATTATCTGAACCTTGCCAACATCGAACCAATCGACCGGCAACCTACACTACCGCCCCTACAAGGCATTCATAAGGCGACATCTGAATACTGAAATGGTAGCTATAAAACATTTCCTCAACAGGAGGCAACAATCCTCACAATACCCTCAAATCCAAACACCGCCCGGTGGCGAACGCGTCATCGAGACTCACTTTGAAGTTCCTAACCCCGCTCGTAAAACTTAAAAGAAATAGACGTAACCTGGGCTCCACTGCCTGTCATAAGATGATGGTAGGCACCTCGTGCAGCCTTACAACCTTCCCGATATAACATCTCGCATAACCCTCTGCCGAGTATTCGGTCCTGACTGAAAGACAAGATGGGCTGACCTCATCGCCCGACCATCGGGTCGAACGATCCACGAACTCGCACGATGGTTAATCGAACTTGGGCCTAACACCTCGTGACCTACCACAAAGTGGAACCACCACAAACTGACCCCACCACATACAGCCGCGGTTGACCCGCAATCGTCCGCAACCCGACCCGCTATCGCGCAAAACTCTTGTTCCCCGATCCGGAACAATCTCACCAACCAAGTTACGAAAACCTAGTGGTCTTCTTAGATCAACGACCCTCTTTCCTTTCACACTACACAAGGACTTATCACACAAACATATCTCACATGAACTATGCACCGATAAGTGGTCAAACATAAAATAAATCTTTTACTCAAGATGACCTCACATCTAAGGTCTCTACGTATAATATTCTAAGGCTCATAATTAACACAATGCTATCTGAACATAACACTTAAAATATACTCATCTTATCACACATACTAATCTCTGCAGAGGTTAAGGATATACCAGATCTATCGCTTCACTCCCTTTGTCGTTTCTAGTCAATCCTCGCTGGGCGATAGCAGTGGAAGGTGATTTAACTAGCCACCGATCCCGGCGTCGAGTCTCTACATCCGCGCCACCCTGGCCTGAATTCTCGCAAAATGGCCCCGCCGCAAGCATAACAAGCCTTCGCAAGCACGACACTCCCAAAATGACATCTACCACAACGCCACACCGTGGGGTGGCCTCCTGCTAACACCCTTCCTCTCCGAACCACCGACTCAAGAATCGATCCGTAGACCGAGTCCTCCTACTAGAACATCTTTTCGACACATGGCTCGACGGCCGCAGTAAAACAAGTACCAACAAAGACGACATTCCTCGATGACGTTTGCCACACCGTGAACACGGAAAATCGAATCCGGCCGAAACCTACGTGTTCGCGAACTAGCAGCCCCGAGCTCGACCAACTCCTACATACCCCGAATGTCACGAACCCCGTGAGAACCACTCAGACCGGCGGAGGCGCATAACCAATCACGCCAGAAGGTCCGCCTCGAAAGTTACCAAAGGACCTCGCCGTTCGCCTCTTCACGATCTTCGTTAACTGCCGATCTCTACGTTTCGCCCCGCGTGCATAAGCTCAGACGCAGCCATGCTCACGCTCGATCAAGAGCTACTCTGCATAACCCTTTCTTAGATATTCATCAAGGCCCGCGATAAATCGATACATAAAATACTCTGCAGTTGCTAAATCCATACTAGAAACAGTGGTCGCCTCTTTGCAATCCATACCTCGCCATCGGGTCGTGGAAGGCGTTCAAATATCATGGCCGCAGAGGAATCGCCGCTGCCGCGCTAGACTCGCTGACCGGGCGCCGCAGAACTCCCGAATGAAGCACCACCCCAGTGAAGATTGGGCTGTGCCTCGTAACCCTCTCAGGTTTCTACTCGCAGCCTCTCGCCAAGGCTCTTCTGCCCGGGTTGTCTTACGCGAGGCATAATCGGTGGGAAAGAAATACGTTAGAGGGTCCAACTTATAACACACTCTAAGCACGATCTCGAGTGAGAAGAATGGAAACCAATCCTAAATATCCTATAGCCTCTCGATTATTGGTGTGGTCACAACACACCGATAATCAAGACTCTACTAGATACGGCTCAGTAGACACTTTCCGAGGATTAATCGCTCGATACCACTTTTGTCACGACCAACCGGCCCGTGGATCGTGCCTTACCGCACCCAAGTAGACATACATCGAGTAATCACGAACATAAAACAAGACATGAAATAATATGAAGTGTAAAGCTTATTCGAGAAAAGTTGCCTTCGATATATAAAAACATGAATCCGAACAGCACATTCCTTTACAAACTCGCCACAACAGATTTACTGCACCTCTAAGAATGATATAACAACAATGGCGGACAGGGGCCGCATGCACTGAATGTAAGTACCTACAACGACAGGGACTATACCAAAGATAAGCCTCAAGAAACGGAGCTTCCCAAAACGCCGAATCGTGATCCTAAGAGCGGATCAACGATCGGTGTACTTCCACCAAGCATGAACGCACTTCAAGGAGGTCGATAACAGTGCAGTATGTGAAACGAAAATACCGCAAATGAAATCATAGTAGTCTATATAAAGCGGGAGACATGTATGATAACCAAACTACGATTCACAATACATAGCGATCATGTCAAGTCGTGACTCACGCCTCAAAGTCATCACTCAAATATAACTATGGGTCTCACGCCCACGATATCAATCATGCCTGTGGAATACCTTCCTCACTGCCGGCAGTCTATGATATAAAAGCACCAAGGAATACACATGAACACCAGGTCCCACCTGTGTCATAATAAAACCGTACGGGGTAAGTATGAAGGCATAGCCGACTACTAAAACCCACAGTACCAACAAGGTCATAAACTGTATCATGAGATATGTCTAGACCGCCAGATGATCGAAACTGGCCACTCGCCCGCAGTATCTAATGTGCGCGTCTAGTCCTGGAACTTCCCGCACCCGCGATAGGCCACTCACATAGCCCGCATGAGGTATTCCCGCGTCGAGGGTAGCTACTCCCAAGAACATCCTGGACTCGCACCGCGTGGCCACATAGACCGCATGACCACAAAGGCCGCACACTAACACGGAACTCGTAGCTCGCATAGGTCCCCGACCCGCACGAGGTATTCTCGAATCATGGTCCTGCATCACCGAGTCTACCCAGACGGAGGCGCTTAACCCCGGTATCACGTCAAGGTGAGTGATATAATACTAACATAACAACTTATCGTTAAACAACATAAGCACAATCAAGGGAAACCCCCTTACACAACATTACACGACACTAACACCCGTAGCATCCTAACATGTTTATTTATCAAACCAACAAGAAAGTATTACCAGGCTATCACAAACCAACATAGTCAAGTTATTCACACAAGGTACTTTCTATTCTATGTCAATAAGTTCGGGCTTTCAAACCCCCAAGTACTACGTACGTTAATTCTTTAAAGGATACGTTTCTTTCACAAAAGTCACACAATACCCGTAGTATAAAAATAGAGTGACTATCTTTTTAAGTAAACCAAAACACTTCCTTTTGTAAAATCAAGTAACAACATTATTTTCCAAACGTTCAAGTTTGCCTAATTTCAAATACTCAAGTTTCTCATTTTCGAAAGGTTTCGTAGTTCATAGTCTTAATCACTTAAGAATATAATTCTCTTTTAAACAATTTGAGAAACATATGCCTTATATGTGAGTAGGTTATTCTTGTTCATAATCAATCTTATTAAAGCAGCAATGATCTAGGAAATGTAATATCATTTTGTCTCATCTTAGCTTCTATGCAGATGGAGGTTTCTACTGGTTTTAATAATACTTAATTAGTCAATACATTTCCCTTTATTAACGCTGCAGTGGTTCGTTCGATACTTATTCGATTTAGAAATCAGTAAAACATTATCCCTTTTAAAAACAAGTACTCATTACTCACGAATGAGGTTTCACACTTTTTAACAAAATTCATATTAAATTAATTAAGTCAAGTCTCTTATCTTTTAAGATCAAGTCTCTTAACTTCTAAAATCAATAAACCATTCTTTTTATCTCACTTAAGTCGTTATACCTAACTTCCCATAAAGCTAGTATAACTCTTAAGCTTTTAAAACTTTTAAAACTAAGTGTTACTCTTCTTTCAAAAAGGTTTCTTAACTCTTTTGAAATACTTCAGATTCTTATTATTTAGACTCAAGTCAAAAGACATCGAGAAAACCACGCTCATTAACACACGACGTCACCGTACTATATATATTCTTTTAAAATATCATGCTCAAGAGGATAGGAAGAATCACATACCTCGCGACGATTTATCGACTATTAGCAAATAGCTCCAAAGTACTGTAATCCTGCTAGCCTTTTCCACCCTTCGAGTAGAATACACTACTCGCAGTACTTCAACCTATAACGGTTATACAAGTCTATCAATGTCTAGACTACTCGGTAGAATAAATCTAGATACAAGATTCTACGGAAAATTGGGCAAGACTTCCTACCAGTCAAACTTCACAAGTCTCATCAGAATACAAATTCTATGTAAGTACATTTCAATCTTCTTCTTTGATATTCTTCTGATGTGATTTCAGTTCAATTCTTTTCTGTAATATCCTTCTATTACAGTTCAATTCTCTTCTATACTACTACAGTATGTAATTTCCAATTACAATATAAGGACAAGAGTATTTACCTCGATAAACCCAAAATTATCCAAGTAAAAATGTCGATCCTGAGCAAGGTTTAGCTCCTAATCTGAACGCTCCAATCCGCTCCAAGAAACCCTTAGAAGTTTCTACACAACTTCTACTTACAACTTCAACCAACAATGAAGTTTCTCCTAGGGTTTCGTTTAGTGGCTAAAGGAAGTATAATAGTATTTTCCGGACTCTAAGTATAGAGGTAACTTTGGAAATACTACAAGGGATTGCTAAGGTATTTTGGTATAGTAACAATACTTGGAGAGTATTTTCTACCAAGAGGGGGGGTATTTTACGAGAACAACTAGGCAAAGGGGGTGTGTCTCGCCAACACCACTAGGAGTGGATATCTCTCGGCCAAGGGGCCTCACAGGGGAGGGTGCTATTTGGACGAGAACACTACACTGGGAGAGGGCTTCAAGACTTGGAAAGTGTTTTTGGGATGAAGAAGTCTTCAACAAGGGGGGGTATTTATAGGGAGATCAATGGCCAAGATCAAGCCAAGTGGGGGGGCAAGTGGAGGGTCAAGATTTGCCCAAGTGCACCCTAACCCTACTCCACAAATCCCTCACAAACATTGACCCATGTTTTAGGCCACAAAAAGGGGAAGAAAACGTGCACCAATCGGCCACCAAAACCGTCCACTTGAGGGTGACAAGTGTCGCCCTCCCGTTGGTCTAAAATATTTCATCTCTCGGAAAAATCCGCAAAAATTATAAATGACATAGCCGTAATTTTCCCTCCGCAAGTTTTGTAAAATGTTTCGTCGGAAAACAATTCGTTTTGGTAGTTGTGCACAAAATTTTCGATCCTTGCCTATCTTAAGGCTAAAACTTTCGTACGTATGTCCTTACGTACATACTCTGGAAATACGGGGTATAACATTCTCCCCTCCTTAGAAACATTCGTCCCGAATGTTCCTTCTAAGCCTCAAAACATACATGCGCCAGTATAGTCTTCACTGCTATACTTACGAAAACAATCACGCCACACTTGGCCATATAATAACACATGCGCAAATACTTAATCCAAGTACACGAGGAATCACCTCCATTATTACACAAGCTCCCACCCGAGGTCTAAAATATACTCCCTTCGCACCTTCGCACCTTCACTTTATAAAAGAAATGATCACATCTATGTTCTTAATACATTCTCGCTTCTTCCCTTACTCGTCGTACCCTGCTCGTACACTCGAACTCTTTCTCATAACTTACCACATTTCTGTTATTGCTTCAGTTTCCAAAATCTCTGGGTTACTACCTCCAACTAGGTCATCATTATGGGAACACTGGATGGATCTCAGATACCTTTCGAACATAACAAAATGAAAGACCGGACGTCGCTTCCCTACGTCGGATGGCAATGCCAACTTATAGGCAACCTGGCCTATCCTACAACCAATCTGAAAATGCCCAAAAGTACTTTGGGTTAAGTTTTCCCTGCTTTCTAAGACTCGTCACACCCTCTCCGGGGTGGTACCTTCAAGAAGACCCACCGTCAACCTGAACTCTAAGCGTCGTCGCCGATTATCCGAACGACTTCTGTTGACTCTGAGCTGTCAATAACCTCTCCTGGATAAGCTTCACCCTATCCACATTCTGCTGAAACAAGTATGAACCAATTATCTGAACCTTGCCAACATCGAACCAATCGACCGACAACCTACACTACCGCCCCTACAAGGCATTCATAAGGCGACATCTGAATACTGAAATGGTAGCTATAAAACATTTCCTCAACAGGAGACAACAATCCTCACAGCTACCCCTGAAATCCAAACACTGGCCCGAGGGCGAACGCGTCATCGAGACTCACCCGAAGTTCCTAACCCCGCTCGGTAAAACTTCCGTAAAAGAAATACCGTAACACTGGCTCCATCGTCATCATAAGGTGAAGGTAGGCACCTCGTGCAGCCTTACAACCTTCCTGATATAACATCTCGCATAACCCTCTGCCGAGTATTCGGTCCTGACTGAAAGACAAGATGAGTTAACCTCATCGGCCCGACTACAGGTCGAACGCATCCACGAACTCATACGATGGTTAACGGAACTTGGGCCTAATACCCTCGTGACCCTACCACAAAGTGGAACCACCACAAACTGACCCCACCACAATACAGGCCGCGGGTTGACCCGCAATTGGTCCGCAACCCGACCCGCTTTTCAAGACAAGTCACATTTCCTTTTAGAAATATAATAGGCTTCTAAATCAAGTGACTCCATTTCCTTTTTAAAACATTAGGCAATCAATGCCTAAAAATCAATTCACCTTCCATAGTTTCAAATCCTTTACCCGTACTTGTTTTACTTAGAGTAAATCTTTCTTTGTTAACCTTTCAAAAGCTAATATAACCAACTTCCCATAAAGTCATTATATTTGCGTTATTCCTTAGCCAAATACATTTTCCCTAAATCCAAGGGATTTATACTTTTTAAAAAATGACAGAAGTATCACATACACTAAATGTTATACCCCGTATTTCCAGAGTATGTACGTGAGGGCGTACATATAATAAATTTAAGCCTTAAAGTAGGCATAGGTTCGAAATTTGTGCACAACCCCCGATTAGAGTCGTTTGGCGGGCGTTTCTGAGAACTTGCGAAGGAAAATTCGGATATGTCATTTATAATTTTTGGATTTTTCCGAGAGAAACATTTTGGACCAACGGGAGTGTCACCCTCACATTGGACGTAAGGTTGGGCGGTAATGGACGATTGGGGTCAAGGGAGTAGGTAGGATATTTGTGCAAGTTGGTGTGGTAGATGGATAAGGTACACATGGTTAAATCTTGACCCTACACTTGCATGGCACTTGGCTTGATCTTGGCCATTGGTTGGCCATTGCTTGACCTATAAATACCCCTCTAAGTTGAAGACTTTCTTCATCCAAACTTGAGCAATCTTTCTAAGTCTTGAAATCCTCCCGCCCCTCTTGAGTAGTTCTCGTCCAAAGAGTCTCCCCCCCCCCCCCCTTTTGTGAGCCCTTGGCCGAGAGCCTCCCCCTCCCCCTTTGTAGTGTCTAGCCGAGGGGTACCCCCCCTAGCCTTGTTGTTTTCGAGAAATACCCCCCCTTGGTAGAGAAATACTCTCATAGTATTGTTATAATGCCCTAAATACCTTAGCCCAATTACCTTGTAGTACTTACCCAAGTTACCTCTATCGTAGAGCAGAAAATACTATTATACTTTCCCTCAGTCGCAAAAACGAAACCCTAAGGAAATCTTCACTGATAGTTGAAGTATTTGAGTAGAAGTTGGTTAGAACTTCTAAGGGTTGTTTGGAGCGGGTTGGAGCGCACGGAGTAGGAGCTAAACCTTGCTCAGGATCGACATTTAAACTTGGATAATTTTGGGCTTATCGAGGTAAATACTACTGTCCTTCTATTGTAATTGGAAATTACATGTTGTAGGAATATATAGTTGAAGTATACTATATATAGAATTGAACATAGTTTTGCGGCAATGTCTTTTGACTTAAGCCTGAATTTAAAGAAGAGAATTAAACTGTACTTACATAGGACTGTATTTACAGTAGACTGATAACCTTTATTGGTTGAATGTTCTGCGAGTAGCATAGACTACTTGGAAGGTGGACAAGGCTAGCCGGGTTATAGCCGTGGAGCGTTTTGCTTATAGTCGATAATCGTCGCGAGGTATGGGATTCTTCATATACTCTTGAGCATGAAGTATTTTAAAGGAATATATATATAGTACGGTAGACGTACGTGTGGCAATGTCTTTTGACTTAAGCCTGAATAATAAGAATCATGAAGTATTTTAAAGGAATATATATATAGTACGGTAGACGTACGTGTGGCAATGTCTTTTGACTTAATCCTGAATAATAAAGAATTTTGAAGTATTTCAAAGATTAAGAAACCGTTTTGAAAGAAGAGTAATACTTGGTTTTGAAAACATAAGAGTTATACTAGCTTTATGGGAAGTCAGGTATAACGTCTTAAGAGAGATAAAGAGAATGGTTTACTGATTTTTAGAAGTTAAGAGACTTGATCTTAAAAGATAAGAGACTTGACTTAATATGGATGTTAGTGTGAAACCTCATTCGTGAGTAATGAGTACTTGGTTTTAAAAGGAATAATGTTTTACTGATTTCGGAAATCAGAATAAGTATCGAACAAACCACTGCAGCGCTAATAAATGAAAATGTATTGAATAATGAAGTATTATTAAAACCAGTAGAAACCTCCATCCGCATAGAAGCTAAGATGAGACAAAATGATATTACATTTTCTAGATCATGGTTGCTTTAATAAATGGTTATAAACAAGTATAAACTGCTCACACCTATGGCATATGTTACTCAATTGTTTCAAAAGGGATTAAGACATTGAACTATGAAACTTTTCTAAAATAAAGAGACTTGAGTAATTGAAATTAGGCAAACTGGAACTTTAGGGAAAAGAAATGCATTGTTTTGTCTTAAATTGGTTTAAACATAAAGTGTTATAACAACTTTATGGGAAGTTAGTTATAACGACTTTATGAAAACAAAAGAAGGGTTTTATCATTGGTTTTAATGTGGTAATTTGACTTTAAAAAGAGAAGTGTTTTGGTTTACTTAAAAGATGTAAGTCACTCTATTTTTATACTAAGGGTATCGGGTGACTTTTATAAAAGGAATGGATCTCTTAAAAGGAATTTAACGTACGTAGTACTTTAGGGTTAAAACCCGGACTTTGACATAAAATGAAAGTACCTTGAGTTGTGTATAACTTGCCTATGCTTGTTGTGATAGCCTTTGTTGTGCAAGAATTGTGTTTCTATACTACCGCGTCTCTCGGTGGAGGGCCGGTTGACTTGTTGAGGACTTACTTGACGTCTGCGGTGACGGAGAATTCCACGGGTACGCTCCTGTTGATAGTGTTATTCCATGGACTAGCTCTCCATGAGGTTTTACTGATCGGCCTTGGTATCTGGTAGTTAGCCCTCGCACTTGCCCCGTTCAGTGTAGTGACGAAGTCTCGTGATACGGCCTTGGTACCTGGTAGTTAGCCCTCGTACTTGCCCCAATCAGCTACGTGGCGGCCTTGGTATCCGTAGTCGGCCGTGACTTGCCGTGTCATCTTCGTGGTTTGGTTGTATTGTATTGTTAGTATGGCTTTGGCATCGGTAGGACTTGTGTTCATATGTACTCGGTGTTATCATATCATATCTTTGCCGTGATGAGGAAGGTATTCCACGGGCATGATTGATGTTGTGGCGTGAGACCCAATATTTATATTTGAGTAATGACTTGGAGGCGTGAGACCCGACTTAATATCTTGTATATGTGTATCGTAGTTTGGTTATCATACATGTCTCCTACTTTATATAGACTATTATGATTTCATTTACTGATTTACCGCTTTCACATACTTGGTACTGATCGACCTTCCTCGGGGCGTTCATGCCGCAGTAGAGGTACATCGGTTGTCGAACCCGCGTTAGGATCACATTTCAGCAGATTGAAGCTCCGTTCCTTCGGAGGCTTATCTTTGGTATGTTACCTGAGGTGTAGGTTCTTGTACATTCAGGGGTATGGCGGGGCCCTGTCCCGTCATAGTTTTTGTATAAATCTTAGAGGTCTGTAGCACTGTTGTGGGCAGGGTTGTAAGGATTAAACTGTTCAACTTTGTAATTATTTATATAAATGCTGAAAGGCGATTTTCTCTCAGGTAAAATGTGTCTCATTTCACATTTTGTTTCATGTATTGTTTTTATGTTCGTGATTACTCGATGTATGACTACTTGGGTGCGGGTAAGGCACGATCCACGCCGGTTTGGGTCGTGACAAAAGTGGTATCGAGCGATTAATCCTCGGAAAGTGTCTACGCACCGTGTCTAGTAGTCTTGATTATCGGTGTGTTGTGCACCACATCTATAATCGAGATTGCCGCAGGACATTTAGGATTGGTTTCCATTCTTCTCATTACGAGATCGTGCCTTAGCATTGTGTGATAAGTTAGACCTCCGACGTGCCGTTTTTACGATTATGCCTCCGCCAAGGCAACCCGCCCGGAAGGGCAAAGCAGAGGAGCTGCGAGTAAGCGGCGCGATCTCTGAGACCACGAGACGAGCCTCCACCGCGATGCAGGCGAGAGGAGATGGGTTACAAGGAGTGGGCGATTAATGGCCGGGTTGTGGCGGACTTGAGGATAGGCCGACGCGGCAATTCCGTGAGCACGATGGTTCACCCTAGATCAGATAGTTTGAGGCTACGGGATTTTACGAGTTGTAGGCCGCGAGTTTTATGGGTCGAGGCACGAGGATGATCCGCAGGAGTTCATCAAGCGATTCTGGATCATGAGAGTGATCAAGGCATCGGAGACCGAGTCAGCGGTCCTAGGTTCGCATCGGCTGCGTGATACTGCAGTCGACTGGTTTGATTCGTGGGAGCTGTCCCGGGGAGAGCATGCACTTCCAGCCATTTGGGACGAGTTCTCAAGGGCTTTCCTTGCACATTTCTTGCCTCGCGGATGAGGGCTCGCCGGCGATTTTTGGTGTTGCGAGAACGCGCACGGTTCGGGAGTACAATGTGAGTTCGACTCATTGGCGCCCAGACGTCCCCGCGTTAGTAGCTAGTATGGAGGATCGAGTGCACCGATATATTCAGGCTCGATGATTACCTAGCAGAGTTGTTCGAGTGTAGATCTTCACCGGGCATGGACATTGCCGCGCACGCAGCTTATGCACTTGGATGTGAGGAGCGGAGAAATCGACGGAATGACCAAGATCAGCAGAAGAGGGCCAGAACAGCAGGGTCCTTTGATAACCTTCGAGGCGGACCGCCTCAGCAGCAGACTAGTTATGTACCTCCGCCAGTACAGAGTGGTCCTCCACAGCCTTCGGGACCTTCGGGATATTCAGGAGCAGGTCAGGGCTCCCAGGTTTCAGATTTTCAGGGGAGTAGGAGTGCTCGCCGGATGAGGTCGCCCTTGTCTCAGTGTGGCCGTTGTGGAAAACTTCATAAGGGAGAGTGTCGTACTAACTTGGGAGATTGTTATTCTTGCGGCCAACAGGGCCATCTGGCGAGAGACTGTCCGACCAGGGGCAGCGCTGGTAGAATAGCACAGACTACGGGATCAGTTGCGGGTTCTTCACCTTCCATAGCTAGGCAGGATGTTCATACACCGGCAGGCCACGGCAGAGGTCGCGGTGGAAGTTCCCAGTTTTAGCGGTCCTTTGAACCGCCTATTTTCAGGTATATCCTTAACCCTCTAGAGACTTGTATGTATTGATGTGATGATAATGTGTTAAGTGTTATGTTCGGATAGCTTTGTGCTAAAATGTGATTTAGAAGCCTGGTTAGTAAAAGGGTAAGCCTAGGGGTGAGAAAATGATGAACCTTAGAATATTACAGTTAAGACCTTAGATGTAAGGCCGTCTTGAGTACAAGACTTTGCGGGTGATCTTTGTCAGAATGTATAAGTATACGTGGAGTAATTGTGGGAAAATTCCTTGGGTAGTGTAAAATGGAAGTGGTAGCTTTCATGACCTGTATAGGTAAGATTGTTCCGGATCGGGAAACAAGAGCTTGATGCGTTAAGTAGGTCGGGTTGGGGCCATGTTGCGGGCCAACCCGCGGCCTGTTTCGAGGTGGGGTCAGCTCTGGGTGGTCCCGCCAGGTGGTAGGGTCACGAGGGTGCTAGGCCCAAGTTTAGATGACCATCGTATGAGTTCGTGGATATGTTCGACCAGAAGCGGATCGTGAAGGCCGGGAATGGCCTTAAGGGAGATTGAGGCTAGTAAGATGACCAAGTTTGGAGGTGGTGACTCCAAAGTTTTGGGAACTGAAGCGATGACTGAAGTATGGTACGTATACTAGAGAAGTTCAAGTGTTCGAGAAGAGTACGACGGGTAAGGATAGATGTGAACATGTGCTGAGAGAATAGAAATGATCGTTACCCTTGTGAAGTAAAGGTGCGAAGGAATATCTGTTAGACCGGGGGGTGGAAGCTTTTGTAATGCTAGAGGTGATTCCTCGTTGACTTGGGTTAAGTACTGGAGTGTGTGTTATTTTTTTGTGGCCATATGTGGCATTGACAACTTGTTTAAGTTAAGAAGAACTTTATCATTATCCGTCTTGAGAAGGAACATTCGGGACGAATGTTTCTAAGGAGGGGAGAATGTATACCCCGTATTTCCAGAGTATGTACGTGAGGGCGTACGTATAATAAATTTAAGCCTTAAAGTAGGCATAGGTTCGAAATTTGTGCAGAACCCCCGATTAGAGTCGTTTTTCGACGAAACGTTTTACAGAACTTGCGAAGGGAAAATTCCGGCTATGTCATTTATAATTTTTGCGGATTTTTCCGAGAGACGAAACATTTTGGACCAACGGGAGGGTGACAAGTGTCACCCTCACATTGGACGTAAGGTTGGGCGGTAATGGACGATTGGGGTCAAGCGAGTAGGTAGGATATTTGTGCAAGTTGGTGTGGTAGATGGATAAGGTACACATGGTTAAATCTTGACCCTACATGGCACTTGGCTTGATCTTGGCCATTGGTTGGCCATTGCTTGACCTATAAATACCCTCTAAGTTGAAGACTTTCTTCATCCAAACTTGAGCAATCTTTCTAAGTCTTGAAATCCTCCTCCCTTCGGTAGTTCTCGCCCAAAGAGTCTCCCTTTTGTGAGCCTTGGCGAGAGCCTCCTCCCCTTTGTAGTGTCTAATGAGGTACCCCTAGCCTTGTTGTTTTCAAGAAATACCCCTTGGTAGAGAAATACTCTCCAAGTATTGTTATAATGCCCTAAATACCTTAGCCCATATACCTTGTAGTACTTTCCAAAGTTACCTCTATACGTAGAGCCCGGAAATACTATTATACTTTCCTCACGCAAATCTGAAACCCTAAGGAAATCTTCACTGATAGTTGAAGTATTTGAGTAGAAGTTGGTTAGAACTTCTAAGGGTTGTTTGGAGCGGGTTGGAGCGCACGGAGTAGGAGCTAAACCTTGCTCAGGATCGATATTTAAACTTGGATAATTTTGGGCTTATCGAGGTAAATACTACTGTCCTTCTATTGTAATTGGAAATTACATGTTGTAGGAATATATAGTTGAAGTATACTATATATAGAATTGAACATAGTTTTGCGGCAATGTCTTTTGACTTAAGCCTGAATTTAAAGAAGAGAATTAAACTGTACTTACATAGGACTGTATTTACAGTAGAATGATAACCTTTATTGGTTGAATGTTCTGCGAGTAGCATAGACTACTTGGAAGGTGGACAAGGCTAGTCGGGTTATAGCCGTGGAGCGTTTTGCTTATAGTCGATAATCGTCGCGAGGTATGTGATTCTTCCTATACTCTTGAGCATGAAGTATTTTAAAGGAATATATATATAGTACGGTAGACGTACGTGTGGCAATGTCTTTTGACTTAAGCCTGAATAATAAGAATCATGAAGTATTTTAAAGGAATATATATATAGTACGGTAGACGTACGTGTGGCAATGTCTTTTGACTTAAGCCTGAATAATAAAGAATCTTGAAGTATTTCAAAGATTAAGAAACCGTTTTGAAAGAAGATTAATACTTGGTTTTGAAAACATAAGAGTTATACTAGCTTTATGGGAAGTCAGGTATAACGTCTTAAGAGAGATAAAGAGAATGGTTTACTGATTTTTAGAAGTTAAGAGACTTGATCTTAAAAGATAAGAGACATGACTTAATATGGATGTTAGTGTGAAACCTCATTCGTGAGTAATGAGTACTTGGTTTTAAAAGGAATAATGTTTTACTGATTTCGGAAATCAGAATAAGTATCGAACAAACCATCTGGCGCTAATAAAGGAAAATGTATTGAATAATGAAGTATTATTAAAACCAGTAGAAACCTCCATCCGCATAGAAGCTAAGATGAGACAAAATGATATTACATTTTTTAGATCATGGTTGCTTTAATAAATGGTTATAAACAAGTATAAACTACTCACACCTATGGCATATGTTACTCAATTGTTTCAAAAGGGATTAAGACATTTAACTATGAAACTTTTCTAAAATAAAGAGACTTGAGTAATTGAAATTAGGCAAACTGGAACTTTAGGGAAAAGAAAGGCATTGTTTTGTCTTAAATTGGTTTAAACATAAAGTGTTATAACAGCTTTATGGGAAGTTAGTTATAACGACTTTATGAAAACAAAAGAAGGGTTTTATCATTGGTTTTAATGTGGTAATTTGACTTTAAAAAGAGAAGTGTTTTGGTTTACTTAAAAGATGTAAGTCACTCTATTTTTATACTAAGGGTATCGGGTGACTTTTATTAAAGGAATTGATCTCTTAAAAGGAATTTAACGTACGTAGTACTTTAGGGTTAAAACCCGGACTTTGACATAAAATGGAAGTACCTTGAGTTGTGTATAACTTGCCTATGCTTGTTGTTGTGAAACTTGCCTATGCTTGTTGTGATAGCCTTTGTTGTGCAAGAATTGTGTTTCTATACTACCGCGTCTCGGTGGAGGCGGTTGACTTGAGGACTTACTTGGGCGTCTGGCGGTGTGGAGAATTCCACAGTGCGCTCCGTGATAGTGTTATTCCATGGACTAGCTCTCCGTGAGGTTTCTTACTGTTCGGCCTTGGTACACGGTAGTTAGCCCTCGCACTTGCCTGTAGTAGCGAAGTCTCGTACCACGTTGTTACAGTAGTTAGCCACCGTACTTGCCGGTCGGCGTGGCGGCGGCGTATTGGTATCCGTAGTCCGCTTCGTGCCGTGTCGACCGTGGTTTGGTTGTATTGTATTGTTAGTACGGCTTTGGCATCGGTAGGACTTGGTGTTCATATGTACTCGATGTTATCATATCATATCTCGCAGCGGCGGAGGAAGGTATTCCACGCATGATTGATGTTGTGGGCGTGAGACCCAATATTTATATTTGAGTAATGACTTGGAGGCGTGAGACCGACTTGATATCTTGTTATATGTGGCTTTGTAGTTTGGTTATCATACATGTCTCCCGCTTTATATAGACTATTATGATTTCATTTACGATTTACCGCTTCACATACTTGGTACAGATCTTGACCTCGCCGGGGTTGCGTTCACGCCGCAGAGGTACATCTACCGTCGACCCGCGTTTAGGATCACATTTCAGCGTATTGGGAAGCTCCGTTCCTTGGAGGCTTATCTTTTGCATGTTACCACTGAGTCCGTAGGTTCTTGTACATTGAGGGTATGGCGGGGCCCGTCCGTCATAGTTGTTGTATAAGTGCAGGTCTGTATGCGGGCGGTTGTAAGGATTAAACTGCTCAACTTTGTAATTATTTATATAAATGCCGAAGGCGATTTTCTCTCGTAAAATGTGTCTCATTTCACATTTTGTTTCATGTATTGTTTTATGTTCACACATTACCGATGTATGACTACTTGGGTGCGGGTAAGGCACTCCGCGAGCCGGTTGGTCGTGACACTAAACCAAGTGAAAGGTATCAAATCTTGTACGTCTACCGTACTACATAGGTACAAATACTCATGCTCAAGAGATAGGAAAGTTCCACATACCTCTTCGGTTAATCCACTTGCTAAGTCCGAAATACCGCACGTAATATGTCAACCTATAATGACCATAATACGTTTGTTAACCCCTAATTTCAATGTAGAACATTCCAAGTTTAAGTTACTAATTCCTAAGAAAATTTGGGCAGCATTTCCTTTGTTTCTACATACTTTGCCACCTTTTTCAAGGCCGAATTCAATATCTAAACGCAACATTTAAGGCCCAACAATCCAACATTTCAAAGGGGATTACACAACCAAGCTTAGGTGTGTAAAATTCTGCCCCATAAGGTAAAACAATACACTTAACAATTCTAAAGTAGTTCTTAGGCTACAACATGCTCACTTAACCCTTTTAACCAATCCTTTCATATCCAAACCACATTTCTTACATGCAATGAATCTAAGAGCATTATTTACTACTACAAATTCCTTATTCTTCACATGCAACACAAGTAACTAACTACTGAGAGAAATAGTTACCTTAGAGCTTTAGCCAAAATTATTCCAACAATTTTGCTAGCCTCTTCAAGAACACCACTACAATAACCTCCACAAGCTTGCAAGTAACTTTCCTTCTTATCACACTTTCGATTTTCCTTAAGCTTGAGTTTCTCTTGATTTTCTAGAGAGAAGGAGAGCTTTTTAGCTTAGAGAGAGAAGAGTTTGGAAGATGACCAAGTCTTCAAGGCTTGGTCAATATGTAGTGCATGCAAATCAGATGGGGTGGGACAGTTGTCACCCACCAATGACCTCTTTTAAAACAAACCCGTGCAGAAATTTCCACTAACTCGCGCAGAACCCGCCTCGCCGTTCTTCAGCCAGGCGCGGCTGAAACTCTGCCACCTTCTCAGACTTTCCGGCCACAACACTGAAACCAGCGACCCTTCCGAGATCTTCCGAGCGACTGCTTTCCGACGCGCCCTACAATCACCCGCTTGGCGCGCGGCCGCGCTACGCTGTGCCGAGGCCCGACCGTGATTTCCCCAACCTACTTAAGTCTTAACTACTTTCGTATGGCCCCATACGCACGACCTGAACTACGGGGTATAACACATAAGAAGTATACCCACTGTACTGTCCATATCGGTGCATCCTCTTGTCTGACTCAAGTTTGGGCAAATTGATCCTAACAGACTCAACCATCCTAGCATGCTCAGCCACTGTCTCAAAAGAAGACCCAACATCTACCAATTGTAATGTAGCCAACTGTAGAGAAATACTCAACCCTCTCACAAAGCATCTGACTTTCTCTGCCTCTGTAGGTAGAAACGGTGCTACATAGCGCTATAAGGCATTGAAGCGAGTCTCGTAATAAGGAACTATCCCCTCTGCTCAATCATCTAAAACTCATCATACTTGCTCAAACACAAGCTAAAAGGCACATACTTCTCTAGGAAGATTTGATAAAACTTGACCCAACATAGTGAAGGCGACCTCACTGGTCCATAATGAACACAAGCCCTCCATTATTGCTTCACATCACCCATAAGCTAAAGAGAAAACAAAATAGACCCCATGCGAATCGATGATACCTAAGGTGTGCAGCCTCTCATGGTAGCTAATAATAAACTCGTACGCATCATCTTCAGGCTATCCATAAAATACGAAAGGATTCATAATAAAAATGTTCTCCCACATCTTCCACTCATCGCGAGTCATAACAATCTCTACAATAAGCTAGGGACCAAACTCGGGTGCTGAAATCTCATCAATACTGGGAGTCGATATAGAAGCTGGATGAGCCCCTAGAGTATGAAACTTAGGAGTCTTTCCCTCTCCCTCTTGAGTGTGTGACCTACCCGGAGTAGTCAGATGCACGCCCACCTAGGCAAAACCATCAAGCACACTTAACAACTTGACCAAAGTGTCCAGTAGAACTGAAGTATCTATAAATCCAGGTTGATCCTGGGCTGGACCTATCTCCTCATCATACTGCTTATCTTGAGGCTCAATATACAACTCTAGGGATACAAATCTAGCATGAGTCTGACCAGATCCCAGTGCTCCACCCCTCACTGGTGAAGCTCCTCGGGCTCTACCTTGACCTCTATTATGACCTCTACCACAACCACGAACTGCAGGTGTAGGTGTCAGTGCCTCCTCTATCACTTCATGGGCACGGGTCCTCACTATGTGTGAAAGAATAGGAAACAAAGGTCAGATACTAATTTGATTAACCTTAGCACGAAAGGAATGAAGAAAGTGAAGTTTCGTAAATATCACATAGCCCCTCGAAGATAAGTATGGACGTCTCTGCATCGATCCACAACACTCTACTAAACATTTCTCTTGTATTTAAGATTATTTAACTTAAAGATATACTACCAACTTTGTCACAACCCTTTTTAGGGATCGTGGTGACACCTACACTTTTTTCACTAGTTGGCAAACCACTCTCACTTATCAACATGATTTAAATAAGAAATGTGGAAATAATATAAGAATTAATAATATTGTCTAGTCATAACATAAATGCGGAATAAGTTTGATAATAAGTTCTACAATTTCCAAAATCTGGTCAATAATACAAAAGCATTAAATCCGAATACAAGAGTCTAAGAAGTATGATAATGTCTCTTGGAACAAGTAAAATACATAAATAGAGATGAGAGCATCTAGGGAAATGTTGAATTGAAGCATCCTCACCCCGAACACTGGATATCCGCTTGCTCAGACTCAACCACGAAGTCCTGAACTGGTAGAAAGAGTTGTATATGCATCCAAATAGAATGCAACAAGTGTAGTATGCATACACAATCATACCCCCAAAAAGAGATAAATATCGAGTTGACACCAAGTAAATCTTATAATGCACATTTTAATAATCCAAATCAGTCACGTAGTTCATGTAAAAGTTCACTGAAATCAACAAGCCACTTATTTCACATATGACATCATATTCATAAGAGTTATCCAATTCTAGAAAGGTTCAATAGTAGTGTTCAAGTACTTAGTTCTAAATCTTCATTTATCTAGAAATCAATCAAGTCATTAGTTACCAATACATCACTTAATTCATCAACGTATAACCAATGGAATGAAGTATGTATGACATGAATAAAAAGCTTATGCCACGTGACTTTCATCTTCCATTATATAGGCATTCAAATTCTATGAACAACACACCTATGGGGGACCCGTGAAATCCATATACTCCTCCAGAATTTCCCATCAGAATCTAGCTCTTGACTGAATAATAACAACAGCTGTAGGCATGCAACTCATTCCCTCGCATATCATCTTCATTAACTCAGTGTTTTCATAATATCATAAATGTCATTACCTTTCTGGTCTCTTGGACCACAATATGTCCATACCACTCTCAATCAATATCATCATAACCATGAGTGTATGAATGCAAATGATAATACAATGCAAGAATCATGATGTAATGAGATGCAACCAAGTATATAGATGAATATCACATGCTTTCAAGAATTTAATAACATATAATCCAAGTTCAATCAGGATATCATATCAAAGCATGTGTGAAAAATAAGCACAACAATAATAATTTTGGATATGAGCCCACATAATGGCAATAAGCCCAATCAATCAGGAGTAAGAATCAGCTTAAGGTTGATTTTCCAAATCACCTATCATCACAGTTTAACACAACTCACTCAAATTTTCATCACAATCGGTTGAGTGAGACCCCCAAACACATCCACTACCCCTCGATATTTATAACTGTTTACGTACTTTTATCAGAGTCTAGTAAAATAAAACCATAACATACCTCTGGACCGAGCATGGGCCTTGAACAATAACCCTCCAAGCAAGCCTTACCCTTCTGGAATGCCTTGTGGTAATTGAAGTCTAACATGCATATATTATACGTTAAATAAAGCTATCACATAATACAAAGACGTGGTCCTTAAATGTCACGACCCGACCGGGCGCATGGTGCCCTACACGGCACCGCATCTGTATAAATCGAGAGAATAGCGGTGGAACATACATATAACTTAGGCGAAGAAACAACATGCTAGCCGATAAGGCCACCTTCCGTAAAAAAAATACTCAATCCAGAAATAGAACAGTACATTTTTTATTTCTATACAACCCAATCCACAATGTGACTACAGACCTCTAAGAATAACAACTCTGGCGGGACAGGGCCCCGCCATACCCCTGAATGTACAATAACCGACAATACCAGAGATAAGCCTCCGAAATGAAGGAGCTTCTCAACGGTGACAGTGATCCTAGAGCGAGGATCGGCAACACAGACTCTACTGCGGCATGAACGCAACCCGAAGGAGGTCAAGACAACATGTACCAAATATGTGGCCGAAAATCAGTAATGAAATCATAAGTCTATATAAAACTGAAGACATGTATGATAACTCAATTAACAGTACACTGTGCCTTACTAACAATGAGAGTAAATAAGAGTATACTTACAATATAAAGTAGGAAAGCTTACGATCAAGCGGACCACGCCCGCGGTGTCATTAAGCAATCTATTATCGGGACTATTTCACCGCGATAGATCCGGTGGACGCGTGAGGTTTTCTCGCATGGGACTATTTCACCGCATAAGCCCTTACGGACTCGCGTGAGGTATTCCTCGCATAGTTTGGACCGCCCGCGTGGGACTATTTCACCGCATAAGCCCTACGGACTCGCGTGAGGTATTCCTCGCATCGTGGGTAGCAAATCCACGGAAATATACAATGCCACAAACCCGTAATGACCATACGATTAATATATCACTAGCACAAATCCGGCATTACTACATAACATAAGCACTACGGCTTATCTGATACATAAGCAAGTTAAGAAATCCCCTAACTCCTTATTATTCTTGTTTATATACACTCTCATTTTAGTTTACCTAAGGCACTATCATGTCTTTTATAAAAATCCGGGAATTTAACCCAAAGTACTACGTACTTCTATCCTTTTAAAAAGACTCATTTCATTATACAACTTCCAAGATACTAATAACCATAGTATCAAGTTACAATTACTTTTCAAGACAAGTCACAATACTTTTTAGAAATAAAATTAGGCTTCTAAATCAAGTGACTTCTTTTCTTGTAAAAACCTTAGGCAATTGATGCCTTAAAAACAAATTGCCTTTCAAATAAATCAAGCCATTTTATCTTTCCATAAAGCCAACATAACCAACTCCCCATAAAGTCGTTATATTCACTTTATACCTTAGTCAAGTACAATTTCCTTTCCAAGGGACTTATACGTTTAAAATGAAACAAGTATCACATTCTTTAAAACTCTTCAAGTCCCTTAACCTACTTAATTTACTTAGAGTAAACCACTCTTTAAACTTTCCATAAAGCTATTATAACCAACTTCCCATAAAGCCGTTATACTAGCCTTATACATTAGCAAATTACATTCTTTCCTTATAACCAAGAGACTTAAACTTTCCCACAAAACAAGTATTAAAATACTTTCAACATACTTAAAGTCTCTTAACTTTTGAAAACCAAGATATCCTTAATATTTAAACAAGTGAGTTAATTCTAACTCAACAACTTGGACATTCTTTAAAATAAGCCAAGGATATCAAATAGACTAGATTGTCAAAATCTTGTCGTCTAGTACTATACATTTACAACTTAATCATGCTCAAGAGATAAGAAAGTTCCACATACCTCTTGGTTTAATCCACTTGCTAATCCAATCGCGTGCGTAGTATGTCAACCTATAATGACCATAAATGCGCCTATTAACTTCTAGTTTCAAGCGTAGAATATTCCAAGTGCAAGTCACTAAATTCTACGGAAAATCGGATGACACTTCCTTTGTTTTTACTAACTTTGCCACCTTTTCCAAGGTCGAAATACAATAACCAAACAGCCCAATTGGCTCACAACAAAATAGAAGGTAATACAATGCAAATGAATAACCAAACAGCCCCAATTGGCTCACAATAATATAGAAGGTAATCCAATGCAAATGAATAACCAAGCCCAATTGGCTCACAATAATATAGAAAGTAATCCACTGCAAATGAATAACCAAACAACCCCAATTGGCTCACAATAATATAACAATACCAATTCTTATTCAATTTCCATTTCAATCCAAATTGTTAGCATAATAAGATATCAAGCGCGATTGATTCTAGCTACTACATTCTCCAAGTAGGTAACATGCGACAATTCAATTTATCGATCAAATTGGATTTCAATTTCAAATGGCTAAATATGACATTTTCGGTTCTAGGCTTCTAAAATCCATGTCACTTATCAAACTTTATAACACAAATCACATGATCACTTATAACTTATCATAACAAGAAATCTTCAATTACAAAAGTAAAACGAAGAGTATACCTCAATTAGCCCAATTATGATCCAAGATCACAAGTCGCTCCTTAGCAACTTTAGCCCCTCCTTTCGACGTTCCAATCCTCTCCAAGCAACCCTTAGAAGCTTATGAATAACTCATCTTCAAGTTTCAACTTCAAAGTTCAATAACCCCTTAAGTTTTCGCCTTGCGACTAATACGAAAACGCCTCTTTTTAGGGATCTTTCTATTGAGGAACACTTACAATACCCTTAGGTACCTTGGTTTAAAGTGGGAGATTGTTGGACAACAATTGCAAATTTTCTCTTGAAACCCTCCCTATGGCGAGAGCCTCTAAGTGAAGAACACAAAACTCTTGAAATTTCTCTAAGTGTAAAAGTCATCTAGCACTAGTAGGATGAATATATAACCAATTGGAGGGTTAGGATTAGAACAATTGTGTGGCTTGGATGAGTTTCACATGGATCAAGTCTAGGTGGCCTTTGACTTAGTCAACTTTGTCAAGCTTCAAGACTAGCAAGACTTGGTCATTTAATTTATGGTCAAAGACCATTCTAACCATGACAATTTCGTCCATGACCATAAGGGGGTGACCCGTGTCGCCCTCGTTAAATCGCAATATTTCGCTTTCGACAAATTCCAAAATTAGATAAATTTTTACTCGTCTCAAATCTTACCATTTGAGTTCTTACGACGTTCTTAGAAGCGTATCTGGAACTTAGGGTGTAACATTCTTCCCCTTAGAAACATTCGTCCCGAATGTTCTTTCGAGTCGACTTTAAGATAGCGACAAAGTCTTCTTTTACCACCCCTACATACCAATAATACCACGAGGCCACGAATAATACTCATACCAAAATGTCAAAGCTGAACCCACGTGTCAACATTGGTTATCGGCGTAAAGCTTCCGTGACTCGAGCTTACTAGTAATCTTCCTCGGTAGCTTCGCTTATCCACAGCCGTGAATCAAGTCGGCTCAAATAATCGAACCTCGCCTATGTCAAGTATCCAACCGGCGATCTACACTTTCTTACATACAAGGCCTCCTACAGGGCCATGAATCTTGGAAGGGTGTCTATAACACAACGAGGCAATAACCCTCCCGCTATGAAATCAAGAACACAGCCCGCAACCTATCCTCGAGTGCGGATAGTACGCTCTGCTGTCCGTCGGTCGAGGGTGTAATGCAACACTGAGACTCACTGTGTCCCTAAAACCCTTCGAAAAACCTCCGAAGTTACATGAACCGAGCTCGTCGATCGACATCATAAACGTAGGGACCTGCGATCTCACAATACCTGCTATACAAGCTAGCATAATCCTCGGTAGAGTAAGTGGTCCCAACTGAAAGAACACGCTGGTTTCGCACCTAATTACCATGACCCCCAGGGAGTCGCACTTCCTCTGAGTACGATGCCACCCTGTAACAAGATCCATAATAAATACTTCTCATATCTAGGTTGGGATTTCAATCGCCTGCAATAGCCCACTGGGCTTCTGGTGCACAACCATGACCTGCTACTAACTCGGACACTAAGCAGTAAACTCCGCTATGTCCCTTCTCCGGTCATCTTACCCCTTCATACATCTGAGGTCACGACAACTTGGTCGACCTCGAGCGATGTGAACAATAAGCCTTGTATGCCTCGTATAACCTGGCGACTAGTCTGCGGCCGCGGGTCACGCAATCTATCCTCATCTCACAAGACCCATCCGGTGCTACTCAAGCGAGCTATTCTCCTCTCGGAGCCGTATCTCGATCTTGTATCATAATCTGGATCCTCATATCGCCTCTTTACTTCTCAACAATGGAAGACTCGGCAACCTCTCGGATCTGAACTTCATTAACCTTGAAACAAATAATCGAACCCTAGGCTCGGTAACTAAAGAATCTCACGACCACATCTGCCTATCCGGTGCCTATCCGGACTACCCAGTCGCGACAAAGAGTATTCAGAATCGCCTTGGCTTGCCGGATGGTATAGGATATCAATATCACAATCCTTGAGTAACTCTAACCACCATCGTTGTCGCAAATTCTCGCCTCGATCTGCAGATATCTGGAGGCTTTTGTGGTGCGCACAAGTATCCACATGAAGTGCGTATATACGTCACGCCCCAAATCTTGAAGGCATGATTTAACTGCGCCACTCTAAATCGTGAGTGGCGCAATTTCCTTTCTGCCTCCCAACTACCGGAAAACATAGGTTCTATCCTTATCGGGTTGCGTCGGCCTACCTATTGATACCCAACGTGTTGTAATAATAACCTAACCTCTAGTCTCGCGGGAGGGGTTAGAAGCTAGTCGTGGTCAACTTATCTTCCAATAGCGAAAGTCTTTCTCATTCCTGCGAAATATTCGGGTATCCTTAATCTTACGTATGGTTCCTGATTCCATTTTGTTGCAACCAAGCTTGGTCACTAACTTAGACTTAATTCCTTTGCTTGCCTCACGGCTAAGACTTCATCGATCACATTCTAGGGGGGGAGGTTTCCTTGGTCTCGTCAAGTAGTAACCCGGTTTTCCTTTCCCAGTTGCAGAGCCTATAACTAGGTGTTACCACCCTTTTCTCGAAATGTTCTTACTGCCCATTATCTACTAATGGTCTTTACACTAGTCTGGGGTAAACATATCTCGTGCAACCTACATTTATATCTTTACGATACTTCCTCGACCAATTCGTACGTCGTTCTTAATTACCCCAACACAACACTTTTCCCACGGTTATCTACAACTGTAACCTATGGTATGACGATACCGAAGACCTTACCAGTCTTATATCCTTCGTCTAACAACATGGGTACACGCAACCCCATAATACGCAAAACTGATCTTTTACGTGGGGAAGAGAACTTATCTCCCTTTCTTAAACTTTCCTTGGAGTCACAACCCTAATCACAGGGTCCTCTTGCGGTCCAGTAATTAGCTAATCGTCACGCACCGCCTTAAAGTCATGCAGATTTTCAAACCTACCAAAGATGCCCTCAACTTTCTGGCGAGATTACTTATCTTATTCATGCCTTGCATATTTTCATGAAATTATTCGGAAGGTCGTGGCCGCCACACCAAACCAACTCCAAGTACTTCAGGGCACTTAACACAACTTCCTCCAAATTCAATTATTACATACTTTCTGCGTCAATTTACCCAGTGAAACAAGTAACATGAGACTTAAAAGAAAAACAATGATGCTAAAGAAGGAAGGATAATTCAGTTACTACCACTTCTTTTCCTTTTCACCGATAATCGGCTTATCGGAACCGTCTGTAATCAATCTCTCTCTGTAGTCCACGTTGGCATAACAAGAGGCCGACTAGTCCGTACTCGTAGTAACCTCAATGTCTATCATAACAGCTCTGCTGGGTCCAACGACTTTATCGTTACCGGAAATTATCTACCCGCTCAGCTACCACCCAACACTCACGGGTGTAGTCACCGAAAGGTTCTCATAGATTCGGCTTTATTTCTTTACACTTGGTTGCTTTCTTTGTCATCGGTCGTACTCTTCCGTGCTTCCAAACTTATACTAGCATACGACACAAAATTCCATACTAATTCTGGCCTCAACTCTTTGAAGTTACTAAATTAATCAATACAAGGCCCATTCGGCTCTCAACAGTTCGGTGGAACACGCCCACGAACAGTAAAATGACTAACTAAACTTGGGCCTTGCACCCTCGTGACCTTGTCACGTAGCGGGACTACTACCAACTGATCCCATTTCATTTCAAGCTATGGGGGCGACCCTTAATAGATCCCCAACTCGACTCGGCGTCGCACTTAACTCTTTTCCTAGGTCTGTCTTAACTTTTCACTACCCGAGAAGGCCTTATATACCTAAGGTCTCGGTGGTTATCAACATTTTTAGGCTCGCAATTTCCATGCTCCAAGCCTATCTTATCAGCCCCCCGTAACCGGGTACAAGAACTTCTCGTAATACCATAATCGTGTTGTCTTGTCCACAACAACCATACTTACTCCATACGGATCTCACCCGTACCATTCTCGAAATCCTTCTACGTAGCTTAATCTATTAACATAGTCTTACTTTAAGTCCCTTAATCACCCTCTTGAGGGTCCATTACATTCTCACATAGCTCATCATCACCTAATTATCTCAAATTAGCACGTAAAACCTTGATGAGAGTTCATTAAACTGTTCCATACTTTCCCGGTATTTATTTAGTCCTTACCAAATCCTGGAAATCTAAAATCATCCTAGGCAACACATATGTGACCCCCATACATAAATCCGCATAGTTGCATGTCACAATACCAACTACAGCCATTACCAACCTGGATACGCAACCCACGTAATCCTTCCTGGTCACTTCTTGCGCCTTCGCCGTGAGTGCAAACAATCATAACTTGTTAGGAGAGACGACCCTAACCATACGGCTCTACATCGCACGATCTTAGAGTGAGAAGAATGAAACCAACCCTAAATGTCCTGCGACCTCCTGATTATAGATGTGGTGCACAACACCGATAATCAAGACTCTACTTAGACACGGTGCGTAGACACTTTCGAGGACTAATCGCTCGATACCACTTTTGTCACGACCCGAGCCAGTGCGGCGGTGCCCTACAGGCACCACGCCAGTATAAATCGAGAGAATAGCGTGAACATACATATAACTTAGACGATGAAACAACAACAAAGCTAGCCGATAAGGCCACCTTAGTAAAAAAATACTCAATCGAAATAGAACGATGCTTTTTATTTCTATACAACCCAATCCACAATGTGACTCTGGACTTCACAGAATAACAACTGGCGGGCGGGGCCCGCCATACCACGAATGTACAATAGCCGACAATACGAGGATAAGCCTCGAAATGAAGGAGCTTCTCACCGGTGAACAGTGATCCTAAGAGCGAGGATCAGCAACATGTACTCTACTGCGACATGAACGGCCGCAAGGAGTCGATCTAACATGTACCAAATATGTGCCAGAAATCGTAATGAAATCATAAGTCTATATAAAACTGAAGACATGTATGATAACTCAATTAACAGTACACTGTGCCTTACTAACAATGAGAGTAAATAGGAGTATACTTACAATATAAAGTAGGAAAGCTTACGATCAAAGCAGGACCACCCGCGCGATGTCGTTACAATCCTATTCTGGAACTATTTCACGCGTAGATCCGGTGGACCAGCGTGAGGTTTTCCTCGCGTGGGACTATTTCACCCGTAAGCCCTTACGACTCGCGTGGTATTCCTCGCATAGGTTGGACAGCCCGCACGGGACTATTTCACCGCATAAGCCCTACGGACTCGCGTGAGGTATTCCTCGCATCGTGGGTAGCAAATCCACGGAAATATACAATGCCACAAACCGGGAATGACCAGACGATTAATATATCACTAGCACAAATCCGCCATTACACATAACATAAGCACTACCGCTTATCATACAATACATAAGCAAGTTAAGAAATCCCCTAACTCCTTATTATTCTTGTTTATATACACTCTCATTTTAGTTTACCTAAGGCACTATCATGTCTTTTATAAAAATCCGGGAATTTAACACAAAGTACTACGTACTTCTATCCTTTTAAAATGACTCATTTCATTATACAACTTCCAAGATACTAATAACCATAGTATCAAGTTACAATTACTTTTCAAGACAAGTCACAATACTTTTTAGAAATAAAATTAGGCTTCTAAATCAAGTGACTTCTTTTCTTGTAAAAACCTTAGGCAATTGATGCCTTTAAAACAAATTGTCTTTCAAATAAATCAAGCCATTTTATCTTTCCATAAAGCCAATATAACCAACTCCCCATAAAGTCGTTATATTCACTTTATACCTTAGTCAAGTACAATTTCCTTTCCAAGGGACTTATACGTTTAAAATGAAACAAGTATCACATTCTTTAAAACTCTTCAAGTCACTTAACCTACTTAATTTACTTAGAGTAAACCACTCTTTAAACTTTCCATAAAGCTATTATAACCAACTTCCCATAAAGCCGTTATACTAGCCTTATACATTAGCAAATTACATTCTTTCCTTATAACCAAGAGACTTAAACTTTCCCACAAAACAAGTATTAAAATACTTTCAACATACTTAAAGTCTCTTAACTTTTGAAAACCAAGATATCCTTAATATTTAATCAAGTGAGTTAATTCACTAACTCAACAACTTGGACATTATTTAAAATAAGCCAAGGATATCAAATAGACTAGATTGTCAAAATCTTGTCGTCTACCGTACTATACATTTACAACTTAATCATGCTCAAGAGATAAGAAAGTTCCACATACCTCTTCGGTTTAATCCACTTGCTAAATCCAATCGCCGTACGTAGTATGTCAACCTATAATGACCATATTACGTCTATTAACTTCTAGTTTCAAACGTAGAATATTCCAAGTGCAAGTCACTAAATTCTACGGAAAATCGGACAGCACTTCCTTTGTTTTTACTAACTTTGCCACCTTTTCCAAGGTCGAAATACAATAACCAAACACCCAATTGGCTCACAACAAAATAGAAGGTAATCCATGCAAATGAATAACCAAGCGACCCAATTGGCTCACGATAATATAGAAGGTAATCGAATGCAAATGAATAACCAAACAGCCCCAATTGGCTCACAATAATATAGAAGGTAATCCATGCAAATGAATAACCAAGCGACCCCAATTGGCTCACAATAATATAGAAGGTAATCCAATGCAAATGAATAACCAAATGCCCCAATTGGCTCACGATAATATAACAATACCAATTCTTATTCAATTTCCATTTCAATCCAAATTGGTAGCATAATAAGATATCAAGCGCGATTGATTCTAGCTACTACATTCTCCAAGTAGGTAACATGCGACAATTCAATTTATCGATCAAATTGATTTCAATTTCAAATGGCTAAATATGACATTTTCGGTTCTAGGCTTCTACAATCCATGTCACTTATCAAACTTTATAACACAAATCACATGATCACTTATAACTTATCATAACAAGAAATCTTCAATTACAAAAGTAAAGCGAAGAGTATACCTCAATTAGCCCAATTATGATCCAAGATCACAAGTCGCTTCTTAGCAACTTTAGCCCCTCCTTTCGACGTTCCAATCCACCCAAGCAACCCTTAGAAGCATGAATAACTCATCTTCAAGTTTCAACTTCAAAGTTCAATAACCCCTTAGGTTTTCGCCTTGCGACTAATCACAACGCCTATTTTCCGGATCTTTCTATTGAGGAACACTTACAATACCCTTAGGTACCTTGGTTTAAAGTGGGAGATTGTTGGACAACAATTGCAAATTTTTCTCTTGAAACCCTCACTATGGCCGAGAGCCTCAAGTGAAGAACACAAAACTCTTGAAATTTCTCTAAGTGTAAAAGTCATCTAGCACTAGTAGGATGAATATATAACCAATTGGAGGGTTAGAATTAGAACAATTGTGTGGCTTGGATGAGTTTCACATGGATCAAGTCTAGGTGGCCTTTGACTTAGTCAACTTTGTCAAGCTTCAAGACTAGCAAGACTTGGTCATTTAATTTATGGTCAAAAGACCATTCTAACCATGACAATTTCGTCCATGACCATAAGGGGGTGACCGTGTCGCCTCCCGTTAAATCATGATATTTCGCTTTCCGACAAATTCCAAAATTTCGATAAATTTTTACTCGTCTCAAATCTTACCATTTGAGTTCTTACGTACGTTCTTAGAAACGTATCCTGGAACTTCCGGGGTGTAACATTAAACATACCAAGACTTTCAAAACCAACCACGGGCCCACGATATCAAAATCCAAACTTTATTACCCAAAAAACATAAACACACACTAGATAATCATATCCTTAAGTTTAGTGGAAACCTACACTCATTAGGACCTTTAATTGCATAATCTAGGATAGTCCCCAATTTATAAACCCTAGAATTTTCCTCAAATTTGATAGGGCTTCTATACACAAATTGAATTATACAACATGATCTTCTATCATATTTCAATGCTAATTTACACGGATGAAGAATCGTACCTCAACTAAAGAATTTAATTCCAAACTTCAAGAATCCCCCATTTGGAAGCTCTATAACCGAGGTGATGTTATTTTGAGAAAGTTGTTCGACCTATGAAATTTATGAGGTTTTCAGATACAACAATTCATGTCCTACAGAATCAACTCCACATGCATGGTCTCGCTCCGGTGGAAAAAGGGCTCGTTGAGGCGCAATCACTTGATAGCTCGGCTAATCGTAGAAGCGGATATGATCTTGTAGAGGCGCATATGCCTCCGCGTGAAGAACCTCACTGGGGAGGAACTCCAACAAAATCTCATAACCCGCTTCTGCAATCTAACCTATGCATAGGCGGATGTTTAAGAGTGAACGACAATACCTCTGTGGCGGACACCAGACACCAGCAAAATGGATTTCAACTCAAACTTCAAACAAACATCAAAAACACTCACAAGACTCCCTAGACGCAAACTAGACATGCTCTCCCAAGGTAAATTGTGCTACGAACGCACTCGTACCCTCGAATTTTCCATTTAACTAAGCTAAGACAGATTTTTAGAAAGAATCGCTCAAAATAACTAAATATCTAAAGTTCACAAATAAAGCCACAAAGCAAATCCAATTATCTCGGGAAGCAAACCAATAACTCGACTAAGTCATAAATGACCCACCAAAATTACCGGAAGCAACAAAACCCGGAATCAAACCCATCTACTCAAAACCAACCTTGAGTCAAACTAGTCAACTCTAAGGTTCTTATTTAGAAGTTTTCATCCGAAACTCACATAAATGGACCTCGACATTCGTGTCATCCATCCCCGCACATCACAAAACCTACATAGAGTCTACAAGAAAGGTAAAATAGTCAAATACAGATAGAAATGAGGTTCTCTTTATTATGGAGATAGAAATTATTTTATCATAAGAAATAAAGTTATCTTTTTACCGTTTTTGAGAATTAATAGTACACAATTTGTACTCGTTATATTTTGTTACAAAGATTAGAATTTGATAAAATATATTTTGTAAATATCTTACTCTTTTTAACAAACATTAGTGAGTATATTGATTGTATAATATGTGTATAACTTTTTATTGTTTTATGAACATTATATACTAGGATAATTTAGTGCTTATCCACTTAAATGAAAAGGACATCAAATAGTCTCCCTTACATCTACATGCCATCACTATACTTTGGATACATATACTACTAACACGCTTTTGTATGTTGGCATATTTTGAGACAAGGATGCAATTTAGTAGATATCTCAAATAGAGAAACCATATGAAGCACCTCTTTGTTCTTTCATGAAGGAGTTAGATGAAGTAGTAGCCAACTTTTTATTAGTTCTTTAGAATTCAACCTAGCAACATTAAACACATGATTTCCCTCTTACAAGTAGATGAAGTGCAGCAAATATTCTTTCCCTTCTTTCAATTCCAAGGATGTGTATTAAACGTTCTCTACCCCTTTTCAAGATAAAGCAAAGTTATCTTCCTCCATCAATTTCATGATTATAAAACCAATTTGCTGCAAATCTTAGCAAGTTGGAGATTACTTCATAGTGAAGTAAAGTGGAAGAAGACTGGTTCTCTGCATACAAGATCAAAGTGCTATAGGGCGTATGTTGGGTGTTGAGCCTATTTTATATACACTTTTGAGTCCTTTTTAGTTAGTATTTTTCCTGTTTTCTTTGTGTTTTGTATAGTGTTAGAGTAGTTTTTATTTCTTTTGAGTCACAGTGGTCCTAAGGGAGAAAATACTGAAAAAGAGGTTGAAAGAGAGCAGAAAAGGAGTCCCGGGAAAAATAGACGAAATCTGACAGAAATCGGGACAAAATGCAGTGGAGGCACCGCGGCGCTGTTGAGCCGCGGCGCCGAAAGTTCAGAGGCTCCTGTGAAGTTCTCGGCTGATTTAGAGATCCATGAAGCTTTATTATTCCCTGCACTATTGTTACACCCCGGAAGTTCCAGGATACGTTTCTAAGAACGTACGTAAGAACTCAAATGGTAAGATTTGAGACGAGTAAAAATTTATCGAAATTTTGGAATTTGTCGGAAAGCGAAATATTGCGACGAACGGGAGGGCGACACGGGTCACCCCCCCCCCCCTTATGGTCATGGACGAAATTGTCATGGTTAGAATGATCTTTTGACCATAAATTAAATGACCAAGTCTTGCTAGTCTTGAAGCTTGACAAAGTTGACTAAGTCAAAGGCCACCTAGACTTGATCCATGTGAAACTCATCCAAGCCACACAATTGTTCTAATCCTAACCCTCCAATTGGTTATATATTCATCCTACTAGTGCTAGATGACTTTTACACTTAGAGAAATTTCAAGAGTTTTGTGTTCTTCACTTAGAGGCTCTCGGCCATAGGGAGGGTTTCAAGAGAAAAATTTGCAATTGTTGTCCAACAATCTCCCCACTTTAAACCAAGGTACCTAAGGGTATTGTAAGTGTTCCTCAATAGAAAGATCCCGGAAAATAGGCGTTGTATTAGTCATGGCGAAAACCTAAGGGGTTATTGAACTTTGAAGTTGAAACTTGAAGATGAGTTATTCATAAGCTTCTAAGGGTTGCTTGGAGTGGATTGGAACGTCGAAAGGAGGGGCTAAAGTTGCTAAGGAGCGACTTGTGATCTTGGATCATAATTGGGCTAATTGAGGTTGACATACTACGTACGGCGATTGGATTTAGCAAGTGGATTAAACCGAAGAGGTATGTGGAACTTTCTTATCTCTTGAGCATGATTAAGTTGTAAATGTATAGTACGGTAGACGTACAAGATTTTGACAATCTAGTCTATTTGATATCCTTGGCTTATTTTAAAGAATGTCCAAGTTGTTGAGTTAGGGAATTAACTCACTTGTTTAAATATTAAGGATATCTTGGTTTTCAAAAGTTAAGAGACTTTAAGTATGTTGAAAGTATTTTAATACTTGTTTTGTGGGAAAGTTTAAGTCTCTTGGTTATAAGGAAAGAATGTAATTTGCTAATGTATAAGACTAGTATAACGGCTTTATGGAAGTTGGTTATAATAGTTTTATGGAAAGTTTAAAGAGTGGTTTACTCTAAGTAAATTAAGTAGGTTAAGGGACTTGAAGAGTTTTAAAGAATGTGATACTTGTTTCATTTTAAACGTATAAGTCCCTTGTAAAGGAAATTGTACTTGACTAAGGTATAAAGTGAATATCACGACTTTATGGGGAGTTGGTTATATTGGCTTTATGGAAAGCTAAAATGACTTGATTTATTTGAAAGGCAATTTGTTTTAAAGGCATCAATTGCCTAAGGTTTTACAAGAAAGAAGTCACTTGATTTAGAAGCCTAATTTTATTTCTAAAAAGTATTGTGACTTGTCTTGAAAAGTAATTGTAACTTGATACTATGGTTATTAGTATCTTGGAAGTTGTATAATGAAATGAGTCATTTTAAAAGGATAGAATGCGTAGTACTTTGGGTTAAATTCTGGATTTTTATAAAAGACATGATAGTGCCTTAGGTAAACTAAAATGAGAGTGTATATAAAAAGAATAATAAGGAGTTAGGGATTTCTTAACTTGCTTATGTATTGTATGATAAGGCGGTAGTGCTTATGTTATGTGTAGTAGCGGTTGTGCTAGTGATATATTAATCGTGCGGGTCATTCCCGGGTTTGTGGCATTGTATATTTCGTGGATTTGCTACCCACGCGCGAGGAATACCTCACGCGAGTCGTAGGGCTTATGCGGGTGAAATAGTCCCGTGCGGCGGTCCGACCTATGCGAGGAATACCTCGCGAGTCCGTAAGGGCTTATGCGGTGAAATAGTCCCATGCGAGGAAAACCTCACGCGGTCCACTTGGATCTATGCGGTGAAATAGTCCCGGAATAGGATTGCTTAATGACACCTGGGCGGGTGGTCCCGCTTTGATCGTAAGCTTTCCTACTTTATATTGTAAGTATACTCCTATTTACTCTCATTGTTAGTAGGCGCGATCGTTAATTGAGTTATCATACATGTCTTGATTTTATATGACTTATGATTTCATTACGATTTTCAGTTTCACATATTTGGTACATGTTGTCTTGACCTCGCCGGATTTGCGTTCATGCCGCAGGTAGAGTACATGTTGCTGATCCTCGCTCTTAGGATCACTGTTCAGCTGTTGAGAAGCTCCTTCATTTCGGAGGCTTATCTCTGGTATTGTCGGTTATTGTACATTCAGGGGTATGGCGGGGCCCTGTCACTTGAGTTGTTATTCTTAAGTGTAGTCACATTGTGGATTGGGTTGTATAGAAATAAAAATGTCTTTATTCATTTCGGATTGAGTATTTTTTACGGAAGGTGGCTATCGGCTAGCTGTTGTTGTTCTTGTCTAAGTTATATGTATGTTCATTTGCTATTCTCCGATTTATACGGCGGGGTGCCTGGTAGGGCACGATCGCTGGTCGGGTCGTGACAAAAGTGGTATCGAGCGCTTAGTCCTCGAGAAAGTGTCTACAGGCGTGTCTAAGTAGAGTCTTGATTATCGGTGTGTTGTGCACCACATCTATAATCAGGAGGCTGCAGGACATTTAGGGTTGGTTTCCATTCTTCTCACTCTAAGATCGTGCGATAGAGCTGTATGGTTAGGGTCGTCTCTCCCTAACAAGTTATGATTGTTCGCATTTCTGAGAAAGCGATGACCGGGAAGGATTACGTGGGTTGCGTATCCAGGTTGGTAATGGCTGTAGTTGGTATTGTGACATGCAACTATGCGGATTTATGTATGGGGGGTCACATATGTGTTGCCTAGGATGATTTTAGATTTCCAGGATTTGGTAAGGACTAAATAAATACCGGGAAAGTATGGAACCGGTTTAATGAACTCTCATCAAGGTTTTACGTGCTAATTTGAGATAATTAGGTGATGATGAGCTATGTGAGAATGTAATGGACCATCAAGAGGGTGATTAAGGGACTTAAAGTAAGACTATGTTAATAGATTAAGCTACGTAGAAGGATTTCGAGAATGTGCGGGTGAGATCCGTATGGAGTAAGTATGGTTGTTGTGACAAGACAACACGATTATGGTATTACGAGAAGTTCTTGTACGGTTGCGAGGGTGATAAGATAGGCTTGGAGCATGGAAATGCGAGCCTAAAAATGTTGATAACCACCGAGACCTTAGGTATATAAGGCCTTCCGGCAGTGAAAAGTTAAGGCAGCACCTAGAAAGAGTTAAGTCGACGACGAGTCGAGTTGGGGATCTATTAAGGGTCGCATAGCTTGAAATGAAATGGGATCAGTTGGTAGTAGTCGCCACGTGACAAGGTCACAGTGCAAGGCCCAAGTTTAGTTAGTCATTTTACGGGTTCGTGGGCGTGTTCCACCGAACGAAGTTGTGAGCCGGAATGGGCCTTGTATTGATTAATTTAGTAACTTCAAGTTGAGGCGAGAATTAGTATGGAATTTTGTGTCGTATGCTAGTATAAGTTTGGAAATGCGGAAGAGTACGACCAGTGACAAAGAAAGCAACCAAGTGTAAAGAAATAAAGCAAAATCTATGAGAACCTTTCGAGGTGACTACACCCGTGAGTGTTGGGTGGTAGCTGAGCGGGTAGATAATTTCCGGTAACGATAAAGTCGTTGGACCCAGCAGAGCTGTTATGATAGACATTGAGGTTACTACGAGTACGGACTAGTTGGCCTCTTGTTATGCCAACGTGGACTACAGAGAGAGATTGATTCGGTACCAGTTTCCCGATAAGCCGGTTATCGAGTGAAAAGGAAAAGAAGTGGTAGTAACCAGTGAATTATCCTTCCTTCTTTAGCATCATTGTTTTTCTTTTTAAGTCTGTGTGACTTGTTTCACTTGGGGTAAATTGACGCAGTATGTAATAATTGAATTTGGAGGAAGTTGTGTTAAGTGCCTCGAAGTACTTGGAGTTGGTTTGGTGTGGCGGTCGGCCCACGACCTTCCGATAATTTCATGAAAATATGCAGGCATGAATAAGATAAGTACGAGTCTTTGCGTGAAAGTTGAGGGCATCTTTGGTAGGTTTGAAAATCTGCATGACTTTAAGGCGGTGCGTGACGATTAGCTAATTCTTGGACCGCAGAGGACCTGTGATTAGGGTTGTGACTCAAGGAAAGTTTAAGAAAGGGAGATAAGTTCTCTTCCACGTAAAAGATCGATTTTGCGTATTATGGTCGTGTACCCATGTTGTTAGGCGAAGGATATAAGATCGGTAAGGTCTTGATATCGTCATACCATAGGTTACGATTGTAGATAACCGTGGGAAAAGTGTTGTGTCAGGGTAATTAAAACGACGCATTTAATTGGTCGTAAGTATCGTAAAGATATAAATGTAGGTTGCACGAGATATGTTTACGGACTAGTGTAAAGACCATTAGTAGATAATGGCGATAGAACATTTCGAGAAAGGGTGGTAACACCTAGTTATAGCTCTGAACTTGGGAAAGAAAACCGGTTACTACTTGACGAGACCAAGGAAACCTCCCCAGAATGTGATTGTGATAAGTCTTAGCCGTGAGGCAAAAGGAATTAAGTCTAAGTTAGTGACCAAGCTTGGTGCTGACAAAAGGGAATCAGAACCATACGTAAGATTAAGGATACCCGAATATTTCGCAGAATGAGAAAGACTTTCGATTGGAAGATAAGTTGACCACGACTACTTCTAACCTCCCGTGAGACTAGAGGTTAGGTTATTATTACAACACGTTGGGTATTAGGCTAGGTTGTGTCTTGACGCAGAACGATAAGGATAAAACCTATGTTTTCGGTAGTTAGGGAGGAAAGCGAAATGCGCCACTCACGATTTAGTCAGGCGATTAAATCATGCCTTGAATATTTGGGGGCATGGCGTATATCTGCTTCACGTGGATACTTGCGCAGACCACAAAGCCTCCAGATATCTGCAGACCGAGGCGAGAGAATTTGCGGCGGCGATGGTTAGAGTTACTCAAGGATTGTGATATTGATATCCTATACCATCCGGAAAGCCAAACGATTCTGAGTACTACTTTGTCGCGTGAACTGGGTAGTCTGGCGGATAAACGACAGATAATGACGCGGTGAGATTCTTTAGTTACGAGCCTAGGGTTCGATTATTTGTTTCAAGGTTAATGTTCGATCCGAGAGGCCGAGTCTTCCATTGTTGAGGAAGTAAAGAGGCGATATGAGGATCGATTATGATCTGATCGAGATACGGCTCTCAGGAGAAGAGCACATTTGTAGCACGGATAGTCTTTGTGAGATGAGGATAGATTGCGTGTACTGTTTGCGAGGACTAGTCGGCAGTTATAAGAGGCATCTGATCTTATTTTTCACTGCTTGTTGAGGTCGACCAAGTTGTGTCGTGACCTCGGATGTATGAATGGGTAAGATGACGAGAAAGGGACATAAGCCATCGCTTAGTGTCCGAGTTAGTAGGAGTCATGGTCAGTGTCACGACCGAACACGGGCGATGTGGTAGTGCACCCGGGCACCACTAATACAACATCGTAGTCATTGGAACATCTGTGTCTGCCTTACCCAATTCTAAAGGATAAGAACACGTAGTAATCACTTTAATACAACGATACAAGACATATTATGAAATATGAAACAATAATCGAGAAAAACTTGCCTTTGGCATATATATAAATAACAACTTTTTCAACATGAGCAGTTTAATCCTTTTACAAACCACACAACAAGTACTCTGCACCTCTAAGAATGATACGACAACAATGGCGGGCGGGGCCCGCCAAACCCCGAATGTAAACACTTACTCTGACGGGGACTATACCACTGATAAGCCTCCGAGAAACGGAGCTTCCCAAACCGAAAGCGTGACCACGAGAGCTAGGATCAACGGCGGTGTACCTCAACTTTGCGGCATGACGCGGCCCCGAAGGAGGTCAAGACAATGCAGAAGTATGTGAAACTAAAAATACGTAAATGAAATCATAATAGTCTATAAAGCGGGAGACATGTATGATAAGCAAACTACGATTCACAACAAATAGCGATCATGTCAAGTCGGGACTCACGCGCCAAAGTTATCACAATAAAACCGTGCGGGGCAAACGAAGGCATAGCCGACTACTAAGACCCACGATGCCAAAAATACCACAGCGTATCCCGAGGTCTTTCTAGACCGCACTACGATCGAAGGCGGCCACTCGCCCGCAATATCAATGCGCGTCTATCCTCGGAACTCTCGCAGCTCCGCATAGGTCACACGCGGACCGCGTGAGGTATTCCTCGAATCATGGTCCTGCATCGCCGAGGTATACCCGCGATCGGGCGGCTAACCTCGGTATCCGCCAGGCTCCCGCAACCGCGTAGTCTCAAAAGACCGCATAGTCTCAGCAGACGCGCATAGGAATCCCCGCATCGGGCTAAACACCGGAATGATCAATCCCGGAGCTACCGCGACTCGCATAGTCACGAGGACCGCATAGGCCGTAAAGACCCGCATCAAGGGTGGCAAGCCCTCGGTATAATAAGTCGAAGGGGTATGTGATACAATAACAGTACAACGGGCTTAACGTTTAACAACGTAAGCACAATAAGAATGACCCCCTTACATCACGATCACACAAGATACTAACACACGTAGCATCCTAACATGTTTACTTATCACATCAACAAGAAAGTATTTACAAGGCTATCTCAAACCAACACAATCAAGTTATTCACACAAGGTACTTTATGCTAACAAGTTCGGGTATCTATCCCTAAAGTACTTCATACATTAAAGCTTTTAAAGATCCATTGCTTTCACATAAGTCACACAATACCCGTAGTATAAAATAGAGTGACTGTCCTTTTTTAAGTAAACCAAAACACTTACCTTTGTAAAATCAAGTAACAACATTATTTTCCAAACGTTCAAGTTTGCCTATTTTCAAATGTTCACGTTTCTTATTTTAAAAAGGTTTCGTAGTTCATAGTCTTATTCATTTAAGAATATAATTCTCTTTTCAACAATCTGGGAGACATAAGCCTTATATGGAAGTAGGATATTCTTGTTTATAACAATCTTATTACAGCAGCCATGATCTAGGAAATATCATTTTGTCTCATCTTAGCTTCATGCAGATGGAGGTTTCTCCGGTTTTATTAATACTTAATTAGTCAAAACATTTCCTTTTATTAACGCTGCGATGGTTTGTCGATACACATTCGATTTCGAAATCAAGAAAACATTCTTAAGCCGTTATACCTAACTTCCGTAAAGCTAGTATAACTCTTAAGTTTTCAAAACCAAGTATTACTTCTTCTTTCAAAATGATTCAAAATCTTTTGAAATACTTCAAGTTCTTTATTAACACATAACAAGCGATTATAGTTCAAATCGATTACCTTTTAAAAACCACATGTATTTTCTTACCAACATAAAGTCATATAACCAACTTCCCATAAAGCCGTTATAACACTTTATGTTTTACACCAATCAAATACATTTAGCACATGACGTCACCGTACTACATAGTTCACACATATCATGCTAGAAGAGATAGGAAGAGGTTCACATACCTCGCGACGAGTATCGACTAATAGCAAAACGCTCAGTACCTCAAACCGCGGCTACTCCTAAGCCAAGTAGATCGCCACGCATAGTACTTCCACCTATAAGGCCACGCGCGCTTATTAACATTAGGTCTCTTCGTAGAACATTCTACAGAAAATTCGGAAGCACCTCCCCCCCGTATCTACTTACTTCCCACCTTTTTCAAGGCCTGATATCAATAGCCAACATGCCACAGTTAAGGCGCACCAATACAATACCAAAGGGATTACACGCTAAACGGACGTGTAAAATTCTGCCCCTTTAAACAACCACAACCGAAATGGAAACAAGTCCATAGTACAAAGCAAAGACAGTGCAATGTAAATACAGTCCAAAGTAAATACAGTCCATTAGTTGGCATTCTTGGCCAACTACTACAATCAAACTTATCCAATTTTCGGCTAGCATGCCGGAATTACTTCTTAATCTTCCAACTTATATTCCAATATTACATACTCATATATATACTTCCAACATATATAATATCCAACTTCACAAAGAGGGCAAAGTTCATTACCTCAAAAAGCCCAAAATTATCCAAGAACATAAAGTCGCTCCTTAGCAAGTTTAGCTCCTATTCCATACGTTCCAATCCGCTCCAAGCAACCCTTAGAAGCTCCTAACCAACTCTTCTTCAAGATCCAACTCGATTACCAATTCTTCAAAAAAAAGATCTCCAAAGCCTAAGTCTCTAGAATATTTTTCTTTTGGTATATAAAGAAAGCTCTGAAATGGAGGACCAACAATTGAGAATGAAATGGTTCCTAATTGAAATGAAAAAAAATCAACTAACAAGGGTGTTGAAAGGTACTGTTCCCTTGGAACTTGTCTACTTTAAGATGAAATGGTTTACTGCCTTCATACGTTTCCTTACAAAAGTGAAACTTTTTTTTTTTTAATTTAAAATGAGGTACTAGTTGCTTCTAGACTATGGAGAAAACGTTACGCCATTTGCGATAAATACTCTACAATTTCCATCCAAGACTTTTTAATACAAAAGACAAAAGGTGTAGAAATGATATTTTCCTTTACACGTGGCCCCTACTTGGTCAATCCACTAACACTTGGCCTCATTTTGCCCGTGGCCCCACTGGGTGACACGACGCCTCCTATTGGTCCAAAATATTTCATCTCCCGAAACATCCATAATTCTCTTAAATTCCAAGAAGTCCAAATACCAAAATTGTGAATCCAATTCCCAATAATAAACCTTTTTCCTTCACGAGGTTCGGAATATTTTCCGTCGGAAATTCAAAATTTTCTTCCCTTTCGTACCTAGGATTATATTCTCGTACGTACGTCCTCACATACATACTCTGGAAATACGGGGTATAACATTCTCCCCTCCTTAGAAACATTCGTCCCGAATGTTCCTTCTAAGTCTCAAAACAAACGTGCGCCAGTATAGTCTTCACTACCATACTTACGAAACAATCCTGCCACAATGGCCACAGAAACAACTGCGCAAAAATACTTACATCCAAGTCCACGAGGAATCACCTCTAACATCACCACAAACACCTCTCTCCGGGGTCTAAAATATACTTCTTCCACACTTTTCCAAACAAAAGAAATGGTCACATCAATGCTCGCCATACATGCTCGCTTCTTCCCGATACCACTTTTGTCACTTTGCCGCGAGGTTCTAGTGTCACTCCGGCGGCCCAACAAATGGTACCGGACTACATGCGATCCCCGAGGTCGTACACTCGAACTCTTACCACATTTACATCGCTTGCTTTCCAAAACTCGGGGTTACTATCCCTAACGTGGTCATCATTAACTGGGAACACTCTGGATGGATCTCCGATACTTTCCCGAACATAATAATACGAAAGACCGGACATACTGCCTCCTAAGTCGGACGGCAAAAGCTAACATATAGGCAACCTGGCCTATTCTTCACATGAACTTAAAAAGGCCCAAAGTAACTCGGGCTAAGTTCCCTCTGTTTTCCAAAACTCGTCGCACCCAAACCGGGGTGGTACCTTTAAGAAGACGACCACAACTCGAACTCTAAGCGTCGCCGCCATTATCCGCACGATTTCTACGGTTTGCGGAACCTCTTCTAGACAAGCTTTACTCTATCCACGATGCTGGAACAAGCTTCGAACCAACTATTTGAATCTTGCCAACATCGAACCAATCGGCCGTGACTTACACTTCCGCCTCTACAAGGCCTCATAAGGCGACATTCGAAATCGAAATGGTAGCTTAAACACTCTCCACAGGAGACAACAATCCCCACAACTACCTCAAATACACACCGGCAGAGGCGAATGCGATTCTGAGACTCACCTGAGTTCTTAACCCTGCTTGGTAAAACTTCCAGAAACCAAAAACAGCCGTACCCTGGGCTCCACTGTCTGCCATAAGGTGAAGGTAGGCACCTCGTGCAGCCTTACAACCTTTCTGATATATCATCTCGCATAACCCTCTGCCGAGTAAACGGTCTTTGCTAGAAGACAAGACGGCTGACCTCCTCGGCCCGACTACTGGTCGAATGCATCCACGAATTCGTACGTTGGTTAACTAAACTCGGGCCTAACACCCTCGTGACCCTATCACAAGGCGGGACCACCACAAACTGACCCCACCACCAAACATGCCGCGGGTTGACCCGCAATGGCCTCAACCCGACCCTAACGCGCGACAATACTAGCTCCCGATCGGAACAATCTCACTAATCATGTTACGAAAACCTAGCGGTCTTCTTAGCTCAACTACCTCTTTCATTCCACACCACTCGTGACTTATCCCCAAACATAGATCACGTGCACTATGCACTTCGATAAGATCAAACATAACACTACACCTTCTCGAGATGGCCTACCTCTAAGGTCTCTACGTATAAAACTCTAAGGCTCACACCTTCTCTATCCCCCAACTCGTACTGGGTTAACGAACCAAGAGTTCTAATCACAATTTTAACACCCCGCTATCAGAACATCGCACGCAGGATATACCCATCTTATCACACATACTGATCTCAGAGGTTAAGGATTTACTAACTCTTCGTTTCACTCTCTTAGTCGCTCTAATCAAACTCGCCCGTAGGAAGCGCGCCGTGAGGAGATGACAAACTACCCACCGATCCTGAAGGCTAAGTCCTCCTACAAGGACACTCCTCGACACCAGACCCTGACGGTCATAGGTACAACAAGTACCAACTAAAAGACGACATTCCCTGAGATGACGTCTGTAACTGAACCTAAGCCTGGAGTTCTAACCAACTCCTGCATACGAATGTCACGAACTCCGTGGAAGACCACTCTGCACCGTGAGGTGCATAATCTAATCTACGGTGAGGTGACTCGCCTCGAAAGTTACCAAAGGACCTTGCTGCCCGCCTCTTACGTTGTCGCCCGTTAACGTCGATCTCTACGTTTCTCGGCACTTGATAAGCCCGATACGTGCCATGCTCAAGCCTAACTGAAGGATTACTCTTGCACAACCTTCTCTTAGGTAGTCATCAAGACCCGCGATACATCGGTATACTCTGGTAGCCAAATCCATAGCTAATGTGGTCGCCTCTTTGCAATCTATATTCATCATTCCGATCGTGGAACCGAAGGTTCAAATATCATGGCCGCAGTAGGGCCGCCGCCAGTGCTAAACTTCTTTGGGGCTAGTGGCGTCGCAGAACTCCCGAATGAAGCACTATCTAGGTAATGATTGGGCATGTGCCCTCGCCACCCTCGATCTCTACTCGCAGCTCCTGCTTGCGCGCCTCACGGGCGTGTTGCCTGCGGAGGCATAACGATAAGGAAATAATTTCGTCGGAGGTCCAACTTACAACACGACTCTAAGGCACGATCTCGTGAGTGAGAAGAATAGAAACCAATCCTAAATACCCTATAGCCTCGATTATTGGTGTAGTGCACACCGATAATCAAGACTCATCGGATACGATGCTCAGAGACACTTTCCGAGGATTAATCGCTCGATACCACTTTTGTCACGACCGAACTGGGCGTGGCGCGTGCCTTACCGGGCACCCTAGTGATACAACATCGAGTAATCAGCGAACATACTGTGATACAAGACATATTATGAAATATGAAACAATAATCAGAGAAATCTTGCCTTTCGGCATATATATAAATTACAAATTTTTTAACATGAACAGTTTAATCCTTTTTACAAACCACGCCTACAGCGATTACTCACACTCTAAGAATGATACGACAACAATGGCGGGATGGGGCCCCGCCAAACCCCGAATGTAAACACTTACTACGGGGGACTATACCACCGATAAGCCTCGGAGAAACGGAGCTTCCCAAACGCTGTGACCCGAGCTAGGATCAACGATCGGTGTACCTCAACTGCAGCATGAACGCGGCCCGGAGGTCAAGACAATGTACCGAGTATGTGAAACTAAAAATCAGTAAATGAAATCATAATAGTCTATAAAGCGAGAGGCATGTATGATAAGCAAACTCTGATCACAACAAATAAGCAATCATGTCAAGTCGTGGACTCACGCCCTCAAAGTTATCAGCAATAAACCGTGACGGGGAAATGCGAAGGCATAGCCGACTACTAAGACCCACGATGCTAAAAATACCACAAATCGTATCCCGAGGTCTTTCTGACCGCACCACATGATCGAAGGCGGCCATCGCCCGCAATATCAATGTCGCGTCTATCCACGGAACTCTCGCGACTCGCGATAGGTCACACACGGACCCGCATGAGGTATTCTCGAATCATGGTCCTGCATCACCGAGGTATACCCGCGTCGGCGGTAACCTCGGTATCCGCCTGGGCTCCCGCAACCGCATAGTCTCAAAAGACCGCATAGTCTCAACAGACCGCATAGGAATCCCCGTCGGGCTAAACACCGGAATGATCAATCCCGGAGCTACCGCGACTCGCATAGTCACGAGGACCGCATAGGCCGTGAAAGACCGCGTCAAGGGTGGCAAGCCCTCGGTATAATAAGTCGAAGGGTATGTGATACAATAACGAGACAACGCTTAACGTTTAACAACGTAAGCACAATAAGAATGACCCTTTACATCACGATCACACAAGATACTAACACGTAGCATCCTAACATGTTTACTTATCACATCAACAAGAAAGTATTTACAAGGCTATCTCAAACCAACACAATCAAGTTATTCACACAAGGTACTTTATGCTAACAAGTTCGTATCTATCCCTAAAGTACTTCATACATTAAAGCTTTTAAAGATCCATTGCTTTCACATAAGTCACCTGATACGTAGTATAAAATAGAGTGTAACGTCTTTTTTAAGTAAACCAAAACACTTACCTTTGTAAAATCAAGTAACATTATTTTCCAAACGTTCAAGTTCGCCTATTTTCAAATGTTCACGTTTCTTATTTTAAAAAGGTTTCAGTAGTTCATAGTCTTATTCATTTAAGAATATAATTCTCTTTTCAACAATCTGGGACATAAGCCTTATATGGAAGTAGGATATTCTTGTTTATAATAATCTTATTACAAAGACGATGATCTAGGAAATATCATTTTGTCTCATCTTAGCTTACATGCGGATGGAGGTTTCTCCGGTTTTATTAATACTTAATTAGTCAAACATTTCCTTTTATTAACTTAGCTGGTTTGTCGATACACATTCGATTTAGAAATCAGAAAACATTCTTAAGCCGTTATACCTAACTTCCCATAAAGCTAGTATAACTCTTAAGTTTTCAAAACCAAGTATTACTTCTTCTTTCAAAATGATTCAAAAATCTTTTGAAATACTTCAAGTTCTTTATTAACACATAACAAGCCGCTTATAGTTCAAATCGATTTACCTTTTAAAAACCACATGTATTTTTCTTACCAACATAAAGTATTATAACCAACTTCCCATAAAGCCGTTATAACACTTATGTTTTACACCAATCAAATACATTTAGCACGTACGCTCACCGTACTACATAGTTCACACATATCATGCTAGAAGAGATAGGAAGAGGTTCACATACCTCGCGACGAGTATCGACTAATAGCAAAACGCCCAGTACTCAAACCGCGCCATTTCTGCCAAGTAGATCGCGCCACGATAGTACTTCCACTATAAGGCCAGGCGCTTTATTAACATTAGGTCTCTTCGTAGAACATTCTACGAGAAAATTCGAAGCACCTCCCGTGATCTACTTACTTCCACCTTTTTCAAGGCCCGATATCACAGCCAACACGCCACATTTAAGCGCAACAATACAACCAAACAAAGGATTACACGCTTAAACGGACGTGTAAAATTCGCCCCTTTAAACAACCACAACCGAAATGAAACAAGTCCATAGTACAAAGCAAAGACAGCAATGTAAATACGGTCCAAAGTAAATATACCATTAGTTGGCATTCTTGGCCAACTACTACAATCAAACTTATCCATTTTTCTAATAGCATGCGAATTACTTCTTAATCTTCCAACTTATATTCCAATATTACATACTCATATATATACTTCCAACATATATAATATCCAACTTCACAAAGAGGCAAAGTTCATTACCTCAAAAGCCCAAAATTATCCAAGAACATAAAGTCGCCCTTAGCAAGTTTAGCTCCTATTCCATACGTTCCAATCCGCTCCAAGCAACCCTGAAGCTCCTAACCAACTCTTTCTTCAAGATCCAACTCGATTACCAATTCTTGAAAAAAGATCTCCAAAGCCTAAGTCTCTAGAATATTTTTCTTTTGGTATATAAAGAAAGCTCAAATGGAGGACCAACAATTGAGAATGAAATGGTTCCTAATTGAAATGAAAAAATCAACTAACAAGGGTGTTGAAAGGTACCGCTCCTTGAACTTGTCTACTTTAAGATGAAATGGTTTATCGCCTTCATATCGCTTCCTTACAAAAGTGAAACTTTTTTTTTTTAATTTAAAATGAGGTACTAGTTGCTTCTAGACTATGGAGAAAACGTTGCTGCCCATTCATAAATACTCTACAATTTCCATCCAAGACTTTTTAATACAAAAAGACAAAAGGTGTAAATGATATTTTCCTTTACACGTGGCCCTACTTGGTCAATCCACTAACACTTGGCCTCATTTTCGCCCCACATGCCCCACTGGGGTGACACGACGCCTCCTATTGGTCCAAAATATTTCATCTCCCGAAACATCCATAATTCTCTTAAATTCCAAGAAGTCCAAATACCAAAATTGTGAATCCAATTCCCAATAATAAACCTTTTTCCTTCACGAGGTTCGGAATATTTTCCGTCGGAAATTCAAAATTTTCTTCCCTTTCGTACCTAGGATTATATTCTCGTACGTACGTCCTCACATACATACTCTGGAAATACGGGGTATAACAGGTCCAACCTATAACACAACTCTAAAGCACGATCTCAGAATGAGAAGAATGGAAACCAATCCTAAATATCCTATAGCCTCCTGATTATTGGTGTGGTGCGCGCGATAATCAGACTCCCTACTAGATCGGTCTGTAGACACTTTCAGAGATTAAGCGCTCTGATACCGCTTTAGTCGACCCGTTCGGGGCCGTGGTAGTGCGCCTGGGGCACGGTAGTCGTACATCGAGTAACGGCGGAAATATAAAACAAGGCAGGAAACATAGTAAGCGAAGCGAGTTTATCGATGAAAATCTTGCCTTACGGCATAATATAAATAACTCAAGTTTTTGCGATTACATCCCAGCACACAATAGTACTCTACAGGACCTCTAAGGAAGTAAACTGTATGGCGGGACGGGGCCGCCATGTGCCTCTGAAACTATCTACAATGCAGAGATCGTACCCAGTAGAGCTCTCGGAGAAGATGGAGCTCACGCGCCAAAGATCCTAAGGATGTGGATCTAGCACTGCCCTTACCTGCGGCATGAGCGGCCCGAAGGTCGATGTCGGCAATTGCGAGTGCAGTATGTGAAACTATAAGAAGCGAAATGAAATCAAAGTATTTAAAAACCTTTTCCACAAATACAATCGGTTCGATTGCACATAGTGCCATCCTGAGCTCAATGATGTGGAAGCGTAGCGAGGTCTATTCTGGCGCGAATGATCGAAGAAAGGCGATCGCCCGTAGTATCGTGCGTGCCTGATCTGAACCGCGATCCGGCATCGCGGTCACGCAGGACCAGCGCATGAGGTATTCCTCGCCGGAACGTGGCAGCCGACCCGGCATCAGCCCTAGGCTCCGCGGCCGCGTAGCCTCGAACGCGTAGTCTCGACATGCCGCGCCAGGAATCCCGCGTCAGGCTAAACACCGGAATGATCAATCACCGGAGCATCGCTGCTCGCGTAGTCTCAGCGAACCGCGTAGGCGTATGGAGCCAGCGTCGAGGGGGCAAGCCCTCGATATAACGATCGAGGGTAGGTGATACAATAGCGATTGCGAACTACGGTTAACATAGCGTAAGCCGGCCAAGAATGACCCGCTTTACGGCGTTTCAAGACACTAACCGGTAGCATGTAATAGGTTTACTTATCACCTAAATCTTACTACATAACGAGGGAAATCAATCTGAGAGCTTTTATAAACAAACAAGTGGCAGTTCCTTTTATCTTTCTTAAGTTGTTATACCTAACTTCCCGTAAAGCTAGTATAACTCTTAAGCTTTTGTTTAAAACCAAATATTTATCTTACATTAAAAATGATCGATATTCTTTTGAAATGCTTTGATTCTTTATTATTCGGAAAGCTTAGTGTGAGGCATTCATAAGTATTATTAGGCTTAAAGCGGCGAGGCATTCATAAGTATTGTCGAGCTTAAGTCAAAGACATTCGCGTAGTTATTATTCGATTAACGTATGCGCCTATAAGCCTCTGATACTATATATATATTAGTAAAATATCATGCTTTAGGAAACTTTCTTATCTCTTGAGCATGATTAAGTTGTAAATGTATAGTGCGGTGAGCGTCTGAATTTTGACAATCTAGTCTATTTGATATCCTGGCTTATTTTAAAGAATGTCGAGTTGTTGAGTTAAGGAATTAACTCACTTGTTTAAATATTAAGGATATCTTGGTTTTCAAAAGTTAAGAGACTTTAAGTATGTTGAAAGTATTTTAATACTTGTTTTGTGGGAAAGTTTAAGTCTCTTGGTTATAAGGAAAGAATGTAATTTGCTAATGTATAAGACTAGTATAACGGCTTTATGGAAGTTGGTTATAATAGCTTTATGGAAAGTTTAAAGAGTGGTTTACTCTAAGTAAATTAAGTAGGTTAAGGGACTTGAAGAGTTTTAAAGAATGTGATACTTGTTTCATTTTAAACGTATAAGTCCCTTGGAAAGGAAATTGTACTTGACTAAGGTATAAAGTGAATATAACGACTTTATGGGGAGTTGGTTATATTGGCTTTATGGAAAGATAAAATGACTTGATTTATTTGAAAGGCAATTTGTTTTAAAGGCATCAATTGCCTAAGGTTTTTACAAGAAAAGAAGTCACTTGATTTAGAAGCCTAATTTTATTTCTAAAAAGTATTGTGACTTGTCTTGAAAAGTAATTGTAACTTGATACTATGGTTATTAGTATCTTGGAAGTTGTATAATGAAATGAGTCATTTTAAAAGGATAGAAGTACGTAGTACTTTGGGTTAAATTCCCGGATTTTTATAAAAGACATGATAGTGCCTTAGGTAAACTAAAATGAGAGTGTATATAAACAAGAATAATAAGAGTTAGGGGATTTCTTAACTTGCTTATGTATTGTATGATAAGCGGTAGTGCTTATGTTATGTGTAATGCTTGGTTGTGCTAGTGATATTAATGTCGTATGAGTCATTCCGGGTTTGTGGCATTGTATATTTCCGTGGATTTGCTACCGTCGCGAGGAATACCTCATGCGAGTCGTAGGGCTTATGCGGGTGAAATAGTCCCGTGCGGGCGGGTCGACCTATCTGAGAATACCTAAATGCAGTCCGTAAGGGCTTATGCGGGTGAAATAGTCCCGTGCGAGGAAAACCTCACGCGGGTCCACTGGATCTATCGCGGGTGAAATAGTCGGGAATAGGATTGCTTAATGACCTTTGCGGTGGTGGTCTTTGATCGTAAAGCTTTCTACTTTATATTGTAAGTATACTCTATTTACTCATTGTTAGTAAGGCACGATTGTAATCGTTAATTGAGTTATCATACATGTCTTGATTTTATATAGACTTATGATTTCATTCTGATGCTGATTTCACATATTTGGTACATGTTGTCTTGACCTCGCCGAGTGCGTTCATGCGCAGTAGAGTACATATTGCTGATCCTCGCTCTTAGGATCATTTGTTCATTTGTTGAGAAGCTCGCTTCATTTGGAGGCTTATCTGCAGTATTGTCGGTTATTGTACATTCGGGGTATGGCGGGGCCATCGCGAGTTATTATTCTTAAGTGCGTAGTCCGCATTGTGGATTGGGTTGTATAGAAATAAAAAATGTCATTTCTATTTACGATTGAGTATTTTTACGGAAGGTGGCCTTGCTCGGCTCTTTGTTGTTGTTCTTGTCTAAGTTATATGTATGTTCATTGCTATTCTCGATTTATACAGCGGGGTGCGGGTAGGGCACGATCGCGAGCGAGGCGAGTCGTGACAAAAGTGGTATCGAGCGATTAGTCCTCGGAAAGTGTCTGAGGCCGTGTCTAAGTAGAGTCTTGATTATCGGTGTGTTGTGCACCACATCTATAATCGGGAGTGCGGACATTTAGGGTTGGTTTCCATTCTTCTCACTCTAAGATCGATGCGATAGAGTTTGTATGGTTAGGGTCGTCTCTCCCAACAAGTTATGATTGTTTGCGGCTCTGAGGAAGCGTGATGACCGGGGAAGGATTACGTGGGTTGCGTATCCAGGTTGGTAATGGCTGTAGTTGGTATTGTGACATGCAACTATGCGGATTTATGTATGGGGGTCACATATGTGTTGCCTAGGATGATTTTAGATTTCGAGATTTGGTAAGGACTAAATAAATCACAGGGAAAGTATGGAGCAGTTTAATGAACTCTCATGAGGTTTTACGTGCTAATTTGAGATAATTAGGTGATGATGAGCTATGTGAGAATGTAATGGACCATCGAGAGGGTGATTAAGGGACTTAAAGTAAGACTATGTTAATAGATTAAGCTACGTAGAAGGATTTCGAGAATGGTACGGGTGAGATCCGTACGGAGTAAGTATGGTTGTTGTGGACAAGACAACACGATTATGGTATTACGAGAAGTTCTTGTACGGTTCACGAGGTGATAAGATAGGCTTGGAGCATGGAAATTGCGAGCCTAAAAATGTTGATAACCACAGGACCTTAGGTATATAAGGCCTTACCGGGTAGTGAAAAGTTAAAACGGACCTAGGAAAAGAGTTAAGTGCGGCCGAGTCGAGTTGAGGATCTATTAAGTCGCCATAGCTTGAAATGAAATGGGATCAGTTGGTAGTAGTCATTTCGTGACAAGGTCACGAGTGCAAGGCCCAAGTTTAGTTAGTCATTTCTGGGTTCGTGGGCGTGTTCCACGAGAACAGTTGTGAGCGGAATGGGCCTTGTATTGATTAATTTAGTAACTTGAAAGAGTTGAGGCGAGAATTAGTATGGAATTTTGTGTGCGTATGCTAGTATAAGTTTGGAAATGCGGGAAGAAATGCGACCCGGTGACAAAGAAAGCAACGAAGTGTAAAGAAATAAAGCAAAATCTGAGAACCTTTGGTGACTACACAGTGAGTGTTGGGTGGTAGTGGCGGGTAGATAATTTCGGTAACGATAAAGTCGTTGGACCAGTGGTATGATAGACATTGAGGTTACTCTGATGCGGACTAGTTGGCCTCTTGTTATGCCAGCGTGGACTCTGAGAGAGATTGATTCGGTACGGTTCCGATAAAGCGGTTGCTCAGTGAAAAGGAAAAGAAGTGGTAGTAACGATGAATTATCCTTCAACTTTAGCATCATTGTTTTCTTTTTAAGTCTGTGTGACTTGTTTCACTTAGGGTAAATTGTGAGAAAGTATGTAATAATTGAATTTGGAGGAAGTTGTGTTAAGTGCCTTGGAAGTACTTGGAGTTGGTTTGGTGTGGCGGTCGGGGCCACGACGCTGAATAATTTCATGAAAATATGCAAGGCGTGAATAAGATAAGTCGGAGTCTTTGTGAAAGTTGAGGGCATCTTTGGTAGGTTTGAAAATCTGCATGACTTTAAGGCGGTGCGTGACGATTAGCTAATTCTTTGGACATGAGGACCTGTGATTAGGGTTGTGACTCGAGGAAAGTTTAAGAAAGGGAGATAAGTTCTCTTCCACGTAAAAGATCGGTTTGCGTATTATGGGGTTGCGTGTACCCATGTTGTTAGGCGAAGGATATAAGGTAGTAAGGTCTTGGTATCGTCGTACCAGGTTCTGATTGTAGATAAGTGGGAAAAGTGTTGTGTTGGGGTAATTAAGAGCAGCGTCTGAATTGGTCGGAAGTATCGTAAAGATATAAATGTAGGTTGCACGAGATATGTTTACCCGGACTAGTGTAAAGACCATTAGTAGATAATGGGCGATAAGAACATTTCGAGAAAAGGGTGGTAACACCTAGTTATAGGCTCTGTCGGGAAAGGAAAAGCAGGGTTACTCTTGTGAGACCAGAAACCTCCCAGAATGTGATTGTGATGAAGTCTTAGCCGTGAGGCAAGCAAAGGAATTAAGTCTAAGTTAGTGACCAAGCTTGGTTGCAACAAAAGGGAATCGGGAACCATAAGTAAGATTAAGGATACCGAATATTTCGAGGAATGAGAAAGACTTTCGATTATTGGAAGATAAGTTGACCACGACTACGATTCTAACCCCTCTTGTGAGACTAGAGGTTAGGTTATTATTACAACACGTTGGGTATTGGGCTAGGTTGTGTCTTGTATCCCGATAAGATAAAACCTATGTTTTCCGGTAGTTAGGGAGGCGGGAAAAGTGCGCCACTCACGATTTAGAGTGGCGATTAAATCATGCCTTGAATATTTGGGGGCGTAGCGTATATCTGAACTTCATGTGGATACTTGTGCGAACCACAAAAGCCTCGGTATATCTATGAGGCGATAGAATTTGCGGCAATGATGGTGGTTAGAGTTACTCGAGATTGTGATATTGATATCCTATACCATCCGGGAAAGCCAAAACGATTCTGAGATACTCTTTGTCGTGGACTGGGTAGTGCGGATAGGCGACGGATAAACGAGGATGTGGTCGGTGAGATTCTTTAATTCTGAGCCTAGGGTTCGATTATTTGTTTCAAGGTTAATGAAGTTCAGATCAGAGGTTGCGAGTCTTCCATTGTTGAGAAGTAAAGCGGCGATATGAGGATCCGATTATGATATCTGATATCGAATCTGGCTCTCAGGAGAGAAAAGCTGTTTGAGTAGCACGGGATGGGAGTCTTTGTGAGATGAGGATAGATTGCGTGTACGGTCTTTGCGGGACTAGTCGGCGGAGTTATAAGGAGGCATCTGGTGCTTATTTTTCACCTGTTCGAAGTCGACCAAGTTGTGTCGTGACCTCAGATGTATGAATGGGTAAGATGGCGGAAAGGACATAGCGAGTTCTTGCTTAGTGTCCGAGTTAGTAGCGAGTCATGGTTGTGCACGAAGCCAGTGGGCTATTGCGGCGATTGAAATCCCAACCTAGATATGAGAAGTATTTATTATGGATCTTGTTACGGTGGCATCGTACTCGGAGGAAGTGCGACTCGGAGTCGTAGTAATTAGGTGGCGAAACGGTAGTGTTCTTTCAGTTGGGACCACTTACTGGTGAGGATTATGCTAGCTTGTATAGCGGGGTATTGTGAGGCTGCAGGGTCCCTACGTTTATGATGTCGCATCGATGAGCTCGGTTACGAGGTAACACGGAGGTTTTTGAAGGGTTTTAGGGACAGGTGAGTCTCGGTGTTGCATTACACCTCGGCCAAGCGGACGGCAGAGCGTACTATCCAGACGCTTGAGGATAGGTTGCGGGCTGTGTTCTTGATTCGAATAGCAGGAGGGTTATTGCCTCTCGTTGTGTTATAGACACCCTTCCAAAGATTGAGATGGCCTGTTGGAGGCCTTGTATGTAAGAAAGTGTAGATCGCGGTTGGATACTTGACATGGCGAGTTGATTATTTGAGCAGACTTGATTGTGGTGTGGATAAGCGAAGCTTACCGGGGAAGATTACTAGTAAGCTCGAGTTAGCGGAAGCTTTATGCGATAACGATGTTGACACGTGGGGTTCGATTTGACATTTTGGTATGAGTATTATTACGTGGCCTCGTGTGGTATTATTGGTATGTAGGGTGGTAAAAGAAGACTTTGTCGCTATCTTAAAGTTGGACTCGAAAGAACATTAGGGGCGAATGTTTCTAAGGGGAAGAATGTTACACCGGAAGTTCGAGGATACGTTTCTAAGAGCGTGCGTAAGAACTCAAATGGTAAGATTTGAGGCGAGTAAAATTTATCGAATTTTGGAATTTGTCGGAAAGCGAAATATTGCGTGAGCGGGAGGCGACACGGGTCACCCCCTTTATGGTCATGGACGAAATTGTCATGGTTAGAATTGTCTTTTGAACATAAATTAAATGACCAAGTCTTGCTAGTCTTGAAGCTTGAAAAAGTTGACTAAGTCAAAGGCCACCTAGACTTGATCCATGTGAAACTCATCCAAGCCACACAATTGTTCTAATCCTAACCCTCGATTGGTTATATATTCATCCTACTAGTCTTTAGATGACTTTTACATAGAGAAATTTCAAGAGTTTTGTGTTCTTCACTTAGAGGCTCTCGGCCATAGGGAGGGTTTCAAGAGAAAATTTGCAATTGTTGTCCAACAATCTCCCACTTTAAACCAAGGTACCTAAGGGTATTGTAAGTGTTCCTCAATAGAAAGATCCGGAAAAGAGGCGTTTCGTATTAGTCATGGCGAAAACCTAAGGGTTATTGAACTTTGAAGTTGAAACTTGAAGATGAGTTATTCATAAGCTTCTAAGGGTTGCTTGGAGTGGATTGGGCGTCGAAAGGAGGGCTAAAGTTGCTAGGAAGCGACTTGTGATCTTGGATCATAATTGGGCTAATTGAGGTTGACATACTACGTCGGCGATTGGATTTAGCAAGTGGATTAAACCGAAGAGGTATGTGGAACTTTCTTATCTCTTGAGCATGATTAAGTTGTAAATGTATAGTGCGGTGAGCGTCTGAGATTTTGACAATCTAGTCTATTTGATATCCTTGGCTTATTTTAAAGAATGTCAAGTTGTTGAGTTAGAATTAACTCACTTGTTTAAATATTAAGGATATCTTGGTTTTCAAAAGTTAAGAGACTTTAAGTATGTTGAAAGTATTTTAATACTTGTTTTGTGGGAAAGTTTAAGTCTCTTGGTTATAAGGAAAGAATGTAATTTGCTAATGTATAAGACTAGTATAACGGCTTTATGGAAGTTGGTTATAATAGCTTTATGGAAAGTTTAAAGTGGTTTACTCTAAGTAAATTAAGTAGGTTAAGGGACTTGAAGAGTTTTAAAGAATGTGATACTTGTTTCATTTTAAGCGTATAAGTCCTTGGAAAGAAATTGTACTTGACTAAGGTATAAAGTGAATATAACGACTTTATGGGAGTTGGTTATATTGGCTTTATGGAAAGATAAAATGACTTGATTTATTTGAAAGGCAATTTGTTTTAAAGGCATCAATTGCCTAAGGTTTTACAAGAAAAGAAGTCACTTGATTTAGAAGCCTAATTTTATTTCTAAAAGTATTGTGACTTGTCTTGAAAAGTAATTGTAACTTGATACTATGGTTATTAGTATCTTGGAAGTTGTATAATGAAATGAGTCATTTTAAAAGGATAGAAGTACGTAGTACTTTGTGTTAAATTAACGGATTTTTATAAAAGACATGAAAGTGCCTTAGGTAAACTAAAATTAGACTGTATATAAACAAGAATAATAATGAGTTAGGGGAGTTCTTAACTTGATTATGTATTGTATGATAAGCGGTAGTGCTTATGTTATGTGTAGTAGCGGTTGTGCTAGTGATATATTAATCGCGGGTCATTCCGGGTTTGTGGCATTGTATATTTAGTGGATTTGCTACCCGATCGAGGAATACCTCATGCGAGTCCGTAGGGATTATGCGGGTGAAATAGTCCCATGCGGGCGGGTCCAGCCTATGCGAGGAATACCTCATGCGAGTCCGTAAGGGCTTATGCGGGTGAAATAGTCCCATGCGAGGAAAACCTCACGCGGGTCCACTGGATCTATGCGGGTGAAATAGTCGAGGAATAGGATTGCTTAATGACCTTTGCGGGCGGGTGGTCTGCTTTGATCGTAAGCTTTCCTACTTTATATTGTAAGTATACTCCTATTTACTCATTGTTAGTAAGGCACGATTATCTTTATTAATTGAGTTATCATACATGTCTTGATTTTATATAGACTTATGATTTCATTCTGATGCTGATTTCACATATTTGGTACATGTTGTCTTGACCTCCTGGGGCAGTGCGTTCATCTGCAGTAGAGTACATGTTCGATCCTCGCTCTTAGGATCAACTGTCAATTTGTTGAAGCTCCTTCATTTGGAGGCTTATCTCTGGTATTATCGGTTATTGTACATTCGAGGTATGGCGGGGCCTGTCACTTGAGTTGTTATTCTTAGAGTGCCGTAGTCACATTGTGGATTGGGTTGTATAGAAATAAAAATGTCTTGTTCTATTTACGGATTGAGTATTTTTTTACGGAAGGTGGCCTTGCTCGGCTAGCTTTGTTGTTGTTTCTTGTCTAAGTTATATGTATGTTCATTGCTATTCTCTCGATTTATACAGCAGGGTGCCCGTGTAGGGCACCGATCGCGGCCAGGGTCGAGTCGTGACAAAAGTGGTATCGAAGCGATTAGTCCTCGAAAGTGTCTACAGACCGTGTCTAAGTAAGTCTTGATTATCGGTGTGTTGTGCACCACATCTATAATCGGAGGCTGCGGGACATTTAGGGTTGGTTTCCATTCTTCTCACTCTAAGATCGTGCGATAGATTTGTATGGTTAGGTCGTCTCTCACAACAAGTTATGATTGTTTGCACTACGAGGAAGCGCATGACCGGGAAGGATTACGTGGGTTGCGTATCCAGTTAGTAATGGTGTAGTTGGTATTGTGACATGCAACTATGCGGATTTATGTATGGGGTCACATATGTGTTGCCTAGGATGATTTTAGATTTCGAGATTTGGTAAGGACTAAATAAATCACGGAAAGTATGGAGCAGTTTAATGAACTCTCATGAGGTTTTACGTGCTAATTTGAGATAATTAGGTGATGATGAGCTATGTGAGAATGTAATGGACCATCAAGAGGGTGATTAAGGGACTTAAAGTAAGACTATGTTAATAGATTAAGCTACGTAGAAGGATTTGAGAATGGTGCGGGTGAGATCCGTATGGAGTAAGTATGGTTGTTGTGGACAAGACAACACGATTATGGTATTACGAGAAGTTCTTGTACCCGATTCTGAGGCTGATAAGATAGGCTTGGAGCATGGAAATTGCGAGCCTAAAATGTTGATAACCACCGAGACCTTAGGTATATAAGGCCTTCCGGGTAGTGAAAAGTTAAAACAGGACCTAGGAAAAGAGTTAAGTGCGGCCAAGTCGAGTTGGGGATCTATTAAGTCGCCCCATAGCTTGAAATGAAATGGGATCAGTTGGTAGTAGTCACGTGACAAGGTCACGCAGTGCAAGGAAGTTTAGTTAGTCATTTTACGGGTTCGTGGGCGTGTTCCACGAGAACGAGTTGTGAGCCGGAATGGGCCTTGTATTGATTAATTTAGTAACTTCAAAGAGTTGAGGCGAATTAGTATGGAATTTTGTACGTATGCTAGTATAAGTTTGGAAATGCGGAAGAGTAATGCGACCGATGACAAAGAAAGCAACCAAGTGTAAAGAAATAAAGCAAAATCTATGAGAACCTTTGGTGACTACACGTGAGTGTTGGGTGGTAGTGGCGGGTAGATAATTTCCGGTAACGATAAAGTCGTTGGACCAAGCAGAGTGTTATGATAGACATTGAGGTTACTACAGTGCGGACTAGTTGGCCTCTTGTTATGCCAACGTGGACTACGAGAGAGAGATTGATTCGGTACGGTTCCGATAAGCGGTTATCGAGTGAAAAGGAAAAGAAGTGGTAGTAACGATGAATTATCCTTCCTTCTTTAGCATCATTGTTTTTCTTTTTAAGTCCGTGTGACTTGTTTCACTTAGGGTAAATTGAAGAAAGTATGTAATAATTGAATTTGGAGGAAGTTGTGTTAAGTGCCCTTGGAAGTACTTGGAGTTGGTTTGGTGTGGCGGTCGGGGCCACGACGCTTCCGAATAATTTCATGAAAATATGCAAGGCATGAATAAGATAAATCACAGTCTTCGGCGAAAGTTGAGGGCATCTTTGGTAGGTTTGAAAATCTGCATGACTTTAAGGCGGTGCGTGACGATTAGCTAATTCTTTGGACCGCATGAGAGGACCTGTGATTAGGGTTGTGACTCGAGAAAGTTTAAGAAAGGAGATAAGTTCTCTTCCCACGTAAAAGATCAGTTTGCGTATTATGGGGTTGCGTGTACCCGTGTTGTTAGGCGAAGGATATAAGATAGTAAGGTCTTGATATCGTCATACCATAGGTTCTGATTGTAGATAACCGTGGGAAAAGTGTTGTGTTGGGGTAATTAAGAGCGACGTGCAATTGGTGAGAAGTATCGTAAAGATATAAATGTAGGTTGCACGAGATATGTTTACCGGACTAGTGTAAAGACCATTAGTAGATAATGGGCGGTAAGAACATTTCGAGAAAGGGTGGTAACACCTAGTTATAGGCTCTGCATGGGAAAGGAAAGCAGGTTACTACTTGTGAGACCAAGAAACCTCCCTAGAATGTGATTGTGATGAAGTCTTAGCGTAGGCAAGCAAAGGAATTAAGTCTAAGTTAGTGACCAAGCTTGGTTGCAACAAAGGGAATCAGAACCATAAGTAAGATTAAGGATACCGAATATTTCGCGGGAATGAGAAAGACTTTCGATTATTGGAAGATAAGTTGACCACGACTACAGTTCTAACCTCCGTGAGACTAGAGGTTAGGTTATTATTACAACACGTTGGGTATTAGGCTAGGTTGTGTCTTGTATGACAGATAAGGATAAAACCTATGTTTTCCGGTAGTTAGGGAGCGGGGAAAGGAAATTGCGCCACTCACGATTTAGAGCTGGCGGCAGTTAAATCATGCCTTGAATATTTGGGGGGTGGCATGACGTATATACAGACTTCATGTGGATACTTGTGCAGACCACAAAAGCCTCCGTATATCTGCATCGAGGCGGTAGAATTTGCGGCAGCGATGGTGGTTAGAGTTACTCAAGGATTGTGATATTGATATCTATACCATCCGGGAAAGCGAAGCGATTCTGAGATACTCTTTGTCGTGGACCTAAGGGTAGTCTGCCAGATGGGCAGCCAGATAGACAGGTTGTGGTCTGTGAGATTCTTTAGTTACCGATCCTAGGGTTTCGATTATTTGTTTCCTAGGTTAATTAAGTTCAGATCAGAGAGGTTGCCGAGTCTTCCATTGTTGAGGAAGTAAAGAGCGGCAGTATGAGATCGGTTATGATCTGATATCGAATACGGCTCTCAGAAGGAGAAGAGCACATTTGAGTAGCAGGATGGGGTCTTGTGAGATGAGGATAGATTGCGTGTACCGGTCTTTGCAGGACTAGTCGGCGAGTTATAAGGGAGGCATACTGTGCTTATTTTTCTGCTGTTCGTCGACCAAGTTGTGTCGTGACCTCGGATGTATGAATGGGTAAGATGACCAGGAAAGGGACATAGCGGAGTTCTTGCTTAGTGTCAGAGTTTGTAGCAGTCATGGTTGTGCACGAAGCCCGATGGGCTATTGCGGCGATTGAAATCCCAACCTAGATATGAGAAGTATTTATTATGGATCTTGTTCTGAGGGTGGCATCGTACTCGGAGGAAGTCGACTCACGGGGTCATAGTAATTAAATTTGGCGAAACCAGTAGTGTTCTTCAGTTAGGACCACTTACTCGGCTGAGGATTATGCTAGCTTGTATAGCAGGGGTATTGTGAGACTGCACGGGGTCCCTACGTTTATGATGTCAGACCGATGAGCTCGGTTCTGAGTAACACGGAGGTTTTGAAGGGTTTTAGGGACACGGTGAGTCTCGGTGTTGCATTACACCCTCGGGAGCGGACAGGCGAGCGTACTATCCGGACAACGCGAGGATAGTTTGCGGGCTGTGTTCTTGATTCGAGATGGCGGGAGGGTTATTGCCTCGTTGTGTTATAGACACCCTTCCGGTATTCGGATGGCCTGTAGGAGGCCTTGTATGTAGAAAGTGTAGATCGCCGGTTGGATACTTGACATAGGCGAGTTCGATTATTTGAGCAGACTTCATTCGGAGTGTGGATAGCGAAGCTTACCGAGGAAGATTACTAGTAAGCTCGAGTCGTGAGCTTTATCGCGATAACCAATGTTGACACGTGGGGTTCGGTTTGACATTTTGGTATGAGTATTATTACGTGGCCTCGTGTGGTATTATTGGTATGTAGGGGTGGTAAAAGAAGACTTTGTCGCTATCTTAAAGTTGGACTCGAAAGAACATTCGGGGGCGAATGTTTCTAAGGGGAAGAATGTTACACCGGAAGTTCCAGATACGTTTCTAGAGCGTGCGTAAGAACTCAAATGGTAAGATTTGAGACGAGTAAAATTTATCGAATTTTGGAATTTGTCGGAAAGCGAAATATTGCGACGAGCGGGAGGCGACAGGGTCACCCCCTTATGGTCATGGACGAAATTGTCATGGTTAGAATGGTCTTTTGACCATAAATTAAATGACCAAGTCTTGCTAGTCTTGAAGCTTGACAAAGTTGACTAAGTCAAAGGCCACTAGACTTGATCCATGTGAAACTCATCCAAGCCACACAATTGTTCTAATCTAACCCTCCAATCGGTTATATATTCATCCTACTAGTGCTAGATGACTTTTACACTTAGAGAAATTTCAAGAGTTTTGTGTTCTTCACTTAGAGGCTCTCGGCCATAGGGAGGGTTTCAAGAGAAAAATTTGCAATTGTTGTCCAACAATCTCCCCACTTTAAACCAAGGTACCTAAGGGTATTGTACGTGTTCCTCAATAGAAAGATCCGGAAAGAGGCGTTTCGTATTAGTCATGGCGAAAACCTAAGGGTTATTGAACTTTGAAGTTGAAACTTGAAGATGAGTTATTCATAAGCTTCTAAGGGTTGCTTGGAGTGGATTGGAGCGTCGAAAGGAGGGCTAAAGTTTCTAAGGGCGACTTGTGATCTTGGATCATAATTGGGCTAATTGAGGTTGACATACTACGTACGGCGATTGGATTTAGCAAGTGGATTAAACCGAAGAGGTATGTGGAACTTTCTTATCTCTTGAGCATGATTAAGTTGTAAATGTATAGTGCGGTGAGCGTCTGAGATTTTGACAATCTAGTCTATTTGATATCCTTGGCTTATTTTAAAGAATGTCCAGTTGTTGAGTTAGGGAATTAACTCACTTGTTTAAATATTAAGGATATCTTGGTTTTCAAAAGTTAAGAGACTTTAAGTATGTTGAAAGTATTTTAATACTTGTTTTGTGGGAAAGTTTAAGTCTCTTGGTTATAAGGAAAGAATGTAATTTGCTAATGTATAAGACTAGTATAACGGCTTTATGGAAGTTGGTTATAATAGCTTTATGGAAAGTTTAAAGAGTGGTTTACTCTAAGTAAATTAAGTAGGTTAAGGGACTTGAAGAGTTTTAAAGAATGTGATACTTGTTTCATTTTAAACGTATAAGTCCCTTGGAAAGGAAATTGTACTTGACTAAGGTATAAAGTGAATATAACGACTTTATGGGGAGTTGGTTATATTGGCTTTATGGAAAGATAAAATGGCTTGATTTATTTGAAAGGCAATTTGTTTTAAAGGCATCAATTGCCTAAGGTTTTTACAAGAAAAGAAGTCACTTGATTTAGAAGCCTAATTTTATTTCTAAAAAGTATTGTGACTTGTCTTGAAAAGTAATTGTAACTTGATACTATGGTTATTAGTATCTTGGAAGTTGTATAATGAAATGAGTCATTTTAAAAGGATAGAAGTCGTAGTACTTTGGGTTAAATTCGGATTTTTATAAAAGACATGATAGTGCCTTAGGTAAACTAAAATGAGTGTATATAAACAAGAATAATAAGGAGTTAGGGGATTTCTTAACTTGCTTATGTATTGTATGATAAGCGGTAGTGCTTATGTTATGTGTAGTGGCGGATTTGTGCTAGTGATATATTAATCGTCTGGGGTCATTCCGGGTTTGTGGCATTGTATATTTAGTGGATTTGCTACCCACGCGTCACGAGGAATACCTAAATGCGAGTCCGTAGGGCTTATGCGGGTGAAATAGTCCCGTGCGGCGGGTCCGACCTATGCGAGGAATACCTCATGCGAGTCCGTAAGGGCTTATGCGGGTGAAATAGTCCCGTGCGAGAAAACCTCACGCGGGTCCACCGGATCTATCGCGGGTGAAATAGTCGAGAATAGGATTGCTTAATGACAACTGCGGCGGGTGGTCTGCTTTGATCGTAAGCTTTCCTACTTTATATAATAAGTATACTCTATTTACTCATTGTTAGTAAGGCACGATTATCGTTAATTGAGTTATCATACATGTCTTGATTTTATATAGACTTATGATTTCATTCTGATGTACTTTCGATTTCACATATTTGAGTACATGTTGTCTTGACCTCCTTGAGCTGCGTTCATGCCGCAGGTAGAGTACAGGTTGCTGATCCTCGCTCTTAGGATCCTTGTTCAGTTGTTGAGAAGCTCCTTCATTTCGGAGGCTTATCTCACGGTATTGTCGGTTATTGTACATTCGGGGTATGGCGGGGCCTGTCACTTGAGTTGTTATTCTTAAGTGCAGTCACATTGTGGATTGGGTTGTATAGAAATAAAAATGTCTTGTTCTATTTACGGATTGAGTATTTTTTTACGGAAGGTGGCCTTATCGGCTAGCTTTGTTGTTCTTGTCTAAGTTATATGTATGTTCATTGCTATTCTACGATTTATACGCGGGGTGCCGGGTAGGGCACGATCGCGAGCGAGGGTCGGTCGTGACAAAAGTGGTATCGAGCGATTAGTCCTCGAGAAAGTGTCTACGGCCGTGTCTAAGTAGAGTCTTGATTATCGGTGTGTTGTGCACCACATCTATAATCGTGGAGGCTGCAGGACATTTAGGGTTGGTTTCCATTCTTCTCACTCTAGATCGTGCGATAGAAATTTTGTATGGTTAGGGTCGTCTCTCCCTGACAAGTTATGATTGTTTGCAGCTACGAGGAAGGCAGCAGTGACCCAGGAAGGATTACGTGGGTTGCGTATCCAGGTTGGTAATGGCTGTAGTTGGTATTGTGACATGCAACTATGCGGATTTATGTATGGGGGGTCACATATGTGTTTACTAGGATGATTTTAGATTTCGAGATTTGGTAAGGACTAAATAAATCCAGGAAAGTATGGAGCAGTTTAATGAACTCTCATCGAGGTTTTACGTGCTAATTTGAGATAATTAGGTGATGATGAGCTATGTGAGAATGTAATGGACCATCAAGAGGGTGATTAAGGGACTTAAAGTAAGACTATGTTAATAGATTAAGCTACGTAGAAGGATTTCGAGAATGGTACGGGTGAGATCCGTATGGAGTAAGTATGGTTGTTGTGGACAAGAAAACACGATTATGGTATTACGAGAAGTTCTTGTACGATTCTGAGGCTGATAAGATAGGCTTGGAGCATGGAAATTGCGAGCCTAAAAATGTTGATAACCACCAAGACCTTAGGTATATAAGGCCTTCCGGGTAGTGAAAAGTTAAGGCAGGACCTAGGAAAAGAGTTAAGTGCGGCCAGTCGAGTTGGGGATCTATTAAGGGTCGCCCGTAGCTTGAAATGAAATGGGATCGGTTGGTAGTAGTCATTACGTGACAAGGTCACGGTGCAAGGCCCAAGTTTAGTTAGTCATTTCTGGGTTCGTGGGCGTGTTCCACGAACCAGTTGTGAGCCGGAATGGGCCTTGTATTGATTAATTTAGTAACTTGAAGAGTTGAGGCGAATTAGTATGGAATTTTGTACGTATGCTAGTATAAGTTTGGAAATGCGGGAAGAAATGCGACCGGTGACAAAGAAAGCAACCAGTGTAAAGAAATAAAGCAAAATCTATGAGAACCTTTCGAGGTGACTACACGTGAGTGTTGGGTGGTAGGTGGCGGGTAGATAATTTCGTGCGATAAAGTCGTTGGACCCACAGAGCTGTTATGATAGACATTGAGGTTACTCTGATGCGGACTAGTTGGCCTCTTGTTATGCCAACGTGGACTCTGAGAGAGAGATTGATTCGGTACCAGTTTCCCGATAAGCCGGTTATCGAGTGAAAAGGAAAAGAAGTGGTAGTAACCAGTGAATTATCCTTCCTTCTTTAGCATCATTGTTTTTCTTTTTAAGTCTGTGTGACTTGTTTCACTTGGGGTAAATTGCTTGAAAGTATGTAATAATTGAATTTGGAGGAAGTTGTGTTAAGTGCCCTTGGAAGTACTTGGAGTTGGTTTGATGCAGTGGTCGGGGCCACGACCTTCGAGATAATTTCATGAAAATATGCAAGGCATGAATAAGATAAGTCACAGTCTTTGCCGAAAGTTGAGGGCATCTTTGGTAGGTTTGAAAATCTGCATGACTTTAAGGCGGTGCGTGACGATTAGCTAATTCGGACCGCATGAGGACCCGTGATTAGGGTTGTGACTCGAGAAAGTCTAAGAAAGGGAGATAAGTTCTCTTCCCCACGTAAAAGATCAGTTTTGCGTATTATGGGGTTGCGTGTACCCATGTTGTTAGACGAAGGATATAAGAATGGTAAGGTCTTCGGTATCGTCATACCATAGGTTCTGATTGTAGATAGCAGTGGGAAAAGTGTTGTGTTGGGGTAATTAAGAGCAGCGTGCAATTGGTCGGAAGTATCGTAAAGATATAAATGTAGGTTGCACGAGATATGTTTACCCCAGACTAGTGTAAAGACCATTAGTAGATAATGGGCAGTAAGAACATTTCGAGAAAAGGGTGGTAACACCTAGTTATAGGCTCTGCAACTGGGAAAGGAAAACCGGGTTACTACTTGTGAGACCAAGAAACCTCCCCACAGAATGTGATTGTGATGAAGTCTTAGCCGTGAGGCAAGCAAAGGAATTAAGTCTAAGTTAGTGACCAAGCTTGGTTGCAACAAAGGGAATCGGGAACCATAAGTAAGATTAAGGATACCGAATATTTCGCGAGAATGAGAAAGACTTTCGATTATTGGAAGATAAGTTGACCACGACTACAGTTCTAACCCCTCACTTGTGAGACTAGAGGTTAGGTTATTATTACAACACGTTGGGTATTAGGCTAGGTTGTGTCTTGTATGGCGATAAGATAGAACCTATGTTTTCCGGTAGTTAGGGAGGCAGGAAAGGAAATTGCGCCACTCACGATTTAGATCTGGCGGCAGTTAAATCATGCCTTGAATATTTGGGGGGCATGGCGTATATCTGCACTTCATGTGGATACTTATGCGGACCACAAAGCCTCGATATATCTGCGGTCGAGGCGGTAGAATTTGCGGCAGCGATGGTGGTTAGAGTTACTCGAGGATTGTGATATTGATATCCTATACCATCCGGGAAAGCCAAGCGATTCTGAATACTCTTTGTCGTGGACTGGGGTAGTGCGGATAGGCAACGAGATAGGCGAGGATGTGGTCGGTGAGATTCTTTAGTTACAGAGCCTAGGGGTTCGATTATTTGTTTCAAGGTTAATGAAGTTCGATCCGAGAGGTTCGAGTCTTCCATTGTTGAGAAGTAAAGAGGCGGCGATATGAGATCCGATTATGATACGGTATCGACATACGGCTCTCAGAGGAGAAGAGCACATTTGAGTAGCACGGGATGGGGTCTTTGTGAGATGAGGATAGTGCGTGTACCGGTCTTTGCGGGACTAGTCGTGAGTTATAAGGGAGGCATCTGGTGCTTATTTTCACTGCTCGAGGTCGACCAAGTTGTGTCGTGACCTCGGATGTATGAATGGGTAAGATGACCGGAAAGGGACATAGCGGAGTTTCTTGCTTAGTGTCCGAGTTAGTAGCAGTCATGGTTGTGCACGAAGCCAGTGGGCTATTGCGAGCGATTGAAATCCCAACCTAGATATGAGAAGTATTTATTATGGATCTTGTTACGGGGTGGCATCGTACTCGGAGGAAGTGCGACTCCGGGTCGTAGTAATTAAATTTGTGAAACCAGTAGTGTTCTTCAGTTGGGACCACTTACTGGTGAAGATTATGCTAGCTTGTATAGCGGGGTATTGTGAGGCTGCGGGGTCCCTACGTTTATGATGTCGACCGATGAGCTCGGTTCTGGAGGTAACTTCGGAGGTTTTTCGAAGGGTTTTGGACACAGTGAGTCTCGGTGTTGCATTACACCTCGGACCGAGCGGACGAGGCGAGCGTACTATCGGACACTTGAGGATAGGTTGCGGGCTGTGTTCTTGATTCGAGATAAGCGGGGAGGTTATTGCCTCTCGTTGTGTTATAGACACCCTTCGGATTCGAGATGGCCTGCAGGAGGCCTTGTATGTAGAAAGTGTAGATCGTAGGTTGGATACTTGACATAGGCGAGGTTGATTATTTGAGCGGACTTCATTCGTGAGTGTGGATAAGCGAAGCTTACCGGGGAAGATTACTAGTAAGCTCAGTCGTGAGCTTTATCGCGATAACGATGTTGACACGTGGGGTTCGGTTTGACATTTTGGTATGAGTATTGTTCGTGGCCTCGTGTGGTATTATTGGTATGTAGGGGTGGTAAAGAAGACTTTGTCGCTATCTTAAAGTTGGACTCGAAAGAACATTCGGGGCGAATGTTTCTAAGGGGAAGAATGTTACACCGGAAGTTCGAGGATACGTTTCTAGAGCGTGCGTAAGAACTCAAATGGTAAGATTTGAGACGAGTAAAAATTTATCGAATTTTGGAATTTGTCGGAAGCGAAATATTGCGTGAGCGGGAGGCGACACGGGTCACCCCCTTATGGTCATGGACGAAATTGTCATTGTTAGAATGGTCTTTTGACCATAAATTAAATGACCAAGTCTTGCTAGTCTTGAAGCTTGACAAAGTTGACTAAGTCAAAGGCCACCTAGACTTGATCCATGTGAAACTCATCCAAGCCACACAATTGTTCTAATCCTAACCCTCCAATCGGTTATATATTCATCCTACTAGTGCTAGATGACTTTTACACTTAGAGAAATTTCAAGAGTTTTGTGTTCTTCACTTAGAGGCTCTCGGCCATAGGGAGGGTTTCAAGAGAAAAATTTGCAATTGTTGTCCAACAATCTCCCCACTTTAAACCAAGGTACCTAAGGGTATTGTAAGTGTTCCTCAATAGAAAGATCCCGGAAAAGAGGCGTTTTCGTATTAGTCGCAAGGCGAAAACCTAAGGGGTTATTGAACTTTGAAGTTGAAACTTGAAGATGAGTTATTCATAAGCTTCTAAGGGTTGCTTGGAGTGGATTGGAACGTCGAAAGGAGGGGCTAAAGTTGCTAAGGAGCGACTTGTGATCTTGGATCATAATTGGGCTAATTGAGGTTGACATACTACGTACGGCGATTGGATTTAGCAAGTGGATTAAACCGAAGAGGTATGTGGAACTTTCTTATCTCTTGAGCATGATTAAGTTGTAAATGTATAGTACGGTGAGCGTCTGAGATTTTGACAATCTAGTCTATTTGATATCCTTGGCTTATTTTAAAGAATGTCCAAGTTGTTGAGTTAGGGAATTAACTCACTTGTTTAAATATTAAGGATATCTTGGTTTTCAAAAGTTAAGAGACTTTAAGTATGTTGAAAGTATTTTAATACTTGTTTTGTGGGAAAGTTTAAGTCTCTTGGTTATAAGGAAAGAATGTAATTTGCTAATGTATAAGACTAGTATAACGGCTTTATGGAAGTTGGTTATAATAGCTTTATGGAAAGTTTAAAGAGTGGTTTACTCTAAGTAAATTAAGTAGGTTAAGGGACTTGAAGAGTTTTAAAGAATGTGATACTTGTTTCATTTTAAACGTATAAGTCCCTTGGAAAGGAAATTGTACTTGACTAAGGTATAAAGTGAATATAACGACTTTATGGGGAGTTGGTTATATTGGCTTTATGGAAAGATAAAATGGCTTGATTTATTTGAAAGGCAATTTGTTTTAAAGGCATCAATTGCCTAAGGTTTTTACAAGAAAAGAAGTCACTTGATTTAGAAGCCTAATTTTATTTCTAAAAGTATTGTGACTTGTCTTGAAAAGTAATTGTAACTTGATACTATGGTTATTAGTATCTTGAAGTTGTATAATGAAATGAGTCATTTTAAAAGGATAGAAGTCGTAGTACTTTGGGTTAAATTCGGATTTTTATAAAAGACATGATAGTGCCTTAGGTAAACTAAAATGAGAGTGTATATAAACAAGAATAATAAGGAGTTAGGGATTTCTTAACTTGCTTATGTATTGTATGATAAGCGGTAGTGCTTATGTTATGTGTAATGGCGGTTGTGCTAGTGATATATTAATCGTGCGGGGTCATTCCCCGGGTTTGTGGCATTGTATATTTGCGTGGATTTGCTACCCACGATGCGAGGAATACCTCATGCGAGTCCGTAGGGCTTATGCGGGTGAAATAGTCCCATGCGGGCGGGTCCAACCTATCACGAGGAATACCTCGTGCGAGTCGTAAGGGCTTATGCGGGTGAAATAGTCCCATGCGAGGAAAACCTCACGGGTCCACCGGATCTACGGGTGAAATAGTCCCAGGAATAGGATTGCTTAATGACACTGCGGGCGGGTGGTCCTGCTTTGATCGTAAGCTTTCCTACTTTATATTGTAAGTATACTCCTATTTACTCTCATTGTTAGTAAGGCACGATTATCTTTAATTGAGTTATCATACATGTCTTGATTTATATAGACTTATGATTTCATTCTGATGCTTCGGTTTCACATATTTGGTACATGTTGTCTTGACCTCCTTGAGTGCGTTTATCTGCAGTGAGTCTGATTCTTGATCCTCGCTCTTAGGATCACATTGGTCATTTGTTGAAGCTCCTTCATTTTGGAGGCTTATCCACGGTATTGTCGGTTATTGTACATTCAGGGTATGGCGGGGCCTGTCACTTGAGTTGTTATTCTTAGAAGTGCAGTCACATTGTGGATTGGGTTGTATAGAAATAAAAATGTCTTGTTCTATTTCGGATTGAGTATTTTTTACGGAAGGTGGCCTTATCGGCTAGCTTTGTTGTTGTTCTTGTCTAAGTTATATGTATGTTCATTGCTATTCTCTCGATTTATACACAGCGGGTGTGCGGGTAGGGCACCGATCGCGGGCGAGTCGGTCGTGACAACTATAGGGAATTTTGAATGCAAGAAAGTATTAGACGATTTGGGGGGAAAGCATAAAAGTACTACCATTTTATGTGCTTTATAGTATTGGTGTAGGTGAAGTGAGACCGGCAATAATAACTGTTCGGATTTTAGATCGGTTGGTGAAGTATCCACGGGATACTAGTAAAGATTATCTGCGTCCGGCTAAATGACGTTAACGACAACGCTTATGGGAGGCAACCCACAATTTTTATTTTGTTTATTTTCTTCTGCCAGTCTAGTTAAATTATAGTTAAATTTCTAGTTATAATTTTGAAGAACAAAAAGTAATGAGCAAATTGCTTGTCTATTACACGACTTGTGTTGTTTTGATGTGTGTAGGAGGGAACAAGTGCCAATGAAAAGATGATTCAAGATCAAACATGGACTGAAAACTCGGAATAAAAGCTGAACTCAGAAGTATCAGGTCAGCACCGCGGCACCCAGAAGTAGAGCCGCGACACCAACATAGCGAATTACAGAAGAAGTTCTCTGGAAGTTTAGTGCCGCGGCGCCACAATCTCAGAGCCGCGGAGCCACTGCAGATTTTCAGAATTTAAAAATCTTGTCCCTTTCCTCGAATCGTAAAAGCCTGTGATCGCCACCAACGCCTAATCTGAGGTGCCCTCCGCTCTATCAGTCGACTAAGAATTCTTCACCGCCTAGACCATTGCTTTTTGGATTGCTGTATTTGTGTTGTATGTTTTCCCGTTTATTTTTAGTTTTCACACAGTGGGGACAATGTAGTGATTAAGTTTGGGGGGGGGGGGGGTGGGGAGATCTTACTTTATTTTGTTTTGAGACTTTTTGATCTAGTCGTGTTTTATTTATTTTTGAGTCAGTTGTCTTTTTTATCTAGACGTGTTTTATGTGTTTTTGAGTTAGATTTTTTTTATGAATCAAGTATGTTGTATTCGCTGATGAGATTGAGTGAATTAATTGGAATAATGTAATGGAATTATAAACAAAAATTTGTGTGCTTAAGTTGGATATACCAAAAATTATTTGAACATGTAATTATTGGGATACTTGTGTCTGGCCTATGTCATTGTCAATTATGGAAAGTAGGTTGAAAAATATCTAGAAAACTTGTTTGCTTATTATTTGAGGCGAAATAACTAGGATATGCATATTTAGGGAAGTGATTCAGGCATTCTTTGATAGCCCTTCTTACCGTTCATTACCTACACTGACATAAACTATATCCTTAGTTAGCCCCTTTGAGCCTAAAATAGTATCATTGTTTGACACCTGTGATTTCCTTGTTGTGACATAAGTGATAATTGAAAAATTCTTGGGATGAAAAGTGTTGAAAAAGTAAGGAAAAAAAAGTGAAAATTCGATGCACCCCAATGAAAAAAATATATGCAAAAGCTTAAATTTGGGGGTGCCTGTTCTTCAATTGTATGTCTTATTCTCTCAAAAAGAAAATATGGGATAAAATAGGTATAAGACTAGAAAAGATATTAAAAGAAACAAAAGGGATGGAATAAAAATTGCTTATGGTAGTATTTGAGTCTAAAATGCTTAGTTTTACCTACCCCTGCCTAAGCCTACATTACAACCCCTGAATAGTCTTGAAGATTCCTAACATGCATGTCTATGATTAGTGGAGAATATCAAGTAGACATGTCTATAGAGTTTTGAGAAATATGGAATGAAATTGACATGCATAGGTTTGACACTTGTATTTCTAGTGATTATGATTTCCATGATCTATCCATGATTATCATTGAATTTGCGAAATATCTGACTTAAAATTCTAGATTGCCAAAAATTCATGCTATGAATGTTCTAAAATATTATCCCAGTCTATATTCATGATTTTCGAGGGAATATTGATATAACTACTTGATTCACTTCTTAGAGTCCTTTTCTTGTTGTTTTGTCTTTGTTTAGGGCTTTACTCGAGGGCGAGTAAAAGTTAAGTTTGGGGGCGTTTGTTGAGTCTATTTTATATACACTTTTGAGTCATTTTTAGTTAGTATTTTTTATGTTTTCTTTTGAGTCACAGCGGTCCTAAGGGAGAAAATACTGAAAAAGAGGTTGAAAGAGAGCATAAAGGAGTCCTGGGAAGAATAGACGAAATCTGGCAGAAATCGGGACCAAATGCAGTGGAGCGCCGCTGCTCTGCCGAATGTTTAGAGGCTCCTGTGAAGTTCTCGACTGATTTAGCGCCGCGGCGCCACCTTGGTTGAGCCGTGGCACCAACGCGGAAAGTTGAGTAAAATGGGCCGAATTTCAGTCAGAAACCCTAGACTCAGAAAGGGTTTTGGGACATGTATAAATAGAAGGTCTTGGCTCATTATTCGGGGACCAGAAATCACCTCTTGAGAGCAGATTTGGAGCTTAGGGATTCTTGCAATTTCAGTTCTTCTTTGTTATTCAATATTAGCGTATGTATGGGATTTTTAGTTTGTAATTCTTTTATTATGAACTAATTACGTTGTTAGGGTTTTAAGCCGGATTCACTTGAACCCCTCATTATGATATTAATGCTATAGTTTGATTTTTTCTTCTATGTTATTGATGATCTAATCAACTTGTGATGATTGTATAATAATTAACTGATCACTAATTATCATAACTTATATAATTTCAAATCGAGATCTGAAAAGGGAGATTTGAATATGCTATAGTTGATTAGACATAGGTTAAAATCGCGGACGAAAGTACCCCGATACTTATGTAGTATTTAAGGTTATTGTTTTTATTCCTCCTATGTGGTAGAATTTATCATAGAAATATAGAAAGTTCCCACTTAGGTTGAGTTTTTATATGTCCTAACCGGAATATATAACATGTTATCTCAATAGGAAGAAGAAGAAGACTAGGTATTAATGGAATAATAGGGTGGATAGTTGATGAATGTGAGAATCCCTAATCTTTCCCATACGTGATTCTAATTTGTGATTACTGTCCATATATTTACTGCATTCATAGATTAATAACTTCATAAAATTATCGATAACCAAATAGAAACTAAAAATCAGACTATAGGTAATTGATAAGTTAATCCCTGAAGACGATAACTCGGTCTTACATATCTTTATTACTTAAGAGATACGTACACTTGCGTAAGCACATAAATATCGCAAATATTGGGCCGATGAGTGATTAGACAAAAGGTATGTAAAAGCTATCCCTCTTATTTATTTTTGGCATGATTTCCTCATCGAGCTACTTTTGGCTAATCGCACAAAGATGTGCTAATTGTAGGGATCATTTTCGGGTTACCATGACCATACTCTGGAAGTTCTCCCTTGTCGGGAATGAGTCATAGTTAGTTAATTTATCCATACATGAGAGACAATAGTAAGCTTGATAGTTAAATGTAAGTAGTTATACCATCGCAAACGGGGCTATATAATTACACACTTGTTGCCTTCAATCCTATTTACTTATTGAATTGCCTTTAGGGCTATATACAAATGTCTTCTTGCCTTCGGGGATATTCAGATAAACATGCCTTCTGGGCTATTCAGATACACTTGCTTTCGGGGCTATTTAGATACACTTGCCTTCGGGGCTATTCCAATACACTTGTCTTCGAGGCTATTCATATACATATTTCCTTTGGGACTATACATTTGCCTTTGGGCCTATGCATTAGCCTTCACATATATTTATGTATGTATAGATACCTTACATTAGGTTAAGTAGTTAATATCATGTTGTTTAGCTATTAGATGATAGAGGTAGGTAAATGCAGACAAATTCCTTATTAACTCTTCAGTTTATATTCAGATTATCTTATATTTTAGTATAGTTCAGTTTTATTCGCCTGCACTATATACTCGGTATATTATTTTATACTGACAACCCTTTGCTTGGGGATATTGTGTTCATGCCTGCAGGTTCAGACATGTTGCTGGGAGGATCACAAGTGTAGGATTTGTCGAGTATCGACTTTTGTGGTAAGCTATAAGTAATTCATAATTGTCAGGTCTAGTTTTGTGTATTTACAAAGTATGGGTATGTTGGGCCCTATCCCGACTATGATACAATTATGTCTCTTTAGAGGATGGTAGATGTGTCATGTAGTTATGGTATTGTCAATATATTGGCCTAGTTGTCTATTCAGTTATTCATGTACGTGTTGGGATGATCCCATATTGTGAAGTTAATTTGAAGTACAAATTTTATAGTTTAAGGCCTCATCGGCCTCAAATACGATATTACATTCATAGGTTGGCCTCCTTGACCTAATTTGGCTTTCGAGACATAGATGATATGAGTTATAGCTTGGTTCGCTCCGACCTAGTGAGGTATCGGGTGCCAGCTATGCCGCACCAAAGTTGGGGTGTGATAGTTGTTAGCGATTTATCCACACGCTTAACGCAAGTGTACGTATCATTACAAGTAATATAGTCTAGGTAAGACCAAATATCGTCCTCAGAGACTGGTTTTCAAGTACCGATTATCTATTTTATTGTATCTATTTGGTTAACGCTAATTTGTTTGTGTTTTTAGACTAATAATTAAAACTAATGCAGGAAATAAACTAATTATGAAAATAAATCAGTTATGATGGAGAATTAGGGCTTCCAAGATCCTCAACTATCCACTCTATGCAATCCTTAATACAACTAGACTGACTTCTTATTCTACGTTAAGATAACAGATTAACTAGACCGTTTTATATTCTGGTTAGGACATATAAACACTCAACCCCGATGCAGAACCCTTCTATCTTTCGATGATAGGATTTACCACAAAGTAGGATTAAGAACAATAACCTATTAAACTACACAAGTATCAGGGTACTTTCGTCCACGATTTTAACGTATGTTTAACATGGTCGCATGCCCCGGAATCCCTCATCATATAAGCATGGCCATGGGTAATAAAACAAATCCGGGAATCTAACCCGCCTCCTGGTCGCATGCCCCGGAATCCCACATCGTATAAGCATGTCCAAGGATCAATCACAATGGAAGCATACCTGTGGAAGCCTCCGTCACTGTCGGTACGTCCAAGTAAACTCACAACAAGACAACCGGCCCTCCAACTGAGAGTCACGGCAGCGTAAACATATAATACTTGCACTCAAGGCTATCACAAGCAAGCATAGGCAAGTTCATAAAATCTTTAGACTTTCATTTTATATACTCAAGGCACTTTTCGATTCACATAAAACAAATTCGGGAATTTAACCCTAAGTACTACGTACTTCCATTCTTTTCAAAAGATTCATTTTCATATAAAACCCCAAGATACTAACACCCGTAGTATCAAGGCTTGTTTACATTTCACATAAGTCACTACACTTTTAGAAATACATTTCTCGGCTTCTAAATCAAGTGACCCTTACTTTAAAACTTTAAGCAAGTGATACCTTTAAATCAAATTGCCCTTCCTTATTTCAAGTTATTTCTTTGTTTACATTATTAGAGAAAACCATTCTCTTAACCTTCCATAAAGCCGTTATAACCAACTTCCCATAAAGCCGTTATAACCCTTTATGGTTTTAGACAAATTCATTCCTTTTATAACCAAGAGACTTTTACTTTTAAAACCAAGTATCATATACTTTCGAAATACTTCAAGTCTCTTATCTTCTAGAAATCAAGTTTTCTTATCTTTCGAATGCCAAGAAGTCAATACTTTCCAAATCAAGTACTCTATACTTTTAAAATCAAGTCATTTCTTCCTTTAAGAACCACGTCTCATAACTTGAAAAAATAAAGTCTCTTAAGCTTTTAAGAATTCATAGTTCATAGTCTTAACACTTCATAACGTAAATTCTTTAAGTTAAGTAACATATGCCTTATGTGTGTGAGTAGGTTATACTTGTTTATAACGATCTGATTAAAGCAGTCATGATCTAGAAAATGTAATACAATTTTGTCTTATCTTAGCTTCTATGCAGATGGAGAATTCTACTCATTTTAATATAATCAATTGTCATTACATTTTCCTTTATTAACGCTGCAATGGCTTGTTCGATACTTATTCTCATTCGTGCCGTAAACTAGCCAAGTCAACTTGGCTCCAAATACCTCCTTACGACTCTTACCAACATCCCTCATAAGACTTGGTAAAAACTTAGGATAACTTAGACATAACCTTTACATAGAGTAAATCACATATATACCTCTTAACTTCTAAGAGTAGAAGGGAACATGAAATAATACCACATGTATATTCCATACATAGAATCATGCCAAAGGAAGGAAGAGGTTCACATACCTCGCGACGATTATCGACAAGTAGCAAAATGCTCCAAAGTACTATAACCTTGCTAGCTTTTCCACCTTTCAAGTAGAATACGCTACTCGTAGTACTTCAACCTATAATGGTCATAATACGTCTATTAACTTCTTACTTCAAACGTAGAATATTCTAAGTGCAAAGTCACTAAATTCTACGGAAAATCGGACATCACTTCCTTTGTTTCTACATATGTTTCCACCTTTTTCAAGGCCCGAATTCAATAACCAAACATACCACATTTAAGGCTCAACAATGAAGTTAACAATAGGGGATTACACGCCTACAAGACGTGTAAAATTCCGCCCCACAATTGATATCAACCTAGTCCAACATATTATGTCATTTCGGCAACTTGAGGTACAACAACACAAAGTCTTATTTCCAATTCCTTTTCAATTCAAGTTGTTTAGTATCACATGTTATAAAGACGCAATCGATTATAACAACTATAATCTTCAAGTAGGTAACATGCGACGATTCTAATTTACGACCAAATTGTATTTCAATTTCAAATGGCTCACAATGTCATTTCGGTTGAAGCTTCACAATCCATATCACTTATCAATATTCAATACATATACTTCATGCTAGTTAAAATGTAAGGCTACAACAATATGTAATCTTATAATACTTAAGAGAACAAGATTGTTACCTTAACGAGCCTTAATCCACTTCAAGATTCGAAGTCGCTCCCTAGCAACTTAGAGACTCTCCTTGACACTCCAATCCGCCACTTGAAGCCCTTGGAAGATCACAAACAACTTCCCTTAAGTTTCCAATCCAAACCTAGGAAAGTGACTAGGTTTTCACCTTGAGACTAATACGAAAATGCCACTTTTCCGGGATCTTTCTATTGAGATACCCTTACAATACCCTTATGAACCTGGTTTAAAGTGTGGAGCTTATTGAACAACAAACGAATTTTTTCCTCTTTTTGGAACCTAGAACCCGAGAGCACCCTTTGTGTGTTCTTTAATTTCTTGAAATTTTTTCTAAGTGTAAAGCCTTGTCTTGCTACTAGTAAGCTTATATAACCAAATGGAGGGTCAAGATTAGACAAATGGGTGTCTTGGATGCAAGAATCTAGCCAAGTGGCCCTTTTGACTTAGTCAATATTATCAAGCTCTACTTGCAAGACTTAGTCATCTTCACGTAGGTCAAATGACCATCTAACCCATGTCCAATTCGTTCCAAGACCAACTAGGGGGTGACACGTGTCGCCCTCCCATTCGACGCAATATTTCATTTTCCGACAATTTCATAATTCCGATAAATTTTTACTAGTCTCAAATCTTAACATTTGAGTTCTTACGTACGTCCTTATAAACATGTCATGAAAATACGGGGTGTAACAGGTTATGACCAGAATGATAAAAGAGAATGCAACTATGGTTATGTAAGTTGCACGAGATATGATTACCCCAGACTAGTGTAAAGACCATTAGTGAATGATGGGCAGTAAGAACACCTCAATAAAAGGTGGTAAAAATATGTACTGATGAGAAAGATAGTAGGAAAATACGGGGAGGTATGAGACCCCAGGGCAACTTGAAATGAAAAATAAAGGTAAGACGAGTAGACACTCGAACGATAAGAAATCTTGGCAAGCCATTGGATTATGTAATACCATGAATTGAGGTTGAACACCTGACTATAAGATCTATGAGCTGGAAGAGAATAATAGGATTACTACTTGACGAGAAAGGAAGTCTCCCACTAAATTGTGATTGACACGAAGTCTTAGCTATGCGACAAGCAAAGGAATTGAATCTAAGTATAGTGACCAAGTTTGGTTGCAACAGAGAAATGGAAACAAGAATCATAATTGAGATTATGTCCCCGACTATTTCGGAAGTATGAGAAAGGCTTCCAGTTATTGGAAGATAAGCTGACTACGTGTCACGCCCCAAATTTTCCTAAGTCTTTACTTAGGGCGTGATGGCACCTGGACAATTATTTTCCACCAGGAGCACCATTTAATTCTCTTTATTTAGAAATTTAAACTTATATTCAAATACGGAGCTATTAATAAAAATAACAATAAAGAAATTTGTTTATGACTTTATTGAAAATATAACGCGAGCCCATACTCGTGCAAATATTGTTTCTACATAGACATACTGACAAATATTATTCTAAGTTGGAAGGAGACCATTCCACGGGCATTTCGAGACACTGGGCGACATTGAACGGCAGTACCAAGCCCGAAGCAATGGGCTTGGTATGACAAGAGGCTGCGGGACGATCGCTAGCCTTGGCGTGGAGCCTTTCCTCTATCACGCTTTCTGAAACATGTTAAATAAAGAGTCACCACACCATCCGAAATTTGGTGAGAATCTTACCCTGCAATTCAAAGTAACACCACAATATTCCAAGTGCAATCACATTATAACGTAATAAGCATATTGCAAAAACATATCAGGTTACAACATTTTTAAATATGCAACAACTCCTCATAGGAAATTCTCGGTTTAACTAACACTTCATTTTATCTCGTATTATACGTTAATACATTCCCCTGCATTTCCACATATTTATTACATTTATATATTTGTGAACGCGTATTCACTTTTCATATTTATATATAGGTGAACATGTATTCATCTTTCATATTTGTTGCGGCGTGCAACCCGATCCATTATATTTACGTATTTGTGAACACGTATTCACTTTACGTTTTGTTGCGGCGTGCAACCCGATCCATTATGTTTACGTATTTGTGAACGTGTATTCACTTTATATTTTGTTGCGGCGTGCAACCCGATCCATTATATTTACGTATTTGTGAACGCGTATTCACTTTTCATATTTATATATAGGTGAACATGTATTCATCTTTCATATTTGTTGCGTGCAACCGATCCATTATATTTACGTATTTGTGAACACGTATTCACTTTACGTTTTGTTGCGCGCGTAACCCGATCCATTATGTTTACGTATTTGTGAGCGTGTATTCACTTTACGTTTTGTTGCGTGCAACCCGATCCATTATATTTACGTATTTGTGAACGCGTATTCACTTTACGTTTTGTTGCGGCGTGCAACCCGATCCATTATGTTTACGTATTTGTGAAGCGTATTCACTTTACGTTTTGTTGCGGCGTGCAACCCGATCCATTATATTTACGTATTTGTGAATGCGTATTCACTTTACGTTTTGTTGCGGCGTGCAACCCGATCCATTATGTTTATATTTATATATTTATGTGAACACGTATTCACTTTTCATATTTTTCAGAAGATTGAATAAATAATATTCTCTTTTCCAACATTCTGTCATTCATACTTGTAACGATTATAACTTTTTAACCATAACTCCAACTAAGGTGTTTCTCAAGCGGAAACTAAGGTAAGACGGGGATATTTCACTGTACCAAATTTCATTTAAAAATACTTTGGGTAACTAACACAAATTTATCCTCAAAACAGCCCCATAAAATTTATTTCGGCAGAATTTTTATTAAACAGCACCCAATCTTAGAATAGTCATAACTCCTAATCTGTAAACTCGTTCAATCCCCATAAATTCTCAAAACGACGAGAACAGAGAGATACACGTCTCCATGTGAACCATTCTTTCATATTCTGTACCATTTGGTACAGTTTTACACTTTTATTCGCTGCCCTTCCTGGATATCGATAGATCCGAGGAAGAAACGTTAAACAGCGATAACTCTCAATCCGTAAGTCGGATAGACCCCCGTAAGGTCTCAAAATGTCCAAAACAAAGAGATCTAGAACTTTCATTTAGCAACAATTTTCATATTCCCCACAGATTAGTACAGTTTTACGTTTCAACGTCTTGCCCTTCTGGATTCCGACGAATCCGAGGCAGCAACTTCAAACTACAATAACTCTCAACTCGTAAGTCCGTTTTAATAAATATTTATATATATCTGTCCGTAACAGAGAGATTTACAACCATGTAAATTTTCATATAATTCTAATAAGTAAAACTCAATAAAAATAGTCCGTAATTATGCCTTTCCGAATTTCGACCAAATCTAAGGCAGGAACTTTGAACTATGATAACTTTCAAACCGTATGTCCATTTTACCTCATTTTTGGTTCTATATGATCATATTAGAGAGGTGTACAATTCTCCCGAATTTCATCAAATTCTAACAATTATAACTCAGTGAGAACAGTTCGTAAAGTTCATGACACAACTAGTTATCTAAACCATCAAAAGTTCAATATTTCTTTTCAACACTCAATTCTTATTCCAACATGTATTGAACTAAAAATAAAGGATGTTACCAAGAATTTCTGAGTGAGAAAACTCACCTTGTAAGCGTGAAAAGGATTGTTGTTTTGTTGCTACAAGTGATCATTGCTCCCTAGTATTCCTATTTTTGTTCTTCTTCCTCTCTTGATGTTTTTCAGATTTTTTTCTCTTCTTGTTCACTTGTTTTTTCTGATTTTTGTATTCTTTGTGCTAGGTATTTTATTTGTGTCAAGTACAATGTATAAGTAGAAGTGTGGGAGGTGGAAGGTGGAAGGGTAAGAGTTGAGATGAATTAAGGGGAGGGGATAGGGAAGTGGACGTGCATGTTGCTGCACACATCCACTTTTTTTTTTCTTTTTTTGTTTTCCTATTTTCATTTCATCTATCTATTTATCCAACTTTAACACTAACTCCATCCCATGCAATTTATTCTTTGTTTTCTTGTATATATATATTTTTATTAACCCAACCACAACTATATATTTTTTTTCCGGGTTTCACACTACGACTACAGTCCTAACCCCTCCTGAGGCCTGAGGGACTAGAGGGTTAGGTTGTTATGGTAATACTTTGAGTGTTTGGCTGGGTTGTGTGCGGATGCAACACGATAAGTGTCACGACCCGACCCCGGGCCGCGACTAGTGCCCTACCTGGGCACCCTTCTAATCATACAACATAACAAACTGCGGAAGATAAATAACACTTTTTTTTTAAACTAAGGCCAAGCCGATAAGGCTGCCATAACATAAAAATTACCCGAAAGGGTCTACACTGTTTAATAATGTAAAAAAAACTCTAGCCAGTCCAGCCCACAGATGAATACAGACCTCTAAGATTTGGACAATTACTATGACGGGACAAGGCCCCGCCGTACCCCTGAATATACATGACCATGACGACAAACTCCGGAACATTGGAGCCATCTCAAAATGCTGAACCAGGATCCTAAGCTCGCGGATCCACAACTGTGTACCTAAACCTACGGACATGAACGCAGCCCCCCGAAGGGGGTCAGTACAACAGGTACCGAATATGGAACGGAAAATAAGGTACAGTAAACAAATCATAACTGTACAAAAGAATGACAGGGGCAAGTATAAAAAGGGTAAATACCAGATCCTACCGTGTCATTACCATCTCGTGAACTTAATCGTACCTTATTATCTTTTCCCATTTTTACATAAAAGTTATAGTCACATTCTTACGTACATGCTCAGGAAAAACCGTCAAGTTCATTACCATATAACTTACTTACCTTGCATAACATAATTCGGCCCTTTATGGAGGGACGCCTATACTGCCCGGCCCAATCTGGGACGCGATAAAGTCACATAGTCTGCCCATAAAGGTATACTGCCCGGCCCATTTCTGGGACGCGATAATGTCATATAGTCTGCCCATAAGGTATCTTGCCGGCCCATTTCGGACGCGATAAAGTCATATAAAATCCGGAAATTTAACCCAACGTACTACGCCTCTACTCCTTTAGAATAACTCTTTTTCAAATGAAACTTCCAAGATACTAACGGCCGTGTAGTATCAAGTCATATCTACTTTTCAAGACAAGTCACAATACCTTTTAGAAATACATTTACTGGCTTCTAAATCAAGTGACTTCTTTCTTAAAACCTTAAGCAATTGGTACCTTTAAAACAATTTGCCTTCTTTATTTCAAATCATTTCTTTGCTTACATTCTTGAAGAAAACCATTCTTTTAATCTCCATAAAGTTGTTATAACCAACTTTCCATAAAGCCGTTATAACTCTTTATGTCTTAGACAAATTCATTCCTTTTATAACCAAGAAACTTATACTTTCAAATCAAATCACATAGTTTTCAAAATACTTCAAGTCTCTTAACTTTTAAGAAAACAAGTTTCTTAACGTTAGAATGGCAAGAAATCAATACTTTCCAAATCAAGTATTCTATACTTTTAAATCAATTCATTTCTTCCTTTAAGAATCAAGTCCCATAACTTGAAAAATAAAGTCCCTTAACCTTTTAAAAAATTTGAGGTTCATAGCCTTAAAACTTCATACGTAAATTCTTATAAATTAAGTAACATATACATTGTTGCGTTGTGAATAAGTTATACTTATTTATAATGATCTTAATCAAGTAGCCATGATCTAGAAAATGTAATACAATTTTGTCTTATCTTAGCTTCTATGCAGATGGAGAATTCTACTCATTTTAACTTAATTGATTGTCATTACATTTTCCTTTATTAACGCTGCAGTGGCTTGTTCGATACTTATTCTCATTTGTGCCGTAAAATTAGCCAAGTCAACTTGGCTCCAAATACCTCTAACGACTCTTACCAACATCCCCCATAAGACTTGGTAAGAATTTAGGATAACCTAGACATAACCTTTACGTAGAGTAAATCAACATACATACCTCTTAACTTCTAAGAGTAGAAGGAAATCATGAAATAGTACTACATGTATATTCCATACATAGAATCATGTCAAAAGAAGGAGAGGTTCACATACCTCGCGACGATTATTGACAAATAGCAAAATGCTCCAAAGTACTTCAACCTTGATAGCTATTCCATCCTTCAAGTAGAATACGCTATACTTAGTACTTCAACCTATAATGGCCATGTCGTTCATTAACCTCTAGCTTGAGCGTAGAATATTCTAAGTGCAAAGTCACTAAATTCTACGGAAAATCGGACAAAGACTTCCTTTGTTTCTCGTACTTTTCCACCTTTTCCAAGGCGTATTCATCAACCAACAAGCCACATTTAAGGCACAACCAACAGTTAGCCAATGGGGTTTACACGCCTAACTGGACATGTAAAATTCTGCCCCAGCTTATACAAAACAGTCCACAAATCAGCCCATAAAAGCGATCCGCAATCCAACCATAACTAGGGTAAAATGTGAGGCCTTTTAACGCCTTTCCACACCCTTATTCCCTTAGGAATTTCATTAGCAACTACTACACTTAAACATGCATAACAACAACTAAATTTCCAGCATTTAATACCTCAAAACAGTCCACTAAACGACACAAAAACGTCTAACAGTTTTGGGCAGTTTCTCGGCCACAACAACTACAACCCGATAACTCGTTCCTTAATCCATTTTATTCCAATTCGAGTTCCAAAACTTCTACATAAGTTATAACAACTTATTAACAACAATATTAATCCATTATAACATGCAATAGGTGAAGATAACAACGACAATAACCAACGAATTCCATTTGCACCAAATCTGTCCCAAATCGGTTTTAGCCCCAAAAATGGCTCAACGCTTTTTATTCTTCATTCTTTTCTAACACAAGTTCATCCATACATAATAACAATAAGTAATATCCAATTACCTTAAAAGAAGAAGGTCTTTTACCTCATTTTTTTGCCCAAAAACGCTCCAAAACAGTCCGGTATTGGTGCGCGATTTGCGTTTCGCTCCACTTCTTCAAGTTCCAATCACATATATGTACCCCTACAACCTTAGGAGCAACTTCTCTTTGAATCTCACTTCCAAAAGTCGACGGAACCCCTAGGGTTTTGGCATCAACTTCGGCCAAGACAAGTAAAACGTGTAGAATATTAATCTAGACTTAGCACTTGGTTTAAGGGCATAATCTTGGAGAAATAAATTGATCAACAATGGTTGTTCTTAGCGAGGATCTCGAAATTATGGAGCTAAAGGGAGAAGATGAGAACTTATTTTTGGTCTAAGTGTAAAGTGATCCAAGTCTTGCAAGACTTGGATATGTATAACCAAGTGGAGTGGGACCCATGTCCTTGTCCCCTCTCAAAATATCTAATTTGTTGTCATCTTAGCAAGACAAGTGGAGGGTGCCACGTGTGCCCTCCGATTGGTCCAAAATATTATAATTTTTGAAGGTCCATGAAATTGTGAAATTCTCGGCGGACCCCATATTATCAATTCCAACACCTTATAATCCAATACTAAGTCCATAAATCCAATTAGAAGTATTATACTCCAAGTTAATAATTTCTCCTTCGTCACATTTTTTCCAAAATTTTCCTTAAGAAAATGTAATTATTCTTTCCTTCCAAAATTCAAATCTTAAATCCTTAATCACGTTCTCAATTAGTAGCCCTGGTATTACGGGGTGTAACATCCTTCCCCCCTTAGAAACATTCGTCCTCGAATGTTCATCTAAGGTCTCAATAGTTAGCTAGTATTCCACGATTCTCAATTATTCCATGTCTCAATCTTACATTATCTCTCCCCTCATACGGGTAAGATAGTTTCTCATAATCTCAATATCATAGTTTCTCATAATCTCAATAGCATGTTGTCTAATCACAACAACCATATTTACTCCTAAAAATATTATTCGTGCATCTCACTTAAGCATACAACACGACAATCTAATAACATGGTATGCCCATAAGTCAATTAAACCTGATCTTTCAAGAGTTTATCACAATATTAGTCAGTTCATTACCTCTTGACTATTCCAAATAAGTACATATATAAAGCCTAGGTGTGGATTCCATAAACTGTTTCACACGTTCCAAGTAATTATTAAGGCTTAACCAACTCATGGTAACTCATAATCATTCTAGGCAACGCACATATGAACCCAAATAAATACGCTCGTACAGATACACATCATCATTATACCAAATGTACAATAGTTTTACCAACTTGGATACGAAGTCCATATAATCCTTTCTGGGTTACTGTTGCCTTTCTCATATCTGCAATCAAAATAACACGTTAGGGAGAGACTACCCTAACAACACGACTCTATCATACGATCTCGAGTGAGAAGAGGAAACCAATCCTAAATGTACTATAGCCTCCTGTTTATAGATGTGGTGCACAACACATCGATAAACAAGACTTACTATACACGGCGTAGACATGCCGAGGACTAAGCGCTCGATACCACTTTTGTCACGACCGACCCGGGCGCGACTAGTGCCTACAGGCACCGCTAATCATACAATATAACAAAGCTGCGGAAGATAAATAACACTTTTTTAAAAACTAAGGCTGCCGATAAGGCGCCATAACATAAAAATTACGAAAAGGTCTACACTGTTTAATAATGTAAAAAAACTCTAGCAGTCCATTACGGATGTATACAGACCTCTAAGATTTGGACAATTACTATGACGGACAAGGCCCGCGTACCACGAATATACATGACCATGAAGACAAACTCGGAACATTGGAGCCATCTCAAAATCTTTGAACCGGGATCTAAGCTCGCGGATCCACAACTGTGTACCTAAACCTGCGGGCATGAACGCAGCCCCGAAGAATCGATACAACAGTGCGAATATGGAGCGGAAAATAAGTGCGATAAACAAATCATAAGCGTACAAAAAGAATGGCGGGGCAAGTATAAAAGGGTAAATACGAGATCCTACGTGTCATTACCATCTCGTGAACTTAATCGTACCTTATTATCTTTTCCCATTTTTACATAAAAGTTATAGTCACATTCTTACGCGTATGCTCGGGAAAAACCGTCAAGTTCATTACCATATAACTTACTTACCGCATAACATAATTCGGCCCTTTATGGAGGGCGCCTATCTGCCCGCCCGATGGGACGCGATAAAATCACATAGTGCGCCCGTAAAGGTATCTTGCGGCCCGTTCTGGGACGCGATAATGTCATATAGTCTGCCCATAAAGGTATACTGCCCGGCCCATTTCTGGGACGCGATAAAGTCATATAAAATCCGGAAATTTAACCCAACGTACTACGTACCTCTACTCCTTTAGAATAACTCTTTTTCAAATGAAACTTCCAAGATACTAACGACCGTAGTATCAAGTCATATCTACTTTTCAAGACAAGTCACAATACCTTTTTAGAAATACATTTACCGGCTTCTAAATCAAGTGACTTCTTTCTTAAAAACCTTAAGCAATTGGTACCTTTAAAACAATTTGCCCTTCTTTATTTCAAATCATTTCTTTGCTTACATTACTGAAGAAAACCATTCTTTTAATCTCCCATAAAGTTGTTATAACCAACTTTCCATAAAGCCGTTATAACTCTTTATGTCTTAGACAAATTCATTCCTTTTATAACCAAGAAACTTATACTTTCAAATCAAATCACATAGTTTTCAAAATACTTCAAGTCTCTTAACTTTTAAGAAAACAAGTTTCTTAACGTTAGAATGGCAAGAAATCAATACTTTCCAAATCAAGTATTCTATACTTTTAAATCAATTCATTTCTTCCTTTAAGAATCAAGTCCCATAACTTGAAAAATAAAGTCCCTTAACCTTTTAAAAAATTTGAGGTTCATAGCCTTAAAACTTCATACGTAAATTCTTATAAATTAAGTAACATATACATTGTTGCGTTGTGAATAAGTTATACTTATTTATAATGATCTTAATCAAGTAGCCATGATCTAGAAAATGTAATACAATTTTGTCTTATCTTAGCTTCTATGCAGATGGAGAATTCTACTCATTTTAACTTAATTGATTGTCATTACATTTTCCTTTATTAACGCTGCAGTGGCTTGTTCGATACTTATTCTCATTTGTGCCGTAAAATTAGCCAAGTCAACTTGGCTCCAAATACCTCCTAACGACTCTTACCAACATCCCCCATAAGACTTGGTAAGAATTTAGGATAACCTAGACATAACCTTTACGTAGAGTAAATCAACATACATACCTCTTAACTTCTAAGAGTAGAAGGAAATCATGAAATAGTACTACATGTATATTCCATACATAGAATCATGTCAAAAGAAGGGAGGTTCACATACCTGCGACGATTATCGACAAATAGCAAAATGCTCCAAAGTACTTCAACCTGGATAGCTAGTCCATCCTTCAAGTAGAATCCGCTAGACTTAGTACTTCAACCTATAAGCTCCATAATACGTTCTTGTACGTCTAGCTTCGAACGTTGAATTTTCTAATTGCAAAGTCACTAAATTCTACGGAAAATCGGACAAACTTCCTTTGTTTCTCGTCTTTTCCACCTTTTCCAAGGCGTATTCATCAACCAACAAGCCACATTTAAGGCACAACCAACAGTTAGCCAATGGGGTTTACACGCCTAACTGGACATGTAAAATTCTGCCCCACAGTTATACAAAACAGTCCACAAATCAGCCCATAAAAACAGTCCGCAATCCAACCATAACTAGGGTAAAATGTGAGGCCTTTTAACGCCTTTCCACACCCTTATTCCCTTAGGAATTTCATTAGCAACTACTACACTTAAACATGCATAACAACAACTAAATTTCCAGCATTTAATACCTCAAAACAGTCCACTAAACGACACAAAAACGTCTAACAGTTTTGGGCAGTTTCTCGGCCACAACAACTACAACCCGATAACTCGTTCCTTAATCCATTTTATTCCAATTCGAGTTCCAAAACTTCTACATAAGTTATAACAACTTATTAACAACAATATTAATCCATTATAACATGCAATAGGTGAAGATAACAACGACAATAACCAACGAATTCCATTTGCACCAAATCTGTCCCAAATCGGTTTTAGCCCCAAAAATGGCTCAAACGCTTTTTATTCTTCATTCTTTTCTAACACAAGTTCATCCATACATAATAACAATAAGTAATATCCAATTACTTTAAAAGAAGAAGGACTTTTACCTCATTTTTTTGCCCAAAAACGCCCCAAAACAGTCCGGTATTGGTGCGCAGTTTTCGTGTCGCTCCACTTCTTCAAGTTCCAATCACATATATGTACCCCCTACAACCTTAGGAGCAACTTCTCTTTGAATCTCACTTCCAAAAAGTCGACGGAACCCCTAGGGTTTTGGCATCAACTTTCGGCCAAGACAAGTAAAAACGTGTAGAATATTAATCTAGACTTAGCACTTGGTTTAAGGGCATAATCTTGGAGAAATAAATTGATCAACAATGGTTGTTCTTAGCCAAGGGGATCTCGAAATTATGGAGCTAAAGGGAGAAGATGAGAACTTATTTTTTGGTCTAAGTGTAAAGTGATCCAAGTCTTGCAAGACTTGGATATGTATAGCCAAGTGGAGTGGGACCCATGTCCACTTGTCCCTCTCAAAATATCTAATTTGTTGTCATCTTAGCAAGACAAGTGGAGGGTGCCACGTGTCGCCTCCGATTGGTCCAAAATATTATAATTTTTGAAGGTCCAGCGAAATTGTGAAATTCTCGGCGGACCCCATATTATCAATTCCAACACCTTATAATCCAATACTAAGTCCATAAATCCAATTAGAAGTATTATCTCCAAGTTAATAATTTTTAAATCCGTCACATTTTTAAAATTTTCCTTAACAAAATGTAATTATTCTTTCCTTCCAAAATTCAAATATTAAATCCTTAATCACGTTCTCAATTAGTAGCCCTGGTATTACGGGGTGTAACAATAAGGTAACAACCTATATTTCCCGGAAGCTACGGGAGCATGATAGTGGAGCTCAGATTCGAGAGGTTGCCGAGTCTTCCCTCGTTGAGGAGGTGAAGAGGCGACAATGTAAGGACCCAGTTCTAGTACGGAATCGAGATATGGCTCTTCGAGAGGAGAAAAGTATCCAAGGTAGCACCGGGGGGGGGGGGGTGTGCTAAAATATGAGGACAGATTGTGTGTACCCGATGTTGCAGGACTTGCCAACAGGTTTTAAGGAAGGCACACAGTGCTCGTTACTCTATTCATCCGGGGTTGGCTAAGATGTATCATGACCTCAGATGTATGTATTGGTAAGATGGCCTGAAGAGGGACGTAGCAGAGTTTGTTGCTTAGTATCCGAATTAGTAGCAGGTAGGCATACAATGTTGTTAGATTAAGCGGTGTTGTATTCTTAAGAGAGATGCACGAATAATATTGGTATGGAGTAAATATGTTTGTTATGATTAAGACGACATGATTTTGAGATATGAGAAGCTATCTTAACCGTATACGAGGAGAGATAATGTAATCTTGGGACATGGAATAATTGAGAATCCTAGAATATTGGGATAATCGTTGAGACCTTAGATAGACAAGGCCTTTAAGAGTAAAATATTTTATGTGTGATCTTGGGTAAAGTACTTAGTATATGTGGAGTATACTAGTTGTGATGATTCCTTGGTTTGAGTATAAACCACTTGTGTTGTTAAAGTTGGAGATAATATGGAGATTGGAAATAAGGTCTTTGAAGGAATGGTGTAATCAAGTATCAAGGCATGAATGTTTTTGTTCTTTCGTTTAATGACGAGTAGAAGGGATGATTACGATAAGAATGATAAAGGTGAATGAAATTATAGTTATACAGGTTTCACCATGGTATGATTACTCCAGAACAGTGTAAAGAGCAATGGTTGAGATTATGTATGTATACCAGAGTATTTTGGGAATTATGAAAAGTACGACAAGTAAGAAAAAAAGACTATGCCGAAGTTTGTATAGCTGAGACCTTTGATGAACATTCGAGAATAAATGTTTCTAAGGGGGGAAAGGTGTTACACCCCGTAATTCCATGACATTGATATGAGAACGTGATTAAGGAATTACGATTTGAAGGTTGAAAGGAAAGAATATTTACATTTTTCCTATGGAAAAATTTTGGAAAATGTGACGACGAAAAATTATTAACTTAGAGTTTAATTCTTCTAATTGGATATATAAAATTAGTATTGAATTATGAAGTCTTGGAATTGATAGTATGGGGTCCACCGAAAATTTTACAATTTTGTGGGGCCCTTCGAAAAATAAGGTATTTTGGGCTAAGTATAGATATTTTTGTGAAGAAAGATTACGTGACCAATAGGAGGGTGACATGTGTCCCTCATCCACTTGTCTTGCAAGACAAATATCTATATATAGATATACATGGAAAGACTTAGCCATTGTTTACAAGATATTTTCTCTTCCAAAGCTCTTCTCTCTTCTCTTAGCCTTAGATTTCGAATTTCATGGATTAAGTGAAGATCAAAGACAAGTTATTTTCCAAGATTAAGCACCCTAATCTAAGTCCTAAGCCAAGTTAACTCTCCAAGATCCTCCAAAATTGTTCTTGGCCGAGAATGATCTTGAAAACCCTAAGCTTTTGATGAACTTTTTGGAGGTAAAACAAGAAGTGAAGATGGGTACAAGCTTGGAGAGGATACATGAGAGTGATTGGAACTTGAATAAGTGGAGCTAAGACAAAATTGTGGGCCAAAAATCGTGTGGCCTGTTTGGACGGATTTGGGCAATATTTAAGGTAAGAAATCTTCTTCCTCTTGAAGTAATTGGATATTACATATTGTTATAGTTAATGGATGAACTTGTGTTAAGAAGAATGGAGAATAAAAAGTGTATGGACAATTTTTGGGTGTTTGACCGAATGTAGACAGTTTTGGGACATTAGGTTCGTGGTTATAATTGTGGTTGTTATCTTCACTTATTTCATGTTATAATGAAGGAATATTTTTGTTGTTAAGTTGATATGACTTATATAAAAGTATTGGAACTTGAATTGGATTATAAAGGATTATGGAAAGGGTTATTGTATTGGGGTTGTTGGTCGTGTATACTATAAAACTGTTGGATATTATTGTGCAGTTTTAGGGACTGTTTTTTGGCGTGTATATGCTGGAAATTCAGCCACCAATATTCATGTTTAAGTGTAGTAATTGCTAATGTAAGTCCTAAAGGAATAAGGGTGTAGAAAGGTGTAGAAAGGCTTCACTTTTTACCCTAATTGTTGTTGGATTTTTGTTTTTATGTGAAATATAGGTGTTATACCCCGTATTTCCAGAGTATGTACGTAAGGACGTACGTAGAAAAATTTGAAACTTGTACTAAGGCTTGGCCGAATTAATTTTGTTCACAACACCCGTTTAGAGTCGTTTTTCGACGAAACGTTTTCCATGACTTTCGTAGGGAATTTCCGCTATGTCATTTTTAATTTTGCGGATTTTTAGAGGCGAAGCGTGTTGGGCCAACAAGAGGCGCCACTTGGCACCTCCCATTAGCGGGCGTGAGAGCTCGATTGTGGCGATTGGAATGGCTTTAGTTGGTAGGATATTTGTGTGTTAGTTGGTTAAGGGGCACTTGGCAAGATCTTGGCCCTACACTTGCCTTGCACTTGGCAAGATCTTGGCCATTGGTTGGTCATTGGTTGGCCTATAAATACCACCCTATGTTGAAGACTTTCTTCATCCTAAAATCTTCTAAGTGTTAAAATCCCTCCCTCTCCCTTCTTGTGGTTCTCGTCCAAAAGCCTTCCCCCCCTTGGCGAGAGTTCCCCTAGTGGGGTAGGCGAGGGTATACACCCTCCTTGGGGTGCTGGCCGTGGGGTACCCCTAGCCTAGTTGTTTTCGTATAATACCCACTCTTGGTAGAAATACTCTCAAAGTATTGTTATAATGCCCAATTACCTTAGTAGTATACCTTGTTGTATTCTAAGGTTATACCTATACAAAAATGCCCGGAAATACTATTATACTTCCCTTAGTCACAAAACCGAAACCCTAGGAAAATCTCCATAGTCAGTTAGAGTATTGTGTAGAAGTTGGTTAGAACTTCTAAGGGTGGTTTAGAGCGAGTTGGGCGCTCGGAGTTGAGTTAAGCGATTGCCGGGATCGACTTTAACTAGGATAATTATGGGCTTATCGAGGTAATTATCTTGTTCCTCTGTTGTAATTGGAAATTACATATTGTTAGACTATATAGTTGAAGTATACTATATATATAGAAGCGACGTTGTTGTCGGCAATGTCTTTGGACTTAAGCCTGAATAATAAGAAACCTTTTCGAAGAAGAGTATAAAACTGTTTTTACTTAGGGTTGTATTACAGTAGACTTGTGTAGTAGTACCGTGGAGTAGAATTGTACCCGTTAGGGTTAGATGTATAACCCCCCCCTGGTTGGCTTGGTTGCCGGCCTCGATGAGGAGGAGATTTCTGTTGTTGCGGGAGGTCTTCTTAGAATTTTACGTAGAATGTTCTACAGTTAGACCTAAATGTTAATAAGCGCCTTGTGGCCTTATAGGTTGAAGTACTACGTGTGGCGCGATCACAGGGCTAAGGAGTGGCAAGCGGTTTGAGGTACTTGGGCGTTTTGCTATTAGTCGATACTCGTCGCGAGGTATGTGAACCTCTTCCTATCTCTTACAGCATGATATGTGTGAACTATGTAGTGCGGTAGGCGTACGTGTGCTAAATGTATTTAGTTGATTTAAAACATAAAGTGTTATAACGGCTTTATGGGAAGTCGGTTATAAATGACTTTATGTTGGTAAGAAAATACTTGTGGTTTTAAAAGGTAAGCGATTTGAACTATAAGCGGCTTGTTATGTGATTAATAGAGAACTTGAAGTAATACTTGGTTTTGAGAACTTAAGAGTTATACTAACTTTATGGGAAGTTAGGTATAACGGCTTAGAATGTTTCTTGATTTGGAAATCGGAATGTGTATCGACAAACCCTGCGGCGTTAATAAAGGAAAATGTTTGAATAAGTAAGTATTATTAAAACCGGTAGAAACTTCCATCTGCATAGAAGCTAAGATGAGACAAAATGATATTTCCTAGATCATGGTCTTTGTAATAAGATTGTTATAAGCGAGAATATCCTACTCATATAAGACTTATGTTTCTCGGATAGTTTAAAGGAGAATTATATTCTTAAATGAATAAGACTATGAACTACGAAACCTTTCTAAAATGAGAAACTTGAACATTGGAAATTAGGCAAACTTGATCATTGGAAAGAATGTTGCTACTTGATTTTACAAAGAGAAGTAATCGATTTACTTTAAAGGATAGTCACTCTATTTTTATACTACGGTATTGTGTGACATTGTGAAAGTAACGTATCTTTTAAAGAGTTAATGTATGAAGTACTTTGGGGATAAAACCAGAACTTGTTGGCATATAGTAGAAAGTACCTTGTGTGTATAACTTGATTGTGTTGGTTTGTGATAGCACAGTAATACTTTCTTGTTGATTGATAAGTAAACATGTTAGGATGCTACGTGTGTTAGTATCTTGTGATGTTGAGTAAAGGGTTTCCTTTGTTGTGCTTATGTTGCTTAACGATAAGTGTTGTGTTAGTATTTTACATCACTCATCTCTTGAGATGATTAGAGGGTTAAAACGCCTCCGATGCGGGGTAGACTCGGGCGGGTCGATGGACCTATGATTCGAGAATACCTCATGCGAGTCCCGAGGGCCTATCGCGAGCTCTGAGAGTTCGAGTTAGTGTCGTCCTTTATGGGCATGCGGTCCATGTGGCCATGCGGATGCGAAGTCGGGGCGATCTTGGGAGTAGCTACCCTCGATGCGGGAATACCTCATGCGGGCGATGAGATTGGCCTATGCGGGTGCGGGAGTTCGAGGGTTAGGCAGCGTACATTGATCTGCGGGCAAGTGGCGGCTTTGATCATGTGGCGGTCTAGGCAGATCTTATGATCTGATTCATGACCTTGTTGATGCGTAGGTTTTTAGTAGTCGGCTATGCCTTCGTACTTACCGTCTGATTTTATTATGACACGAGTGGGACACGGTGTTCATGTGTGTTCCTTGGTGCTTTTATATCATAGGCTGGCGGTGAGGAAGGTATTCCACGGGCATGATTGATGTTGTGGGCACGAGACCCATTGTTATATTTGAGTGATGACTTGAGGCGTGAGTCACGACTTGACATATTTGCTTTGTTATGGCGTAGTTTGGTTATCATACATGTCTCCTGCTTTATATGATGCTATGATTTCATTTCTGATATGTATTTTCAGTTTCACATACTCGGTACTGTTATGCGACCTCGCCGGGGTGCGTTCATGCCGCGAGTTGAGGTACACGATCGTTGATCCTAGCTCTCGGTCACGATTTACGTTTGGGAAGCTCCGTTTCTCAGGAGGCTTATCGATGGTATAGTCCCATCGTCGTAAGTGTTTACATTCGGGGTTTGGCGGGGCCTGTCCGCCATTGTTGTCATATCATTCTTAGAAGTGCATGAATCTTGTTGTGGCGGGGTTTGTAAAAGGATTAAGCTGTTCATGTTGAAAAAGTTGCTATTTATATTTATCTTGAAGGTAACCGTTTTTAGTTGCTTTGTCTTCTTATTTCCTTTGTCTTATTACCTTTGGTTTCATGTATTGTCTTTATGTTCCTGATTACTCGATGTATGTCTACTTGGGTGCAGGGGTAAGGCACGATCACGGGCAGGTTGGGTCGTGACAAAAGTGGTATCGAGCGATTAATCCTCGGAAAGTGTCTACAGGCCGTATCCGATGAAGTCTTGATTATCGGTGTGTTGTGCACTACACCAATAATCGAGAGGCTATAGGATATTTTAGGATTGGTTTCTATTCTTCTCACTCGAGATCGTGCCTTAGAATTTGTGTTGTAAGTTGGACCCTCGGCGTATTTCTTTCCCTTACCGCTATGCCTCGCGTGCAACCCGGGCGGGAGGGCAAAGCGGCGAGAAGCTGCGAGTAGAGTTCGAGGGTGGCGAGGGCACGGGCCCAATCATTACCTAGGGTAGTGCTTCGTTCGGGAGTTTTGCGACGTCACTAGCGCAGAGTTTGGCGCAGCGTGGCGGTTCAGCTGCGGCCATGATATTTGAACCTTGGTTCCACGGCCAGGAGCGGTGAATATAGAGTGCAAAGAAAGCGACCTGTTACTAGCTATGGATGTGGCTGAGAGTATACCGATGTACGCGGGTCTTGATGACTATCTAAGAGGTTGTGCAAGTAATTCTTGATTGAAGCTTGGCATGGCACGTATGCGGGCTTATGCGCAATGAGCCAAGCGTAGAGATCAGCGGGTTGAAGGGCGGCGAAGAGAGGCGAGCGGCAAGGTCGCTGGTAACTTCGAGGCGAGTCACCTCGCGGCCAGATTGAATATGCGCATCCACGGTCTGAGTGGTCTCGCGGGGTTCGGGGCGTTCGGTACGCGGGAGTTGGTCGAGCTCGAGCTTAGGTTCCACGACTACGTAGGTTCCGGCGGATTGATTTTCCTCGGTGTTCACGATGTGTGAGCGTCGTCGGGAATGTCGTCTTTTAGTTGGTACTTGTTGTACCTACGACCGTCAGGGTGTGAGGTCGATAGAGTGTCCTTGTAGGAGGACTTAGCCTTCAGGATCGGTGGGTAGTTCGTCATCTTCCCTAGCTACGCCTGCAGGCGAGTTTGATTTGAGCGACTAAGGGAGTGAAGCGGTAGATATAGATATATCTTTAACCCTCACAGAGATCGGTATGTGTGATAAGGTGAGTATACCTTAAGTGCTATGTTACGATAGCGGTGTGTTAGTCGTGATTAGATCATGGTTGTTTAACAGAGTAAGATTTTGGGGATAGAAGGTGTGAGCCTTAGAGCTTTCGTAGAGACCTTAGAGGTGAGGCCATCTCGAGAAAAGGTGTAGTGTTATGTTTGACCCTTATCGGAAGTGCATAGTGCACGTGAGTTATGTTTGGGATAGGTCCTGGTAGTGTGGAATGAAAGGGGTAGTTGAGGTAAGAAGACCGCTAGGTTTTGAAGCGTGATTTGTGAGATTGTTAGAATCGGGAGCTAGTATTGTGCGGCGTTGCGGGTCGGGTTGAGGCCACGTTGCGGGTCAACCCGCGGTAGGTTTGGTGGTGGGGCCAGGTTGTGGTGGTCCCGCTTGTGTTAGGGTTGTGAGGGTGTTAGGCCCGAGTTTAGTTAACCAGTGTCTGAGTTCGTGGATCGTTCGACCGATGGTCGGGTCGATGGGGGCAGCCCATCGTGTTCTTGGTCGGGGACCGTTTACTCGGTGTGTTGAGTTATCCGAAGGTTGTAAGGCTGCGGGGTGCCTACCTTCACCTTATAATGACAGTGGAGCCGGTAGAAATTTGTTGTTTGGAAGTTTTGCCAAGCATGTGTTAAGAACTCGGGTGAATCTCGAATCGCATTCGCCACGGGCGGTGTGTGTATCTCGAGGTAGTCGTGGGGATTGTTGTCTCTGTGGAGGAAGTGTTTAAGCTACCATTTCGGTGTTCGGATATCGCTTTGTGACGCTTGTAGGGGCGGAAGTGTAAGTTCGGTTGATTGGTTCGGCGTTGGCAAGATTCGGATAGTTGGTTCGAGCATTTCCAGCAGATGTGGATAGAGTAAAGCTTGTCTAGAAGAGGTTACGGCGGCTCGGAGAAATCGTGCGGATAATCGGCGGCAGCGCTTAGAGTTCGAGTTGGCGGTCGGTCTTCTGAAAGTACCACCGGGGTGGGTGTGACGAGTTTTGGAATACAGAGGAACTTAGCGAGTTACTTTGGGCCTTTGAGTTCATGTGAAGGATAGGCGGGTTGCCTATATGATAGCTTTTGCCGTCCGACTTAGGAGGCGATCGTCGGTCTTCGTATTGTTATGTTCGGAAAGTATCGGAGATCCATCAGTGTTCCCATTAATGATGACCACGTTAGGGATAGTAACCCGAGTTTTGGAAAGCTGGCGATGTCGGAAATGTGGTAAGAGTTCGAGTGTACGACCTCGTGGATCGCATGTAGTCGGTACCATTTGTTGGTCATGGAGTGACACTAGAACCTCGCGGCAAAGTGGCAAAGTGGTATCGGGAAGAAGCGAGCATGTATGGCGAGAATTGATGTGACCATTTCTTTTGCTTGGAAAAGTGTGGCAGGAAGTATATTTTAGACCCCGGTGAGGAGTGTTTTGTGGTGATGATTAGAGGTGTTTCCTCGTGGACTTTGACGTAAGTATTTACGCAGGTGCAGCTGTGGCAGGATTGTTCTCGTAAGTATAGTAGTGAAGACTATATTGGCGCGTTTGTTTTGAGACTTATAAGGAACATTCGGACGAATGTTTCTAAGGAGAGGAGAATGTTATACCGTATTTCCAGTATATGCGTAAGGCGTCGTGAAAAATTTGAAACTTGTACTAAGGCTTGGCGAATTAATTTTGTTCACAACACGTTTAGAGTCGTTTTTCGTGAAGCGTTTTCCACGGCTTTTCGTAGGGAATTTAGGCTATGTCATTTTAATTTTGCGGATTTTTCCGAGAGGCGAAGCGTGTTGGGCCAACAAGAGGCGCCACTTGGCACCTCCCATTGGCGGACGTGAGAGCTCGATTGTGCCGATTGGAATGGCTTTAGTTGGTAGGATATTTGTGTGTTAGTTGGTTAAGGGGCCTTGGCAAGATCTTGGCCTACACTTGCCTTGCACTTGGCAAGATCTTGGCCATTGGTTGGTCATTGGTTGGCCTATAAATACCACCTATGTTGAAGACTTTCTTCATCCTAAAATCTTCTAAGTGTTAAAATCCCTCCTCTCCCTTGTGGTTCTCGTCCAAAGCCTTCCCTCCCCTTGGCGAGAGTTCCCACAGTGGGGTAGTAGAGGTATACACCCCCTCCTTGGGGTGCTAGCCAGTGGGGTACCACTAGCCTAGTTGTTTTCGTATAATACCCTCTTGGTAGAAATACTCTCAAAAGTATTGTTATAATGCCCAAATTACCTTAGCCGTATACCTTGTTGTATTCTAAGGTTATACCTATACAAAAATGCCCGAAATACTATTATACTTCCCTTAGTCACAAAAACCAAACCCTAGGAAAATCTCCATAGTCCGTTAGAGTATTGTGTAGAAGTTGGTTAGAACTTAAGGGTGGTTTAGAAGAGTTGGGCGCTCGGAGTTGGAGTTAAGCGATTGCCCGTGATCGACTTTAACTAGGATAATTATGGGCTTATCGAGGTAATTATCTTGTTCTCTGTTGTAATTGGAAATTACATATTGTTAGACTATATAGTTGAAGTATACTATATATATAGAACTGAACGTCATTGTCGGCAATGTCTTTGGACTTAAGCTGAATAATAAGAAACCTTTTGAAGAAGAGTACTAAAGCTTTTACTTAGTTGTAGACATGAGACTTGTGTAGTAGTGCAGTGAGTAGAATTGTACCGTTAGGTTAGATGTATAACCCCCTGGTTGGCTTGGTAGCGGCCTCGATAGAGAGAGATTTCTGTCATGGGGAGGTGCCGAATTTTACGTAGAATGTTCTACGGTTAGACCTAAATGTTAATAAGCGCCTTGTGGCCTTATAGGTTGAAGTACTACGTGTGGCGCGATCTACCGCTAAGGAGTAGCCGACGGTTTGAGGTACTTGAGCGTTTTGCTATTAGTCGATACTCCGCGCGGTATGTGAACCTCTTCCTATCTCTTCTAGCATGATATGTGTGAACTATGTAGTACGGTGACGATACGTATGCTAAATGTATTTAGTTGATTTAAAACATAAAGTGTTATAACGGCTTTATGGGAAGTCGGTTATAAATGACTTTATGTTGGTAAGAAAAATACTTGTGGTTTTTAAAAGGTAGCGATTTGAACTATAAGCGGCTTGTTATGTGATTAATAGAGAACTTGAAGTAATACTTGGTTTTGAGAACTTAAGAGTTATACTAACTTTATGGGAAGTTAGGTATAGCGGCTTAAGAATGTTTCCGATTTCGAAATCGAATGTGTATCGACAAACCACGGCGTTAATAAAGGAAAATGTTTTGAATAAGTAAGTATTATTAAAACCGGTAGAAACTTCCATCTGCATGTAAGCTAAGATGAGACAAAATGGTATTTCTAGATCATGCATTCTTTGTAATAAGATTGTTATAAACGAGAATATCCTACTCACATATAAGACTTATGTTTCTCAGATAGTTTAAAGGAGAATTATATTCTTAAATGAATAAGACTATGAACTACGAAACCTTTCTAAAATGAGAAACTTGAACATTGGAAATTAGGCAAACTTGATCATTGGAAAAGAATGTTGCTACTTGATTTTACAAAGAGAAGTAATCGATTTACTTTAAAAGGATAGTCACTCTATTTTTATACTACGGGTATTGTGTGACATTGTGAAAGTAACGTATCTTTTAAAGAGTTAATGTATGAAGTACTTTGGGGATAAAACCCCGAACTTGTTGGCATATAGTAGAAAGTACCTTGTGTGTATAACTTGATTGTGTTGGTTTGTGATAGCCTGGTAATACTTTCTTGTTGATTGATAAGTAAACATGTTAGGATGCTACGTGTGTTAGTATCTTGTGATGTTGAGTAAAGGGGTTTCCTTTGTTGTGCTTATGTTGCTTAACGATAAGCTGTTGTGTTAGTATTTTACATCACTCATCTCTTGAGATGATTCCGGGGGTTAAGCGCCTCCACGCGGGTAGACTCGGCGGTCGATGGACCTATGATTCGAGAATACCTCACGCAGTCCCAGGGCCTATCGCGGAGCTCACGAGAGTTCCGGTGTTAGTGTGCGCCTTTACGGGCATGCGGTCCGTGTGGCCACGCGGATCGAAGTCGTGGCGACGCCGGAGTAGCTACCCTCGACGCGGGAATACCTCACGCGGCCGATGAGATTGGCCTATGCGAGTCGCGGAGTTCGTGGTTAGACGCGTACATCGATCTGCGGGCAAGTGGCGGCTTTGATCATGTGACGGCCCAGACAGATCTTATGATACAGTTCATGACCTTGGTGGTACTGTGGGTTTTTAGGAGTCGGCTATGCCTTCGTACTTACCCCGTACAGTTTTATTATGACACAGGTGGGACCTGGTGTTCATGTGTGTTCCTTGGTGCTTTTATATCATAGACTGCCGTGAGGAGAAAGGTATTCCACGGCATGATTGATGTTGTGGGCACGAGACCCATTGTTATATTTGAGTGATGACTTGAGGGCGTGAGTCACGACTTGATACGATCGCTTTGTTGTAAATCGTAGTTTGGTTATCATACATGTCTCTGCTTTATATGATCGCTATGATTTCATTTACGATATGTATTTTCATTTCACATACTGCACTTGTTATCTTGACCTCCCGGGCTGCGTCATGCCGCAGTTGAGGTACACGATCGTTGATCCTAGCTCTCGTGGTCACAGTTTAGCGTTTGGGAAGCTCCGCTTTCTCGAGGCTTATCGTGGTATAGTCCCCGTCGCCGTAAGTGTTTACATTCGTGGGTTTGGCGGGGCCCCGCCCCGCCATTGTTGTCATATCATTCTTAGAGTGCAGAGTAATCTTTGTGCGGTGGTTTGTAAAAAGGATTAAACTGTTCATGTTGAAAAAGTTGCTATTTATATTTATACCGAAGGTAACCGCTTTTGGTTGCCGCTTTCTTATATCACCGTTTTATTACACTGGTTTCAGGTATTGTCTTTATGTTCCGCTGATTACTCTGATGTATGTCTACTTGGGTGCCCGGGGTAAGGCACCAGTCACGGGCCCGGGTTCGGGTCGTGACAATAGGTGTGTGAATCACCTTGGTTAACTATTTGGTTGTGCCCTTAATTGGTGCTTGGTTGTTGATGATATTGACCTTATTGAATGGTGGAAAAGTACGTATAAATAGGGGAAGTGCTGTCCAAATTTTTATACGAAAAAGAGTCATTACTTGGTATTGACCTACACTAGTAAGCTTGGAGTTGATATACATGTTATTGTATTTATAGGTTGAAGTACCTAATTGAGATGTATTCTACTTATCGTGTTGGTTAGTCGTCAATAAGGTATGTGAACCTCTTCCTTCTTTCTTTTGGCATGTTCTACGTGTGAATCATAAATGTGGTATTGTTTCAAAAGTTATTCTACTCGTAGAAGTTAAGGAGTATTCATGTTGTTGATTCTATGCTAAATGCATGTCTAAATTATTCTTAAGTCCTTACCAAGTCTTATGGGAGATGTTGGTAAGAGTTTTAGTAAGCTTTGGTGTCGAGTTGATCTTGCTAAGCTACAACACTAATAAGTATTAAGCGTTGAGACCGATTTTGGTAAACGTGTTAAAACAAGCCATTGCAGCGTTTTACATTTTCTAGGTTCACAGCTGATTGGATAAGATCATTATTAATTATATAACCTACTAACGACTCATAAAATGGATTAATTTGGCAATTCGGATCGGGTATCACCATTCAAATGTTTCCATAATGTTAGCCAGAGGAGCGAGACAAATTTAGATTATCGAGTTGGTACAGACGACAAGTGTTAGTATGTGACTCTTCCTTTCTTCTTTGAGCATGAACTTTATAAAATGAGTGTACGGTGGACGTACGTGTTCTAGATGAATCTAGATTTCATGTGGTACATGAGGTGATAGTAACTTGATTTTAAAAGTATACTTGACTTAATTTTAAAAGTATAAGTCACTTGGTTGTAAAAGTGTAAGTATCTTGATTTTTCCAAATGAGGATTTAAAATGATACTTGATATGATAAGTGTCTTGATTTTCCAAAAGAGGATTTAAAGTGATACTTGATTTGAAAAATATAAGTTACTTGATTTGAAAAGTATAAGTGACTTGATGTTACGAGGGTTAGTGCCTTGGGTTTTTATAAATGAAAGGATGTACGGCGGACGTACATGGTACTTTTGGGTTCAAGTCCCTAATGATACATGATATGACTCTTTTTATAAAATGAATGTACAATGGACGTACATAGTACTTTTGGGTTCAAGTCCCTAATATTACATGATATGATTCTTTTTATAAAAAGGATGTACGGTGGAAGTACATAGTACTTTTGGGTTCCAGCCCCTAATATTGTAAGGTATCATAGTGCCTTGGTTTTTCTAAGAGGAAAGATGTGATAGTCCCTTGGTTTTTCTAAAAAGGAAGGCATGGTATTGCCTTGGTTTGTTTAAAATGAGAGGCATGGTGTTGTCTCGGTTTTCTCGAAAATGGAAGGCATGGTATTGCCTTGGTTTTTCTAAGATGAAATTTTGTTTTATATGATTATATGGAGAGTCAAAGTGGTGATTTAAATTGCATATGGTTGCTCATGATAGCTATTCGTGCAAGTGTTGTATTTCCACATCACCGCGTTCCTCACTAGAGGGCCGGCAACATTATTATATTATTTCATGGACATGCTTCCATGATGGTGGAATTCCATGGGCATGCTTGCGTGAGGCGGGTTCAATTCCCAGGACATCATATTATTCCATGGACTAGCTCTCCATGATGCGAGTAGGTATACTCATGCGGGTTCAATTCTCATGATATTATATTATTCCATGGACTAGCTTTCCATGATGCGGGTATATACACTCATTGCGGGTCTAAAAGATCCATGCGGGTTCAATTCTCATGCAGGTTCAATTCCCATGAATAGGATATGCATAATGATCCTGAGGGCAGGCGTCCCTGATTTTGACATGACTTTCATATTTTTGAAATTGTATTTTGAAAAGATACTGTTGACCCTCATTTTTTTATAAAGTATAGTGGTACGGTGAGTGCGGTAGTCTGGTATCCACGCCCCAAATCCCGTGGATCGTGCCCTACCTGGGCACCCTTCTACCCATACAACATAAATAAACCGCAGAAGATAAATAACACTCATTTTTTTTAAAACAAAGGCAAAGACGGAAAGGCTACGTATAAATATAAATCACCCGAAAGGGTCTACGCTGTACAACAATGTAAATACAACTTACACCAGTCTAGCCCACATATGAATACAGACCTCTAAGAAGGTGACAACAACTATGACGGGACAAGGCCCCGTCGTACCCCTGAATATACCTAGCCATAATGACAAACTCCTAACTTGGAGCCATCTCAAAATCTTGAACAAGGATCTGCCACGACCGAATCTGCGTGGATCGTGCCTTACCCGCACCCTAGTGATACAACATCGAGTAATCGGAATATAAAACACATACATGAAACAAATGAAGTACAAAACTGAGGAAAACTTGCCTTTCGGCATATATATAAATAACAACTCCTACAAATGAACAGTTTAATCCTTTTTACAACCCCGCCACAACAAGATTCATGACTTCTAAGAAATGATACGACAACAATGGCGGGGGTTCCCGCCATACCCCGAATGTAAATACCTACAACGGCGAGGACTATACCAAGATAAGCCTCCGAGAAACGGAGCTTTCCCAAACGTCGAATCGTGACCCTAAGAGCGAGGATCAACGACTGGTGTACCTTTACCTGCGGCATGAACGCAGCCCCCCGAAGGAGGTCAGTACAACAGGTACCAAGTATGTGAAACTGAAAATAAATACTGTAAATGAAATCATAGTAGTCTATATAAAGCAGGAGACATGTATGATAACCAAACTACAGTTCACAATAAATAAGCGGTCATGTCAAGTCGTGGACTCACGCCTCAAAGTTATCACAATAAAACCGAGGCAAGTACGAAGGCATAGCCGACTACTAAGACCCACAGTACCAAAAATACCACAAACTGTATCCCGAGGTCTTTCTAGACCGCACCACATGATCGAAGCTGGCCACTCGCCCGCAATATCAATGTGCGCGTCTATCCCTGGAACTCTCGCAGCTCCGCATAGGTCACCCACATACCCGCATGAGGTATTCCTCGAATCATGGTCCCAGACCGCCTGAGGTATACCCCGCATCGAAGGCAGCTAACCCTCGGTATCCGCCTAGGCTCCCGCAGCCCGCATAGTCTCAAAGACCGCATAGTCTCAACAGACCGCATAGGAATCCCCGCGTCGCTAAACACCGGAATGATCAATCTCGAGCTACCGTGACCGCATAGTCACAAGGACTGCATAGGCCGTATAGACCCGCATCAAGGGTGGCAAGCCCTCGGTATAATAAGTCAAGGGGGTATGTGATACAATAACAGTACAACGGGCTTAACATTTGAAAACGTAAGCACAACAAGAGTGACCCCCTTACACAATAATCACAAGATACTAATACACGTAGCATCCTAACATGCTTACTTATCAAATCAACAAGAAAGTATTACAAGGCTATCACAAACCTAATACAATCAAGTTATTCACACAAGGTACTTTCTACTAACAAGTTCGGGTACCTATCCCCAAAGTACTTCATACATTAAATCTTTAAAAGATACGTTACTTCACAAAACCACACAATACACGTAGTATATGAAAAATAGAGTGATTATCTTTTTAGAGTAAATCAATTACTTCTCTTTGTAAAATCAAGTAGCCACATTCTATTCCAATGTTCAAGTTTGCCTAATTTCCAATGTTCAAGTTTGCCTTTTTAGAAAGGTTTCGTAGTTCATAGTCTTATTCATTTAAGAATATAATTCTCCTTTAAACAATCTGAGAACATAAGCCTTATATGTGAGTAGGATATTCTTGTTTATAACAATCTTATTACAGAAATGCATGATCTAGAAATATCATTTTGTCTCATCTTAGCTTCTACGGATGGAAGTTTCTCGGTTTTAATAATACTTAATCTATTAAAACATTTCCTTTTATTAACGCCAGTGGTTTGTCGATACACATTCGATTTCGAATCAAGAAAACATTCTTAAGCCGTTATTACCTAACTTCCCATAAAGCTAGTATAACTCTTAAGTTTTCAAAACCAAGTATTACTTCTTCTTTCAAATGATTCAAAAATCTTTTGAAATACTTCAAGTTCTTTATTAACACATAACAAGCCGCTTATAGTTCAAATCGGTTACCTTCTAAAACCACAAGTATTTTTACCAACATAAAGTCATTATAACCAACTTCCCATAAAGCCGTTATAACACTTTATGTTTTAATCCAATCAAATACATTTAGCACATGTACGCTCACCGTACTACATAGTTCACACATATCATGCTAGAAGAGATAGGAAGAGGTTCACATACCTCGCGACGAGTATCGACTAATAGCAAAACGCTCCAAGTACCTCGCCGTGGCTACCCCTTTGCCAAGTAGATCGCGCCACACGTAGTACTTCAACCTATAAGGCCACAAGGCGCCATTAACATTTAGATCCCTTCAGAGAACATTCTACGTAAAATTCGCAAGACCTCACCCGCAACAGAAATCTCCTCTCTATCGGGGCGGCTACCAAGCCAACCGTGGGGGTTATACGCTTAATCCGGACGTGCACAATTCTACTTCACGTAAAAGCTACACAAGTTCATCAGAATACACCCTATGTAAATCTGATTCAAGATTCTTCTTTCAAAAGGTTTCTTATTATTCAGCTTAAGTCAAAAGACATTGCCGATAACAACGTTCATGACTATATATAGTATACTTCAACTATATAATCTAACAACATGTAATTTCCAATTACAATAGGGGGACAAGATATTTACCTCGATAAGCCCATAATTATCCGAGTTTAAATGTCGATCCGGAGCAAGGTTTAGCTCCTACTCAGCGCTCCGGCAGCTCCAAACAACCCTTAGAAGTTCTAACCAACTTCTACTTAATACTCCAACTAACTATGGAGATTTTCCTTAGGGTTTCGCTTTGTGATGAAGGGAAGTATAATAGTATTTACGGCTTTTCAGTATAAGTATAACCTTAGAATACTACAAGGTATACGGCTAAGGTAATTTGGGCATTATAACAATACTTTTGAGAGTATTTCTACCAAGAGGGGTATTATACGAAAACAACTAGGCTGGGGGTGTATACCCTCGCCTACCCCACTAGGGGAACTCTCGGCCAAGGGGGGAGAGGGCTCTCGCCAAGACACTACACTAAGGGGGGAGGAAGAAGCTTTCAAGACTTAGGCAATTTGTGGATGAATTAGTCTACAAAGGGGTGGGTATTTATAGGTCAAGTGAAGGCCAACCAATGGCCAAGATCTTGCCAAGTGCAAGGAAAGTGTCTGGCCAAGATCTTGCCAAGTGCACCTTATCCATCTACCACCAAAATATCCTACCAACCCTCGACTAAACAATGGCCATTCGCCAACCCCTTTATCGCCCAAGGTTCCAATGAGAGGTGACAAGTGTCGCCTCTTGTTGGTCCAAAATGTTTCGTCTCTCGGAAAAATCCGCAAAAATTAAAATGACATAGCCGGAAATTCCCTACGAAAGTCGTGGAAAACGCTTTCGCCGAAAAACCGACTCTAACCGTGTTGTGAACAAAGTTAATTCGCCAAGCCTAATTCTCAAGTTCAAATTTTCTACGCACGCCCCACGCATACTCCGAAATACGGTGTAACATTCTCCTCCTTAGAAACATTCGTCCCGAATGTTCCTTCTAAGTCTCAAACAAGCGCCAAGATAGTCTTCACTACTATACTTACGAGGACAAACTCACACATGGCCACCAAACAATCTGCGCAAAATGCTTACATCCAAGTCCACGAGGAAACACTCTAACATCACCAAAATGATACCACTCTTGTCACTTTGCTCGAGGCATTAACCTTCTGCGACCCAACAAATGGTACCGGTCGCATGCGATCATCAAGCCGCTGTGACATTCGAACTCTTACTACATTTCGACATCGTTGATTCAAAACTCTGGTGTAACATCTTCAACTTGGTCATCATTAGCTGGGGAATACTCTGGATGGATCTCCGATTTCCTTCTCGAACATAACACGAAAGACTGGACGCACTGCCTCCCAAGTCGGACGGCAAATACTAACATATAGGCAACCTGGCCTATTCTTCACCTGAACTCAAAGGCCCAAAGTAACTCGGGCTAAGTTCCTCTGTATTCCAAAACTCGTCACACCCAACCCGGGTGGTACTTTCAAGAAGACCGACCGTCAACTCGAACTCTGGCGCTGCCGCCGATTATCCGCGACGATTTCTCCGAGCCGCGTAACCTCTTCTAGACAAGCTTTACTCTATCCACATCGCTTGGAACAAGCTGAACCAACTATCTCAATCCCGCCAACATCGAACCAATCGGCCGGGCGACTCACATCCGCCCTACAAGGCTTCATAAGGCGACATCCGAACACCGAAATGGTAGCTTAAACACTCCTTCAACAGAGACAACAATTCTCGCAACTATCCTCGAAATCGAAACAACGCCCGAGGGCGAATGTGATCTGAGACTTACTGAGTTCCTAACCTTGCTGGTAAAACCTCCAAAAGAAACAATGCAACTGGCTCCACTGTCGACATAAGGTGAAGGTAGGCACCTCGTGCAGCCTTTACTACCTTTCTCGATATATCATCTCGCGTAACCCTCTCGCCGAGTAAACGGTCTTTGCTAGAAGACAAGACGGTGACCTCTTGGCCCAACCATCGGGTCGAACGCATCCATGAAATCGTCGTTGGTTAACTAAACTCGCCTAACACCTCGTGACCCTACCACAAGGCGGGACCACCACAACCGACCCCACCACCAAACATGCCGCTGGTTGACCCGCAACGTGGCCTCAACTCGACCCGAACGCCAAGAAACGCCAGCCTCCTCAAGGAAAACTCTCACTAATCACGTTACGAAACCTAGCGGTCTTCTTAGCTCAACTACCCTCTTTCATTCCACACTACTCGTGGACTAATCCCACAAACATAACTCACGCACTATGCACTCCTATAAAGGTCAAACATAAACAATACATCTTTTACTCGAAATGGCCTTACCTCTAAGGTCTCTACGTATAACACTCTAAGGCTCACACTTTCTATCCCCAAATCTTACTTGGTTAACTAACCAAGATTTCTAATCACCATTTACATAATGCTATCGTAATATAACACTTAAGGTATACTCACCTTATCACACATACTAAACCCTAGAGGTTAAAGATATACTGAATCCATCGCTTACTCCCTTAGTCGTTTAATCACACCTGCCTGCAGGCGCATAGCTAAGGAAGATGACGAACTACCCACCGATCTCGAAGGCTAAGTCCTCCGCAAGGACACTCTTTCGACATCGGACCACGACGGTCATAGGTACAACAAGTACCAACTAAAAACGACATTCCCGAGATGGCGCCGCCACACCGCGAACACCGAGAAAAATCAATCGGATGGCCGAACCTTCGTGTATCGTGGAACCGGAAGCTCGAGCTCGACCAACTCTCGCATACCGAACGCCCCGAACCCCGCGGAGGACCTTTCGCACCGTGGATGCGCATAATCTGTCCACGCGAGGCGATCGCCTCAAAAGTTACCAAAGGACCTTGCCGCTCGCCTCTTCTCGCCCTTCGTTAACCCGTCGATCTCTACGTTTCTCGCTGCGCATAAGCCCGCATACGTGCCATGCTCGCCTAATCAAGAACTTACTTTTGCACAACCTTCCGTTGATATTCATCAAGACTCGCGTACATCGGTATACTCTCGTAGTCAAATCCATAGTTAGTAATGTGGTCGCCTCCTTGAAATCTATATTCTCGCTCTGGCCGTGGAACAAGGTTCAAATATCATGGCCGCAGAGGAATCGCTGCCGGTGCTAAAACTCTGGGCTAGTGACGCCGCGAACTCCCGAATGAAGCACCACCCAAGGTGATAATTGGGCTGTGCCCACGTAACCCTCATGCTTTACTCGCAGCCTCCGCCGCTCTTGCCCTCCTGGGCCGGGTTGCCCTACGCGGAGGCATAACGGTAAGGGAAAGAAATACGTTAGAGGGTCCAACTTACAACACAGCTCTAAGGCACGATCTCCGAGTGAGAAGAAATAGAAACCAATCCTAAATATCCTATAGCCTCCTGATTATTGGTGTGGTGCACAACACACCGATAATCAAGACTCTACTGGATACGGTCTGTAGACACTTTCCGAGGATTAATCGCTCGATACCACTTTTGTCACGACCGACCGGGCGTGATCGTGCCTTACCCCGGGCACCCTAGTGATACAACATCAGAGTAATCAGCGGAATATAAAACACATACATGAAACAAATGAAGTACAAAACAGTAATCTGAGGAAAACTTGCCTTTCGGCATATATATAAATAACAACTCCTACAAATGAACAGTTTAATCCTTTTTACAACCCTGCCCACAACGATTTCTGCACTTCTAAGAAATGATACGATAACAATGGCGGACGGGGCCGCCATACCACGAATGTAAATACCTACAACGGCAGTGACTATACCAAGATAAGCCTCGGAGAAACGAGCTTTCCCAAACGCTGAATCGTGACTCCTAAGAGCGAGGATCAACGATCGGTGTACCTTTACTGCGGCAGATGAACGCAGCTTCGGGCGAGGTCGATAACAGTACTAAGTATGTGAAATCGAAAATAAATCAGTAAATGAAATCATAGTAGTCTATATAAAGCAGAGACATGTATGATAACCAAACTACGATTCACAATAAATAAGCAAATATGTCAAGTCGTGGACTCACGCCTCAAAGTTATCACAATAAAACCGTGACGGCAAGTGCAAGGCATAGCCGACTACTAAGACCCACAGCACCAAAAATACCACAAATCGTATCCCGAGGTCTTTCTAGACCGCACCACATGATCGGCCGCCACTCGCCCGCAATATCAATGCGCGCGTCTATCCTCGAACTCTCGCACTCGCATAGGTCACCCATGGACCCGCATGAGGTATTCCTCGAATCATGGTCCCAGACCGCCTGAGGTATACCCCGCATCGAAAGCAGCTAACCCTCGGTATCCGCCTAGGCTCCCGCAGCCCGCATAGTCTCAAAAGACCGCATAGTCTCAACAGACCGTGATAGGAATCCCCGCATCGGGCTAAACACCGAATGATCAATCTCGAGCTACCGCGACCGCGATAGTCACAAGGATCGTGATAGGCGTATAGACCGCATCAAGGGTGGCAAGCCCTCGGTATAATAAGTCAAGGGGTATGTGATACAATAACAAGATAACTGGCTTAACGCTTGACAACGTAAGCACAACAAGAGTGACCCTTTACACAATAATCACAAGATACTAATACACGTAGCATCCTAACATGCTTACTTATCAAATCAACAAGAAAGTATTACAAGGCTATCACAAACCTAATACAATCAAGTTATTCACACAAGGTACTTTCTACTAACAAGTTCGGGTACCTATCCCCAAAGTACTTCATACATTAAATCTTTAAAAGATACGTTACTTCACAAAAACCACACAATACCTGTAGTATATGAAAAATAGAGTGATTATCTTTTTAGATTAAATCAATTACTTCTCTTTGTAAAATCAAGTAGCCACATTCTATTCCAATGTTCAAGTTTGCCTAATTTCCAATGTTCAAGTTTGCCTTTTTAGAAAGGTTTCGTAGTTCATAGTCTTATTCATTTAAGAATATAATTCTCCTTTAAACAATCTGAGAACATAAGCCTTATATGTGAGTAGGATATTCTTGTTTATAACAATCTTATTACAATGCATGATCTAGGAAATATCATTTTGTCTCATCTAGCTTCATGCAGATGGAAGTTTCTACTGGTTTTAATAATACTTAATCTATTAAAACATTTCCTTTTATTAACGCTGCAGTGGTTTGTCGATACACATTCTGATTTCCGAATCAGTAAAACATTCTTAAGCCGTTATTACCTAACTTCCCATAAAGCTAGTATAACTCTTAAGTTTTCAAAAACCAAGTATTACTTCTTCTTTCGAAATGATTCAAAAATCTTTTGAAATACTTCAAGTTCTTTATTAACACATAACAAGCCAGTTATAGTTCAAATCAGTTACCTTCTAAAAACCACAAGTATTTTTTTACCAACATAAAGCTGTTATAACCAACTTCCCATAAAGCCGTTATAACACTTTATGTTTTAATCCAATCAAATACATTTAGCACATGTACGTCTACCGTACTACATAGTTCACACATATCATGCTAGAAGAGATAGGAAGAGGTTCACATACCTCGCGACGAGTATCGACTAATAGCAAAACGCTCCAAGTACCTCAAGCCGTCGGCTACCCCTTTAAGCCAAGTAGATCGCGCCACACGTAGTACTTCAACCTATAAGGCCACAAGGCGCTCATTAACATTTAGATCCCTTCGTAGAACATTCTACAGAAAATTCGGCAAAGACCTCCTCCCCGCAACAACAGAAATCTCCTCCTCTATCGGCCGGCTACCAAGCCAACCAGTGGGGGTTATACGTTAATCCGACGTACAATTCTACTTCACGTAAAAGCTACACAAGTCATCTGTAATACACCCCATGTAAATACGTCAAGATTCTTCTTCGAAAAGGTTTCTTATTATTCAGCTTAAGTCAAAAGACATTGCAGATAACAACGTTGACTATATATAGTATACTTCAACTATATAATCTAACAACATGTAATTTCCAATTACAATAGGGGACAAGATATTTACCTCGATAAGCCCATAATTATCCGAGTTTAAATGTCGATCTGAGCAAGGTTTAGCTCTACTCAGTGCGCTCAGGCCGCCTCCAAACAACCCTTAGAAGTTCTAACCAACTTCTACTTAATACTCCAACTAACTATGGAGATTTTCCTTAGGGTTTCTGTTTGTGATCAAGAGAAGTATAATAGTATTTACGGGCTTTTCAGTATAAGTATAACCTTAGAATACTACAAGGTATACTAAGGTAATTTGGGCATTATAACAATACTTTTGAGAGTATTTCTACCAAGATGGGGTATTATACGAAAACAACTAGGATAGGGGTGTATACCCTACCCTACCACTGTGGGGAACTCTCGGCCAAGGGGGGGGGGGGGAGAGGGGCTCTCGGCCAAGACACTACACTAAGGGGGGAGGAAGAAGCTTTCAAGACTTAGGCAATTTGTGGATGAATTAGTCTACAAAGGGGTGGGTATTTATAGGTCAAGTGAAGGCCAACCAATGGCCAAGATCTTGCCAAGTGCAAGGAAAGTGTAGGGCCAAGATCTTGCCAAGTGCACCTTATCCATCTACCACCAAAATATCCTACCAACCCTCGACAAACAATGGCCATTCGCCAACCCCCTTACCGCCCAAGGTGTTCCAATGAGAGGGTGACAAGTGTCGCCCTCTTGTTGGTCCAAAATGTTTCGTCTCTCGGAAAAATCCACAAAAATTAAAAATGACATAGCCGGAAATTCCCCTACGAAAGCTGTGAAAACGTTTCGTCGAAAACCGACTCTAACCGGGTGTTGTGAACAAAGTTAATTCGGCCAAGCCTAATTCTCAAGTTCAAATTTTCTACGTACGTCCTTACGTACATACTCTGGAAATACGGGGTGTAACAGATCCTAAGCTCGCGGATCCACAACTGTGTACCTAGACATGCGGACATGAACGCACTTTCAAGCGGTACATAACAAGTACTAAGTATGGAACGGAAATAAAGTACATTAAACAAGATCATAACTGTACAAAAGAATGACAGGGGCAAGTATAAAAATTAAAATACCAGATCCTACCGTGCCATTTTAACTCATGAAATCAATCGTACATTATTCATTCTTTTCCTTCTTTCAATAAGAATTAACATCATATTCTTACATACATACTTAAGAATTCAATCAAGTTTTTCCACATAACTTACATATCTTACATAACATAATCTGGCCCTTTATGGAAGGACTTCTTATTTGGGAGCTTACTTTGATTATCAATACGTGATAACGTAATCCGACCCATTTGCGGGACACGGTGTACTGATGAATCATGTGTCATAATCCGGCCCGCCTGTGGGGCTCGGTGTACTATGGAATCATGTAGCATAATCCGGCCCGCATGTGGGGCTTGTCTTGTGGAATCACGTAGCATAATCCGCCCGCTGTGGCCTGTGAGATGACGTAACCCGCCTATGTAGGCTCGGGTAATATGGCGTAATCCGGTCTATGAGGCTCGGTGTATCTCATAACATAATCCGGCCTATTTGTAGGCTCGGTGTATCTCATAACATAATCCGGCCTATTTGTAGGCTCGGTGTATCTCATAACATAATCCGGCCTATTTGTAGGCTCGGTGTATCTCATAACATAATCCGGCCTATTTGTAGGCTCGGTGTGATTTTCCTTACATAACATTTTTAAACCATCTTTTCACTTCTTCTTAAGTCGTTATAACAACTTCCCATAAAGCTATTATAACAACCTTTCATTTTAGAGAACTTAAGACACTTTTATTCTTGCAACATTAGGGAAACTAAACCCAAAAATACTACGTACATACATACTTAAAAAGAATCATAAAACTCCTTCTCTTTAAATCAATAAACGTATACTTTTAAAACTCAAGTCACATACTCTTTCGAAATCAAGCCTCTTAACTTTAGAAGTAAATCAAGTAACCCATATCTTGAAAAATAAAGTCTCATAACTTGTAAAGAAATCAAGTCTCATAACTTTAAATCAAATCTCTTAACTTTAGAAATCAAGTCCCATATCTTGAAAAATAAGTCTCATAACTTGTAAAGAAATCAAGTCTCATAACTTTAAATCAAATCTCTTAACTTTAGAAATCAAATCCCATATCTTGAAAAATAAAGTCTCATAACTTGTAAAGAAATCAAGTCTCATAACTTTAAATCGAATCTCTTAACTTTAGAAATCAAGTCCCATATCTTGAAAAATAAAGTCTCATAACTTGTAAAGAAATCAAGTCTCCTAACTTTAAATCAAATATCTTAACTTTAGAAATCAAGTCCCATATCTTGAAAAATAAAGTCTCATAACTTGTAAAGAAATCAAGTCTCCTAACTTTAAATCAAATCTCTTAACTTTAGAAATCAAATCCCATATCTTGAAAAATAAAGTCTCATAACTTGTAAAGAAATCAAGTCTCATAACTTTAAATCAAATCTCTTAACTTTAGAAATCAAGTCCCATATCTTGAAAAATAAAGTCTCATAACTTGTAAAGAAATCAAGTCTCATAACTTTAAATCAAATCTCTTAACTTTAGAAATCAAGTCCCATATCTTGAAAAATAAAGTCTCATAACTTGTAAAGAAATCAAGTCTCATAACTTTAAATCGAATCTCTTAACTTTAGAAATCAAGTCCCATATCTTGAAAAATAAAGTCTTATAACTTGTAAAGAAATAAAGTCTCCTAACTTTAAATCAAATCTCTTAACTTTAGAAATCAAGTCCCATATCTTGAAAAATAAAGTCTCATAACTTGTAAAGAAATCAAGTCTCATAACTTTAAATCGAATCTCATAACTTTAAATCGAATCCCATATCTTGAAAAATAAAGTCTCATAACTTGTAAATAAATCAAGTCTCATAACTTTAAATCAAATCTCTTAACTTTAAAGTACTTCACGTAACTTATACAATTTTGACTAAGCCACTCATACTTTCATAATCAAGACTCATATATTTCCAAGATCGACTTACTTACTTCAAATGAATTAAGTCGCATAGACTTAGCAAATCAAGTCACATAGACTCACTAAAATTTAGTCACATAGACTTACCAAATAATCATGTCAAAGGAAGGAAGAAGTTCACATACCTCGTTGGCGACTAACCCAAACGACAAGTAGCAATACGCTCCAATGTACTTCAACCTTATTGGCTATTCCACAAGCCAAGTAGAATGTGCTACACGTAGTACTTCAACCTAAAATGACAATAGTACTTCTATCAACTACAAGCTATCAAGTGTATGACTTATACCAAATAATGGCCCTCTAATTCTACGGAAAATTGGGCAGCACTTCCTTTGTTTCTACGTACTTTTCCACTTTTTTCAAGGCCCGTATTCATCAACCAACAAGCAACATTTAAGGCACAACCAACAGTTAGCCAAAGGGGATTACACGCCTACCTGGACGTGTAAAATTCTGCCCCACAGTTATACAAAACAGGCCACAAATCAGCCCATAAAAACAGTCCGCAATCCAACCATAACGAGGGTAAAATGTGAGGCCTTTTAACGCCTTTCCACACCCTTATTCCCTTAGGACTTTCATTAGCAACTACTAAACTTAAACATGCATAACAACAACTAAATTTCCAGCATTTAATACCTCAAAACAGTCCACTAAACGACACAACAACGTCTAACAGTTTTGGGCAGTTTCTCGGCCACAACAACTACAACCCGATAACTCGTTCCTTAATCCATTTTATTCCAATTCGAGTTCCAAACCTTCTACATAAGTTATAACAACTTATTAACAACAATATTAATCCATTATAACATGCAATAGGTGAAGATAACAACGACAATAACCAACGAATTCCATTTGCACCAAATCTGTCCCAAATCGGTTTTAGCCCCAAAAATGGCTCAAACGCTTTTTATTCTTCATTCTTTTCTAACACAAGTTCATCCATACATAATAAAAATAAGTAATATCCAATTAATGTAAAAGAAGAAGGACTTTTACCTCATTTTATGCCCAAAAACGCCCCAAAACAGTCCGGTCTTTATTGGTGCGCAGTTTTCGTTTCGCTCCACTTCTTCAATTTCCAATCACATATATGTACCCCGTACAACCTTAGGAGCAACTTCTCTTTGAATCTCACTTCCAAAAAGTCGACGGAACCCCTAGGGTTTTGGCATCAACTTTCGGCCAAGACAAGTAAAAACGTGTAGAATATTAATCTAGGCTTAGCACTTGGTTTAAGGGCTTAATCTTGGAGAAATAAATTGATCAACAATGGTTGTTCTTAGCCAAGGGGCTCTCGAAATTATGGAGCTAAAGGGGAGAAGATGAGAACTTATTTTTTGGTCTAAGTGTAAAGTGATCCAAGTCTTGCAAGACTTGGATATGTATAGCCAAGTGGAGTGGGACCCATGTCCACTTGTCCCCTCTCAAAATATCTAATTTGTTGTCATCTTAGAAAGACAAATGGAGGGGTGCCACGTGTCGCCCTCCGATTGGTCTAAAATATTATAAATTTTCGAAGGTCCCCGCGAAATTGTGAAATTCTCGGCGGACCCCATATTATCAATTCCAACCCCTTATAATCCAATACTAAGTCCATAAATCCAATTAGAAGTATTATACTCCAAGTTAATAATTTTCCGTCGTCACATTTTTTTTCGAAATTTCCTTAAGAAAATGTAATTATTATTTCCTTCCAAAATTCAAATCTTAAATCATTAATCACGTTCTCAATTAGTAGCCCTGGTATTACGGGGTGTAACAGGTACAATGGTACAGTGATACATTGATACAGTGGTACAATGATACAAGGTATAGTTGACTCTACTTTATATGGCACAGTCGAATATGGTATTTTGATTATTATACTTGTCCCTGTCATTCTTTGGCCAGTTATGATCTTGTTTACTGTACTTTATGTTTACATACTTGGTACCTTGTCAGACCACTTCTTCGGGGCCGCTCATACCCGCAGTGTAAGTACTCGATTTGGTGATCCGCGTGCATAGAATCATTGCTCAGCTTTTGGAATAGCTCCCTTGTTCCGGAGCTTATCATTTTGGTACAGTTTTGTCGTTACAGGCTTATGTATATTCAGGGGTATGGCGGGGCCTTGTCCCGTCATAGTTTCTGTCAAACTCTTAGAGGTCTGTATTCATATGTGGGTTGGACTTGTGTACAATTGTAGATCTTTTGGCTATTGTATATAACGACAACCTTGCCGGTTTTGCCTATAAAAAAATGATGATGAGTTTTCTTTAGCTTCCGCTGGTTATTGGGATGTATGGGTAGAAGGGTGCCTGTGTAGGCACGATCGCAGCTTGGGGTTCGGGCGTGACATTCTAATTTTTCACTTTTTTGGACTCCTTTAAATTCCTCTTTGTTGTACCCATGGCTGAAGAAACACCACCAACTATCATTAATGAGCCCCAACCAGAAAGTCCATACCCACAAGGGCACCCCCTAAAGTTGAGAGATGTAGGGAGTTTCACTGATCCCTACATTATAGAGAGTCTAGAAGACAAGCCTGTCTTGTGTAATTGGAGGATAATCTTAGATATGAGGCCCTTTTTGAAAAAAAGTGTTGTAGGAGGAGTGAGACATGCAACAATAACTGTGAGGATTGCAAGCAGTTCGCAGAAGGATCTACTGAGCACTAGTAATGATTAATTGCGTCCGGCTAAAAGACGTTAAAGACAGCGCTACTTGGGAGGAAACCCAAGGTTTAAACACGGAATCGGGTCGGCACCACAGTGCCATTCTTCAGAACCGCGGTGCTGAATGTTCAGAGAGGTCACAGTACCTTTAGCACCGAGGTGTCACTTTGCAGGACCGCGGTGCCGAAGCGCAATTTCAGAAATAAAAAGCTCTAAAATCCCCAATTCTTCCCACTTTCACACAAACCCTTCCTCTCTCTACAACAATGAAAATACCTCCTTCCCCACCTAAAACTTCCCAAAAATTCACCCAAATCATTCCAACCCATACAGACCATCACTGCCCAAAACTCCTAGCATCTCTCTACAACATCATTATTTCACTTGGGTCAAGTAAGCGGTGAAGAAGAACCACTCAAAAAGGTAACCTTCATCACTGTTCTTGAGATTTAAAGGTTAGTGGAGAGAATAGCTTGTAGACTTGGCGTGGTGCCTGCGTGTTATTGGTGCCGTGAGGGTGATTGTTGCTGTGTGTCCGTTTGTCTTTGTGTTGTGGAATATTCTTTGTGGCCAGTGATTTTGGGGTTAAGTGTTTCTGTGTAGTTTGATTCACGGTGTATTGTTGTTGTGGTCTGATTTTGCTTCGTTATTGTTGCTGTGTGGAGTGATAGTTGTTGGGAACTCTCAAAGAAACAAAGGAAACGCTGTTGAAAATTTTCCAACAACTCGCACAATGGCCTCTAGAAAACGAACTTCCAGAGCTTCCTCATCTCCATCAACTCCAGAATATGATGTTACTCGATTTACCAACAAACAGGCGGAAGATCGATATAACAAAATAAGCACTAGAGCATTGATACCAGAGATAGGTATGGATTACCAGACCATACCATTTGATGATGATAATGATTACGAGCCCATTAGGGCCATGATCGAGGCGAATGGTTGGTAAAGGTTCACCAATCCAGAAAGGATTCCACTTTAGAACACTAGCCTTGTGAGGGAATTCTATGCTAATTATCCCGAGCAAGAGGATGGGATATGCTTTGTTAGAGGGCGATATCTGCCCGTAAGTTCTGAAATAGTAAATGCGCTACTGAGGACCAATGATGTTGAGGACCAATGTTATAACCCGCACCATTTCAGAAGTTGGTCGAGAGACGTTAACCACATCATGTGGGACATAGTTGCAGCTGTTTTATGCTACCCAGGCGCCGAATTCAACATTTCTCGTAACGGGTCCAGGAGACTTGCCCAGTGCCAATTTAACAGAACAGCCAGAGGATGGCTATATTTCATAAGTGCTCACTTATTTCGTCAACTTATTTTACCAATGTGCCTACAGACAGAATCAAGCTCATCTATGGCATCATGTCAGGCAAGATAATTGATGTTGGGAGAGAAATAGTGCAAAGCATAGGGGCGATTAGCAAGCTGGCTACTACTGGCGGACTGGGACATGGGTCACTCATTTCTGCCTTATGTGCTAGGAATGGAGTTCCAACATTCGCTACAGATATTCTTGAGAAGAGTCAGCCTCATGTGACCTACAATTTAGTGCAATCTTTCCTGGACCCCACTCCAATACCAGCAGCAAGGAGAAGGGACCCACTAGCAGCAGACGCATCAGCCATGGATGAAGAAGAGCTCGAGGCGGTACCTTGCGACACGATAAACAGAGAAAGCACCACTTTCCCCGCCCTTGGAACCTCCAATGACAATGATGGAGCAGTTTCTCCTAAATCAACAAAGGATGCTGCAAAACCAAGAGAACATGATGCAGAATAATTAGCAAATGATGCAAAACCATCAACACCTGACCCAGCGTGTTGATGGTTTAAGTTCCATGCTCACCCAATGGTCAATGCAACATCCGCCTCCACCATTTTGAACCGCTATGTCTGTAAGTCGTCCCTTTTTAATTTTTGAGTCGTTACACATTTGAGACAATGTGTCGTTTAAATTTGGGGGGTACTTACTTTTTTTTTCTTTCTGTTTTTGAGTCGTCGTTTTGATTGAGTTTTTGTGTCTTTTATTGTGTCTATATGAGTCAATTTTTTTTATGATCATGCATGTTGTAGTTGCTGGAAACGCCTAGTGAATTAAGTGGGATAATGTAATGGAATTAGAAGCTAAAATCCGTGTGCTTAGTTAGATATGCCAAAATCATGAAAATCTAATTATTTGGGATAGTTGTGCTTAGCCTATGTGTTGTCAGTTATGGAAAGAAAGGTTGAAAATGTCTAGAAAATCTGTTTTCTTATTATTTGAGGTGAAATAGTTAAGATGTACATGTTTAGGGATATGATTCAGACATTTCTTTGATAGCCTTTCTGACCATTCATTACCTACCCTGACATAAATTGTATCCTTAGTTAGCCCCGTTGAGCCTAAAATAATATCTTTGTTTGACACCCTATGATTCCATGTTTGTGCCATAAGTGATAATTGATGATTCTTGTAATAAAAAAGTGTTGAAAAAGAGATAAAAAGAGAAGGAAAATTTGATGCACCCCAATGAAAAATATACAAAAGTCTAAGTTTGGGGTGCTTGTTATAATGTGTCTCATTCTCTCAAAAGTAATGAGGGGAGAGGATAGGTATGAGACTAAAAAGAAAGTCAAAAACAAGGAAGAAAGAGTTGAATCAAAATAGCTTATGGTACGTAATTTGAGCCTAAAATGTCTATTTTTACCTACCCTGCCTAAGCCTACATTACAACCCTTGAAAGTCCTGATGATCTTTAATATGTATATCTATGATTAGTGGAGAATAACAAGTAAACATGTCTATAGCATTTTGGGAAAGATGGAATGAAATTGACATGCATAGGTTAGGTGTTTGTACTTCTATTGATTATGATTGAAATGAATTTGTGAAATATCTGACTTGAAATTCTAGATTGCTAAATTCATGCTATGTATGTTCCAACATATTATCCCAACTGACATTCATGCTTTTCTAAGTAACCTTGTGCAGCTGCTTGATTAGAGTCTTTTGAGTCAGTTTTCTTTCTGTTTCTTTGACTTTGTTTTTATCTTTGCTCGAGGGCGAGCAAAAGTTAGGGTTGGGGGTATTTGTTAGGCGTATTTTGTATACGCTTTTTGAGTCATTTTTAGTTAGTATTTTTCCCATTCCCGTTTAAATAAGTGTAGTGTTAGGATCGTTTTCCTTTCTTTTGAGTCACAACGGTTCTCAAAGGCAAAATGGCAAAAATGAGTGAAAAGTGGGCATAAAAAGAGGGTCCCGAGGCAGCAAAAGGTTAAAAATTGAAGATTCAGACGAAGACAGAGCAGCACCGCGGCGCCCAGCAGCAGCACCGCGGTGCCAGAAGATCCGAGAACCCACAGGACTTTCTACACCACAGTGTCATTCTGCAGGACCGCGGTGCCGATGCGGGAAATTCAGAATCCGAAGTAAATTTGGCAAAGGGCAGAAGGGTCCAGAGGGCACGAAATTTGCAACATACTTAAGCCCTAGGGATTATTCTATTGAAGGGGGTCGGACATTCTATCACAGAACACAATTGAAGACAAATTGGAAGCTACCATTGGAGACCTAGTTCTAAGTACTTTTTCTTTCTTTAGTTTTAAATTTAGTTTATGTTGGTATTTGTATTAGTTCTTAGCGTGACTATGGCTAGGAGATAAACACTTTATTAAAGCTTTCCTATTGAATCACTTGAACCTCTATTTCATTAATTAATGCATTAGTTTGATTTCTTCTTCACTTGATTAAGATTTATTCAATATTGGTATGAATGTTTGATAGTTAACTGACCATTAATTATCATAATCTATATGATTTCGAATGAAGAACCGAGAAGAGAGATTTGGATATGTTGTAATTGAATAGACATAGGTTAAAATCACTTTAAAGTACCCGATACTTGTGTAGCATTATAGGTTATTGTTCTTAATCCTCCTATGTGGTAAATCCTATCATAGAAACATAGAAGGGTTATGCACTGGGGTTGAGCGATTATATATCCTAACCGAAATATAAGACAGTCTAGTTAACCGCTATCTTAACATAGAAGAAGAAGTCATTCCAGTTGCATTAGGGATTGAAAAGAGTGGATAGTCGAGGATATTGGAAGCCCTGATTCCTTCATAACTTATTAAACCTCAACAATTTAGTTTACTTCTTCAATTATCTAGTAGTTAGATAAAAACCCAAATCAATTATCATTTGCCAAATAGATAACCTAGAATAGATGTTTAGTAATTAGAAACCAGTCTTTGTGGACGATAAACTCGGTCTTACAAGACTATATTACTTGTAACGATACGTACACTTGCGTTGAGCATGTGGAAATCGCCTAACATAAGGTGTCACCCATGAAGGATGTGATGAGGTTCGATAAGAAGGGGAAACTTAGCCCGAGATATATTGGACCTTATCAGATCATTCGTAGGATAGGCAAGGTTGCCAATGAGTTAGATCTTCCATCTAATTTGGAAGCGGTGTATCCAGTCTTTCATGTATCGATGCTACGTAAGTGTATTGGTGATCCCTCTAGAGTAATCCCGGTAGATAATGTTCAGGTGACAGAGTTGTTGTCTTATGATGAGAGCCCCATAGCTATACTTGATCGTCAGGTTAGAAGGTTACGTACTAAGAATGTGTCTTTCGTCAAAGAATTATGACGAAACAATAATAGGGAAGAGATGACTTGGGAAGCAGAAGACGAAATGAAGAAGCAGTATCCTCACTTGTTCCCTATGCCTGCAGGTAATTCAATTCCTTACTTGACTATTTTGATGGGTAAATAATGTATGTGATATATTGTGGCCCTGTGTGGCATCTTTGGGTTTGCTGATTATAGGTCGGAAGGTATAGTTATAAAGGAGACTCTACCGATATTTTTTTTAGCATGAGACCTATTATGAACATTCGAGGACGAATGTTTCTAAGGGGGGAAGTATGTTACACCTCGTAATCTTAGGGCAGTAATTTGAGAACGTAATTAAGAAAAAAGGATTTGAATATTGGAGGCAAAGTATATTTACATATGCTAATACAAAAATTAGTATACAAAGGATGTGATCCCGGAATAATTTTTTGTTACACCACGTAAGTCCAGGACATGTTTAAGAGAATGTACGTAAGGAACACAAGACTTGATATTGGTACGAAAGGAAGAATTGTTTTTCCGACGGAAAATCTTCCGAACGTCGAAAAGGAAAAATGTTCGTTGAGGAGAATTGGATTCTTAAAATGCATTAATTGAGGATTATGGAATATATTATTTTTTGGAAATTTATTTTTACGGATTTGGTCACGTGGGGCCCACCCGAGGAATTTTACGTTTTGTGGGACCCACGAGGGTTACGGAATTTTATGGATGAATGGGAGGGAGACATGTGGCACCCCCCACAATGGTCTTGGATGAAAATTGCAAGGGTAAAATGGTCATTGACCATTAAAGATGAATAAGTCTTCAAGCTTGAGATTGTTGACTTGTCAACTTGTCCACTTGGCTAGTTATCTAAGTGTTCTTCATCCTAGCCACACATGTGTTGATATCTTGACCCTCCATTGTGTTATATATACACACTAGTAGCAAGACAAGGTCTTCCAACACTTAGAAAAAAAATCACAACATTCTTGTTCATTGGAAGAGCTCTCGGCTTTAGGGGTATATCCACACAAAAAATTTGTAGTTTTGATCCATTATTCACAAGACATTAACCCAAGGTCCCTAAGGGTATTGTAAGAATATCTCAATAGAAATATTTCGGAAAAACGACGTTTTTACGTTAGTCGCAAGGCGAAACCCTAAGGTGTTCTTCAACTTTGAAGATGGAACTTGAAGAGAAGTTCTTCATGAGCTTCTAAGGAGTGCTTGGAGCGGATTGGAACATAAGGAAAGGAGCTAAGAATTGTTAAGGAGCGACTTTGAATCTTGGAAATTATAAGGGCTTATAAAGGTAACAATTCTTGTCGTTTTAGTAATTAAGATTACTTATTGTTGTAGCTTTGGATATTAGCAAGCATGAGGTATATATTATGAAGTTTGATAAGTGTATTGGCTATTGAAACCCTAATCCGAAAACTAGCATGTTTAGCCCTTAAGATTACAATTCAATTTGATTATTAGTTTAAGTCGTCACATGTTATATAAAGAAGGAATTATAGTTGTTAAAGTTGTCTATAACTATATAACATGTTAGACCTAAGAACTTGGATTGAAAAAGAATTGGAAAGAACTTTGTATTGTTGAATAAGTTAATCGAGAATGGCTTTGATTATGGACTTAGTTGGTATTAATTGTGGGGCAGAATTTTACACGTATTGTAAGGCGTGTAATCCCCTTTGTTGGTTGATGTATTGATCCTTAAATGTGGCATGTTGGTTATTGATTATCAGGCCTTGAAAAAGGTGGAAAAGTATGTAGAAACAAAGGAAGTGCTGTCCGATTTTCCGTAGAATTTAGTGACTTTGCACTTAGAATATTCTACGTTTGAAGCTAGAGGTTAATGGACGTATTATGGCAATTATAGGTTGAAGTACTAAGTATAGCGTATTCTACTTAAAGGATGGAATAACTATCAAGGTTGAAGTACTTTGGAGCATTTTGCTACTTGTCGATAATCGTCGCGAGGTATGTGAACCTCTTCCTTCTTTTGACATGATTCTATGTATGGAATATACATGTGGTATTATTTCATGTTTCCTTCTACTCTTAGAAGTTAAGAGGTATGCATGTTGATTTACTCTATGTAAAAGATACGTCTAAGTTATCCTAAGTTCATACCAAGTCTTATGGGGGATGTTGGTAAGAGTCGTTAGGAAGTATTTGGAGTCAAGTTGACTTTTCTAAGTTACTGCACGAATGAGAATAAGTATCGAACAAGCCACTGCAGCGTTAATAAAAGAAAATGTATCGACAATCAATTAAATTAAAATAAGTAGAATTCTCCATCTGCATAGAAGCTAAGATAAGACAAAATTGTATTACATTTTCTAGATCATGGCTGCTTTAATAAGATCGTTATAAACTAGTATAACCTATTCACACGCATAAAAGTATATGTTACTTAATTTAAATAGTTTACGTATGAAGTTTTAAGACTATGAACCTTAAATTCTTAAAAGGTTAAGAGACTTTATTTTTCAAGTTATGAGACTTGATTCTTAAAGGAAGAAATGACTTGATTTAAAAAGTATAGAATACTTGATTTGGAAAGTATTGACTTCTTGACACTCTAAGTTAAAGAGACTTGATATTCTAAGTTAAGAAACTTGTTTTCTTAAAAGTTAAGAGACTTGAAGTATTTTGAAAGATATGTAATTTGATTTGAAAGTATAAGTCTCTTGGTTATAAAAGGAATGAATTTGTCTAAGTCATAAAGAGTTATAACGGCTTTATGGGAAGTTGGTTATAACAACTTTATGGAAGATTACAAGAATGGTTTTCTCCAAGTAATGTAAGCAAAGAAATAACTTGAAATAAAGAAGGGCAAATTGTTTTAAGGGTACCAATTGCTTAAGGTTTTAAAGAAAGAAGTCACTTGATTTAGAAGCCTATAAATGTATTTCTAAAAGGTATTGCGACTTGTCTTGAAAAGTAGATATGACTTGATACTACGATTATTAGTATCTTGGAAGTTTTATATGAAAAAGAGTCGTTTTAAAAGAATAGAAGTACGTAGTACTTTGGGTTAAATTCCCAGATTTTATAATGACATGTCAGTGCCTTAAGTAAACTAAAATGAGAGTGTATATAAATAACGTTAATAAAAAGTTAGGGGATTTCTTAACTTGATTATGTTATGTATGATAAGACGGTAGTGCTTATGTTATGTATGATAAGCTGGTAGCGCTTATGTTATGTATGATAAGCCGGTAGTGCTTATGTTATGTATGATAGCCATTGGTGCTAGTGTTATGAGTATAAATGTGGGGTAAACCCCCAAGACGTTATACACTTCCTGAGTATAAATGCGGGGAAAACCCCCAAGACGTTATACACATTCTGAGTATAATTGCGGTGTAAGCCCCCAAGACATTATACCTCTCCATGGATTTGCTACCCATGATGCGAGCATGACGTATTTGCTCATTGCGGGCCCGTAGGGCCTAAGCAGGTGAAATAGTCCTGTGCGGGTGAAATAGTCCTATGCGAGGAATACCTCATGCGGTTCCACACGACCTATGCGGGCGGATCACGATCATGCGAGGAATACCTCACGCTGGTCCATACGCCATGCGGGTGAAATAGTCCCAGGAGTAGGATTGCTAAATGATACTATGGGCAGGTGACCCTAAGTTGATCACAAGCTTCCTATTTTTATGCAGTATACCTTTATGGGCAGACTTATGTGACTTTATCACGTCCCAGATTGGGCCGGGCAGTATAGGCGTCCCTCCACAAAGGGTCGGTTTACGTTATGAAAGATAAGTAAGTTATATGGTAATGAACTTAATGATTTCTCCTATGTATGTACGTAAGAATTTGACTATAACTCTTATTGAAAAATGGGAAAAGATAATGATGTACAATTAAGTTCATGAGTGGTAATGGCACGACAGGATCTGGTATTTACTTTTTTTATACTTGCCCTCGCCATTCTTTTATCTGATTATGATTTGTTCTTTTATCGCACCTTATTTACGTTCCATATTAATTTTTGTAATCGGCCCTTCGAGGGTGCGTCATGTCCGCAGTTTAGGTACGATTGTGGATCCGCGGGCTTAGGATCCTGGTTCAGCATTTTGAGATGACTCCAATATTCTGGAGCTTGTCATCATGGTTATGTATATTCAGGGGTACGGCGGGGCCTTGTCCCGTCATAGTATTTGTCCAAACTCTTAGAGGTCTGTAGTCCTATCTTGTGGGTCGCTTTGTAAAAAAAAAGGGAGGTAACTACTTTTGGGTTTACATATTTATATGTATCCAGGAAGGTAGCCTTATCGGCTAACCTATTATTTATTTCTTATTAAGTTTATGTATGTATGTTCCGCTACTATTCTCTGATGTATACTGTAGCGTGCCTGTGTAGGGCACTACCACGTCCGGGGTCGGGTCGTGACAAAAGTGGTATCAGAGTTGTTAGTCCTCAGAAAGTATCTACAGACCGTGTCTAGTAGAGTCTTGATTATCGGTGTGTTGTGCACCACATCTATAATCGGGAGGCTGCAGGACATTTAGGATTGGTTTCCATTCTTCTCACTCTGAGATCGTGTGATAAAGCTGTGTTGTTAGGGTCGTCTCTCCCTAACGAGTTATGTTGGTTGCAGCTATGAGAAAGGCAGCAGTGACCCAGGAAGGACTATGTGGATTGCGTATCCAGGTTGGTAATGATTGTAGTATAGTTGGTATTGGGACATACAGCTATACGAAGTTATGTATGAGAGTCAGACGCGTGTTGCCTAGAATGATTTTAGATTACCAGGATTTTGTAAGGACTAAATAGATACCGGAAAGGTATGAAACACTAAATGAATTCTCATCAAGGTTTATGTACAAATTTGATATAATTAGGGAATGATGAGCTGTCTGATAGGGTGATGAACCCTTAAGAAGTCATGTTAAGGAACTTAATGGAATGCCATGTTAATAGATTAAGCTAAGGGGTAGGCTTAAGAGAATTGTACGGATGAGATCCGTATGGAGTAAGAAATGATTGTTGTGACCAAGACAACCTAGTTATGGGATTATGAGAAGTTTTTGTACCCGTTTACGGGGGGACTGATAAGGTAGTCTGGGAGCATGGAAATTGCGAGCCTAAGAATGTTGATAACCGCCGAGACCTTAGGTATATAAGACCTTCTCGGGTAGTAAAAATTTTAGTCAGACCAAGGATAAGAGTTAAGTGTGACGCTGATTCGGGTTGAGGACCTATTACTGGTCGCCTCATAGTTTGAAATGGAGTGGGATCAGTTGGTAGTAGTTCCGCTACGTGACAGGGTCACGAGGGTGCAAGGCCCAAGTCTAGTTAATTGTTTTACGGGTTCGTGGGCGCGTTCCACCGGAACCAGGTCGTGAGAGCCGGAAATGGCCTTATATTGTTTAATAAAGTGACTCCAAGGGTTGGAGGCCAGAATCGGGATGGAGGTTATGTATGTATGCTAGTATGAGTTGGAAGTACGGAAAGAGTACGACCAGTAAGGAAGATAGCAACCAAGTGTAAAGAAATAGAGCCTGAATCCATAAGAACCTTTCGAGGTAACTACACCCGTGAGTGTTTGGGTGGTAGTTGAGCGGGTATTTGAGGTTTTCCCGGTGATGATACAGTCGTCATACCCTAGCAGACCTAGTAAAGATGATTACGACAGACTTTGAGGTCATTATGAGTATGGACTAGTCGGCTTCGTGGGTGCCAAGGTTGACGGTAGAGAGAGGTTGGTCCGATTCCGGTTTCCCGGTGAGCCGGTTATCGATAGGAAAGGAAAGAAAGTGCTAGTAATATGTAAGTTATTCCTTCATTCCTCGACATGAAATTGTGGAGTCTTTGTGACTTATTTTTCTTGAAATAATTGATTTGATTTGAACGTTAAGAGACGGAGATAAGAACGTACGATTATTGAAGGATTTTATGTCAAGTGCCTTGGAGGTACTTGGAGTGCAGGTTGACGTTTTTGTACAAGTATTGTTATATGGCCAAAGGTGGCATATTTTGTATGAAGGGTGTAGTAAAAGGAGACTATGTCGCTATCTAACTAGATTGGACTCCGAAAGAACATTCGGGGACGAATGTTTCTAAGGGGGGAAGAATGTTACACCCCGTAAGTCCAGGACATATTTAAGAGAATGTACGTAAGGAACACAAGACTTGAAATTGGTACGAAAGGAAGAATTGTTTTTCCGACGGAAAATCTTCCGAACGTCGGAAAGGAAAAATGTTCGTTGAGGAGAATTGGATTCTCAAAATGCATTAATTGAGGATTATGGAATGTATTATGATTTTGGAAATTTATTTTTACGGATTTGGTCACGTGGGGCCCACCCGAGGAATTTTACGTTTTGTGGGACCCATGAGGGTTACAGAATTTTATGGACGAATGGAAGGGCGACACGTGGCACCCCCACAATGGTCTTGGATGAAAATTGCAAGGGTAAAATGGTCATTGACCATTAAAGATGAATAAGTCTTCAAGCTTGAGATTGTTGACTTGTCAACTTGTCCACTTGGCTAGTTATCTAAGTGTTCTTCATCCTAGCCACACATGTGTTGATATCTTGACCCTCCATTGTGTTATATATACACACTAGTAGCAAGACAAGGTCTTCCAACACTTAGAAAAAAAATCACAACATTCTTGTTCATTGGAAGAGCTCTCGACTTTAGGGGTATATCCACACAAATATTTTGTAGTTTTGATCCATTATTCACAAGACTTTAACCCAAGATCCCTAAGGGTATTGTAAGGATATCTCAATAGAAATATTTCAGAAAAACGACGTTTTTACGTTAGTCGCAAGGCGAAACCCTAATGTGTTCTTCAACTTTGAAGATGGAACTTGAAGAGAAGTTCTTCATGAGCTTCTAAGGAGTGCTTGGATCGGATTGGAACATAAGGAAAGGAGCTAAGAATTACTAAGGAGCGACTTTGAATCTTGGAAATTATAAGGGCTTATAAAGGTAACAATTCTTGTCGTTTTAGTAATTAAGATTACTTATTGTTGTAGCTTTGGATATTAGAAAGCATGAGGTATATATTATGAAGTTTGATAAGTGTATTGGCTATTGGAACCCTAATCCGAAAACTAGCATGTTTAGCCCTTAAGATTACAATTCAATTTGATTATTAGTTTAAGTCGTGACATGTTATATAAAGAAGGAATTATAGTTGTTAAAGTTGTCTATAACTATATAACATGTTAGACCTAAGAACTTGGATTGAAAAAGAATTGGAAAGAACTTTGTATTGTTGAATAAGTTAGCCGAGAATGGCTTTGATTATTGACTTAGTTGGTATTAATTGTGGGGCAGAATTTTACACGTATTGTAAGGCGTGTAATCCCCTTTGTTGGTTGATGTATTGAGCCTTAAATGTGGCATGTTGGTTATTGATTATCGGGCCTTGAAAAAGGTGGAAAAGTATGTAGAAACAAAGGAAGTGCTGTCCGATTTTCCGTAGAATTTAGTGACTTTGCACTTAGAATATTCTACGTTTGAAACTAGAGGTTAATGGACGTATTATGGCCATTATAGGTTGAAGTACTAAGTATAGTGTATTCTACTTAAAGGATGGAATAGCTATCAAGGTTGAAGTACTTTGGAGTATTTTGATACTTGTCGATAATCGTCGCGAGGTATGTGAACCTCTTCCTTCTTTTGACATGATTCTATGTATGGAATATACATGTGGTATTATTTCATGTTTCCTTCTACTCTTAGAAGTTAAGAGGTATGAATGTTGATTTACTCCATAAAGATACGTTTAAGTTATCCTAAGTTCTTACCAAGTCTTATGGGGGATGTTGATAAGAGTCGTTAGGAAGTATTTGGAGTCAAGTTGACTTTGCTAAGTTACTGCACGAATGATAATAAGTATTGAACAAGCCACTGCAGCGTTAATAAAAGAAAATGTATCGACAATCAATTAAATTAAAATGAGTAGAATTCTCCATCTGCATAGATGCTAAGATAAGACAAAATTGTATTACATTTTCTAGATCATGGCTGCTTTAATAAGATCGTTATAAACTAGTATAACCTTTCACACGCATAAAAGTATATGTTACTTAATTTAAAGAGTTTACGTATGAAGTTTTAAGACTATGAACCTTAAATTCTTAAAAGGTTAAGAGACTTTATTTTTCAAGTTATGGGACTTGATTCTTAAAGGAAGAAATGACTTGATTTAAAAAGTATAGAATACTTGATTTGGAAAGTATTGACTTCTTGACACTCTAAGTTAAAGAGACTTGATATTCTAAGTTAGAAACTTATTTTCTTAAAAGTTAAGAGACTTGAAGTATTTTGAAAGATATGTAATTTGATTTGAAAGTATAAGTCTCTTGGTTATAAAAGGAATGAATTTGTCTAAGTCATAAAGAGTTATAACGGCTTTATGGGAAGTTGGTTATAACAACTTTATGGAAGATTACAAGAATGGTTTTCTCCAAGTAATGTAAGCAAAGAAATAACTTGAAATAAAGAAGGGCAAATTGTTTTAAGGGTACCAATTGCTTAAGGTTTTAAAGAAAGAAGTCACTTGATTTAGAAGCCTATAAATGTATTTCGAAAAGGTATTGTGACTTGTCTTGAAAAGTAGATATGACTTGATACTACGGTTATTAGTATCTTGGATGTTTTATATGAAAAAGAGTCGTTTTAAAAGAATAGAAGTACGTAGTACTTTGGGTTAAATTCCCTGATTTTATAATGACATGTCAGTGCCTTAAGTAAACTAAAATGAGAGTGTATATAAATAAGGTTAATAAGAAGTTATGAGATTTCTTAACTTGCTTATGTTATGTATGATAAGCCGGTAGTGCTTATGTTATGTATGATAAGCCGGTAGCGCTTATGTTATGTATGATAGCCATTAGTGCTAGTGTTATGAGTATAAATGCGGGGTAAACCCCCAAGACGTTATACACCTCCTGAGTATAAATGCGGGGTAAACCCCCAAGACGTTGTACACATTCTGAGTATAATTGCGGGGTAAACCCCTAAGACATTATACCTCTCCATGGATTTTCTACCCATGATGCGAGCATGGCGTATTTGCTCATTGCGGGCCCGTAGGGCCTAAGCGGGTGAAATAGTCCTGTACGGGTGAAATAGTCCTATGCGAGGAATACCTCATGCGGGTTCACACTACCAATGCGGGCGGATACAGTCTATGCGAGGAATACCTCATGCGGGTCCATACGGCCCTTGCGGGTGAAATAGTCCCAGGAGTATGATTGCTAAATGATACTATGGGCAGGTGACCCTAAGTTGATCATAAACTTCCTATTTTTATGCAGTATACCTTTATGGGCAGACTTATGTGACTTTATCGCGTTCCAGATTGGGCCGGGCAGTATAGGCGTCCCTCCACAAAGGGCCGGTTTACGTTATGAAAGATAAGTAGTTATATGGTAATGGACTTAATGATTTCTCCTAAGTATGTATGTAAGAATTTGACTATAACTCTTATTGAAAAATGGGAAAAGATAATGATGTACAATTAAGTTCATGAGTGGTAATGGCACGGCAGGATCTGGTATTTACTTTTTTTTTATACTTGCCCTGTCATTCTTTTGTACAGTTATGATTTGTTACTGTACCTTATTTCCGTTCCATATTAACTTTTGTTATGCGACCTTCGGCTGCTCATGTCCGCAGTTTAGGTATTACGATTGTGGATCCGCGGCTTAGGATCTGGTTCAAGATTTTGAGATGACTCCAATGTTCGGAGCTTGTCATCATGGTTATGTATATTCAGTGCGGGGCCTTGTCCCGTCATAGTATTTGTCCAAACTCTTAGAGGTCTGTAGTCCTATCTTGTGGGTCGCTTTGTAAAAAAAAAGGGAGGTAACTACTTTTGGGTTTACATATTTATATGTATCCAGGAAGGTAGTCTTATCGGCTAACCTATTATTTATTTCTTGTTAAGTTTATGTATGTATGTTCCGCTACTATTCTCTGATGTATACTTGTAAGGGTGCCCAGGTAGGGCACCAGTCGCGGGCCCGGGGTTGGGTCGTGACATTTTTGAATACTACGAGTGTGACGATGGGAATTGATTATATTGGTTGAACATTTCGAAATTGTAGATTTTATATAAGATTGACTAAGTATGGGAGATTGATTATTTAATAAGTGAGAATTAGTGGACAATTATGGGCACTAACACCCCCTTTCAAACAATCTATCATCTCTCCTTTAAATTTTTTTTTATCTTCTTCCATAGCTTAGTTAAAGACCAAGCTAACTCCCCATTTTCAAGATTAAGTTCCTCCATAATTTCTAAGCCATGGTAAACTTCTTACTCACTGTTTTTCGGTAATGCTGGACCGAAACATAGCCAAGAAACTTAGCTTTGGAGATGAACATTTTGGAAGAAGAACATGTAAGAAAGATGGTTTCAAGATTATAAAGAATGCATGCATGTCATTTTAAGTTGAAGAAATGGTGAAATTGGTGCAAAGTGACGCAGTGGGTGCAGTGGCGGATTTAGGGACTGTTTTGGCTTAAGTTAAGGTAAGATTCTGTCACGACCCGACCCCGGGCCCGCGACTAGTGCCCTACCTGGGCACCCTTACAGGTATACATCAGAGATAATCAGCGGAACATACATAAACTCAACAAGAAATAAATAACAGGTTAACCGATGAGGCTACCTCCCTGGATATATATATATATACGTAAATACAAAGCAGTTACCTCTTTTTTTTTATTTTACAAACCTGTTATACCCCGTATTTCCAGAGTATGTACGTGAGGACGTACGTACAAAAGTTTAAGCCTTAAGTTAGGCAAGGGACGAAAATTTGTGCACAACCCCCGAAAAGAATTGTTTTTCGACGAAACGTTTTCCGGACTTTGCGAGGGGAAAATTACGGTTGCGACATTAATAATTTTTGCGGATTTTTCCGAGAGATGAAATATTTTGGACCAACGAGAGGGCGACACTTGTCACCCTCAAGTGGGCGGTCTTGTGGCCGAAAGTGAGCACGTTTCTTGGCATGTTTTGTGGCCTAAAACTTGGGTCAATGTTTGGAGTGATTTGTGGAGTAGATGGCTAGGGTGCACTTGTGCAAATCTTCACCCTCCACTTGCCCACCACTTGTCTTGATCTTGGCCATTGAAGGCCCTATAAATACCCCCCCTTGGTTGAAGACTTCTTCATCCACAACACAACTTCCAAGTCTCAAAAACTCTTTCCCCCTCTCTATAGTTTTCGTCCAAGCCTCCCCCTCCCCCTTTGTGAGGCCATGGCCGAGAAATACCCCCCCCTTCCTAAGTGGTGCTGGCGAAAGTACCCCCTCTCTTGAGTGTTGTTCTCGTGAAACACCCCTTTGGTGAAAAATACTCTCCAAGTATTGTTACAATTCCAAAATACCTTAGCCTTATACCTTGTAGTATTCCAAAGTTACCTCTATACGTAGGGCCCGAAAATACTACCTTATGTCCTTTTAGTCTCAAAACGAAACCCTAAGGAAAATCTTCATAGTTGGTTGAAGTGCTAAGTAGAAGTTGTTTGGGAACTTCTAAGGGTTGTTTGGAGCGGGTTGGAGCGCCCAGAGTAGGAGCTAAACGTTGCTCAGGATCGACATTAAATCTTGGATAAATTTTGGGCTTATCGAGGTAAATATCTTGTCCCCCTATTGTATTTAGAGTTTGCATACTGTTGAAGTATAAGAATTAAGTATAAGTTATATCTGAGGAAGGTATATAAGTAGGAATTGAGCTGTACTTACATGGGATTGTATTCTGATGAGACTTGTGTAGTTTGTGGGTAGGGAAATCTTGCCCAATTTTCCGTAGAATCTTGTATCTAGATTTATTCTCTGAGTAGTCTAGACATTGATATACTTATATAACAGTTATAGGTTGAAGTCTGCAGTAGCGTATTCTACTCGAAGTGTGGAAAAAGGCTAGCAGGATTACAGTACTTTGGAGCGTTTTGCTAATTGTCGATAATCGTCGCGAGGTATGTGATTCCTCCTATCCTCTTGAGCATGATATTTTAAAAGAATACATATAGTACGGTAGACGTACGTGTGTTAACTGAACGTGGTTTTACTGCGATGTCTTTTGACTTGAGTCTAATAATAAGAATCTTGAAGTAGTTCAAAAGAATTAAGAATCGTTTTTGAAAGAAGAGTAATACTTGGTTTTAAAAGCTTAAGAGTTATACTAGCTTTATGGGAAGTTAGGTATAACGACTTAAGAGTGATAAAAGAAACGGTTTACTTAATTGTTTTTATGAAAGCCTTGTATGGATTTCGGAAATGAGAATAAGTATCGAACAAACCACTGCAGCGCTAATAAAGGGAAATGTATTGACTAATTAAGTATTATTAAAACCAGTAGAAACCTCCATCTGCACAGAAGCTAAGATGAGACAAAATGATATTACATTTCCTAGATCATGACTGCTTTAATAAGATTGTTATGAACAAGAATAACCTACTCACACATAAGGCATATGTTTCTCAAATTGTTTTAAAAGAGAATTATATTATTAAGTGATTAAGACTATGAACTACGAAACCTTTCGAAAATGAGAAACTTGAGCATTTGAAATTAGGCAAACTTGAGCGTTTGGAAAAGAATGTTGTTACTTGATTTTACAAAAAGAAGTGTTTTGGTTTACTTAAAAAGATAGTCACTCTATTTTTATACTACGGGTATTGTGTGACTTTTGTGAAAGAAACGGATCTTTTAAAGAGTTAATGTAGGAAGTACTTTGGGGATAAAAACCCGAACTTGTTGACATAAAGTAGAAAGTACCTTGTGTGAATAACTTGATTATGTTGGTTGGTGATAGCCTTGTAATACTTTCTTGTTGGTTTGATAAAGTAAACATGTTAGGATGCTACGTGTGTTAGTGTCTTGTGATGTTTGTGTAAGGGGGTTTCCCTTGTTGTGCTTATGTTGTTTAACGATAAGCCGTTGTGCTAGTATTATATCACTCACCTCTTGACATATTATACCGGGGTTTAAGCTGCCCCCCGATGCGAGGTACACCTCAGGCAGTCTGTGTGACTATGATTCGAGAATACCTCATGCGGGTCCAGTGGGCCTATGCGGAGCTACGAGAGTTCCAGGTTAGTGTGCGGTCTATGTGGCCATGCGGACTGCGAGTCCAGGACGATGCCGGGGAGTAGCTACCCTCGATGCGGGGAATACCTCATGCGGGCCTATGTGTGTGGCCTATGCGGAGCTGCGGGAAGTTCCAGGATTAGACGCGCGCACATTTGATCTTTGGGCGAGTGGCGGCCGATCATGTGGCGATCCAGAAAGACCTTGTGATCTGATTTTATGGCATTGTTGGTACTGTAGGTTTTAGTAGTCGGCTATGCCTTCGCATTTACCCCACGGTTTTATTATGACACAGTGGGACACGGTGTTCATGTGTATTCCTTGGTGCTTTTATATCATGGCGGTGAGGAAGGTATTCCACGGGCATGATTGATGTTGTGGGCGTGAGACCCATAGTTATATTTGAGTGATGACTTTGAGGCGTGAGTCCTCACTTGACATATTTGCTTATTTATTGTGAATGTACTTTGGTTATCATACATGTCTCTGCTTTATATAGACTACTATGATTTCATTTACTGATTTTTGATTTCACATACTTGGTACTGTTATCGACCTCCTTGAAGCTGCGTTCATGCCGCAGTAGAGGTACACGATCGTCGATCCTCGCTCTAGGATCACGATTCAGCGTTTTGGAAGCTCCGTTTCTCGGAGGCTTATCTTTGGTATAGTCCCTTGTCATTGTAGGTACTTACATTCAGGGGTATGGCGGGGCCCTGTCCCGTCGTTGTTATTATAAAACTCTTGAAGTGCATGTAATCTTGTTGTGGGCGAGTTTGTAAAAGGATATAGCTTGTTCAAGTGTATGTTTATATATGCCGAAAGACAACTTTTCGCAGATAAACTGTTTCACACTTCATTTTGTTTCATCTTTTGTTTTATATTTCGTTGATTACTCTGATGTATGTCTACTTGGGTGCCCGGGTAAGGCACCAGTCATGGGCCCCGGAACGGGTCGTGACAAAAGTGGTATCAGAGCAGTTAATCCTCGGAAAGTGTCTACAGACCGTATCTAGTAGAGTCTTGATTATTGGTGTGTTGTGCACCACACCAATAATCAGGAGGCTATAAGATATTTAGGATTGGTTTCCATTCTTCTCACTCTGAGATCGTGCCTTAGAGCTGTGTTATAAGTTGGACCCCTCTAGCGTATTTCTTTCCCCTACTAGTTATGCCTCCGCGTAAGGCAACCCGGGCCCAGAAGGGCAAGGCAGCCGAGGGAGCTGCGAGTAGAGCCCAGAGGGTTACGAGGGCACAGGCCCAACCATCACCTGAGGTGGTGCTTCATTCGGGGAGTTGTGCGACGCGCTGATCCCAGCAGTCTAGCACTGGCGATGGTTGCTCTGCGGCCATGATATTTGAACCTTCAGTTCCACGACCAGTAGCAGATAGTATGGATTGCAAAGAGACTACCCTGTTACTAGCTATGGATTTAGCGACCAGGGAGTATATTATGTACCGATTTATCACGGGTCTTGATGAGTATCTAAGAGAGGGTTGTGCAAGAGTAGCTCTTGATCGAGCATGAGCATGGCTGCGTGACAGCTTATGCGTGGCGAAAGCGTAGGATCAGCGGGTTAACGAAGATCGCGAAGAGGCGAGCAGCGGGTCCTTTGGTAACTATCAAGGCGGACCTTCTCGGCGAGATTGGTTATGCGCCTCGCCCGATCAGTGGTCCTCCGCGCACTTGGGGCGTTCGGGGTATGCCGGAGTTGGTGAACTCCGGGCTTCGTTCACGGCTATCGTAGGTTCCGGCCGGCCAATTTTCCTCGGTATTCATGGTGGCGGCGCCATCGTCCGGGAATGTCGTCTGTTATTGGTGCTTGTTTTACTGCGGCGTCGAACCGTGTGCGAAAGGATGTCCTAGTAGGAGGATGCAAGTAGGAGGACTCGGCCTACGGATCGATTCGGATTCGGTGGCTCGGAGAGGAAGGGTGTTAGCAGAGAGGCCACCGCCTCGGTGTGGCCATTGTGGAAGATGTCATTGTGGGAGTGTCGTATTTCTTGGCGACTTGTTTTGCTGCGGCCAGCGGGCCATTTTGCGAGAAATTGTCAGGCCAGGTGGCGCGGATGTATAGACTCGACGCCCGGGATCGGGCTAGTTCATCACCTTTCCTAGCTATGCGCCAGAGCGAGATTGATTGGGACGACGAGAGGTAGTGAAGCGGAGAATCTGGTATATCCTTAACCCTCTAGAGATTTGTATGTGTGATAAGATGAGTATATCTTAAGTGTTATGTTCAGATAACATTGTATTAATTGTGATTAGAAATCATGATTAGTTAAAAGGGTAAGATTGGGGATAGGGAAAATGTGAGCCTTAGAATGTTATACGTGGAGACCTTAGAGGCAGGGCCATCTCGAGTAAAAGATTTATTTTATGTTTGACCCTTATCGGAGTGCATAGTACACATGAGATATGTTTGTGTGATAAGTCCATGAGTAGTGTGAAATGAAAGAGGGTAGTTGAGCTAAGAATGACCACTAGGTTTTCGTAACTTGATTAGTGAGATTGTTCCGGATCGGGGAACAAGTGTTTGGCGCGATAGCGGGTTGGGTTGAGGACCGATCGCGGGTCAACCCGCGGCCTGTAATGTGGTGGGGTCAATTCGAGGTGGTCCCGCCAGGTGGTGGGGTCACGAGGGTGTTAGGCCCAAGTGTAGTTAACCATCGTACGAGTTCGTGAGTGCGTTCGACCAAAAGTCGGGCCGATGAGGTCAGCCCATCTTGTCTTTCAGTCAAGACTGTTTACTCGGCAGAGGGTTATGCGAGATGTTATTTATCAGGAAGGTTGTAAGGCTGCACAGGGTGCCTACTTTCACCTTATGACAGACAGTGAAGCCCAGGTTATGGCTATTTTTTTTTTTGGAAGTTTTACCAGGAAGGGTTAGGAACTCAGGTGAGTCTCCGTATCGCATTCATCCTCAGGCCAGTGTTTTGATTTCAGAGATAGCAGCGAGGATTATGTGCCTCTTGTTGAGTGAGTATCATTATAGCTACCATTTCAGTATTCGGATGTCGCCGTATGAAGCCTTGTAGGGGCGGAGGTGTAAGTTGCCGGTCGATTGGTTCGATGTTGGCAAGGTTCAGATAGTTGGTTCATACTTGTTTCGGCAGGATGTGGATAGGGTGAAGCCTATCCAGTAGAGGTTATTGGTAGCTCAGAGTCAACAAAAGTCATGCGGATAAACAACGTCGACACTTAGAGTTCAGGTTGACGGTGGGTTCTCTTGAAGGTACCACCCCGGAAAGGGTGTGACGAGTTTTGGAAAACAGAGGAAACTTAGCCCGAGTTACTTTGGGCCTTTTCAGCTCATGTGAAGAATAGGCCAGGTTGCCTATATGTTAGCATTTGTCGTCCGACTTAGGAAGCGTGACGTCCGGTCTTTCTTGTTGCTATGTTCGGAAAAGTATCGGAGATCCATCCAGAGTGTTCCCAGTTAATGATGACCAAGTTGGAGATAGTAACCCAGAGATTTTGGAAACTGAAGCAATAACAGAAATGTGGTAAGTTATGAGAAAGAGTTTGAGTGTACGAGAAGGGTACGACGAGTAAGGGAAGAAGTGAGCATGTGTTAAGAGCATAGATGTGATCATTTCTTTTGTAAAATGAAGGTGCGAAGGGAGTATATTTTAGACTTTGGGTGAGAGCTTTTGTTATGCTAGAGGTGATTCCTCGTGGACTGGGATTAAGTAATTGCGCGTATGTTAATTTGTGGCCAGGTGTGGCATTGGCAACTTGTTTAAGTTAAGAGGAACTTATCATTATCTGTATCGAGAAGGAACATTCGGGACGAATGTTTCTAAGGAGGGGAGAATGTTATACCCCGTATTTCCAGAGTATGTACGTGAGGACGTACGTACAAAAGTTTAAGCCTTAAGTTAGGCAAGGGAAGAAAATTTGTGCACAACCCCCGAAAAGAATTATTTTTCGACGAAACGTTTTCCGGACTTTGCGAGGGGAAAATTACGGTTGCGACATTAATAATTTTTGCGGATTTTTTCGAGAGATGAAATATTTTGGACCAACGAGAGGACGACACTTGTCACCCTCAAGTGGGCGGTCTTGTGGCCGAAAGTGAGCACGTTTCTTGGCATGTTTTGTGGCCTAAAACTTGGGTCAATGTTTGGAGTGATTTGTGGAGTAGATGGCTAGGGTGCACTTGAGAAAATCTTCACCCTCCATTTGCCCACCACTTGTCTTGATCTTGGCCATTGAAGGCCCTATAAATACCCCCCCTTAGTTGAAGACTTCTTCATCCACAACACAACTTTCAAGTCTCAAAAACTCTTTCCCCCTCTCTATAGTTTTCGTCCAAGCCTCCCCCTCCCCCTTTGTGAGGCCCTTGGCCGAGAAATACCCCCCCCCTTCCTAAGTAGTGCTAGCCGAAAGTACCTCCCCCTCTCTTGAGTGTTGTTCTCGTGAAACACCCCCTTTGGTAGAAAAATACTCTCCAAGTATTGTTACAATTCCAAAATACCTTAGCCTTATACCTTGTAGTATTCCAAAGTTACCTCTATCGTAGAGCAGGAAATACTACCTTATGTCCTTTTAGTCTCAAAACGAAACCACAAGGAAAATCTTCATAGTTGGTTGAAGTGCTAAGTAGAAGTTGTTTGGGAACTTCTAAGGGTTGTTTGGAGCGGGTTGGAGCGCCCAGAGTAGGAGCTAAACGTTGCTCAGGATCGACATTAAATCTTGGATAACTTTTGGGCTTATCGAGGTAAATATCTTGTCCCCCTATTGTATTTAGAGTTTGCATATTGTTGAAGTATAAGAATTAAGTATAAGTTATATACAAGGAAGGTATATAAGTAGGGAATTGAACTTTACTTACATAGGGTGTATTCTGATGAGACTTGTGTAGTTGTGGGTAGGGAAGTGCTGCCCAATTTTCCGTAGAATCTTGTATCTAGATTTATTCTACAGAGTAGTCTAGACATTGATAGACTTATATAACCGTTATAGGTTGAAGTACTGCGAGTAGCGTATTCTACTCGAAGGGTGGAAAAAGGCTAGCAGGATTACAGTACTTTGGAGCGTTTTGCTAATTGTCGATAATCGTCGCGAGGTATGTGATTCTTCCTATCCTCTTGAGCATGATATTTTAAAAGAATATATATAGTACGGTGAGCGTCGTGTGTTAGCTGAGCGTGGTTTCTTTGCGATGTCTTTTGACTTGAGTCTAATAATAAGAATCTTGAACTAGTTCAAAAGAATTAAGAATCGTTTTTGAAAGAAGAGTAATACTTGGTTTTAAAAGCTTAAGAGTTATACTAGCTTTATGGGAAGTTAGGTATAACGACTTAAGAGTGATAAAAGGCAGTTTACTTAATTGTTTTATGAAAGCCTTGTATGGATTTGGAAATGAGAATAAGTATCGAACAAACCAACTGCGGCGCTAATAAAGGGAAATGTATTGACTAATTAAGTATTATTAAAACCATTAGAAACCTCCATCACATGAAGCTAAGATGAGACAAAATGATATTACATTTCCTAGATCATGGTTGCTTTAATAAGATTGTTATGAACAAGAATAACCTACTCACACATAAGACATATGTTTCTCAAATTGTTTTAAAATAGAATTATATTATTAAGTGATTAAGACTATGAACTACGAAACCTTTCGAAAATGAGAAACTTGAGCATTTGAAATTAGGCAAGCTTGAACGTTTGGAAAAGAATGTTGTTACTTGATTTTACAAAAAGAAGTGTTTTGGTTTACTTAAAAAGATAGTCACTCTATTTTTATACAACGGGTATTGTGTGACTTTTGTGAAAGAAACGGATCTTTTAAAGAGTTAATGTAGGAAGTACTTTGGGGATAAAAACCCGAACTTGTTGACATAAAGTAGAAAGTACCTTGTGTGAATAACTTGATTATGTTGGTTGGTGATAGCCTTGTAATACTTTCTTGTTGGTTTGATAAAGTAAACATGTTAGGATGCTACGTGTGTTAGTGTCTTGTGATGTTTGTGTAAGGGGGTTTCCCTTGTTGTGCTTATGTTGTTTAACGATAAGCCGTTGTGCTAGTATTATATCACTCACCTCTTGACATGATATACCGGGGGTTAAGCTGCCACGTCACGAGTACACCTCAGGCGATGTGTGACTATGATTCGAGAATACCTCATGCGGGTCGGTGGGCACATGCGAGCTACTGAGAGTTCGAGGTTAGTGTGCGGTCTATGTGGCCATGCGGTCTATGTGGCCATGCGGATGCGAGTCGAGAAGATCTTGGGAGTAGCTACCCCGATCACGGGAATACCTCAGCGGGCCTATGTGTGCGGCCTATGCGGGCTGCGGGAAGTTCGAGATTAGACGCGCGCATTTGATATCTGCGAGCAGTGGCGGCTTATCATGTGGCGGTCAGAAAGACCTTGTGATCTGATTTTATGGCATTGTTGGTACGGTGGGTTTTAGTAGTCGTCTATGCCTTCGTACTTACCCCGTACGGTTTTATTATGACACAGGTGGGACCTGGTGTTCATGTGTATTCCTTGGTGCTTTTATATCAAAGACTGCCGGCAGTGAGGAAGGTATTCCACGGGCATGATTGATGTTGTGGGCGTGAGACCCATAGTTATATTTGAGTGATGACTTTAAGGCGTGAGTCACGACTTGACATATTTGCTTATTTATTGTGAGCTGTAGTTTGGTTATCATACATGTCTCTGCTTTATATAGACTACTATGATTTCATTCTGATATTTTGATTTCACATACTTGGTACTGTTGTCTTGACCTCCTTGGCTGCGTTCATCTGCGCGGTAGAGGTACGCGATCGTCGATCCTCGCTCTTAGGATCACGATTCAGCGTTTTGGGAAGCTCGTTTCTCGGAGGCTTATCTTTGGTATAATCCTGTCATTGTAGGTGCTACATTCGTGGTATGGTGAACCACTGTCGTCGTTGTTATCACGACCGAACCGGGCGTGGTGCCTTACCGGGCAGCCTAGTGATACAACATCGAGTAATCGGAATATAAAACAAGACATAAAATAATATGAATGAAAGCGTTTATCTGAGAAAAATTTGCCTTTAGAACATATAAAAACATGAAACGACGATTTACATCCCTTTTACAAACTCGCCACAGTTACTACTGCACTTAAGAATGATATAACAACAATGGCAGGACCGGGCCCCGCCATACCCCTGAATGTAAGTACCTACAACGACAGGGTACTACACCACTGATAAGCCTCGAGAAAGCGGAGCTTCCTAAAACGCTTGTGATCCTAAGAGCGAGGATCGGCGGTGGTGTACCTCTACTGCGGCATGAACGGCCCGAAGGTCGATACAGTACCAAGTATGTGAAGCTGAAAATCAGTAAATGAAATCATAGTAGTCTATATAAAGCGGGAGGCGTGTATGATAACCAAACTACGATTCCTGATAAATAGCGGTCATGTCAGTCGTGACTCGCGCCTCAAAGTCATCACTCAAATATAACTATGGGTCTCACGCCACAACATCAATCATGCGTGGAATACCTTCCTCACCGCGATCTATGATATAAAAGCACGAGGAATACACATGAACACGAGTCCCACGTGTCATAATAAAACCGTCACGGGTAAGAAATGCGAAGGCATAGCCGACTACTAAAACCACAGTACCAACAATGCCATAAAGCGTATCACAAGGTCTTTCTAGACCGCCACGTGATCGGCCGCCACTCGCGCGATATCAAATGTGCACGCGTCTAATCTGAACTTCCGCGACTCGCGTAGGCCGCGCATAGGCCGCAGGTATTCCGCGTCGAGGTAGCTACTCCCGTCATCGTCACGGACTCGCATCGCGTAGCCCACATAGACCGCATGGCCACATAGACCGCACTAACACGGAACTCTCATAGCTCCGCATAGGCCCACTGGACCCGCATGAGGTATTCTCGAATCATAGTCACACAGACTGCCTGAGGTGTACCTCGCATCGGGGGGCAGCTTAACCCCCGGTATATCATGTCAAGAGGTGAGTGATATAATACTAGCACAACGGCTTATCGTTAAACAACATAAGCACAACAAGTGAAACCCCTTTACACAAACATCACAAGATACTAACACACGTAGCATCCTAACATGTTTACTTATCAAATCAACAAGAAAGTATTACAAGGCTATCACAAACCAACACAATCAAGTTATTCACACAAGGCACTTCCTACTTTATGTCAACAAGTTCGGGTTTTTATCCCCAAAGTACTTCATACATTAATTCTTTAAAAGATCCGTTTCTTTCACAAAAGTCACACAATACCCGTAGTATAAAAATAGAGTGACTATCTTTTTAAGTAAACCAAAACACTTCCTTTTGTAAAATCAAGTAACAACATTATTTTCCAAACGTTCAAGTTTGCCTAGTTTCAAATGCTCAAGTTTCTCATTTTCGAAAGGTTTCGTAGTTTATAGTCTTAATCATTTAATAATATAATTCTCTTTTAAAACAATCTGAGAAACATATACCTTATGTGTGAGTAGGTTATTCTTGTTCATAACAATCTTATTAAAGCACCATGATACAGGAAATGTAATATCATTTTGTCTTATCTTAGCTTCTATGCAGATGGAGGTTTCTCTTGGTTTTAATAATACTTAATTAGTCAATACATTTGCCTTTATTAACGCGGTGGTTCGTTTCTATACTTATTACGATTTCAAAATCGATAAAACATTATTCCTTTGAAAAACCAAGTACTCATTACTCACGAATGAGGTTTCACACTTTTTAACAAAATTCATATTAATTGATTAAGTCAAGTCTCTTATCTTTTAAGATCAAGTCTCTTAACTTCTAAAATCGATAAACCATTCTTTTTATCTCTCTTAAGTCGTTATACCTAACTTCTCATAAAGCTAGTATAACTCTTAAGCTTTTAAAACCAAGTATTACTCTTCTTTCAAAAATGGTTCTTAATTCTTTTGAAATACTTCAAGATTCTTATTATTTAGACTCAAGTCAAAAGACATCGCAGTAAAAACCACGTTCAGTTAACACACGTACGTCTACCGTACTATATATATTCTTTTAAAATATCATGCTCAAGAGGATAGGAAGAATCACATACCTCGCGACGATTATCGACTATTAGCAAAACGCTCCACGACTATAACCCGGCTAGCCTTGTCTACCATTCAAGTAGAACATGCTACTCGCAGAACTTTCAACCTATAAAGGCCATATACGTCTATCAACGTCTAGACTACTCGTAGAATATTCTAGCAGGGTTCTATTCTACGGAAAATCGGGCAGCACTTCCCTACCCGTTAAACTACACAAGTCTACTGCAAATACAGTCCTATGTAAGTACAGTTTAATTCTTCTTCTTTAATATCCTTCTATGTATCTTATATACATCTCTATACTACTACAGTATGTAATTTCCAATTACAATATAAGGACAAGAGTATTTACCTCGATAAGCCCAAAATTATCCAAGTTTAAATGTCGATCCTGAGCAACGTTTAGCTCCTACTCTGGGCGCTCCAACCCGCTCCAAACAACCCTTAGAAGTTCTACGCAACTTCTTCTTAATACTTCAACCAACTATGAAGATTTTCCTTAGGGTTTCGTTTTGAGACTAAAAGGACATAAGGTAGTATTTCCGGGCTCTACGTATAGAGGTAACTTTGGAATACTACAAGGTATAAGTGTTACACCCCGTAAGTCCCGAACATGTATAAGAGAATGTACGAAAGGAAACAAGACTTGGAAATTAGTACGAAAGGAAGAATTGTTTTTCCGACGGAAAATCTTCCGAACGTCGGAAAGGAAAAATGTTCGTTGTTGAGAATTGGATTCTCAAAATGCATTATTTGAAGAGTATGGAACTTTTAACCTTATGGAAATTTATTTTTACGGATTTGGTCACGTGGGGCCCACCCGAGGAATTTTACGTTTTTGTGGGGCCCACGAGGGTTACGGAATTTTATGGACGAATGAGAGGGCGACACGTGACACCCCCTCCATGATGTTGGACGAAATATTTCAAGGGTGTTATGGTCATTTGACCTATGTAGATGATAAGTCTTCTAAGCTTGATATTGTTGACAAGTCAACTTGTCCACCTAGGCTTGATCCAAGTGAAACCCATCCTAACCTCACATTTGTGGACATCTAAACCCTCCATTGTGTTTTATAAGGTTACTACTAGTGCAAGACTAGCTCATTTACACTTAGAAAAATTAGAGAACAATTGTTCTTCACTTGTTGCTCTCGGCTTTGTCCAACTTTCCCACACAAAATTTTGTAGTTTTGATCCATTAGCCACAAGACTTTAACCCAATGTCCCCAAGGGTATTGTAAGGTTATCTCAATAGAAAGATTTCGGAAAAAACGCATTTTTACGTTAGTCGCAAGGCGGAAACTAATGGAGTTCTTCAACTTTGAAGTTGGAACTTGAAGATGGGTTCTTCATAGGCCTCTAAGGAGTACTTGGAGCGGATTGGAACTTAAGGAAAGGAGCTAAGAATTTCTAAGGCGCGACTTTGGATCTTGGAAATTTTAAGGGCTTGGAAAGGTATAAATTTTGTCGTTTTAGTAGTTAAGACTTACTTATTGTTGTAGCTATGGATTTTAGCAAGCATGTGTTATATAGTGTGAAGTTCGATATGTTTATGGGCTATTGGAACCCTAATCCGAAAACTAGCATGTTTAGCTTTAAGATTGGAATTCAAGTTGATTATTAGTTTAAGTCGTCGCATGTTGAATAAAGAAGGAAATTGTAGTTGTTGAAGTTGTTTATGACTAAATAACATGTTGACCTAAGAACTTGAAATTGGAAAAGGATTGGAAAAGATGTAGTGTTATTGGTTATATGTTGGCCGAGAATGGCTAGTGAAGTATTATACTATTTGTTATGAATTGTGGGGCGGAATATTACACGTATTGTAAGGCGTGTAATCCCCTTTGTTTGGTTGTTGTTTGGAGCCTTAAATGTGGCGTGTTGGTTATTGTATTCGGCCTTGAAAAAGGTGGCAAAGTGAGTAGAAACAAAGGAAGTGCTGCCCGATTTTCCGTAGAATTAGAGACCGTATACTTAGTATTATTCTACGTTAGAGGCTAGAAGTTGATAGTCTTGTTGTGACCATTATAGGTTGACACTTCTACGTACGGCGTATTCGGCTTAGCTTGTGGATTTAGCCGAAAAGGTATGTGAACTATCTCCTCTTCTAGCATGATTCCTTAAGATTAAGAAAGTATGTTCTACTCCTTAAATGATCCATTCCTTGGTTGTATTTAGATTGCCTAGAATAGAATTTGTTCTATGAACTTCCTTGATTGTACTTTGATGTTTAAATTGTAAGTTGTGAAATCCATTTTCTTAGTGAAGTTTGGATTCTTAAAAGTGAAAGTATTTTACTTAAAGTACATAGAGTCTTGAAAAGGAAGTGGTTTCTAAATCTTTTGGGCTAGTGCCTTAGTCCCAAAATCCTAAAGGTCATTATAATGACTTTAGGGGAGTCAAAGGAGTGATTTACTTAATTGTTTTAAAAGAGGAGAAATGATATGATTTAAGAGAAGTAACTTGTTTTAAAGGAGTGAGTTACTTGAGGTTTAAAAGTAGAAGAAACTTGTTTTCTATATATTAAGAGACTTGAAGTGTTTTGGAAGTTAAGAACTTGATTTGTAAGTATGTGATACTTGGTTTTAATAGTATAAGTCTCTTGGTTATAAAAGGAATGGATATGTCTACAACCATAAAGGGTTATAACGGCTCTATGGGAAGTTGGTTATAACGGCTTTATGGAAGGTTTAGAAAGTTGTCTATTTTGATTAAAGGGCATAAGTTGCCTAGATTGTGAAAATTTGAAGTTACTTGATTTCAAGCCTTGAAATGAGTTTTCTAAACGTGTAGTAACTTACTTTGAAAAATAGACATGCCTTGATACTACGGGTGTTAGTATCTTGGGATTTTACATAAAAAGGAGTCTTTTGAAAAGAATGCGTCGTAGTACTTGGCTTGTTTAATTGAGAATAATTCTATGTGATGCCTTGATTAGTACTTTGGCTTGATAAATTGAGAATTTGTCTAAGAGTGCGATAAGTACTTTGGCTTGTTAAATGAGAATTATTCTATGTGATGCTGATTAGTACTTTGGCTTGATAAATTGAGAATTTGTCTAAGAGTGCCCGATAAGTACTTTGGCTTGTTAAATGAGAATTATTCTATTTGTGCTCGATAAGTACTTTGGCTTGTTAAATGAGAATTATTCTATTTGTGCCTGATAAGTACTTTGGCTTGTTAAATGAGAATTATTCTATTTGTGCCTGATAAGTACTTTGGCTTGTTAAATGAGAATTATTCTATTTGTGCCTGATAAGTACTTTGGCTTGTTAAATGAGAATTATTCTATTTGTGCCTGATAAGTACTTTGGCTTGTTAAATGAGAATTATTCTATTTGTGCCCGATAAGTACTTTGGCACATTAAATGAGAATTATTCTATTTGTGCCTTGATAAGTACTTTGGCCCGATAAATTGAGAATTTGTCTAAGTGTGCCTTGATAAGTACTTTGGCTTGATTAATCGAGAATTATTCTATGTGTGCCTTGATAAGTACTTTGGCTTGTTTAGTTGAGAATTGCCTATGTGTCCGGAAATAGCGGTTGTGTGCTATTGGTATATCGGTCGTGGTCATTCCGGGTTTGTGGCTTTGCATTCCGTGGAATTGTTATCCACGATGCGAGGAATACCTCACGCGGTCCGTAAGGACTTATGCGGGTGAAATAGTCCCGTGCGGGCGGGTCCACCTATCACGAGGAATACCTCGTGCGAGTCCGTAAGGGCTTATGCGGGTGAAATAGTTCCGTGCGAGGAATACCTCACGCGGGTCCACGCGGCCTACGCGGGTGAAATAGTCCCGGAGTAGGATGGTTAAATGATCCGCGGGCGGATGGTCTGTTTGATCATGAGCTTCTATTTTATATTGTAAGGATACTCTGTTTACTCTCATTGTTAGTAAGGCACAATGTGTTGTAATTTGATTATCATATATGTCCCGGATTTGGTCGTGTTACCCATGGTCATGCTTTTACGATGTGGGATTAGGGGCATGAGACCACGGGCATTTAGGACACGGGTGGGACTTGGTGTTCATGTATCCTTATTGGTATTATTACATCACGGACTCGCGGTGAGGAAGGATTCCATGGGCATGATTGATATTATGGGCGTGAGACCCATAGTTATATTTGAGTAGTGACTTTGAGGCTGCGTCACGACTTGATATATCGCTTATGTGTTATGTCTTGTAGGTTGGCTATCGACATGTCTCTGCTTTGTTTAGATTATGATTTTATTACGGTACTTCATCGCTCACATACTCGGTACATTCTTCGTCTTGACCTCCTTGGTGCGTTCATGCCGCGAGTTTAGGTACGCAGATTCGGTGATCGGCGAATGTAGGATCCGCTCGAGATTTTGGATAGCTCCCTGCTCGTGAGTTTATCTTTTGGTATATATCCTTGATGTGAGCTTTATGCATTTTGGGTACGGCGGGGCCTTGTCCCGTCATAGTTCAGTATAACTCTTAGAGGTCTGTATTCATATGTGGGATTGGACTCATGTACAGTGTAGTGTCTTTCATTATGTATATTATATGGCAGCCTTGTCGGCTTTGCCTTGCACGTACGTTGGTTTTAAGGAAAAAAAATGAGGTGTTATTTAATTTCCACAGTTTACTTAGTTGTTAGGGTAGAAGGGTGCCCAGGTAGGGCACCAGTCACGGGCCCGGGGTTCGGGGTGTGACAATAAGGCTAAGGTATTTTGGAATAGTAACAATACTTGGAGAGTATTTTCTACCAAGAGGGGGGGTATTTTACGAGAACAACTAGGCAAGGGGGGGGGTATGTCTCGGCCAACACCACTGGAGGTGTTTCGGCGAGCTTCTCAAGGGGAGTGGGCTCTTTGGGACGAGAGCAACAAGAAGGGGAGGATTTTCAAGACTTAGAAACTGTGTGAGGATGACGAAGTCTACACCACAGGGGGGGATTTATAGGGAAACCAATGGCCAAGATCAAGACAAGTGGTGGGCAAGTGGAGGGTGAGGATATTCCAAAGTGCACCTAGCCATCTACTCCTCAAATCACTCAAAACAAAGACCCAGCGTATAGGCAACAAAACATTGCACAAAGCGTGCCCTTTCCACCAATCCGCCAACTCGAGGGTGACAAGTGTCGCCTCGTTGGTCCAAAATATATCATCTCTCGGAAAAATCCGCAAAAATTATTAAAGTCGCAACGTAATTTTCCTCGCAAAGTTTGGAAAACGTTTGATGGAAAACAATTCTTTTCGTGGGTCAGAACAAAACTTTCGCCCCTTGCCTAACTTAAGGCTTAAACTTTTATACGCACGCCACTTACGCATACTGCGGAAATACGGGTATAACAATTGTTATTATAAAACTCTTAGGAGTCTGTAGTAATCATTGTGGCGAGTTTGTAAAAGGGGATATCGCTGTTCAAGTGTATGTTTATATATGTCGAAAGGCAACTTTTCGCAGATAAAGTTTCACACTTCATTTTGTTTCATCTTTTGTTTTATATTCCCGATTACTCGATGTATGTCTACTTGGGTGCGGGTAAGGCACGATCACGAGCCGGGCAGTCGTGACAAAACCGACCCACAAGATATGACTACAGACCTCTAAGAGTTTTGACATAACAACTGTGACGGGATAGGGCCCCTCCATACCCCTGAATGTACATAAATCTACAACCTCATGGAACTGTACCAAAAGACAAAGCCTCCGGAGAAATGGAGCTTTCCAAGAACTGAACAGTGATCCTAAGAGTGAGGATCAGCAAGCTATGTACCTCAACCTGCGGCATGAACGCACTTCAAGGAGTCGAGACAAAATATGTACCAAGTATGTAAAACTGAAAGTACTGTAATTTAAATCATAATAGTCTAAAATAAAGCTGGAGACATGTATGATAACCAAAATAACAGTACAACCGTGCCTTGCCGAAATGAAAGTAATAAAAGTCAGTTTTCTTACCTTTTTAAAGACTATTTCAACACATGAACAATAGTCACACCAAGGCTAGGGACACAAGCCCTCAAAATCATCACACAGTCCAGTAAGGGTCTCAAGCCCGCAAATATCAAAGCGTGCCCGTGGAATCCTCCATCACTGCCGACAGCCGTAAGTGTAAAATATATACATGTAACACGCCCGTGGAATCCTACCTCACTGTCGGCGTGCACATATGCAATATATATATATATATCTCATGCAGTGGAATCCTCATCTCTGCATACGACTTCATGGAGAGCTAATCCATGGGGTAATAATAATATATAACATGCCCGTGGAATCCCTCATCTCGGGTACATGTCTTCATGGGGAGCTAGTCCATGGAGTAATAGTATATAACATGGTCGCATGCCCCGGAATCCTTCATCGTATAAGCATGTCCATGGCGTAATCATAGTATATAACATGCCTGTGGAATCCCTCATCTCGGGTACATGTCTTCATGGGGAGCTAGTCCATGGAGTAATAATAGCATCCGGGAATTTAACCCGCATCATGGTTGAATGCCCCAGAATCCCTCATCGTATAAGCATGTCCATGGATCAATCACAATGGAAGCATACCCGTGGAATCCTCCATCATTGTCGGTACGTCCAAGTAAATTCACAACAAGACAGCCGGCCTTCCAACTGAGAGTCACGGCAGCGTAAAAATATAATACTTGCACTGAAAGGCTATCGCAAGCAAACATAGGCAAGTTCATAAAATATTTTAGACTTCATTAACATACAAAAATGAATTTCATTTTTATAAACTCAAGGCACTTTCGTGTCACATAAAAATCCGGGAATTTAACCCAAAGTACTACGTACTTCCATTCTTTTCAAAAGACTCCTTTTATATAAAACCCCAAGATACTAACACCCGTAGTATCAAAACATGTCTATTTTTCAAATTAAGTTACTACACCTTTAGAAATCCATTTCAAGGATTTGAAACCAGGTAACTTCTAATTTCACAACCTAGGCAACTCATGCCTATCAATCATATAGACTACTCTCTTAACCTTTCATAAAGCTGTTATAACTAACTTCCCATAAAGCCGTTATAACTAACTTCCCATAAAGTCGTTATAACTCTTTATGTTTTAGACAAATTCATTCTTTTTATAACCAAGAGACTTATACTTTTAGAAACAAAGTATCATATACTTTCAAATCAAGTTACATAACTTTCAGAATACTTCAAGTCTCTTAACTTTGGAAATCAAGTTTCTTAACTTTAGAAATCAAGTTTCTTAACTTTAGAAATCAAGTTTCTTAACTTTAGAATAGTTCAAGTAATCAATACTTTCCAAATCAAGTATTCTATACATTTTCAAGTTAAGAAATCTGTGTTTACCTTATTAGAATAAACCATTCTTTTAACTTCCCATAAAGTTGTTATAACCAACTTCCCATAAAGCCGTTATACTAACTTTATGCTTTAGAAACTAAGACATCTTTAACCTTTAAAACAAGTGAGTTAATTCTCCAACTCAACCAACTTGGACATTCTTAAACAAGTCAAGGATATCAAATGAAACTAAATTCATTTAAATCTCGTACGTCTACCGTACTATACATTTATAGCTACTCATGCTCAAGAGATAAAAAAAGTTCCACATACCTCTCCGGCTCAATCCACTTGCCAAGTTGAATACGTCGCGCGTAGAATGTCAACCTATAATGACCACAACACTCCTATCAACTTCTAACTTTTAACGTAGAATAGTTCTAAGTATAAGGACTCTTATTCTACGGAAAATCGGGCAGCACTTCCTTTGTTTCTACGTACTTTTCGACCTTTTTCAAGGCCAGAAAATCAATAACCAAATGCCACATTTAAGGCTCAACAATTCAGCTAACCAAAGGAGATTACACGCCTAACAGGACGTGTAAAATTCTTCCCCACAATAAATATACAACTGACCATATCCTTAAGGCACATTCTCGACAACTATCAATATCAAAAACAATGTCGATTTCCGCTCAATTCCTTTTTAATCCAAGTTGTTATTCCAACATGTTATATACATAATAACAATTACAACAACTATAAATCCTTTCTTCCTTAACATGCGACGATTGTAACTATCGACCAAATTGATTACAACATTAATGGCTAACATGCCCAATTTCGGTTTTCAACATGTCGACATGATCCAAATCTTTTCAAACTTCAATATATATACCACATGCTCTTTTAACAACTACTAAACACGTAATCTTTAATCACATTAAGAAGATGAAGATTTTACCTCAATAAGCCCTAATAATATCCGAGCATCAAAGTCGATCCTTAGCAACTTTTAGCTCTTCTTCTTACGTTCCAATCTGCTCCAAGCACTTCTTAGAAGCTCATAACCAACTTCTTTTCAATTTCCAACTTCAAAGTTGAAGAACACCTTAGGTTTTCATGCTGCGACAAATGTGAAAACGTAGTTTTTCCGGGATCTTTCTACTGAGATAACCTTAGAATACCTTTAGGAACCCTTGGTTTGAATATTGGGATTTATGAAGCAAGATTGCAAAAAATTTCCTCTTCTTTTCTTGCTATTGCTGAGAGCTCCTTAAGAGCAAGAACAATTATGAAATTTTTTCTAAGTGTTGGGAGCTTGTCTTGCTACTAGTAGTAGTATGTATTTATAACACCACCAAGGGCTTGGATGAAACCAAATGGATGGCTAAGATTGGTCAATTAAATCAAGCTTCAACTTGCCCTTTGACTTGGTCCATTTTATCAAGCTAAATGGCTATTCTTTAATATTTAATTCGTCCAAGGATGACCATGTGGAGGATGACACGTGTCACCCTCCCATTGGTCCATAACATGCCGTTTCCTGAAATTTCCATAATTAGTCAAAATATCGGAAACCTCGTGGCCCCCACAAAAACGTAAAATTTCTCGGGTGGGCCCCACGTATCCAACTCTGTAAATAAACTTCCATAATCCCGATAAATTCTAAGCGTCTCAAATAACAATTTTTGGAACCCAATTCTCATTAACAAACATTTTCCTTCCCGAGGCTCGAAATCATTTTCCGTAGGAAAAAACAATCCTTCTTTCGTTTAAAACTTAAAGTCGTATCTTCTCACGTACATTCTATTAAACACATGTCCTGGAATTACGGGGTGTAACATTCTTCCGCCCTTAGAAACATTTGTCCCCGAATGTTCTTTCGGAGTCAAACTAATTAGATTGCGACATAGTATCCTTTAACTATACTCAACATAATCTTGTGCCACACATGTCCACATAATGTGTCATCCGAATACTGGAATGGTATCTGTTATAATACGTAAACTCAATAAGAGGCAAATAATCCTCCCAGCTACCCCTGAAATTAATAACACATCTCAAGTGTCTGGATAACATGCCCTGCCTATCCGTCGGTCTGAGGGTGAAATGTAACACCGAGACTCACCTGTGTCCCCAATCCCTTCTGGAAAAACCTCCAGAAGCTAATGCGGGCTCATCTGCATCATAAATAAATGTAGGAACCCTGTGCAGTCTCATAATCTTCCTGATACATAATCTCGCATAATCCTCCATTGCCTCAACACAATACTTTTCCCACGGTTATCTAAAACTGTAACCTATGGCATGACGACACTGAAGAATTTACCAATCTCACATCCATCGCCTAATAACATGGGTACACATAACCCCATAATACGTAAAACTATCCTTTTACGTGGGGGAGAGAGCTTATCTCCCTTTCATAATCTTCATCAAGTGCCACCTTATAATCCTATAGATTTTCAAAACCTACCAACGATGTCTTCTGTTTTCCGCAGGCAGCACTCGTACTTATCTTATTCATGCTTTGCGCATTTTCCTGAACTTATTTGGAAAGTCGTGGCCCTGACCACCACACTAAACCAACTCCAAGTACCTCCAAGGGCACTTAACATAAAATCCTTCAATAATCGTACGTTCTTATCTCTGTCTCTTAACGTTCAAATTCAAATCAATCATTTCAATAAAACAAGTCACATAGACTCCACAACTTATCATGTCAAAGAAGGAAGGTGTTACACCCCGTATTTACAGGACATGTTTTAAGAACGTACGTGAGAATTCCTAATGTTAAGATTAGAGACTTGTAAAAATTTATCGGAATTATGGAATTGTCGGAAAACGAATATTGTGACGAATGGGAGGGCGACACGTGTCACCCCCCCCCTTATTGATGTCTTGGACGAAATTGCATGGGCACAATGGTCATTTGACCCTTGTTAGGAAGACAAGTCTTGCAACTTGTAGAGCTTGAGAAAATTGACTTAGTCAATGGGTCCACAAGGCTTGATATTTAAGAGAACCTCATCCTAGCCACCCATTTGTGCACATCTTGACCCTCCATGTTACTATATAATACTACTAGTAGTGAGACAAGTTCCACACTTAGCCAAAATTTCAAGAAAATTGGATGAACAAAGCTAAGAGCTCTCGGGTTCATCAAGGAGAGAATTTTTTTTTTTTGTTTCTTGTCCAATAAGCTCCACACTTTGGACCAAGGTTCATGAGGGTATTGTAAGTGTATCTCAATAGAAAAATCCCGGAAAAAGATAGTTTTCGTATTAGTAGCAAGATGAAAACCTAGTTGCCTTTCTAGGTTTTGGTTGGATGATTGAAGGAAATTGTTGGTGTTGTTCTAAGGGCCTCAAGTAGTGGATTGGAGTGTCAAGGAGGGGCTCTAAGTTTCTAGGGAGTGACTTTGGATTTGAAGTTGGACTAAGAATCGTTGAGGTAATAATCTTGTCTCTTAAGTGTTACAAGATTATATATTGTTGTTAGCTTTACACGTTTGCTAGCATGAAGTATATGTGTTGAAGTTTCTTAAGTATTATGGATTGATTGTAGCCTTAAATCCGAAATGTCATTTAAGCCTTGTGAAGTTGGATTACAATTTGGTCGTTTATTAGAATTGTCGCATGTTAATTACTTGAAGATTATAGTGGTTATAATAGGTTGCGACTTGATATCATGTTATGCTAACAACTTGGTTTGAAATAGAAATTGGATAAGAATTGGTGTTATTATACTCTATGTGGCCGAATTGGACTTGTAGGTTGTATTAGTTTGATATCGTTTGTGGGCGGAATTTTACACGTCTAGTAGGCGTGTAATCCCCTATTGATTAATTGCATTGTTTGGGCCTTAAATGTGGCGTGTTTGGTTATTGAATTCGGCCTTGAAAAAGGTGGAAAAGTAAGTAGAAACAAAGGAGGTGCTGTCCGATTTTCCGTAGAATTTAGTGACTTAGCACTTAGAATATTCTACGTTTGAAGTAAGAGGTTAATGGACGTATTGTGACCATTATAGGTTGAAGTACTAAGTATAGCGTATCCTACTTGAAGGATGGAATAGCTATCAAGGTTGAAGTACTTTGGAGCATTTTGCTACTTGTCGATAATCGTCGCGAGGTATGTGAACCTCTTCCTTACTTTGGCATGATTCTATGTATGGAATATACATGTGGTATTATTTCATGTTTCCTTCTACTCTTAGAAGTTAAGAGGTAGGTGTGTGATTTACTCTATGTACAGTTTATGTCGAAATTATCCTAAGTCCTTACCGAGTCTTATGGGGGATGTTGGTAAGAGTCGTTAGGAGGTACTTTGGAGCCAAGTTGACTTGGCTAATTTATGGCACGAATGAGAATAAGTATCGAGCAAGCCATTGCAGCGTTAATAAAGGAAAATGTAATGACAATTGATTATATTAAAATGAGTAGAATTCTCCATCTGCATAGAAGCTAAGATAAGACAAAATTGTATTACATTTTCTAGATCATGGCTACTTGATTAAGATCGATATAAATAAGTATAACTTATTCACAACGCACCAAAGTATAGACTTTATTTTTTTAAGTTATGGGACTTGATTCTTAAAGGAAGAAATGAATTGATTTACAAGTATAGAATATTTGATTTGGAAAGACTTGATTTCTAAAGTTAAGAAACTTGTTTTCTTAAAAGTTAAGAGACTTGAAGTATTTTGAAAGCTATGAAATTCGATTTAAAAGTATAAGTCTCTTGGTTATAAAAGGAATGAATTTGCCTAAGACATAAAAAGTTATAACGACTTTATGGGAAGTTGGTTAAAACAACTTTATGGAAGATTAAAAGAATGGTTTTCTTCAGTAATGTAAGCAAAGAAATAATTTAAAATAGAGAGGGGCAAATTGTTTTAAAGGTACCAATTGATTAAGGTTTTTAAGAAAGAAGTCACTTGATTTAGAAGCCGGTAATTGTATTTCTAAAATGATATTGTGACTTATCTTGAAAGGTAGATATGACTTGATACTACAGTTGTTAGTATCTGGAAAGTTTTATTTGAAAAAGGGTCTTTCTAAAGGAGTAGAGGTGCGTAGTACGTTGGGTTAAATTCTCGGATTTTATATGACATTATCGCGTCCCAGAAATGGGCCGGGCAGTATACCTTTATGGGCAGACTATATGACATTATCGCGTCCCAGAAATGGGTCGGGCAGTATACCTTTATGGGCAGACTATATGACATTATCGCGTCCCAGAAATGGGCCGGGTAGTATAACTTTATGGGCAGACTATATGACATTATCGCGTCCCAGAAATGGGCCGGGCAGTATACCTTTATGGGCAGACTATATGACATTATCGCGTCCCAGAAATGGGTCGGCAAGATACCTTTAAGCGGCTATATGTGACTTTATCGCGGCCCCGCATGGGGTAGGTAAGATAGTCGTCCCTCCATAAAGGGCCGGATTAGGTTATGTAAGGTAAGTAAGTTATATGGTAGTGAACTTGAAGATTTTCCTAAGTATGTACGTAAGAAAGTGACTATAACTTTTATTGAAAAAAATGGGAAAAGATAATAAGGTACGATTAGGTTCACGAGATGGTAATGACATGGTAGGTTCAGGTATTTACCCTTTTTATACTTACCCCTGTCATGCTTTTATACAGATATGTTTTGTTTACTGTACCTTATTTCTGTTCCATATTAAATTTTTGTTATCGACCCCTGGAAGGCTGCGTTCATGCCCGCAGGTATTAGGTGCACAGGTTGGTGATCCTTGCTCTTAGGATCTCGGTTCAGTTTTTGGGAAAAAGCTCCATTTGCTCCGGAGGCTTATCTCTTGGTACGGTTTCCCCTGAGGTTGTAGATTCATGTGTATTCAGGGGTATGGCGGGGCCCTGTCCCGCCACTGTTGTTATGGTAAAACTCTTAGAGGTCTGTAGTCATATATTGTGGGTCAGTTTGTAAAGGAAAGGAGGCAACTACTTTAATTGTATATATGTATGTCCAGGAAGGTAGCCCTATCGGCTAACCTGTTGTTTACTTCTGTTGTTTTATTTTGTAAGTTTCATGTATGTTCCGCTGATTTTCTATGATGTATACCTGTAAGGGTGCCCAGGTAGGGCACCAGTCGCGGGCCCGGGGTCGGGTCGTGACAAAAGTGGTATCAGAGCAGTTAGTCCTCGGAAAGTGTCTACAGACCGTGTCTAGTAGAGTCTTGATTATCGGTGTGTTGTGCACCACATCCATAATCAGGAGGCTGCGGGACATTTAGGATTAGTTTTCATTCTTCTCTCTTTGAGATCGTGCAGTAGAGCTATCATAGTAGGTTGAATCCTCTCTGACCCCTTCTTATGTAACAGTTATGCCTCCACGGAAGGCGACCAGGGCCCAGAAGGGCAAGGCAGCAGCAGGAGCTGCTAGTGGTACGCATAGGGTTACCAGGACTCGGGCACAAACTATGCATGAGGTAGTAGGCGGATCGGCGAGTTCAGCCACGCCGACAGTATTAGAGGAGCCGAGAGCGGCAGTAGCTCAAGAGGTTCCGTGCACGAGCCTCGATTCGCGGCCCGAAGGCGAGTTTAGAGATTACGGAGAGCAGATCAGGGTATTGACTAGCATAGTGGTAGGGCAGCGCCGACAGGAGCATGTAGCTAACCCTAGAGCTGGCAGTTTGAGGATTCGGGATTTTCTGGGTTGTCATCCGCCCGAGATTTATGGTTCGAGGTCTGAGGAGGATCCGCAGGAGTTCATTCGGCAGCTACAATGGACTATCACGAGGTTCTTAGGGCTTGGAGGCTGAGTTCATTATGCTAGCCTCTACCGTTACGTGATATTGTGTTGGTAGTTCGAGTCATGGGAGCTGTCGAGAGGTGAGGATGCTCTTCCAGCAGTTTGGGAGGAGTTCACAGAGGCCTTCATGGATCACTTTTTGCCTCCTGAGATGAGGAGAGCCCGTGTAGATAGATTCTTGACCTTGAGGCAGAATGGGAGGACTATCGTGAGTCTGACTGAGTTTGACTCCTTGGCGTGCATGCACACACCATTGTAGCTGACATGGCGGATAGAGTTCATCGTTATGTGATGGGGCTAGACCGTCATATGATTACTGCATGCTTGGGGGTGGCTCTTCAGCCCGGTATGGACATTGCTAGGATGCAGGCCTATGCGCAGGGGATATAGGATAGAGAGATGGAGGATCATATTGACTCGAGCCAGCCAAGAGGCCGGGGCAGGTCTCAGGCGGTTTCGGCGGGCGGCCTCGCAGCGAACTAGGTCTACATTGCAGCCAGCACCGAGTGCTCCTCCACAGTTTTTCGGCGGGGGGTTTTACAACCCCGGGAATGCAATGGCCGGTAAGGTCTCTAGAGATTCAGGGTCTCAGGGAGATGGGGGTTCCAGTCAGTCGAGGCCATCTTTGCCTCAATGCGCCCAGTGTGGTAGGTTACATTCTGGGGTATGTCGTGCCGGTACGGGTGCTTGTTTTTCTTGTGGTCGTCTAGGCCATATGTTAAGAGAGTGTCCTTATAGAGGGGGTCCTGGTGGGACAACACCGTCTACTGGATCAGTTGCGGGTTCTTCGCCTTCAATAGCTAGGCAGGAGGTTCATGCAAGCGGTAGTGGAAGAGGTCGTGGTGGAGTTCGATTTTAGCGGTCCTTTGAACCGCCTATATGATTTCAGGTATGTATTTGGCCCTTTAGAAACTTGTATGCATGATAAATTTGTGGTATGTTTAAGTGTCATGAACAGATTATATTGAGACTATGTATATGCTAGAAGGAGTTGGAAGTACGAAAAGATAATCCCTTTTTGGGCTTATGATGGACGGTTTTGCGTGTGCGAGGTATTAGGGCCATAAGTGGCATAACTAGGTTTCATTAAAGTGTAGTTGTATGAGATTATGCCGAGAAATGATAAAGTGAACTCCGAAAGAACATTCGAGGACGAATGTTTCTAAGGGGGGAAGAATGTTACACCCCGTATTTACAGGACATGTTTTAAGAACGTACGTGAGAATTCCTAATGTTAAGATTAGAGACTTGTAAAAATTTATCGGAATTATGGAATTGTCGGAAAACGAATATTGTGACGAATGGGAGGGCGACACGTGTCACCCCCCCTTATTGATGTCTTGGACGAAATTGCATGGGCACAAGGGTCATTTGACCCTTGTTAGGAAGACAAGTCTTGCAACTTGTAGAGCTTGAGAAAATTGACTTAGTCAATGGGTCCACAAGGCTTGATATTTAAGAGAACCTCATCCTAGCCACCCATTTGTGCACATCTTGACCCTCCATGTTACTATATAATACTACTAGTAGTGAGACAAGTTCCACACTTAGCAAAAATTTCAAGAAAATTGGATGAACAAAGCTAAGAGCTCTCGGGTTCATCAAGGAGAGAAAAGAAATTTTTTTGTTTCTTGTCCAATAAGCTCCACACTTTAAACCAAGGTTCATGAGGGTATTGTAAGTGTATCTCAATAGAAAAATCCCGGAAAAAGATAGTTTTCGTATTAGTCGCAAGATGAAAACCTAGTTGCCTTTCTAGGTTTTGGTTGGAAGATTGAAGGAAATTGTTGGTGTTGTTCTAAGGGCCTCAAGTAGTGGATTGGAGTGTCAAGGAGGGGCTCTACGTTTCTAGGGAGCGACTTTGGATTTGAAGTTGGACTAAGAATCGTTGAGGTAATAATCTTGTCTCTTAAGTGTTACAAGATTATATATTGTTGTTAGCTTTACACGTTTGATAGAATGAAGTATATGTGTTGAAGTTTCTTAAGTATTATGGATTGATTGTAGTCTTAAATCCGAAATGTCATTTAAGCCTTGTGAAGTTGGATTACAATTTGGTCGTTTATTAGAATTGTCGCATGTTAATTACTTGAAGATTATAGTGGTTATAATCGGTTGCGACTTGATATCATGTTATGATAACAACTTGGTTTGAAATAGAAATTGGATAAGAATTGGTGTTATTATACTCTATGTGGCCGAATTGGACTTGTAGGTTGTATTAGTTTGATATCGTTTGTGAGGCGGAATTTTACACGTCTAGTAGGCGTGTAATCCCCTATTGATTAATTGCATTGTTTGGGCCTTAAATGTGGCGTGTTTGGTTATTGAATTCGGCATGAAAAAGGTGGCAAAGTAAGTAGAAACAAAGGAGGTGCTGTCCGATTTTCCGTAGAATTTAGTGACTTAGCACTTAGAATATTCTACGTTTGAAGTAAGAGGTTAATGGACGTATTGTGACCATTATAGGTTGAAGTACTAAGTATAGTGTATCCTACTTGAAGGATGGAATAGCTATCAAGGTTGAAGTACTTTGGAGCATTTTGATACTTGTCGATAATCGTCGCGAGGTATGTGAACCTCTTCCTTCCTTTGGCATGATTCTATGTATGGAATATACATGTGGTATTATTTCATGTTTCCTTCTACTCTTAGAAGTTAAGAGGTAGGTGTGTGATTTACTCTATGTACAGTTTATGTCGAAATTATCCTAAGTCCTACCAGTCTTATGGGGGATGTTGGTAAGAGTCGTTAGGAGGTACTTTGGAGACAAGTTGACTTGGCTAATTTATGGCACGAATGAGAATAAGTATCGAGCAACCCATTGCAGCGTTAATAAAGGAAAATGTAATGACAATTGATTATATTAAAATGAGTAGAATTCTCCATCTGCATAGAAGCTAAGATAAGACAAAATTGTATTACATTTTCTAGATCATGGCTACTTGATTAAGATCGATATAAATAAGTATAACTTATTCACAACGCACCAAAGTATAGACTTTATTTTTTTAAGTTATGGGACTTGATTCTTAAAGGAAGAAATGAATTGATTTACAAGTATAGAATATTTGATTTGGAAAGACTTGATTTCTAAAGTTAAGAAACTTGTTTTCTTAAAAGTTAAGAGACTTGAAGTATTTTGAAAGCTATGAAATCCGATTTAAAAGTATAAGTCTCTTGGTTATAAAAGGAATGAATTTGCCTAAGACATAAAGAGTTATAACGGCTTTATGGGAAGTTGGTTATAACAACTTTATGGAAGATTAAAAGAATGGTTTTCTTCAGTAATGTAAGCAAAGAAATAATTTAAAATAGAGGGGCAAATTGTTTTAAAGGTACCAATTTCTTAAGGTTTTTAAGAAAGAAGTCACTTGATTTAGAAGCCGGTAATTGTATTTCTAAAAAGATATTGTGACTTGTCTTGAAAGGTAGATATGACTTGATACTACGGTTGTTAGTATCAGGAAGTTTTATTTGAAAAAGGTCTTTCTAAAGGAGTAGAGTTGCGTAGTACGTTGGGTTAAATTCGGATTTTATATGACATTATCGCGTCGAGAAATGGGCGGCAATATACCTTTATGGGCGGACTATATGACATTATCGCGTCGAGAAATGGTAGGCAAGTATACCTTTATGGGCGGACTATATGACATTATCGCGTCCCGAAATGGGGCGGTATACCTTTATGGGCAGACTTTATGACATTAGCGCGTCCGAAATGGTAGGCAAGATACCTTTATGGGCAGACTATGTGACTTTATCGCGTCCCAGATTGGGCCGGGCAGTATAGGCGTCCCTCCATAAAGGGCCGGATTAGGTTATGTAAGGTAAGTAAGTTATATGGTAGTGAACTTGATGATTTTCCTAAGTATGTACGTAAGAAAGTGACTATAACTTTTATTGAAAAAAATGGGAAAAGATAATAAGGTACGATTAGGTTCACGAGATGGTAATGACATGGTAGGTTCAGGTATTTACCCTTTTTATACTTACCTCTGTCATGCTTTTATACAGATCTGTTTTGTTTACTGTACCTTATTTCTGTTCCATATTAGGTACTGTTATCGACCCGCCGAGCTGCGTTCATGCCCGCAGTATTAGGTGCAGAGTTGGTGATCCTTGCTCGTAGGATCTCGGTTCGATTTTGGGAAAAGCTCCATTTGATCCGGAGGCTTATCTCTTGTACGGTTTCTCGGGTTGTAGATTCATGTGTATTCGGGGTATGGCGGGGCCTGTCCGCCACTTGTTGTTATGGTAAAACTCTTAAGTGCAGTCACATATTGTGGGTCGGTTTGTAAAGGAAAGGAGGCAAGCTGCTTGGTTGTATATATGTATGTCGGAAGGTAGCCCTGTCGGCTAACTTTGTTGTTTATACATTGTTTTATTTTGTAAGTTTCATGTATGTTCCGCTGATTTTCTCTGATGTATATCTGTAAGGGTTCCCAGGTAGGGCACCAGTCGCGGGCCCGGGGTCGGGTCGTGACAGAAGGAATAACTTACATATTACTAACACTTACATTCCTTCCCCCTCCATAACCGGCTCACCGGGAAACTGGAATCGAACCAACCTCTCTCTATAGTAAACCTTAGCATACAAGAAGCCAACTAGTCCATACCCATAATGACCTCAAAGTCCGTCGTATTGAGCTCTACTAAGGTCTGACGACTGTATCATCACCGGGCAAATCTTATATACCCGCTCAGCTACCACTCAATCACTCACTGGTGTAGCTACGTCGAAAGGTCCTTCATCTACACTTGGTTGCTCTCTTTCTTACTGGTCATACTCTTTTCGTACTTCCAAACTTATTCTAGCATACGTACATAACCTCCATATTGATTCTGGCCTCCAATCTTTGGAGTTACTATTCTAAACAATATAAGGCAATTTCCGGCTCTCACGACCCGGTTCCGGTGGAACGCATCCACGAACCCGTAAAACAATTAACTAGACTTGGGCCTTGCACCCTCGTGACCCTGTCACGTAGCGGGACTACTACCAATTTATCCCACTCCATTTCAGGCTATGGGGCGACCCGTAATAGGTCCTCAACCCAACCCACCGTCGCACTTAACTCTTACCCTTAGTCTGAATTAAATCTTATTGCCCTAGAAGGCCTTATATACCTAAGGTCTCGGTGGTTATCAATATTCTTAGGCTCGCAATTTCCATGCTCCAAGCCTACCTTATCAGTCCCCCCGTAAGCGGGTAAATAACTTCTCATAATACCATAATCGTGTTGTCTTGATCACAACAACCATTACTTACTCCATACGGATCTCATCCATACAATCCTCTTAAGCATACCGCGTAGCTTACTTTACTAACATAGTCTTCCATTAAGTCCCTTAACATGACTTCTTAATGGTTCATTACCCTTTCAGAAGGATCATCATCTCCTAATTATTTCAAATTAGCACATAAAACCTTGATGAGAATCTATTAAACTGTTTCATACCTTTCCGGTATCTATTTAGTCGTTACCAACTCTTGGTAATCTATAATCATCCTAGGCAACACATATATGACCCTCATACATAAATTCGTATAACTATACATCATAATACCCATTATGCAACAATTTTTACCAACTTGAATACGCAATCCATATAATCCTCCCTGGGTCACTGTTGTCACGACCCAACCCCGGGCCCGCGAATGGTGCCCTACCTGGGCACCCCTTTCAGGTATACATCAGAGAATAGCAGCGGAACATACACAACTCTTAAAATAAAAATCATACTTAGACAGTAGACATCAACCGGCTAGCCGATAAGGCCGTCTTTCGTAACATGTACATAATACAAAATTTAAAACAGTACATCTTTGTTCTTACAAACCCAATCCACCAATGTGACTACAGACCTCTAAGAATAACAACTTTGGCGGGACAGGGCCCCGCCATACCCCTGAATGTACAACAACCGACAATACGAGGATAAGCCTCGAAATAAAAGAGCTTCTCAATCATTGAACGGTGATCCTAAGAGTGAGGATCAGCGACACTCTACTGCGGCATGAACGCGGCCAGAGAGTCGATCTAACATGTACCAAATATGTGGCGAAAATCGTAATGAAATCATAAGTCTATAATAAAGCGGAGATATGTATGATAACTTTCAATTAACGATGCGTGCCTTACTAACAATGAGTAAACAAGAGTATACTTTATTGCATAAAAATAAGAGGCTCATTATCAGCGGGGCCACCCGCGATATCATTAAACAATCCTACTCCGGACTATTTCACCCGCAAGGGTCGTATGGACCAGCATGAGGTATTCCTCGCATAGCGTATCCGCGCGTAGGTCGTGTAGACCGCGTGGTATTCCTCGCATAGGGTAGTCCGCCCGCGTGGGACTATTTCACCCGCATAAGCCCTTTCGGACCCACATGAGGTATTCCTCGCATCATGGGTAGCAAATCCACGGAATATGCAAATGCCACAAACCCGGGGAATGACCCCGTAATGTATAATATATCACTAGCACAAACCGGCTATCATACATAACATAAGCACTACCGGCTTACCATACATAACATAAGCGCTATGGCTTACATACAACATAAGCAAGTTAAGAAATCCCCTAACTTCTTATTAGTGTTATACATGTACACTCATTTTAGTTTACTTAAGGCACTAACATGTCATTATAAAAATCCGGGAATTTAACCCAAAGTACTACGTACTTCTACTCTTTTAAAATGACTTTTTTTCATACAAAACTTCCAAGATACTAATAACCATAGTATCAAGTCATAACTACTTTTCAAGACAAGTCACAATACCTTTTAGAAATACAATTATAGGCTTCTAAATCAAGTGACTTCTTCCTTTTAAAACTTTAAGCAATTGATGCCTTTAAATCAATTTGCCTTTCATTATTTCAAGTCATTTATCATACTTAAATTACTTAGAGTAAATCACTCTTTTTTTAACCTTCCATAAAGCTATTATAACCAACTTCCATAAAGCCGTTATACTAGCTTTATACCTTAGAAACTTACATTCTTCTTTATAACCAAGAGACTTAAACTTTCCAACAAAACAAGTATCAAAAATACTTTCAACATACTTAAAGTCTCTTAACTTTTGAAAACCAAGATATCCTTAATATTTAAACAAGTGAGTTAATTCCCTAACTCAACCAACTTGGACATTCTTAAAATAAGCCAAGGATATCAAATGGACTAGATTGTCAAAATCTTGTACGTCTACCGTACTATACATTTACAACTTATTCATGCTCAAGAGATAAGAAAGTTCCACATACCTCTTCGGTTCAATCCACTTGCCAAGTCCAATGTGTCGTACGTAGTATGTCAACCTATAATGACCATAGTACGTCTATTAACTTCTTACTTCAAACGTAGAATATTCCAAGTGCAAAACTACTAAAGTCTACGTTAAATCGGATAGCACTTCCTTTGTTTCTACATACTTTGCCACCTTTTTCAAGGCCGAATTCAATAACCAAACACGCCATATTTAAGGCTCAACAATGTAGTTAACGATAGGGGATTACACGCCTACAAGACGTGTAAAATTCCGCCCCATTATTGACATCAAACTAGTCCAAAAATACAATGTCCATTCGACAATTAGAGACAACAATACAAATTCTTTTCCAATTCCTTTTCAATCCAAGTTGTTTAGTATAACATATTATCTAGCCGCAATTGATTATAACTACTACAATCCTCAAGTAGGTAAACATGTGACGATTCTAATTAACGACCAAATTGTAATTCAATTTCAAATGACTCAACATGTCATTTTCGGATTTGAGCTTCTAAATTTCCATAACACTTATCAATCTTCATAACACATATCACATGATCATTTCTAACTTATCATAACATGGAATCTTCAATTACAAAAGTAAGACGAAGATTATTACCTCATTTAGCCCAAATATGATCCAAGATTACAAGTCGATCCTTAGAAACTTTATCTCCTCTTTTCGACGTTACAATCCATTCCAAGCAACCCTTAGAAGCTTATGAAGAACTCCTCTTCAAGTTCCAACTTCAAAGTTGAAGAACTCCTTAGGTTTTTGCCTTGCGACTAATACGAAAATGCCATTTTTCCGGGATCTTTCTATTGAGATAACCTTACAATACTCATAGGAACCTTGGTTTAAAGTATGGGGATTATTGGACAACAAACGAAAAAATTTCTTGCTCTTTGAACCGAGCAGAGCCTCTCATAGTGTTCTTCAAGATTTCTTGAAATATGACTAAGTGTGGGAACTAGTCTTGCTACTAGTATACATATATAACATAATGGAGGGTCAAGATTAGAACAAATGGATGGCCTAGATGAGTTTCACAAGGATTCTAGCCAAATGGCCTTGACTAAGTCAACAATATCAAGCTCTAGCTTTAGCAAGACTTGGTCATCTTAAATTATGGTCAAATGACCATTTTATCCATGCCATTTTCGTCCAAGACCACTAAGGGGGTGACACGTGTCGCCCTCCCATTCGTCATGATATTTCATTTTAAACAATTCCATAATTAGATAAATTTTTACTCGTCTCGAATCTTAACATTTTTGAGTTCTTACGTGCGTTCCTATAAACATATCTGGAAATTCCGGGGTGTAACAGCTCGTCTTTCTCATAGTGCAATCAGCATAACTCGTTAGGAGAGACGACCCTAACAACACGCCTCTAACGCACGATCTCGGAGTGAGAAGAATGAAACCAATCCTAAATGTCACGTAGCCTCTGGTTATAGATGTGGTGCACAACACACCGATAACCAAGACTCTACTAGACACGGTCTGTATACACTTTCTGAGGACTAACGACTCTGATACCACTTTTGTCACGACCCGACCGCATGCGCGGTGCCTACGAAGCTTACTAATAATCTTTCCTGGATAAGCTTCGCCTTATCCACAACCCGCTGAATCAGGTCTGGACCAAATAACTGAACCTCGCCTATGTCGAACCAACTAACCGGCGATCTACACTTTCTTACATACAAGGCCTCATACAGGGCCATCCGAAATACTGGAAGGGTATCTGTTATCGTACGTAACCCAACAAGAGGCAAATAACCTTCCCGGCTATCTATGAAATCAAGAACACAGGCCCGCCACCTATCCTCAAGTGCCTGGATGGTACGCTCTGCCTGTCCATTGGTCTGAGGGTGAAATGCAACACTGAGACTCACATGTGTCCCTAAAACCCTTCTGAACAACCTCCAGAAGTTATCCGTAACCGAGCTCATCTATCTGACATCATAAACGTAGGAACCCCGTGCAGTCTCACAATCTCCCTGCTATAAAAGCTGGCATAAACCTCAGCCGAGCAAGTGGTCCTAACCGGAAGAACACGGTTGGTTTCGTCAGCAGGTTTACCATGACCCCCAGGGGGTCGCACTTCCTATGAGTACGATGCCACCCTGTAACAAGATCCACATTAATCACCTCCCAAATCTAAGTGGGGATCTAAATCGCCTGTAATAGCCCATTGGGCTTCTGGTGTTCCACATTGACCTGCTACTAATTCGGACACTATGCAGTAAACTCCGCTATGTCCCTTTTCCGGTCATCTAACCCATACATGCATCTGAGGTCACGACACGACTAGTCGACCCCGAACAATTAGAAGCGATAAGCTGCGTGCCTCGCAAAACCTGCGCCTAGTCTGCGCAAAGTACACACAATCTATCCTCATATCACAACACCCCATCCGGTGTTACTCAAACAGGCTCTTCTCTTCTCGGAGAGTCGTATCTCGATACAGTATCATAACTGGATCATCATACTGTCGCCTCTTTACCTCCTCAATGACGGAAGACTCGGCAACCTCTCGGATCCAAACTTCATTCACCTTGGAAACCAATAATCGAACCCCTCGGCTCGGTAGCTGATGAATCTCACGGACCACGTCCTGTTTATCTGGCTGCCCATCTGACAGACTACCCATAGATCCACGACTAAGAGTATCTGTAACTGTCTTGGCTTTCCTCAGATGGTATAGGATATCAATATCACAATCCTTGGGTAACTCTAACCACCGCCTCTGTCGCAAATTCAGCTACCTCTGTCTGAAGATATACCGGAGGCTCTTGTGGCCTGCACAAATATCCACATGAAGTCTATATAAGGAATGCCTCCAAATTTTCAAGATACGATTAACTGCCGCCTACTCTAAATCGTGAGTAGCATAATTCCTTTCATGTTTCCCTAACCGCCGGGAAAACATAGGCTCTAACCTTATCGTGTTGCGTCAGCACGCAACCCATCCAAACACTCAAAATATTACCATAATAACCTAACCTCCTAGTCTCTCAGGGGGGGTTAGGACTGTAGTCGTTGTCAACTTATTTTCCAATAACTAGAAGCCTTCCTCAAACCTGCGAAATATTCGGGCACCCTTAATCTCAATTATGGTTCCTGTTTCCCTTTCTCTGTTGCAACTCAACTTGGTCACTAACTTAGATTTTATCCCTTTGCCACGTGGCTAAGACTTCACAATCACAATTTAGGGGGGAGATTTCCTTGATCTTGTCAAGTAGTAAACTGATTATTCTATCTCAGCTCGTAGAGTTTATAGTCAGGTGTTCAACCTCCATTCATGGTATTACATAATCCAATTACTTGTCAAGATTTCTTATCGTTCGAGTGTCTACTCGTCTTTCCTGTATAAGTTATTTCAAGTTGTCACGGGTCCTCACCCTCTGTATTTCCTTACTATCTTTCTCGTCAGTACAGACACTACCACCTTTTCTCGAGGTGTTCTTACTGCTCATTATTTACTAATGGTCTTTACACTGGTCTGGGGTAATCATATCTCGTGCAACTTACATAACCACAGTTGTATTCTCTTTATCATTATGGTCATAACCTTACCTTATGCTTATTATTAGCAAAAGTATTTCTATCTTGATTCATAATCGTACAGTTTCATATATGTGTACTACCTTCATTTTTATCCTTATGACACTTCCTCGACCATTTCGTAATGTCGTTCTTAATTACCCCAACACAATACATTTCTCACGGTTATCTAAAATCAGAACCTATGGCATGGCGATCATCAAGACCTTACGGTCTCCATTCCTTCGTCTAACAAACATGGGTACACTGACCCATGTCGTAAATCTGTCCTTTACGTGGGAGAGAACTTATCTCCTTTCTTAAACTTTACTTGGAGTCACAACCTAATCACGGGGTCCTCGCGGTCTGTAAATATCTAATCATCACGCACCGCCTTAAAGTCGTGTAGATTTTCAAAACCTACCAAATATGTCTTCTGTTTTCCACAGGCAACACTCGTACTTATCTTAATCTTGCTTGCGCGCTATCCTGAACTTATTCGGGAGGTCGTTGCCACGACCGCCACACCAAACCAACTCCAAGTACCTCGAGGGCACTTAACATAAAATTCCTTCAAATTCCAGATTAATTACCTACGCATTAATTTATCCCAAATGAACAAGTCACATGGACTTATTAAAATCAACAATGTCAAAGAAGGAAGGATAATTCACGGTTACCACCACTTCTCTTCCTTTCCACCACGATAAACTGCACGGAAGCGTACCGAATCAATCTCTATCTGTATTCCACGTTGGCATAACAAGAGGCCAACTAGCACGTACTCATAATGACCTCAATGCACGCCACACTTGATTCGCTAGGTCTGCTGAGGTCCAACGATCGTATCGTTACCGTGGTATTATCTACCCGCTCGGCTACCACCCAACACTCACGGGTGTAGTCACCTCAAAAGGTCCTCATGGATTCGGGCTCCATTTCTTTACACTTGGTTGCTCTCTTTCTTGGTCGTACTCTTCCGTCCAAACTTATTCTAGCGTCGTGCATAGCCTTCCCGGATTCGGGCCTCGATCTTTTGGAGTTACTATTCTAAACAACATAAGGCCATTTCCTGCTCACAACCTGGTTCCGGTGGAATGCGTCCACGAACGTAAAATGATTAACTAGACTGGGCGCGCACCTCGTGACCACTGTCGCGTGGCGGGACTACTACCCGATCCCATTCCATTTCAAGCTATGGGGCGACCCTTAATAGGTCCTCAACTCGACTCGGCGTCGCACTTAACTCTTATCCTTGATCTGTCTTAACCTTTTACTACCCGAGAAGGCCTTATATACCTAAGGTCTCGGTGGTTATCAACATTCTTAGGCTCGCAATTTCCATGCTCCACGCCTACCTTATCAGTCCCCCCGTAAACGGGTACAAAAAATTCTCGTAATACCATAATCGTGTTGTCTTGACCACAACAACCATACTTACTTCTTACGGATCTCATCCGTACCATTTTCTTAATCATACTACGTAGCTCAATCTATCAACATAGTCTTCCATTCATTCCCTTAATAATAACTTCTTAAGGGTTCATTTCTTCTCGAATGACTCATCATCTAAGTATCTCAAATTAGTACGTAAAACCTTACTGAGAGTCCATTAACAGTTCCTACCTTCCCGGTATTTATTTAGTCCTTACCAAATCCTGGTAACCTAAAACCATTCTAGGCAACACGCGTCCGACCCTCATACATAAATCCGTATAGCTGTATGTCACAATACCAACTATACTACAACATTACCTACCTGGATACGCAATCCACATAATCTTTCCTGGGTCACTGCTGCCTTTCTCGCAGCTGCAAACAACATAACTTGTTAGGGAGAGACGACCCTAAACACACAGCTCTATCGCACGATCTTAGAGTGAGAAGAATGGAAACCAATCCTAAATGTCCTGTAGCCTCCTGATTATAGATGTGGTGCACAACACATCGATAATCAAGACTCTACTAGACACGGTATGTAGACACTTTCCGAGGACTAACTGCTCTGATACCACTTTTGTCACGACCCAACCCCGGGCCCGCGACTGCTGCCCTACCTGGGCACCCCTTTCAGGTATACATCAGAGAATAGCAGCGGAACATACACAACTCTAAAAATAAAAATCATACTTAGACAGTAGACATCAACCGGCTAGCCGATAAGGCCGCCTTTCGTAACATGTACATAATACAAAATTTAAGACAGTACATCTTTGTTCTTACAAACCCAATCCACCAATGTGACTACATACCTCTAAGAATAACAACTTTGGCGGGACAGGGCCCCGCCATACCCCTGAATGTACAACAACCGACAATACCAGGGATAAGCCTCGAAATAAAGGAGCTTCTCAACATTGACAGTGATCCTAAGAGTGAGGATCTGTTATACCCGTAGTTGCGGTATGTATGTGAGGACGTCACGTCGAATCTGGCAGAAATTTTGAAAGAAAGAAAGATGTGAGTTTTGGCGGAAAAGTTTCAGGTTATTTGTGAAGAAAAAGGTTCGTTAATGGAATTGGATTCCCAGTTTGGTATTTGGACTTCATAGATTATATTAGAATTTTGAGATTTTATTTTGGAAATGGTCACGTGGGGCCACGGGAGAAATTCTGGTTTTGTAGGGCCCGCTTTGTTTTGAGATTTCCATTATTTTGGATATTTTCGGAAGACGAAATATTGCAGGCGAATCGGGGCGACACGTGTCACCCCATATGGCACCCTTGGCGATTTTACATTTGTGCACAACACGGTTAGAGTCGTTCGGCGAAACGTTTGCGTAACTTGCGAAGGAAAATTCCGGCTATGTCGTTTGTATTTTTGCGGATTTTTCAGAGGCGAAACATTCGGACCAACGGGAGGGTGACATGTGTCACCCTACGATGAAGCGTGCACTTGGCGTGACTGGAGTGAGGGCAAGTTGTGGTAGATATTTGTGTAGATATTTGTGAGGTTTTAAGGAGTAGGGTCTAGGGTGCACTTGGCTTGATCTTGGCCTTACACTTGCCTTGCACATGGCTTGATCTTGGCCGTTGGTTGGCTTTTGGTTTTGCTATAAATACCCCGGCAGAAGACTTCATTCGTCAAAAATGTTCCAAGTCTTGCTATCCTTCCTCTCCTCTTGTTTGACTCTCGTCCAAGAGCCCCCTCCTAGTTAAGGCCTTTGGCCGAGAGTCCCCTCCCCCTTTGTGGTGCTAGCCGTGGGGTACCCACTGCCTTAGTTGTTTCGTATAATACCCTCCTTGTGGTATTGAAATACTCCTAGTATTGTTATAATGCCCAAAATACCTTAGCCTTGTACCTTGTAGTATTCCAAAGATACCTCTTTCGTAGAGTCAGGAAATACTACCTTTTGTCCTTTAGTCTCAAACCGAAACCCTAAGGAAATCTTCATAGTTGGTTGAAGTATTTGAGTAGAAGTTAGTTAGAACTTCTAAGGGTTGTTTGGAGTGGTTTGGAGCGCGCGGATTGGGAGCTAAACCTTGCTCGGGATCGACATTATAACTTGGATAATTTTGGGCTTGTCGAGGTAATTATCTTGTCCTCTATTGTAATTGGAAGTTACATGTTTGTTAGAATATATAGTTGAAGTATCTGTATATGGAACTATACTTAGTATTCGGCAATGTCTTTTGACTTAAGCTGAAGAATAAAGCCCAGAACTGTATTTACATAGGGTGTATTGCGATGAGACTTGTGTAGTATTACTGAGTAGAATTGTACACGTCCGGGTAGACGTGTAAACCCCCCCCTGGTTGGCTTGGTAGCCGGCCTCGTTAGAGGAGGAGATTTACGCTGTTGCGGGGGGGGAGGTGCTGCCGAATTTTCTATAGAAAGATAGAAACTTGTGTTTTGGGGTTAATAGACGTTTTGACCTTTATAGGTGAAAGTACTAAGAGTAGCGTATTCTACTCAAGGAGTGGAAAGGGCTAGCAAGGTTGTAGTACTTGGAGCATTTTGCTTATTGTCGATAAATCGTCGCGAGGTATGTGAACCTCTTCCTATCTTTTCTAGCATGATTGTTGTGAACTATGTAGTACGGTAGACGTACATGTGCTAAGTGATTTGGTTGGTTTAAAACATAGGGTGTTATAATAGCTTTATGGGAAGTTAGTTATAACGACCTTATGTAAGTGAAAATGGTTTACTGATGTTAGAAGTTAAGAGACTTGATCTTATAAGATAAGAGACTTAACTTATTTGTTTTAATGTGGATGTTTGTGTGAAACCTCATTCGTGAGTAATGAGTACTTGGTTTTAAAGGGATAATGTTTCTTGATTTGGGAATCGAGAATGTGTATCGACAGGACCAACTGCGGCGTTAATAAAGGAAAATGTATTGAATAATGATGTGTTGTATTAAAACCGGTAGAAACCTCCATCCGCATGAAGCTAAGATAAGACAAAATGATATTACATTTTCTAGATCATGGCTTTGTAATAAGATCGTTATAAACAAGAATAAACTACTCGCATATATGACATATGTTACTCAATTGTTCTAAAAGGAATCAAGTGATTAAGTTTGGGAACTATGAAACCATTTGAAAATGAGAAGCTTGAGTAATTGAAACTAGGCAAGCTGGAACTTAGGAAAGAATGTTGTTACTTGGTCTTGAAAAGGAAGGTGGGTTGGTCATTCTAATACTACGTATCGGGTGACTTTTATAAAGAAATGGATCTCTTTTAAAAGAACTTAACGTATGTAGTACCTTGGGGTTAAAAACCGGACTTTGGCATAAAATGAAAGTACTTTGAGTTGTGTGAAACTTGCCTATGCTTGTTGTTGTGAAACTTGCCTATGCTTGTTGTTGTGAAACTTGCCTATCTTGTGATGATAGCCTTTGTTGTGCAAGTGTGGTATTTACGTATTCTGGCGTCTCTCGATAGAGGCGGTCGACTTATTGAGAACTTACTTGGGCGTCTTTGGCGGTGATGGAGAATTCCGGGTATGTTTCCATTTTGATTCTTGTCTTGTTGTTGATGTCACATGGACATATCTACCGTCTGAGTCGGGGCATGCGGCCGTGCGGTCGGGTTGATTACCCGATATATTGTTATTGTGGTTACATGGGCGTGTCTGCAGGTAGAATTCGGGGCATGTGGCCATGCGGCGGGGTTGATCACCCGATATATTATTGTTGATGTCACATGGGCGTGTCTACAGGTAGAATTAGGGGCATGTGGCCGTGGGGCATTGGTATTATTGTTGCATCATGGACATGTCTACCGATCACGAATTAGGGGCATGCGGCCGTGATGCGAACATGATTGATGTTGTGGGCGTGAGACCCATAGTTATATTTGAGTGATGACTTGAGGCGTGAGTCCTCGATCGACATGATCGCTTTTATGTTGTGAGCGTAGTTTGGTTATCATACATGTCTCCTGCTTTATATAGACTAGTATGATTTCATTCTGATATCTTTTCTGATTTCACATACTTGGTACTGTTATGTGACCTCGCCTTGAGGCTGCGTTCATCCGCAGTAGAGGTACATCGATCGTGGATCCCCGCTCTTAGGATCACGATTCAGCGTATTGGGAAGCTCCGTTTCTTGGAGGCTTATCTTTTAGTATGTGTTCCACGAGTTGTAGGTTCTTGTACATTCGGGGTATGGCGGGGCCACTGTCCGTCATAGTCGTTGTAAATCTTAAGTGCATGTAATCTTGTTGTGGGCGGGGTTGTAAAGGATTAAAGCTATTCGGAGTTTTATGTATATCTGAAGGCAACCGTTTTGGTTGCTTTATTATTATATCTCTTGTTTCATGACTCATGTTTTATTTTCCATGGTTTTCTCGATGTTGTATCACTAGGGTGCGGGATAAGGCACGATGCGGGCCGGGCAGTCGTTACAAAAGTGGTATCGAAGCGCTTAATCCTCGGAAAGTGTCTACGACCGTGTCTAGTAGAGTCTTGATTATCGATGTGTTGTGCACCACATCTATAATCGAGAGGCTGAGACATTTAGGATTAGTTTCCATTCTTCTCATTACGAGATCGTGCCTTAGAGTTGTGTTGTAAGTTGGACCCTCCAGCGTATCTCGTTTTACCGATTTATGCCTCCGCCGAGCAACCAGAGCCCGAAGGGCAAGGCAGCCGAGGGTGCCGCTAGTGAGATCTGAGAGAGTACGAGCGCGAGCCGGACAAGTACTGAGTTGTGCTTGACGGCGGGTTTTGTAGCGCCCTTGACCCAGTGAGTTTAGAGCGCGGCCGTGGGCGATGAGACTCTGAGACTGAGCCTCGGTCCGCGATGCAGGGCGGAGGAGATGGGTTACAAGAGATGGCGATTCTTGGCGAGTCGTGGCGGATATGAGATAAATGGAATCAGCCGATTCGATTCGAGCACGATGGTTCACCTCGAGCGAGATAGTTTGAGGCTACGGGACTTTACGAGTTGTAGCGCTTGAGTTTTATGGGTCGAGGCACGAGGATGATCCAGGAGTTCATCCGGCGATTCTGCCGGATCATGCGGGTGATCAAGGCTTGAGACCGAGTGCAGTGACCTTTGGTTCGCGACGGCTGCGTGATACCGCATGATCGATTGGTTTGATTCATGGGAGCTTTCGGGAGAGCATGCACCTCAGCGGTATGGGATGAGTTTTGGGGCTTTCTCACGCACTTCTTGCCTCGCGGATGAGGAGACGCGGTAAACAATTTTGATGCTTAGACGAAGCGGGCGTGCGGTTGGGAGTACAATGTGAAGTTCGACTCATTGGCGTGCGTCCCAGCGTTGGTAGCTAGTATGGAGGATCGAGTGCACCGATATGTTCTGAGGCTCGATGATTACATGTCGAGGCATGTTGAGTAGCCGCCCGGAGGCATGGACATTGCCGCGTGCGAGCTCATCTGGCTGGGATGTGAGGCACGGAGAGGTCGACGGAATGACCAAGATCAGCGAAGAGGGCGAGAACAACGAGGTCCTTTGGTGACTTTCGAGGCGGACCGCCTCAGAAGATACTAGTTTTGTACCTCCGCCATGCAGTGGTCCTCCACAACCTTGAGTATTCGGAGCGGTCGTGGGCTCGAGGTTGAGTTTCGCGGAAGTAAGGGTGTTGGCGGATCACGGTCACCCTACCTCGGTGTGGTCGATGTGGTAGACCGCATTTCGGGAGTGTCGTGGTGCGAGGAGCTAGTTATTTTTGCGGCCAGCAGGGCCATTTTGCGAACTGTCCGACCAAGGGTAGCACGGATGTTACGACTCGGCCCTACCGGATCGATGGTGGTTCATCGCCCTACGATTATGCGCCTGCAGTGGGCCTATGATTAGAGTGGAGCGGTAGCCAGTTTATCCTTAACCTCTAGAGTTTTGGTATGCTTGTTATGATGGTCTCATTATTATGTGCTATGTACGAATAGTGTTGTGTTAATTGTGAGTTAGAAAACATGCTTAGTAGGGAGGATACGTATGGGGGCATGGTAAGTGTGAACCTTAGACTATGTCACGACTGAGACCTTAGGGGTAAGGTCGTCTTGAGTTAAAGATTTATTTTTGACCCTTATCAGAGTAGTAGTATACGTGGGATTTATTTGTGTGATAAGTCCGTGGGTAGTGTGAGATGGAAGTGGTAGCTTTCATGATGTGAATTAGTAAGATTGTTCCGGATCGGGTAACAAGAGTTTGGCGCGGTTGGGGGTCGGGTTGAGGACCATTTGCGGGTCAACCCGTAACCCGGTTTGGGGTGGGGTCAGTTCTGGGTGGTCCCGCCAGGTGGTAGGGTCACGAGGATGCTAGGCCCAAGTTTGTGTGACCAACGTATGAGTTCGTGGACGCGTTCGACCAGAAGCGGTTCGTAAAGGCCGGGAATGGCCTTAAGGAAGTTGAGGTTAGTAAGATGACCAAGTTTGGAGGTAGTGACTCCAGAGATTTTCGGGAACGGAAGTAATGACTGAAGTATGGTACGTACTGGGAGAGTTCAAGTGTTCGAGAAGGGCACGAGTAAGGAGGAAGATAACGTGTGTTATCTCGTGGCCAAGCTGTGGCGTTGGCAACTTGTTAGAGGAACTTCATCGATATCCGTCTTGAGAAGGAACATTCGGGACGAATGTTTCTAAGGAGGGGAGAATGTTATACCCCGTAGTTGCAGGGTATGTATGTGAGGACGTACGTACGAGTCTGTGAAATTTTGAAAGAAAGAAAGATGTGAGTTTTAGTGGAAAAGTTTAGGTTATTTGTGAAGAAAAGGTTCGTTAATGGGAATTGGATTCCCGATTTGGTATTTGGACTTCATAGATTATATTAGAATTTTGAGATTTTATTTTGGAAATGGTCACGTGGGGCCCACGGGAGAAATTCTGATTTTGTGGGCAGCTTTGTTTTGAGATTTCCGGTATTTTGGATATTTTGGAAGACGAAATATTCAGGCGAATCGGGGCGACACGTGTCACCCCATGTGGCACCTTGGCGATTTACATTTGTGCACAACACCGGTTAGAGTCGTTTTTGGCGAAACGTTTTGCGTAACTTGCGAAGGAAAATTCGGCTATGTCGTTTTGTATTTTGCGGATTTTTCCGAGAGACGAAACATTACGGACCAACGGGAGGGTGGCATGTGTCACCTCACAATGGAAACATGTGGGCGTGACTGGCGGGTGGGCAAGTTGTGGTAGATATTTGTGTAGATATTTGTGAGGTTTTAAGGAGTAGGGTCTAGGGTGCACTTGGCTTGATCTTGGCCTTACACTTGCCTTGCACATGGCTTGATCTTGGCCATTGGTTGGCTTTTGGTTTGCTATAAATACCCCCTTGGCAGAAGACTTCATTCATCCAAAAATGTTCCAAGTCTTGCTATACTTCCCTCTCCTCTTGTTTGACTCTCGCCCAAGAGCCCCCTCCTAGTTAAGGCCTTTGGCGAGGAGTCCTCCCCGCTTTGTGGTGCTAAGGTAGGGTACCCACACTAGCCTAGTTGTTTTCGTATAATACCCTCCTCGTGGTATTGAAATACTCCTAGTATTGTTATAATGCCCAAAGTACCTTAGCCTTGTACCTTGTAGTATTCCAAGATACCTCTTTACGTAGAGTCAGAAATACTACCTTTTTCCTTTTAGTCTCAAACCGAAACCCTAAGGAAATCTTCATAGTTGGTTGAAGTATTTGAGTAGAAGTTGGTTAGAACTTCTAAGGGTTGTTTGGAGTGGTTTGGAGCGCACAGAGTGGAGCTAAACCTTGCTCAGGATCGACATTATAACTTGGATAATTTTGGGCTTGTCGAGGTAATTATCTTGTCCCTCTATTGTAATTGGAAGTTACATGTTTGTTAGAATATATAGTTGAAGTATACTGTATATGGAACTATACTTAGTATTCGGCAATGTCTTTTGACTTAAGCCTGAAGAATAAAGAACTGAACTGAACTGTATTTACATAGGACTGTATTGCAGTAGACTTGTGTAGTATTACTGAGTAGAATTGTACACGTCCGGGTAGACGTGTAAACCCCCCCCTGGTTGGCTTGGTAGCCGGCCTCGTTAGAGGAGGAGATTCTGTTGTGGGGAGAGTCTATGAATTTTCTATAGAAAGATAGAAACTTGTGTTTTGGGGTTAATAGACGTTTTGACCTTTATAGGTGAAAGTACTAAGAGTAGCGTATTCTACTCGAGGAGTGGAAAGGGCTAGCAAGGTTGTAGTACTTGGAGCATTTTGCTTATTGTCGATAAATCGTCGCGAGGTATGTGAACCTCTTCCTATCTTTTCTAGCATGATTGTTGTGAACTATGTAGTACGGTGAGCGTACATGTGCTAAGTGATTTGGTTGGTTTAATTCATATGGTGTTATAATAGCTTTATTGTCAGTTAGTTATAACGACCTTATGTAAGTGAAAATGGTTTACTGATGTTAGAAGTTAAGAGACGTGATCTTATAAGATAAGAGACTTAACTTATTTGTTTTAATGTGGATGTTTGTGTGAAACCTCATTCGTGAGTAATGAGTACTTGGTTTTAAAGGGATAATGTTTTACGATTTGGGAATCGTAATGTGTCGACAGGACCACCTGCAGCGTTAATAAAAGGAAAATGTATTGAATAATGATGTGTTGTATTAAAACCGAGAAACCTCCATCCGGTAGAAGCTAAGATAAGACAAAATGATATTACATTTTCTAGATCATGGTTTCTTTGTAATAAGATCGTTATAAACAAGAATAAACTACTCACATATATGACATATGTTACTCAATTGTTCTAAAAGGAATCAGTGATTAAGTTTGGGAACTATGAAACCATTTGAAAATGAGAAGCTTGAGTAATTGAAACTAGGCAAACCTGGAACTTAGGAAAAGAATGTTGTTACTTGGTTTTGAAAAGGAAGGTGGGTTGGTCATTCTAATACTACGGTATCGGGTGACTTTTATAAAAGAAATGGATCTCTTTTAAAAGAACTTAACGTACGTAGTACTTTGGGGATAAAACCCGGACTTTGGCATAAAATGAAAGTACTTTGAGTTGTGTGAAACTTGCCTATGCTTGTTGTTGTGAAACTTGCCTATGCTTGTTGTTGTGAAACTTGCCTATGCTTGTGATGATAGCCTTTGTTGTGCAAGTGTGGTATTTCTGTGTTACCGCGTCTCTCGATAGAGGGCCGTCGACTTGTTGAGAACTTACTTGGACGTGCTGGCAGTGATGGAGAATTCCACGGGTATGTTTCCATTTTGATTACTGTCTTGTTGTTGATGTCACATGGACATGTCTACACCGATGCAGTATTCCGGGGGCATGCGGCCATGCGGTCGGGTTGATTACCCGATATATTGTTATTGTGGTTACATGGACGTGTCTGCAGGTAGAATTCGGGCATGTGGCGTGCGGCGGGGTTGATCACCCAAGATATTATTGTTGATGTCACATGGGCGTGTCACACCGAGGTAGAATTCGGGGCATGTGGCCATGGCATTGGTATTATTGTTGCATCATGGACATGTCTACACCGACGCAGAGTCGGGGCACGCGGCCATGACGCGAACATGATTGATGTTGTGGGCGTGAGACCCATAGTTATATTTGAGTGATGACTTGAGGCGTGAGTCCCCGATCGACATATCGCCTTTTATGTTGTGAATCGTAGTTTGGTTATCATACATGTCTCCGCTTTATATAGACTAGTATGATTTCATTCTGATATCTTTCTGATTTCACATACTTGGTACTGTTATCGACCTCGCCCGGGGCTGCGTTCATCGCAGTAGAGGTACATCGGTCGTGGATCCCGCTCTTAGGATCACGATTCAGCGTATTGAAGCTCCGTTTCTTGGAGGCTTATCTTTGTATGTGTTCCACGAGTTGTAGGTTCTTGTACATTCGGGGTATGGCGGGGCCCTGTCCGTCATAGTCGTTGTAAATCTTAGAGGTGCAGAATCTTGTTGTGGGCGGGGTTGTAAAGGATTAAACTGCTCGTGTTTTATGTATATACTGAAACCGCGTTTTGGTTGCTTTGTTTATTATTATATCTCTTGTTTCATGACTCATGTTTTATTTTCCGCCGGTTTTCTCGATGTTGTATCACTAGGGTGCAGGATAAGGCACGATGCGAACCAGGCGGTCGTTCTGAGATCAACAACACAGTACTCTACTGGCGTGAACGCATGACCCAGAAGGAGGTCGATAACATGTACCAAATATGTGGCTGAAATCAGTCAGAATGAAATCATAAGTCTATAATAAAACTGGAGACATGTACGATAACTCAATTAACAGTACACTGTGCCTTACTAACAATGAGAGTAAAAAAGAGTATACTTTACTGCATAAAAATAGGAGGCTCATGATCAAAGCAGGGCCACCCGCCCGCAGTATCATTAAGCAATCCTACTCCTGAGACTATTTCACCCGCAAGGGTCGTATGGACCCGTATGAGGTATTCCTCGCAAAGAATGTATCCGCCCGCATAGGTCGTGTAGACCCGCATGAGGTATTCCTCGCATAGGACTGGTCCGCCCCGCATGGGACTATTTCACTCGCATAAGCCCTTTCGGACCCGCATGAGGTATTCCTCACATCATGGGTAGCAAATCCACGGAATATACAAATGCCACAAACCCGGGGAATGACCCCGTAATGAATAATATATCACTAGCACAAACCGGCTATCATACATAACATAAGCACTACCGGCTTACCATACATAACATAAGCGCTACCGGCTTACCATACATAACATAAGCAAGTTAAGAAATCCCCTAACTTCTTATTAGTCTTATACATGTACACTCTCATTTTAGTTTACTTAAGGCACTAACATGTCATTATAAAAATCCGGGAATTTAACCCAAAGTACTACGTACTTCTACTCTTTTAAAATGACTTTTTTTCATACAAAACTACCAAGATACTAATAACCATAGTATCAAGTCATAACTACTTTTCAAGACAAGTCACAATACCTTTTAGAAATACAATTATAGGCTTCTAAATCAAGTGACTTCTTCCTTTTAAAACTTTAAGCAATTGATGCCTTTAAATCAATTTGCCTTTCATTATTTCAAGTCATTTATCATACTTAAATTACTTAGAGTAAATCACTCTTTTTTTAACCTTCCATAAAGCTATTATAACCAACTTTCCATAAAGCCGTTATACTAGCTTTATACCTTAGAAACTTACATTCTTCTTTATTACCAAGAGACTTAAACTTTCCAACAAAACAAGTATCAAAAATACTTTCAACATACTTAAAGTCTCTTAACTTTTGAAAACCAAGATATCCTTAATATTTAAACAAGTGAGTTGATTCCCTAACTCAACCAACTTGGACATTCTTAAAATAAGCCAAGGATATCAAATGGACTAGATTGTCAAAATCTTGTACGTCTACCGTACTATACATTTACAACTTATTCATGCTCAAGAGATAAGAAAGTTCCACATACCTCTTCGGTTCAATCCACTTGCCAAGTCCAACGTATACATCACGAACCGACTGGGCACATGAGGCCCTACAGGCACCCTTCTAATCATACAACATAATAAACTGCGGAAGATAAATAACACACTTTTTTTTTAAAACCAAGGCCAAGCCGATAAGGCTGCCATAATCATAAAAATTACCCGAAAGGGTCTACACTGTTTAACAATGTAAAAACAACTCTAGCCAGTCCAAATTACGGATGAATACGGACTTAAGATTTGAACAAATACTATGATGGGACAAGGCCCCGCCGTACCCCTGAATATACATAGCCATGACAACTCCGGAACATTGGAGCCATCTCAAAATGCTGAATCAGGATCCTAAGCTCGCGGATCCACAACTGTGTACCTAAACCTGCGGACATGAACGCAGCCCCCCGAAAGGGGTCAGTACAACAGGTACCGAATATGGAACGGAAAATAAGGTACAGTAAACAAATCATAACTGTACAAAAGAATGACAGGGGCAAGTATAAAAAGGGTACATACCAGATCCTACCGTGTCATTACCATCTCGTGAACTTAATCGTACCTTATTATCTTTTCCCATTTTTCAATAAAAGTTATAGTCACTTTCTTACGTACATACTTAGGAAAAATCGTCAAGTTCATTACCATATAACTTACTTACCTTGCATAACATAAACCGGCCCTTTATGGAGGGACGCCTATACTGCCCGGCCCAATCTGGGACGCGATAAAGTCACATAGTCTGCCCATAAAGGTATACTGCCCGGCCCAATCCTGGTGTCACGACCAACCGCCCGTGGATAGTGTCTTACCGCACCCTAGTGATACAACATCGAGTAATCGGAACATAAAACAAGACATGAAAATATTATGAAGTAAGAAACGATGTCGGAGAAAACTTGCCTTACGGCATATATATAAATCAATTTTAAAACGAGCGATATCCCATTACAACTCGCCTACAACAAGATTACATGGACTTCTAAGAATGATACGACAACAATGGCGGGCCCCGCCATACCCCGAATGTAAATACCTACAACGACAGGGACTATACCACCGATAAGCCTCCGAGAAACGGAGCTTCCCATCTGAATGTGACCCGAGAACTAGGATCAACGGCGGTGTACCTCAACTGCGGCTTAACGCGGCCCCAAGGAGAGTCAAGACAACAGTACAAAGTATGAAATCAAAATATCAGAAATGAAATCATAATAGTCTATAAAGCAGAGACATGTATGATAACCAAACTACGATTCACAATAAATAGCATATGTCAAGTCGTGGACTCACGCCTCAAAGTCATCACTCAAATGTAACTATGGGTCTCACGCCATAACATCAATCATGCGTGGAATACCTTCGCCACCGCTAGCTTTATGATATAAAACACCAAGAAATACACATGAACACGTGTCCCACTGTGTCCTAATAAAACGACATGGTAAGTACGAAGGCATAACCGACTACTAACACCCGCGGTACTAACGTGGTCATAAATCGTATCATGATATCTGTCTGCATCCGTACATGATCAAAGCCGTCACCGCGCGAGATCAAATGTGCGCGTCTAGCCCCGGAACTCTCGTAGCTCGCATAGGCCAACCTCATAGGCCGCGTGAGGTATTCTCGCATCGAGGGTAGCTACTCCCGGCATCGCCCGGACTCGCGATCCGCATGGCCAAAGACCGCATGACCACAAGGGCGCAAACTAACACGGAACTCCGTAGTTCGCATGGATCCCCGGACCCGCATGAGGTATTCTCGAATCATGGTCCTGCATCACCGAGTCTACCCGCGTGGAGGCGCCTTAACCTCCGGAAGTAAGTCAAGGTGAGTGGTACAATACCAACATAACGGCTGAGAGTCAAACAACTTTAAGAGCAGTCGAGGGAAAACCCCCTTTACACAAAACATCACAAGATACTTACACACGTAGCATCCTAGCATGTTTACTTATCAAATCAACAAGAAAGTATTACAAGGCTATCACAAACCAACACAATCAAGTTATACACACAAGGTACATTCTAATATATGATTAAGAAGATCGGGTATCTATTCCCAAAGTACTTCATACATTATCTTTTAAAAGATACGTTACGTTTACAAAAGTCACACAATACCCGTAGTATATGAAAATAGAGTGATTATCTTTTGAAGTAAATCAAAACACTTCTCTTCGTAAAATCAAGTAACAACATTCTTTTCCAAATGTTTCAAGTTTGCCTAATTTCAATTACTCAAGTTTCTCATTTTCGAAAGGTTTCGTAGTTCATAATTTTAATCACTTAATGATATAATTCTCCTTAAAAGCAATTTGAGAAACATATGTACGTGATTGAGTAGGTTATTCTTGTTTATAACAATCTTATTTAAGCGACCATGATCTAGGAAATGTAACATCATTTTGTCTCATCTTAGTTTCTATGCGGATGGAAGTTTCTACCGGTTTTAATAATACTTAATCACAAAACATTTCCTTTTATTAACGCTGCAGTGGTTTGTCGATACACATTCTGATTTCCGAACTCAGTAAAACATTCTTAAGCCGTTATACCTAACTTCCCATAAAGCTAGTATAACTCTTAAGTTTTCAAAAACTAAGTATTACTCTTCTTTCAAAATGATTCAAAATCTTTTGAAATACTTCAAGTTCTTTATTATCACATAACCAGCCAGTTATAGTTCAAATCAGTTACCTTATAAAAACCATAAGTATTTTCTTACATACATAAAGTCGTTATAACCAACTTCCCATAAAGCCGCTTATAACACTTTATGTTTTAGACCAATCAAATACATTTAACACGTATGCGTCACCGCATTACATAGTTACACGCATATCATGCTAGAAGAGATAGGAAGAGGTTCACATACCTCGCGACGATTATCGACTAATAGCAAAACGCCCAAGTACCTCAAACCGCCATTACTCCTTAAGCCAAGTAGATCGCGCCACGCATAGTACTTCAACCTATAAGGCCACAAGGCGCTTTATTAACATCTAGGTCCGATCGTAGAACATTCTACGAAAATTGGTGAAGACCTCCCCGCAACCGCGTAAATCTCCTCCTCTATCGAGGCCGGCTATCAAGCCAACCAGGGGGGGGGGGGGTTTATACATCTAACCGGACGTGTACAATTCTACTTCACAGTAATGCTACACAAGTTCATCAGAATACAGTCCGATGTAATTACAGTTCAGTTCTCTTCTTTAAATTCAGGCTTAAGTCAAAAGACATTGCCGCACAATTATGTTCAGTTCTATATATAGTATACTTCAACTATACATTCCTACAACATGTAATTTCCAATTACAATAGAAGGTCAAGAGTGTTTACCTCGATAAGCCCAAAATTATCCGAGTTTAAATGTCGATCCTGAGTAAGGTTTAGCTCCTACTCCGTGCGCTCCGACCCGCTCCAAACAACCCTTAGAAGTTCTAACCAACTTCTACTTATACTCCAACCAACTATGGAGATTTTCCAGGGTTTCGGTTTTGGATCGTGGGAAGTATAATAGTATTACTGGCTTTTCGGATCGATATCACCCTAGAATACTACAAGGTATACGGCTAAGGTAATTTGGGTATAACAACACTACTTTTGAGAGTATTTCTACCACGAGGGGGGGTATATAGACGAGACAACACCACAAGGGGGGGGTGTATACCCCTCGGCCTACCCACTGGGGGTGCTCGGCCAAGGGGAAGGGCTCGGCCAAGGGGCCTCATTAGGGGGAGGACGAGACAACCACTCCAAAGGGAAGCTCTCAAGACTTTAGAAAAGTTTAGGAATGGATGAACAAGTCTTCCAAGTGTGGGTATTTATAGGACAAGCCAAGGCCAACCATGGCCAAGATCATGCCAAGTGCATAGCAAGTGTAGGCCAAGATTCACCCATGTGTCCTTAACCAACTAACACACAAATATCCTACCTAACCGCGACAAAATGGCCAATTTCGCCACCTTACCGCCCACACTCCACCAATGAGAGGGTGCAAGTGGCGCCTCTTGTTGGTCCAACACGTTCGCCTCTCGGAAAAATCCGCAAAAATTAGAAATGACATAGCCGGAATTTTCCCTTCGCAGTTATGTAAAACGTTTCGTCGAAAAAACGACTTAATCGGGTGTTCAACAAATAATTTTCGCCAAGCCACTTTAAAGCCCAAACTTTTCTACGCACGCCCTACGCATATACTCCGAAATACGGGGTATAACATTCTCCCTCTTAGAAACATTCGTCGAATGTTCTTTCTAAGTCTCAAACAAACGCGCCAAGATAGTCTTCACTACTATACTTACGAACGATCTGCCACACCGCCACGTAAACATCTGCGCAAATTCTTACATCCAAGTCCACGAGGAATCACCTCTAACATCACCACAAATACCTCTCGGGTCTAAAATATACCTTTCGCACCTTCTCCTTACAAAAGAAATGGTCACATCTATGCTCGCCCCTACATGCTCGCTTCTCCCTTTACTCGTCGTGATACCACTTTTGTCACTTTGCGCGAGGTTCTAGTGTCACTCCGCGACCTAACAAAAGGTACCGTCTGCATGCGATCCTCGAGGTCGTGACACTCGAACTCTTACCACATTTCGAGCATCGTCAGCTTTCCAAAACTCGGGTTACTATCTCTAACGTGGTCATCATTAATCGGGAACACTGATGGATCTCCGATACTTTCCCGATCATAACAATACGAAAGACCGGGACATCGCTTCCTAAGTCGGACGACAAATGCTAACATATAGTCAACTGCCTATTCTTCACATGAACTCAAAGGGCCCAAAGTAACTCCTGCTAAGTTCCTCTCGCTTCCAAAACTCGTCACACCCAACCCGGTGGTATTTTCAAGAAGACCACTGGTCAACTCGAACTCTAAGCGTCGTCGCCGATTATCCGCGTGATTTCTCCGAGCCGCTGAACCTCTTCTAGATAAGCTTTACCCCATCCACATCAATGGAACAAGTCAACCAACTATCTGAATCTTGCCAACATCGAACCAATCGACCGGCGACTTACACATCCGCCCCTACAAGGCTCCATAAGGCGACATCCGAACACTGAAATGGTAGCTTAAACACTCCCTCAACAGGAGACAACAATCCTCACAACTACCCCTGAAATCCACACGCCCAGAGGCGAACGCGATTCGAGACTCACCTGAGTTCTTAACCCTGCTTGGTAAAACTTCCAGAAACAAAAACAGCCGTACCCTGGGCTCCACTGTCTGTCATAAGGTGAAGGTAGGCACCCCGTGCAGCCTTACAACCTTTCTGATAAAACAACACTGCCGAGTAAACGGTCTTTGCTAGAAGACAAGACGGCTGACCTCCTCGGCCCGACTACTGGTCGATTGCATCCACGAACTCGTACGCTGGTTAACTAAACTTGGGACTAACACCCTCATAACCCTAACCCAAAGCGGGACCACCACAAACTGACCCCACCACCATACAGGCCGCGGGTTGACCCGCAACGTGGCCTCAACCCGACCCGGCAACGCGCAAGACATTAGCTCCCCGATCCGGAACAATCTCTCTAATCATGTTACGAAAACCTAGCGGTATTCTTAGCTCAACTACCCTCTTTCATTCCACACTACTAAGGGACCTATCCCAAACATAGCTCACGTGCACTATGCACTCCGATAAGGATCAAACAAAACACTACACCTTTACTCGAGATGGCATTACCTCTATGGTCTTCACGTATAAAGCTCTAAGGCTTACACTTTCTCTATCCCCCAAATCTTACTTGGTTAACTAACCAAGCTTTCTAATCACAATAACATAGCACTTATGATATACCCATCTTATCACACATACAGATCTCTAGAGGGTTAAGGATATATCTATATCTACTGCTTCACTCCCCTTAGTCGTTCTAATCAAACCGCCTGAGTGGCAGCTAAGGGAGGATGACGAACTACCCACCGATCCTGAAGGCTAAGTCCTCCTACTAGGACATCCTTTCGACACATGGCCCTGACGGCCGCAGGTAAAACAAGTACCAACTAAAAGACGACATTCCCCGGGATGACGTCACACCGCGGAATACCGAGGAACATCAATCCGGCCGGAACCTACGATGTAGCCGTGAACGGAAGCTCGGAGCTCGACCAACTCTGCATACCCCGAACGTCCCGAACCCGTGGAGGACCTTTCGCATCGGTGGATGTGCATAATCTAATCACGGTGAGGTGACTCGCCTAAAGTTACCAAATGACCTTGCCGCTCGCCCTCTTCTCGCCTTCGTTAACCTGCCGATCTCTACGCCTCTCGGCTGCGCGCATAAGCCCGCATACGTGCCATGCTCAAGCCTAATCGAAGAATTACTCTTGTACAACCCTCTTAGATAGTCATCAAAACTCGCGTACATCGGTATACACTGGCAACAAATCCATAGCTAATGCAGGTCGCTTCTTTGAAATCTCTATTCTCTGCTCCGTGGCCGTGAACTGGTACATATATCATGGCGCAGCAGGCGCGCCGCCGTGCTAAACTCTCTGGGCCGTGACGTAGCATAACTCCCGAATGAAGCACCTAACTCGGTGATGGTTGGGCTGTGCCTCGTAACCCTCTATACTCTACTCGCCTCCTGGCTGCGCCTCTGGGCCGGGTTTGCCCTACGCGAGGCATAGCGGTAAGAAAGAAATACATTAGAGGTCCAACTTACAACGGCTCTAAGGCACGATCTCGTAGTGAGAAGAATAGAAACCAATCCTAAATATCCTATAGCCTCACGATTATTGGTGTGGTGCACAACACACCGATAATCAAGACTCTACTAGATACGGTCGTAGACACTTTCCGAGGATAACCTGCTCGATACCACTTTTGTCACGACCGAACCGGGCGTGGATCGTGCCTACCGCACCCTAGTGATACAACATCGAGTAATCAATGAACATAAAACAAGACATGAAAATATTATGAAGTAAACGATGTCGGAGAAAACTTGCCTTACGGCATATATATAAATCAATTTTAAAACCGACGATTCATCCATTACAACTCGCCACAACAAAGACTACGGACTTCTAAGAATGATACGACAACATGATGGCGGACAGGGCCCGCCATACCACGAATGTAAATACCTACAACGATAGGGGACTATACCACCGATAAGCCTCGGAGAAACGGAGCTTCCCATCTGTCGCGTGACCCGAGAACTAGGATCAACGGCGGTGTACCTCAACTGCGGCATGAACGCAGCCCGAAGCGAGGTCAAGATAACAGTACCAAGTATGTGAACGAAAATACGTAAATGAAATCATAATAGTCTATAAAGCGGGAGACATGTATGATAACCAAACTACGATTCACAATAAATAGCGTCATGTCAAGTCGAGGACTCACGCCTCAAAGTCATCACTCGAAATGTAACTATGGGTCTCACGCCCATAACATCAATCATGCGTGGAATACCTTCCTCACCGCCGCGCTTTATGATATAAAAGCACCAAGAAATACACATGAACACGTGTCCCACGTGTCCTAATAAAACAAGACAGGGGTACTGAAGGCATAACCGGCTACTAACACCCACAGTACTAACGGTCATAAATCGTATCATGATATCTGTCTGCACCGTCACATGATCAAAGCCGGTCACTCGCCCGCGATATCAAATGTGCGTCTAGCCTCGAACTCTCGTAGCTCGCATAGGCCAACCTCATAGGCGCGTGAGGTATTCCTCGCGTCGAGGGTAGCTACTCCCAGCGTCGCCCCGGACTCGCATCGCGTGGCCCACAAGACCGCATGACCACGCGGCGCAAACTAACACGGAACTCCGTAGTTCCGCATGGATCCCCGGACCCGCATGCAGGTATTCTCGAATCACGGTCCTGCATCGCCGAGTCTACCGCGTGGAGGCGCCTTAACCTCGGAGTAAGTCAAGGTGAGTGGTACAATACCAACATAACGGTGAGAGTCAAACAACTTTAAGCGCAATGAGGAAAACCCCTTTACACAAAACATCACAAGATACCGACACACGTAGCATCCTAGCATGTTTACTTATCAAATCAACAAGAAAGTATTACAAGGCTATCACAAACCAACACAATCAAGTTATACACACAAGGTACATTCTAATATATGATTAACAAGATCGAGTATCTATTCCCAAAGTACTTCATACATTATCTTTTAAAAGATACGTTACGTTTACAAAGTCACACAATACGTAGTATATGAAAATAGAGTGATTATCTTTTGAAGTAAATCAAAACACTTCTCTTCGTAAAATCAAGTAACAACATTCTTTTTCAAATGTTTCAAGTTTGCCTAATTTCAATTACTCAAGTTTCTCATTTTCGAAAGGTTTCGTAGTTCATAATTTTAATCACTTAATGATATAATTCTCCTTAAAAGCAATTTGAGAAACATATATCCGATACGTGAGTAGGTTATTCTTGTTTATAACAATCTTATTTAAGCGACCATGATCTAGAAATGTAACATCATTTTGTCTCATCTTAGTTTCTATGCAGATGGAAGTTTCTATCGGTTTTAATAATACTTAATCACAAAACATTTCCTTTTATTAACGCTGCAGTGGTTTGTCGATACACATTCTGATTTCCGAACTCAGTAAAACATTCTTAAGCCGTTATACCTAACTTTCCATAAAGCTAGTATAACTCTTAAGTTTTCAAAAACTAAGTATTACTCTTCTTTCAAAATGATTCAAAAATCTTTTGAAATACTTCAAGTTCTTTATTATCACATAACCAGCCAGTTATAGTTCAAATCAGTTACCTTTTAAAAACCATAAGTATTTTCTTACATACATAAAGCTGTTATAACCAACTTCCCATAAAGCCGCTATAACACTTTATGTTTTAGACCAATCAAATACATTTAACACATGTACGTCTACCGTACTACATAGTTACACGCATATCATGCTAGAAGAGATAGGAAGAGGTTCACATACCTCGCGACGATTATCGACTAATAGCAAAACGCTCCAAGTACCTCAAACCGCCGGCTACTCCTTAAGCCAAGTAGATCGCGCCACGCATAGTACTTCAACCTATAAGGCCACAAGGCGCTTATTAACATCTAGGTCTAATCGTAGAACATTCTACAGAAAATTCGGCAGCACCTCCCCCCCCCCGCAACCGCGTAAATCTCCTCCTCTATCGAGGCCGGCTATCAAGCCAACCAGGGGGGGTTTATACATCTAACCGGACGTGTACAATTCTACTTCACAGTAATGCTACACAAGTCTACTGTAATACAGTCCTATGTAATTACAGTTCAGTTCTCTTCTTTAAATTCAGGCTTAAGTCAAAAGACATTGCCGCACAATTATGTTCAGTTCTATATATAGTATACTTCAACTATACATTCCTACAACATGTAATTTCCAATTACAATAGAAGGTCAAGAGTGTTTACCTCGATAAGCCCAAAATTATCCGAGTTTAAATGTCGATCCTGAGCAAGGTTTAGCTCTTACTCCGTGCGCTCAGGCCAGCTCAAACAACCCTTAGAAGTTCTAACCAACTTCTACTTATACTCCAACCAACTATGGAGATTTTCCTTAGGGTTTCGGTTTTGTGACTGACGGGAAGTATAATAGTATTACGGGGCTTTTCGTATCGATATAACCTTAGAATACTACAAGGTATACGGCTAAGGTAATTTGGGTATAACAACAATACTTTTGAGAGTATTTCTACCAAGAGGGGGGGTATATATACGAGACAACACCACAAGGGGGGGTGTATACCCCTCGGCCTACCCCACTAGGGGGGGGTGCTCTCGGCCAAGGGGGGGAAGGGGCTCTCGGCCAAGGGGGCCTCACAAGGGGGAGGACGAGACAACCACTCCAAAGGGGGGGAAGCTCTCAAGACTTTAGGAAAGTTTAGGAATGGATGAACAAGTCTTCCAAGGTGGGGGTATTTAAAGGACAAGCCAAGGCCAACCAATGGCTAAGATCATGCCAAGTGCATAGCAAGTGTAGGGCCAAGATTCACCCATGTGTCCTTAACCAACTAACACACAAATATCCTACCTAACCCTTGACAAAAAATGGCCACACTTTCGCCACCTTACCGCCCACACTCCACCAATGAGAGGTGCCAAGTGGCGCCTCTTGTTGGTCCAACACGTTCGTCTCTCGGAAAAATCCAAAAATTAGAAATGACATAGCCGGAATTTTCCTTCGAAGTTATGTAAAACGTTTAGTCGAAAAACGACTCTAATCGGGTGTTGTGAACAAATAATTTTCGCCAAGCCACTTTAAAGCCCAAACTTTTCACGTCGCCCCACGTGCATACTGGAAATACGGTATAACACCGACGCGGTAAGGTCACATAGTCCGCCCATAAAGGTATCGCCCGCCCATTCCCGACGCGGTAAAGTCACATAGTCCGCCCATAAAGGTATCGCCCGACCCATTCTGGGGCGCGTAAAGTCACATAGTCGCCCATAAGGTATCGCCTGCCCAATCCTCGACGCGGTAAAGTCACATAGTCTGCCCATAAAGGTATCGCCGGCCCATTCTGGGACGCGGTAAAGTCGCATACGCCCATAAAGGTATACCGCCCAATCCTCGGACGCGGTAAAGTCATCTGACCGCCATAAAGGTATGCTCCCGCCTATCTCGGGACACGGTAAAGTCATCTGATCGCCCATAAGGTATAACGCCCGCCCAACTGGGACGCGTTAAGTCATATAGTCGCCCATAAAGGTATACTTCCTACCAACTGGGACGCCAGAAAGTCATATAAAATCCGGAAATTTAACCCAACGTACGACTCTACTCCTTTTAAAAATGACTCTTTTTCAAATCTCCAAGATACTAACAACCGTAGTATCAAGTCATATCTACTTTTCAAGACAAGTCACAATACCTTTTAGAAATACATTTACGGCTTCTAAATCAAGTGACTTCTTTCTTTAAAACCTTAAGCAATTGATACCTTTAAAACAATTTGCCCTTCTTTATTCCAAATCATTTCTTTGCTTACATTACTGAAGAAAACCATTCTTTTAATCTTCCATAAAGTTGTTATAACCAACTTCCCATAAAGTCGTTATAACTCTTTATGTCTTAGACAAATTCATTCCTTTTATAACCAAGAGACTTATACTTTCAAATCGAATTACATAGCTTTCAAAATACTTCAAGTCTCTTAACTTTTAAGAAAACCAGTTTCTTAACTTAGATTGTCAAGCTTCTTAACTTTAGAAATCAAGTCTTTCCAAATCAAGTATTCTATACTTGTAAATCAATTCATTTTTTCCTTTAAGAATCAAGTCCCATAACTTGAAAAATAAAGTCCCTTAACCTTTTAAAAATTTGAGGTCCATAGTCTTAAAACTTCATACGTAAATTCTTATAAATTAAGTAACATATACTTTGGTGCGTTGTGAATAAGTTATACTTATTTATAACGATCTTAATCAAGTAGCCATGATCTAGAAAATGTAATACAATTTTGTCTTATCTTAGCTTCTATGCAGATGGAGAATTCTACTCATTTTAACTTAATTGATTGTCATTACATTTTCCTTTATTAACGCTGCAGTGGCTTGTTCGATATTTATTCTCATTTGTGCCGTAACTTAGCCAAGTCAACTTGGCTCCAAAATACCTCCTTACGACTCTTACCAACATCCCCCATAAGACTTGGTAAGAACTTAGGATAACTTAGACATAACCCTTACGTAGAGTAAATCAACATACATACCTCTTAACTTCTAAGAGTAGAAGGAATCATGAAATAATACCACATGTATATTCCATACATAGAATCATGTTAAAATAAGGAAGAGGTTCACATACCTTGCGACGATTATTGACAAATAGCAAAATGCTCCAAAGTACTTCAACCTTGATAGCTATTCCATCCTTCAAGTAGAACACGCTATACTTAGTACTTCCACCTATAATGGCCATAATACGTCCATTAACCTCTAGCTTCAAACGCAGAATATTCTAAGTGCAAAGTCACTAAATTCTACGGAAAATCGGACAACACTTCCTTTGTTTCTACATACTTTGCCACCTTTTTCAAGGCCGAATTCAATAACCAAACACGCCACATTTAAGGCCCAACAATTCAGCTAACCAAAGGGGATTACACACCTTAACAGGACGTGTAAAATTCCGCCCCACAAATTAATACGAAACTAGTTCCATATTTAAAGCCATTCTTGACTAAACATATACAACAACACAAAGTCCTTTTCCAATTCTTTTTCAATCCAACTTCTGTTATACCCCGTATTTCCAGAGTATGTACGTAAGGACGTACGTACGGAAGTTTTAGCCCTAAAGTTAGGCAAGGTTCGAATTTTGTTCACAACCCCCGATTAGAGTCGTTTTTCGACGAAACGTTTTACAAAGCTTGCGAGGGGAAAAATACGGCTATGTCATTTTTAATTTTTGCGGATTTTTCCGAGAGACGAAATATTTTAGACCAACGAGAGGGCGACACTTGTCACCCTCAAGTGGGCGTTCAAGTGGGACGATTTGGGTGCACATTTTCTTCCTTGTTTTGTGCCTTGTTTGGTGCCTTGTTTTGTGCCTTGTTTTGTGGAGTAGGGATAGGGGCACTTGGGCAAATCTTGGCCCTCCACTTGCCCCCCACATGGCTTGATCTTGGCCATTGATCTTCCTATAAATACTCCCCCCCCCCTTTGAAGACTTCTTCATCCACAATAATTTCCAAGTCTTGAAATTTTCCCTCCCTTCTTGTTGGTTTCGTCCCCCCTCCCCCTTTGAGAGGCCTTGGCCAAGGGGTACACCCCCCTCCTAGAGGCCTTGGCCGAGGGGTACACCCCCCCTCCTAGTGGTGTGGCCGAGAGGTACCCCCCCTCTTGGTAGAAATACTTTCCAAGTATTGTTACTATACCCAAAATACCTTAGCCTTATACCTTGTAGTATTCCAAAGTTACCTCTATACGTAGAGCCCGGAAATACTACCTTTTCTCCTTTTTGTCTCAAACCGAAACCCTAAGGAAAATCTTCATAGTCGGTTGAAGTATTAAGTAGAAGTTGCGTAGAACTTCTAAGGGCTGTTTGGAGCGGGTTGGAGCGCCCAGAGTAGGAGCTAAACGTTGCTCAGGATCGACATTTTAACTTGGATAATTATGGGCTTACCGAGGTAAATATCTTGTCTCCCTATTGTAATTGTATTTACATACTATTGAAGTATAATAATAAGTATAAGTTGTATACAAGGAAGGTATATAAGAAGGGTAATGAACTGTACTTACATAGGACTGTATTTACAGTAGACTTGTGAAGTTTGACGGGTAGGGAAGTGCTGCCCAATTTTCCGTAGAAACTTGTATCTAGATTTATTCTACCGAGTAGTCTAGACGTTGATAGACTTGTATAACCTTTATAGGTTGAAAGTTCTGCAAGTAGCATGTTCTACTTGAAAGATGGACAAGGCTAGCCGGGTTATAGCCGTGGAGCGTTTTGCTTATAGTCGATAATCGTCGCGAGGTATGTGATTCTTCCTATACTCTTGAGCATGATATTTTAAAGTATATATATAGTACGGTAGACGTACGTGTGTTAACTGAATAATAATTACGGCAATGTCTTTTGACTTAAGCCTGAATAATAATTACGGCAATGTCTTTTGACTTAAGCCTGAATAATCTTGAAGTATTTCAAAAGAATACTGAATCATTTTTAACAGAAGAGTAATACTTGGTTTTAAAAAAGCTTAAGAGTTATACTAGCTTTATGGGAAGTTAGGTATAACGGCTTAAGAGAGATAAAAAGAATGATTTATTGATCTTAAAAGATAAGAGACTTGATCTTAAAGGATAAGAGACTTGACTTAATTGAATTAATCTGAATTTTGTAAAAAAAGTGTGAAACCTCATTCGTGAGTAATGAGTACTTAGTTTTTAAAAAAGGAATAATGTTTTACTGATTTCGAAAATCAGAATAGGTATCGAACAGACCACAACAGCGCTAATAAAGGGAAATGCATTGACTAATTAAGTATTATTAAAACCAGTAGAAACCTCCATCTGCATAGAAGCTAAGATGAGACAAAATGATATTACATTTCCTAGATCATGGCTGTTGTTATAAGATTGTTATAAACAAGAATAACCTACTCACATATAAGGCATATGTTTCTCAAATGGTTTTAAAAGAGAATTATATCATTAAGTGATTAATACTATGAACTACGAAACCTTTCGAAAATGAGAAACTTGAGCATTTGAAATTAGGCAAACTTGAACGTTTGGAAAATAATGTGGTTACTTGATTTTACAAAAGGAAGTGTTTGGGTTTACTTAAAAAGATAGTCACTCTATTTTTATACTACGGGTATTGTGTGACTTTTGTGAAAGAAACGGATCTTTTAAAAGAGTTAATGTATGAAGTACTTTGGGGATAAAAACTCGATCTTGTTAATCATATAGTAGAAAGTACCTTGTGTGCATAACTTGATTGTATTGGTTTGTGATAGTCTTGTAATACTTTCTTGTTGATTTGATAAGTAATCATGCTAGGATCCTACGTGTGTTAGTATCTTGTGATGATTGTGTAAAGGGGTTTCCCTCGATTGCGCTTAAGTTGTTTAACGATCAGCCGTTATGTTGGTATTGTACCACTCACCTTGACTTGATCCGGAGGTTAAGCCGCCTCCGACGCGGGTAGACTCAGTGATCCGGGACCATGATTCGAGAATACCTCATGCGGGTCCCGGACCTATGCGAGCTACGAGAGTTCCAGTTAGTGCGACCTTTATGGTCACGCGGTCTATGTGGCCATGCGATCGAGTCCAGCGGACGCCGGAGTAGCTACCGATGCGAGGAATACCTCACGCGGCCTGAGGTTGGCCTACGCGAGCTGCGGAAGTTCGGTGGCTAGACGCAAGACATTTGATACCGCGGGCGTGTAGCCGCCGATCATGTGGCGGCAGACAGATCTCATGATACGCTTTATGACCTTGCTAGTGTCAGGTGTTAGTAGTCGGCTATGCCTTTGTACTTACCCCGCACGGTTTTATTATGACACAGTGGGACTCGTGTTCATGTATTCCTTGGTGCTTTGATATCATAGATCGCCGGTGAGGAAGGTATTCCACGCATGATTGATGTTATGGGCGTGAGACCCATAGTGATATTTGAGTGATGACTTTGAGGTGAGTCACGACTTGACATGACTGCTATTTATTGTGAACTGTAGTTTGGTTATCATACATGTCTCCTGTTTTATATAGACTACTATGATTTCGTTTATAGTATTTTTCAGTTTCACATACTTGGTACCTGTTGTACTGACCTCCTTCGGGGGGCTGCGTTCATGTCGTAGGTAGAGGTACACCAGTGATGATCCTCGCTCTTAGGATCGCAGTTCAGCGTTTTGGGAAGCTCCGTTTCTCCGGAGGCTTATCAGTGGTATAGTCCTGTCGTTGTAGGTACTTACATTCGGGTATGGCGGGCCCCGTCCCGCCATTGTTGTCATATCATTCTTAGAGGTGCAATCTTGTTGTGGCGAGTTGTAATGGGATGTAATTCGGTTTTAAGTTGATTTATATATATGCCAAGGGAAAGTTTTCTCGACATCGCTTTACACTTCGATATTCCATGTCTTGTTTTATGTTCGATTACACGATGTATGTCTACTGGGTGCGGGTAGGCACTACCACGCCCGGTTCGGGTCGTGACAACTTCTTAGGTCTAACATGTTATATTGTCATAAACAACTTAACAATTATAATTCCTTCCTTATATAACATGTGACGATTAAACTAATAATCCAATTGAATTGAAATCTCAAGGCTAAACATACTAGTTTTCGGATTATGTTCCAATATCCATAACACTTATCAACTTCATAATATATATATCTCATACTTGCTAATATCCATAGCTACAACAATAAGTAATGTCAATTACTAAAACGACAAGAATTTTACCTTTACAATCCCTTATAATTTCCAAGATTCAATGTCGCTCCTTAGCAATTCTTAGCTCCTTTCCTTTATGCTCCAATCCGCTATTTGAAGCCTTTAGAAGCTCACAACCAACTTCTCTTCCATTTCCAATCAAAACCTATGAAAATGCCTTAGGTTTTTGCCTTGCGACTAACGTGAAAACGCCGTTTTTTCGAAATCTTTCTATTGAGATGTCCTTACAATACCCTTAGGGACCTTGGGTTAAAGTCTTGTGGCTAATGGATCAAAACTACAAAATTTTTGAGTGGGAATATGCCCAAACCCGAGAGCTTCTTGGCTAAGCTTAAAGTTTCTCTAAAATTTTCTAAGTGTTGAAGACCTTGTCTTGCACTAGGGTACTATATAAAACACAATGGAAGGCTTAGATTACAACACATGTTAAATTTGGATGAGCGGATCAAGCTGCTGGCTCTTGACTTAGTCAACAATATCAAGCTCTAGCTTGCAAGACTTGCTCATCTTTACAATGGTCAAATGACCATTTTACCCTTGAATTAATTCGACCAAGCCATGTGGGGGTGCCACGTGTCGCCCTCCCATTCGTCCATAAAATTCCGTAACCCTCGTGGGTCCCACAAAACATAAAATTCCTCGGGTGGGCCCCACGTGACCAAATCCGTAAAAATAAATTTCCATAATGATAATAAGTTCCAAACTCTTCAATTAATGCATTTTGAGAATCTAATTCTCACCAACGAACATTTCTCCTTTCCGACGTTCGGAAGTTTTTCCGTCGGAAAAACAATTCTTCCTTTCGTACCCTTTTCATGTCTTATGTTCCTTACGTACATTCTCTTAAACATGTCCTGGACTTACGGGGTGTAAAATTCTTCCCCACTTAGAAACATTCGTCCCCGAATGTTCTTTCGGAGTCCAATCTAATTAGATGGCGACATAGTCTCCCTTTACTACACCCTTCATACACATATGCTACCCATGGCCACATAACAATACTTATACTAAGATGTCAACCTTGGCACTCACGAAGCCAACTAGTCCATACTCATAATGACCTCAAAGTCTGTCATAATCATCTCTACTAGGTCTACTAGGGTCTGACTACTGTATCATCACCGAGAAAATCTCATATTCCCGCTCAGCTACCACCCCACACACTAACGGGTGTAGTTACCTCGAAAGGTTCTTATGGATTCAGGATCTATTCCTTTACACTTGGTTGCCATCTTCCTTACTGGTCGCACTCTTTCCGTACTTCCAACTCATACTAGCATACATACATAACCCCCATACCAATTCTGGCCCCCAATCTTTTGGAGTAACTCTTTTAAACAACATAAGGCCATTTCCGGCTCTCACAACCTGGTTTCGGTGGAACGCGTCCACGAACCCGTAAAACAATTAGCTAGACTTGGGCCTTGCACCCTCATGACCATCACGTGCGGAACTACTACCAACCGATCCCACTCTATATCAAAGGCGAGGCGACCTGTACAGTCCTCACCCCGACCCGCCGCACTTAACTCTTATCCTCGTCCGACTTAAAATCTTATGGCAGAAAGCCTTATATATCTACGGCCTCTAGCTTATCAATATTCTTAGGCTCGCAATTCCCATGCTCCAAGCCTACCTTACCAGTCCCCCCCCCCCCCGTAAACGGGTACAATAACTTCTCATAATACCATAATCGTGTCGTCTTGATCACAACAACCCTTACTTACTCTATACAGACCTCATCCGTACAATCCTCTTAAGCCTACTACGCAACTTAATCTATTAACATGACATTCCGTTAAGTTCCTTAACATGGCTTCTTAAGGGTTCACTACCCTATCAGACAGCTCATCCTTTCCCAATTATCTCAAAATAAAACATAAGATCTTGGCGAGAATTCATTAACTGTTCCATACCTTCCCGATATCTAGTTAGTCTTTACCAACTCCTGGTAATCTAAAATCATTCTAGGCAACACACATATGACCCTCATACATAACTCCGTATAGATGTATGTCACAATACCAACTATACTATAATCATTACCAACCTGGATACGCAATCCACGTAGTCCTTCCAGGGTCACTGTTGCCTTTCTCGTAGTTGCAATCAACATAACTCTTTAGGGAGAGACGACCCTAACAACACAGCTCTATCGCACGATCTCAGAGTGAGAAGAATGGAAACCAATCCTAAATGTTCTGCAGCCTCCTGATTATAGATGTGGTGCACAACACACCGATAATCAAGACTCTACTAGACACGGTCTGTAGACACTTTCCGAGGACTGATTGCTCTGATACCACTTTTGTCACGACCCGACCCCGGGCCGCGACTGGTGCCCTACCTGGGCACCCTTCCAATCATACAACATAATAAACTGCGGAAGATAAATAACACACTTTTTTTTTAAACCAAGGCCAAGCCGTTAAGGCTGCCATAATCATAAAAATTACCCGAAAGGGTCTACACTGTTTAACAATGTAAAAACAACTCTATCCACCCAAATTACGATGAATACATGCACTCTAAGATTTGAACAAATACTATGACGGGACAAGGCCCTGCCGTACCCCTGAATATACATAGCCATGACAACTACGGAACATTGGAGCCATCTCAAAATGTTGAATCAGGATCCTAAGCTCGCGGATCCACAATCGTACCTAAACGTATGACATTTAACGCACTCGGCGGGTCGCATAACAAAAATTTAATATGGAACGGAAAATAAGGTACCGTAAACAAATTATAATCGCATAAAAGAATGACAGGGCAAGTATAAAAGGGTACATACCGTGATCCTACCGTGTCATTACCATCTCGTGAACTTAATCGTACCTTATTATTTTTTCCCATTTTTCAATAAAAGTTATAGTCACTTTCTTACGTACATACTTAGGAATAATCGTCAAGTTCATTACCATATAACTTACTTACGTTGCATAACATAAACCGGCCCTTTATGGAGGGACACCTATACTGTCCGACCCAATCTGGGACGCGATAAAGTCACATAGTCTGCCCATAAAGGTATCCGCCCGCCCAATCTCGACGCGGTAAGGTCACATAGTCCGCCCATAAAGGTATACTGCCCGCCCATTCCCGACGCGTAAAGTCACATAGTCCGTCCATAAGGTATACGCCCGCCCATTCTCGACGCGTAAAGTCACATAGTCCGCCCGTAAAGGTATCGCCGCCCAATCCCGACGTGGTAAAGTCACATAGTCCGCCCATAAAGGTATCTTGCCCGCCCTATCTCGACGCGGTAAAGTCATACGCTGCCCATAAAGGTATAACGCCCGCCCAACTGGGATGCGTAAAGTCACATAGTTCGCCATAAAGGTATACCGCCCCATTCTGGACGTGGTAAAGTCATATAGTCCGCCCATAAAGGTATACCGCCTACCAATCATGGACGCGTAAAGTCACATAGTTCGCCCATAAGGTATACTTCCCGGCCCATTCTCGACGCGGTAAAGTCACATAGTTCGCCCATAAAGGTATCGCCCGCCCGATCTCGACGCGTAAAGTCATACTACGCCCATAAAGGTATCTGCCCGCCTATCCGACGCGTAAAGTCATCTGATACCGCCCATAAAGGTATACCGCCCGCCCAACTGGGATGCGGTAAAGTCATATAGTCCGCCCATAAGGTATCTGCCCAATCTAGACGCCAGTAAAGTCATATAAAATCCGGAAATTTAACCCAACGTATACGCACTCTACTCCTTTTAAAAATAACTCTTTTTCAAATAATACTTCCAAGATACTAACAACCGTAGTATCAAGTCATATCTACTTTTCAAGACAAGTCACAATACCTTTTAGAAATACATTTACCGGCTTCTAAATCAAGTGACTTCTTTCTTTAAAACCTTAAGCAATTGGTACCTTTAAAACAATTTGCCCTTCTTTATTTCAAATCATTTCTTTGCTTACATTACTGAAGAAAACCATTCTTTTAATCTTCCATAAAGTTGTTATAACCAACTTCCCATAAAGCCGTTATAACTCTTTATGTCTTAGACAAATTCATTCCTTTTATAACCAAGAGACTTATACTTTCAAATCGAATTACATAGCTGTTACACCCCGGAATTTCATGATATGTTTATAAGTGTCACACCCCGAACCCCGGGCCCGTGACTGGTGCCCTACCTGGGCACCCTGCTACCTTAACAACACAAGTAAACTACGGAAATTTAATAACACCTCATTTTTTCTTTTCTTTTTTAAAACCAACGTACGTGCAAGGCAAAGCCGACAAGGCTGCCATATAATATACGTAATAAAAGACACTACACTGTACATGAGTCCAATCCCACATATGAATACATGCACTCTAGGAGTTAAATCAAATATGACGACAAGGCCCCGCCAGACCAAAACTGCATAAAGCTCATCAAGGATATATACCAAAAGATAAACTCGGACAGAGGGAGCTATCCAAAACCCCGAGCAGATCCTACACTGCCGATCACCAAACAACGATCCTAAACTCGCAGATGAACGCAGCCGGGCGAGGTCAAGACGAAGAATGCATCAAGTATGTGAGCGTAGTACCGTAATAAAATCATAACAGCTTAAACAAAGCAGAGACATGTCGATAGCCAACCTACAAGACATAACACATAAGGCCATATCAAGTCGTGGACGCACTTCAAGGTCACTACTCAAATATAACTATGGGTCTCACGCCCATAATATCAATCAGGCCCGTGGAATCCTTCCTCACTGCCGGCAGTCCATGATGTAATAACACCAATAAGGATACATGAACACCAAGTCCCACCCGTGTCCTAAATACCACGTGGTCTCATGCCCCGGAATCCCACATCATAAAAGTATGCCCATAGGGTAACACAAACAAATCCGGGGACATATATGATAATCAAATTACAACACATTGTGCCTTACTAACAATGAGAGTAAATGAGTATCCTTACAATATGAAATAGGAAGCTCATGATCAAAACAGACCATCCGCTCGCAGATCATTTAGCCATCCTACTCCCGGGACTATTTCACCCGTGATAGCCGCGCGTGGACCCGCGTGAGGTATTCTCGCACGGGACTATTTCACCCGCATAAGCCCTTACGACTCGCACGAGGTATTCTCAGATAGGTCGGACCCGCCCGCATGGGACTATTTCACCCGCATAAGTCCTTACGGACCCGCATGAGGTATTCGTCGCATCGTGGGTAGCAATTCCACGGAAACTGCAATGCCACAAACCCGGGGAATGACCCCGAAACAACTGATATACCAATAGCACACAACCGGCTATTTCAAGACACATAGGCAATTCTCAACTAATCAGGCCAAGTACTTATCAAGGCACACATGGAAAAATTCTCATTTAGCAAGCCAAAGTACTTACCAAGGCACCCTTAGACTAATTCTCAATTAATCAAGCCAAAGTACTTATCAAGGCACAAATAGAATAATTCTCAATTAACAAGCCAAAGTACTTATCAAGGCACAAATAGAATAATTCTCATTTAGCAAGCCAAAGTACTTTCCAAGGCACCCTTAGACTAATTCTCAATTAATCAAGCCAAAGTACTTATCAAGGCACAAATAGAATAATTCTCAATTAACAAGCCAAAGTACTTATCAAGGCACAAATAGAATAATTCTCATTTTATCAAGCCAAAGTACTAATCAAGGCACACTTAGACAAATTCTCAATTTATCAAGCCAAAGTACTTATCAAGGCACAAATAGAATAATTCTCATTTTATCAAGCCAAAGTACTAATCAAGGCACACTTAGACAAATTCTCAATTTATCAAGCCAAAGTACTAATCAAGGCATCACATAGAACTATTCTAAATTAAACAGGCCAAAGTACTACGTACGTACATTCTTTTCAAAAGACTCTTTTCTATGTAAAGCCCCACGATACTAACACCCGTAGTATCAAGGCGTGTCTATTTTTCAAAGTAAGTTACTACACTTTTAGAAAACTCATTTCAAAGCTTGAAATTAAGTAACTCCAAATTTTCACAATCTAGGCAACTTATGCCCTTAATCAAAATAGACAACTTTCTAAACCTTCCATAAAGCCGTTATAACCAACTTCCCATAAAGCCGTTATAATCCTTTATGGTTTTAGACATATCCATTCCTTTTATAACCAAGAGACTTATACTATTAAAACCAAGTATCACATACTTACAAATCAAGTTCTTAACTTTCAAAATACTTCAAGTCTCTTAACTTTCAAAATACTTCAAGTCTCTTAATATATAGAAAACAAGTTTCTTCTACTTTTAAACCAGAAGTGACTCACTCCTTTAAAACAAGTTACTTCTCTTAAATCATGTCATTTCTCCTCTTTTAAAACAATTAAGTAAAACACTCCTTTGACTCCCCTAAAGTCATTATAATGACCTTTAGGATTTTGGGACTAAGGCACTAGCCCAAAAGATTTGGAAACCACTTCCTTTTCAAGACTCTATGTACTTTAAGTAAAATACTTTCACTTTTAAGAATCCAAACTTCACTAAGAAAATGGATTTTACAACTTACAATTTAAACATCAAAGTACAATCAAGGAAGTACATAGAACAAATTCTATTCTAGGCAATCCAAATACAACCAAGGAATGGATCATTTAAGGAGTAGAACATACTTTCTTAATCTTAAGGAATCATGCTAAAAGAGGAGATAGTTCACATACCTTTTCGGCTAAATCCATAAGTTAAGCCGAATACGCCGTACGTAGAAGTGTCAACCTATAATGGTCACAACAAGACTATCAACTTCTAGTCTCAACGTAGAATAATACTAAGTATACGGTCTCTAATTCTACGGAAAATCTAAAGACTTCCTTTGTTTCTACTCACTTTGCCACCTTTTTCAAGGCCGAATACAATAACCAACAAGCCACATTTAAGGCTCCAAACAACAACCAAACAAAGGGGATTACACGCCTTACAATACGTGTAAAATTCCGCCCCACAATTCATACCAAATAGTATAATACTACACTAGCCATTCTCGGCCAACATATAACCAATAACACTACGTCTTTTCCAATCCTTTTCCAATTTCAAGTTCTTAGGTCAACATGTTATTTAGATATAAACAACTTCAACAACTACAATTTCCTTCATACACAACATGCGACGACTTAAACGAATAATCAACTTGAATTGTAGTCTTAAGGCTAACATGCTAGTTTTTCGGATTAGGGTTCCAATAGACAATACACTAATCCAACTACATAATATATAACTCATGCTTGCTAATATCCATAGCTACAATGATAAGTAAACTTAATTACTAAAACGACAAGATTATACCTTTCAAAGCCCTTAAAAATTTCCAAGATTCAAAGTCGCGCCTTAGCAATTCTTAGCTCCTTTCCTTAAGCTCCAATCCGCTCCAAGCACTCCTTAGAGGCCTATGAAGAACCCATCTTCATGTTCCAACTTCAAAGTTGAAGAACTCCAATAGTTTCTTAACTTGCTTATTTATGAATAAGGCTAATAAGAAGTTAGGGGGATTTCTTAACTTGCTTATTTATTGTATGATAAGCCGGTAGTGCTTATGTTATGTATGATAAGCCGGTAGGGCTTATGTTATGTATGATGGCCGGTTGAGATAGGGTAAGAGTATAAATGAGGGGTAAACCCCCAAGACGTTATACCACCTTCTTCAGGGTAAGAGTATTAATGAGGGGTAAATCCCCAAGATCGTTAAACCACCTGCTTCAGGGTAAGAGTATAAATGAGGGGTAAATTTCCAAGATCGTTATACCACCTGTTTCCGTGGATTTGCTACCCATGATACGAGGAATACCTCATGCGAGTCCTTATGGGCTTATGCGGGTGAAATAGTCCCATGCGGGCGGCATACTATGCGAGGAATACCTCACGCAGTCCACACGACCTATGCGGGTGAAATAGTCCCGCGAGTAGGATTGCTTAATGATACCGCGCGGGTGGTCCCGCTTGATCGCGAGCTTCCTATTTTTATGTTGTAAAGATACTTTGATTACTCTCATTGTTAGTAAGGCACTGGTAATCGTTAATCGAGTTATCATACCGCTCCGCTTTATTATAGACTTATGATTTCATTACGATTTTCGGGCCACATATTTGGTACATGTTGTAATCGACCTCCTTCGGGGGATGCGTTTACGCCGCAGTAGAGTACAGTCTGATCCTCGCTCTTAGGATCACCGTCACCGCTGAGAAACTCCTTTATTCCGGAGGCTTATCCCTGGTATTGTCGATTGTTGTACATTCAGGGGTATGGCGGGGCCCTGTCCCGCCAGAGTTGTTATTCTTAGAGGTCTGTAGTCACATTGTGGTGTGGGTTGTAAAGAAAAAAAAATGTTCTGTTTTATTTGTATAGTTTACGGAAGGTGGCCTTATCGGCTATCCTGTTGTTATTTTATGTTTTATCAGTTGTGTATGTTCCGCTGCTATTCTCTGATGTATATCGAAAGGGGTGCCCAGGTAGGGCACCAGTCGCGGGCCCGGGGTCGGGTCGTGACAAAGTGGTATCAGAGCAGTTAGTCCTCGGAAAGTGTCTACAGACCGTGTCTAGTAGAGTCTTGATTATCTGGTTGTGCACCACATCTATAATCGAGGTCGTTATACCCGTAGTTTCGTGGTATGTATGCGAGGACGACGCACGAGAATACGACATTGAAATTGGAAAGGAAGAACGAGGTGATTTTTCCACTAAAAGTTTCCGGTTTTGTGAAGGAAAAAGGTTCGTTAATGGGAATTGGATTCCCAGATTTGGTATTCGGACTTCTTGGAATATTACGAATTATGGAATTTTATTTTGGAATGGTCACGTGGGCCCACGGAGAAAATTTACTGGCTTTTGGGGCCCACTTTGTTTTCGAGATTTTGGCCATTGTGGATATTTCGAAGATGAAATATTTTGACGAGTAGGAGGCGACACGTGTCACCCCTGCGTGGCTTGGCCGAATTTCACTTTGTGCACACAACACCCGACAGTCGTTCGACTAAACGCTTTACTAAACTCGCGTCGGATAAATTCCGGCGCTGTCCGTTCTAATTTTGGCGGATTTGTCCGAGCGACGCAACACGTTGGACCAACGAGAGGGCGACACTTGTCACCCTCTCATCACGGATGTTACACGCACAGGGCTGAATGGATGGCCATTCTTGTCGCGTAGTTGGTAGGATATTTTGTGTGCAAGTTGGCCAAGGACACTTGCCTAAATCCTCACCCTACACTTGCCTTGCACTTGGCACCATCTTGGCCCTTGGTTGGCCATCCCTTGACCTATAAATACCCCCATTGTTGAAGAGTTATTTCATCCTAAATTGAGCAATATTTCTAAGTCTCAAATCCTCCCTCTCCTCTTGTTGTTTCGTCCAAACACACCCCTCCCCTTTGAGAAGCTCTAGCCGAGAGCAACCCCCTCCCCCCCTAGCCTAGCCGAAACCTACCCCCCCTCCCTTGGTTGAAAAGTTGCCTTCTAGTATTGTTATAATGCCCAAAACATCCTAGCCCAAATCCCTTAGTCCTTAGTAGAAGTTGTGAAGAACTTCTAATGTTTTCGAGCTACCTGAGCGCACAACTTAGAGCTAAACCTTGCTCAGCGACTTTTATCTAGGATATTATTGGGCTTACTGAGGTAAATAACCTTATCCTCCTTTTGTAATTAGAATATACATTCTGTAGAAGTATAGGAATAAGTATAAATACTTGAAGGATATTAAAGAATGTAATTGAATCGATATCACAGCAGGCGGTTTAAAAGATGAATAATAGAACTCAGATTTACATAGACTGCTTTTCACAGAGACTTGAGTAGCTCACCGGTAGGGAAGTGCTGCCCAAATGTCCATGTAGAATAACGAACCCTCCGCTAGAGTTTTGACAAGATACCAGACGCTGATAGACGTATTCGATCATTATAGTCGATTCTTCCGCACGACATATTCAACTGGCGGTGGATTTCGCGAGAAGGTATGTGATTCTTCCTAGCCTCGAGCATGATATTTTAAAGAATATGTATATAGTACGGTAGACGACGTGTTAATCGAATAATAATTACTGCAATGTCTTCTGACTTAAGCCCAATAATAATTACTGCAATGTCTTCTGACTTAAGCCCGAATAATAATTACGCAATGTCTTCCGACTTAAGCCCGAATAAAAGAATCAAGTAGTTCAAAAGAATTAAGAAACCTTTTTGAAAGAAGAGTAACACTTGGTTTTAAAAGCTTAAGAGTTATACTAGCTTTATGGGAAGTTAGGTATAACGGCTTAAGAGTGATAAAAGAACGATTTATTGATTTAAGGAAATAAGAGACTTGACTTATTATACTAATATGAATTTTGTTAAAAGTGTGAAACCTCATTCGTGAGTAAATAGTATTTTTGGTTTTCAAAAGGAATGATGTTTTACCGATCGTAATAAATGTCGAACAAACCACAAAGAATAGCTTAATAAAGGGAAATATTTTGACTAATAAAGTATTATTAAAACCAAGAGAAACTTCCATCCGATAGAGCTAAGATGAGACAAAATGATATTACATTTACTAGATCATGGTCAGAATAAGATTGTTACGAATAATAATAACCTACTCACACTTAGGTATATGTTTCTCAAATTGTTTTAAAGGATTAAAGCTATGAACTACTAAACCTTTCAAAATGAGAAACTTGAGTAATTGAAATTAGGCAAACTTAAGCGTTGGGAAAAGAATGTTGTTACTTGATTTTACAAAGAGAAATGTTTTGATTTACTTCAAAAGATAATCACTTTATTTTTATACTACTGTATCATGTGACTTTTGTGAAAGAAACGGATCTTTTAAAAGAGTAATACATAAAGTACTTTGGGGCTAAAACCCGAACTTGTTAGCATAATGTAGAAAGTACCTTGTGTGAATAACTTGATTGTATTGATTTGTGATAGTCTTGTAATACTTTCTTGTTGACTTGATAAGTAAACATGTTAGGATGCTACGTGAGTTAGTATTGTGATGTTTGTGCAGAGGGTTTTCCTTATCAGGCTTAGGTTGTTTACCGATAAACCGTCATGTTGATATTATATCACCATGATTCCGGTTAAGCGCCTCCGACGCGGGTAGACTCAGCGGTCTAGTGACCTATGATTCGAGAATACCTTACGCAGTCCAGATGGCCCATGCGCGAGCTACGGAGTTCCGTGTTAGTACGCGCCCTTGTGGTCACGCGGTTCGTGGCTACGCGACGGCGAGTCCGTGACGCCGCCGGGAGTAGCTACCGATGCGGGAATACCTCATGCGGCCATTGGAGTGCCCATGCGAGCTACGGAAGTTCTGTGGCTAGACGCGCACATTAGATACTGCGGGCGAGTGGCCAGCTTTGATCATGTGACGGTCTAGACAGATCTCATGATACAGTTTATGACCTTGTTGTACTGTGAGTTTTAGTAGTCGGCTATGCCCTCGTACTTACCCCGTACGGTTTTATGATGACTTTGAGGGCGTGAGTCCCTGACTTGACATGACTGCTTATTTATCGCGAATCGTAGTTTTGGTTATCATACATGTCTCGCTTTATATAGACTACTATAATTTCATTTACAATATTTTCGCCACATACTTGGTACTGTTATCGACTCCTTCGGGGCTACGCTCATGCCGCAGTAAAGGTACTCCTACCGTTGATCCCCGCTCTAGATCACCGCTTCGGCTGGGAAAGCCCGCTTTCTCCTAAGCTTAGCATTTTGGTACGGTCCTGTCCGTTGTAGATATTTGTATTCAGGGTACGGCGGACCCGTCCCGCCATTGTTGTTTTAAACTCTGAGGTCCAGAGACTGTTGTAAGGTTGGGATGTAATCGCTCATTTTGGGGTACTTATATACATATATGCCGAACGGCAACTTTTTCCCAGACCCGGGGTCTTCTTGATACTGGTTCATATTGTGGTTGTTTTATTTTCCGCTGCTTTCTCTGATGTATGACTACTGGGTGCCGGTAAGGCACTACCACGACTTAACGGTCGTGACAAAGTGGTATCGTGAGCGCTTAATCTCGGAAAGTGTCTACGCATCGTATCTAGTAGAAGTCTTGACATCGCTGTTGTGCACCACACCAATAATCAGGAGGCTATAGGATATTTAGGATTGGTTTCCATTTTTCTCACTCTGAGATCGTGCTTTAGAGCTGTGTTATAAGTTGGACCCCTCTAACGTATTCCTTTCCTTTACCAGTGATGCCTCCGCGCCAGGCAACTCGGGCCCAGAAGGGCAAGGCAGCCGAGGGAGCTGCGAGTGGAGTTCAGAGATTTAGAAGGGCACAGGCCCAATCATCACCTGGGGTGATGCTTCATGCGGGGAGTTCTGAGACGTCGCCAGCAGCAGCAGAGTTTGGCACAGCGGCAGCAGTTCCTACTGCGGCCATGACATCTGGACTTTCAGTTCCACGACTTGGAGCAGAAAATATGGATTGGAAGGAGACGGCCCTGTTACTAGCAAGGGACTTGGCAGCCAGAGAGTATTTTATGTACCGGTATACCAAGGATATTGATGCTTATCTAAAGAAGGGTTGTGAGGGAGTAGCTCTTCGCCAGAACGAGCCAAGCCATGCTCAGATTATGTGCAATGGCCGAGAGAGGTAGAGATCGACATATTAAACAAGATCACAGTAAGAGGCCCGACAAGGTGGATCATTTGGTAACTCTCGAGGCGAACCGCCAAAGCAGCAGACAGACACGCGCCCGCCAAGACAGAGTGTCCTCCACTGTGGTTCGCTTTTTCTCGTTGTTCACAGTGGCAGCGCCATCCCGGAAGTGCCGCTTTTTATCCGGTGCTTGTTTTTCTTACCGCCGTGGCCATATGGCGAGGGAATGTTCTATGAGGAAGGATGCAAGTAGGAAGACTCACCTACCAGATCGGGCCAGGATGCAGTGGTTCGAGAGGAGGGGTGTTAGCTGCGAGGCCACCCCACCTCGGTGGCCGCTGTGGTCGATGTCATCGCGTGAGCGGTCGGCTTCGCACTTGTTATGTTTGAGGCAGCAGGCCATTTTGCGAGAAATTGTCCAACCAGAGTTGGCGGGATGTAGGGACTCGGCCTTTCGGATCGATGGATAGTTCATCACCTTCCCAATGCACAACAGGCGGGATTGATTAGTACGACTGGGAAGTCACAGAGATACATGTGTATATCCTTAACCCTTTAGAGATTTATATGTAGCGAATATCTTAAGTATTGTTTTCTGCTAGCATGGTGTTAGTGTGATTAGAATTGTTGATTAATTAACCTGTAAGATTGGGGGACAGAGAGTGAGCCTTAGAATATTACGTAAGACCTTAGAGGCGAGGCCATCTGGTAAAATAATTATTTCGTGTTTGACCCTTTATCAAGCGCATAGTATACGTGAGATATTTTTTTTTGGGATGAATCCCTGAGTGTTGTGAAACAAAAGAGGGTGGTTGAGCTTAGAAGACCGCTAGGTTTTCGTAACGTGATTGGTGAGATTGTTCCGGATCGGGGAGCTAGTGTTTTGCGCGTTGGGTCGGGTTGAGGTCGTGTTGCGGTCGACTCCACGCATCGCTTGGTGATGGGGTCAGTTTGTGGTGGTCCCGCTTTGTGTTAGGATCACGAGGGTGTTAGGCCCAGGTTTAGTTAACCATTGTACGAGTTCGTGGATGTGTTCGACCAGTAGTCGGGCCGATGGGGTCAACCCGTCTTATCTTTTAGTCAAACCGTGTACTCAGTAGTAAGTTACGAGATGATTATTTCAAGAAGGTTGTAAGGCTACACGGGTGCCTACCTTCACCTTATGGTCCGATGCGGAGTCCAAGTCATACTGCTTTCTTTTCCGGAAGAGTTACTGTGCAAGGTTAGAACTCGGTGAATCTCGGTGTCGCATTCACCCTGCAAGTGGTTGGATTTCGGATTAGTAAGGACTCTTCGCCTCTTATTGAGTATGTATTATATAGCTACCATTTTAGTATTCGGGTGTCGCCGTTTGGAGCCTTTTTATAAGAACTAGTGTAAGATTTCCGATCGACTGATTCGATGTAAGCAAGTGCAGATAGTTGGTTCAGACTTGTTCAAGAGGCGTGGATAGGTGGAGCTTATCCGTAAGAGGTCATTGCAGCTCGTAGTCGTGGGAAGTCGTGCTAAAACATGGTAAGTTATGAGAAAGAGTTCGAGTGTACAAGAAGGGTACGACGAGAAAGGGAAGAAGCGAGCATGTATTACAGGCATAGGTGTGATCATTTCGTTTGTAAATAGTAGGTGCGAAGGGAGTATCTTTTTAGACCTCGAGTAGGAGTTTCTTTTGTGATTGAGGTGATTCCTCGTGGACTTGGAGATAAGTATGTGCGCTTGTTGTGTTGTGGCCAGGTGTGGCATGGTTGTTTCCGTAAGTATAGCAAGGACTATCGGCGCCGCTTGTTTTGATATTAGAAGGAACATTCGACGAATGTTTCTAAGGAGGAGAATGTTATACCGTAGTTTGTGGTATGTATGCGAGGACGCACGCACGAGAATCGACATTGAAATCGGAAAGGAAGAACGAGGTGATTTTTCCACTAAAAGTTTCCTGCTTTTGTGAAGGAAAAGGTTCGTTAATGGGAATTGGATTCCTGATTTGGTATTCGGACTTAGGAATATTAGAGAATTATGGAATTTTATTTTCTGAATGGTCACGTGGCCCACGGAGAAAATTTACTATGTGGGGCCCACTTTGTTTTCGAGATTTTGGCCATTGTGGATATTTTCGGAAGATGAAATATTTTGGACGAGTAGGAGGGCGACACGTGTCACCCCCCCCCCTAGGTGGCTTGGCCGAATTTCACTTTGTGCACAACACCCGATTAGAGTCGTTTTTCGACTAAACGATTTACTAAACTCGCGTAGGGTAAATTCGCTATGTCATTTCTAATTTTTGCGGATTTTTCCGAGAGACGCAACACGTTGGATCAACGAGAGGCTTACACTTGTCACCCTCTCATTGACGGATGTTACACAAGACAGGCCGAATGTATGGCAATTCTTGTAATGTAGTTGGTAGGATATTTTGTGTGCAAGTTGGCCAAGGACACTTGCCTAAATCCTCACCCTACACTTGCCTTGCACTTGGCACCATCTTGGCCCTTGGTTGGCCATCCCTTGACCTATAAATACCACCCTTGTTGAACAGTTATTTCATCCTAAATTGAGCAATCTTTCTAGGTCTCAAATCCCTCCCTCTCCCTCTTGTTGTTTCGTCCCAAACACACCCTCCCTTTGAGAAGCTCTAGCCGAGAGCAACCCCCCCTCCTTGGTTGAAAAGTTGTCTTCTAGTATTGTTATAATGCCCAAAATACCCTAGCCCAAATCCCTTAGTCCTTAGTAGAAGTTGTGAAGAACTTCTAAGGTTTTCGAGCTACCTGAGCGCACAACTTAGAGCTAAACCTTGCTCAGCGCGACTTTATCTAGGATATTATTGGGCTTACTGAGGTAAATAACCTTATCCTCCTTTTGTAATTAGAATATACATACCGTAGAAGTATAGGAATAAGTATAAATACTTAGAAGGATATTAAAGAATAGAATTGAACCGATATCACAGTAGGCGGTTTAAAAGATGAATAATAGAATCAGATTTACATAGACTGTTTTCACAGAGACTTGAGTAGCTCACCGGTAGGGAAGTTCTGCCCAAATGTCCATAGAATAACGAACCCTCTCGCTAGAGCTTTATGCAAGATGCCTAGACGCTTGATAGACGATTTGATGTTATAGTCGATTCTCCGCGCACGACATATTCAACTTGCGGTGGATTTCACGAGAAGGTATGTGATTCTTCCTATCCTCGAGCATGATATTTTAAAGAATATGTATATAGTACGGTAGACGACGTGTTAACCGAATAATAATTACGGCAATGTCTTCTGACTTAAGCCCGAATAATTACGCAATGTCTTCTGACTTAAGCCCGAATAATAATTACGCAATGTCTTGACTTAAGCCCGAATAAAAAGAATCAAGTAGTTCAAAAGAATTAAGAAACCTTTTTGAAAGAAGAGTAACACTTGGTTTTAAAGCTTAAGAGTTATACTAGCTTTATGGGAAGTTAGGTATAACGGCCAAGAGTGATAAAAGAACGATTTATTGATTTAAGGAAATAAGAGACTTGACTTATTATACTAATATGAATTTTGTTAAAAAGTGTGAAACCTCATTCGTGAGTAAATAGTATTTTTGGTTTTCAAAAGGAATGATGTTTTACCGATCATAATAAATGTCGAACAAACCACAGCAGCACTAATAAAGGGAAATATTTTGACTAATAAAGTATTATTAAAACCAAGAGAAACTTCCATCCGCATAGAGCTAAGATGAGACAAAATGATATTACATTTACTAGATCATGGCTGCTGTAATAAGATTGTTACGAATAATAATAACCTACTCACACTTAGGGTATATGTTTCTCAAATTGTTTTAAAGGATTAAAGCTATGAACTACGAAACCTTTCGAAAATGAGAAACTTGAGTAATTGAAATTAGGCAAACTTAAGCGTTGGGAAAAGAATGTTGTTACTTGATTTTACAAAGAGAAATGTTTTGATTTACTTCAAAAGATAATCACATTATTTTTATACTACTGTATTGTGTGACTTTTGTGAAAGAAACGGATCTTTTAAAAGAGTAATACATAAAGTACTTTGGGGCTAAAACCCGAACTTGTTAGCATAATGTAGAAAGTACCTTGTGTGAATAACTTGATTGTATTGATTTGTGATAGTCTTGTAATACTTTCTTGTTGACTTGATAAGTAAACATGTTAGGATGCTACGTGAGTTAGTATCTTGTGATGTTTGTGTAGAGGGTTTTCCTTATTGTGCTTAGGTTGTTTAACGATAAACCGCCATGTTGATATTATATCACTCATGATTCCGGTTAAGCTGCCCTCCACGCGGGTAGACTCAAAGTGGTCTAGTGACCTATGATTCGAGAATACCTTACGCAGTCTGTATGGCCTACGCGGAGCTACGGAGTTCCGTGTTAGTATGCGCCCTTGTGGTCACGCGGTTTGCGGGCTACGCGACGGGCGAGTCCAGACGACGCCGGGAGTAGCTACCGATGCGCGGAATACCTCATGCGGGCTATCGAGTGGCCTACGCGAGCTACGGAAGTTCCAGTGGCTAGACGCGCACATTAGATATCACGCGCGAGTGGCCTTTGATCATGCGACGGTGCAGACAGATCTCATGATACAGCCTTATGTTGTAATCGTGGATTTTAGTAGTCGGCTATGCCTCGCATTTACCCCGCACGGTTTTATGATGACTTTGAGGCGTGAGTCCTCGACTTGACATGATCGCTTATTTATCAGGAATCGTAGTTTTGGTTATCATACATGTCTCCCGCTTTATATAGACTACTATGATTTCATTTACGTGATTTTCGCCACATACTGTACTGCCAGACCGACTCCTTCGGGGCTGCATTCATGCCGCAGGTAAAGGTACTCCTACTGTTGATCCCCGTTCTTAGGATCACCGCTTCAGCGTTGGGAAAGCTCCGTTTCTCCGGAAGCTTAGCATTTTGGTATGGTCCCCTGTCGTTGTAGATATTTGTATTCAGGGGTATGGCGGGGCCCTGTCCCGCCATTGTTGTTTTAAACTCTTAGGTCAGACTGCTGTAAAGTTGGGACGAACTGCTCATTTTGGGGTACTTATATACATATATGCCGAAAGGCAACTTTTTCCCAGAAACTGTGTCTTATTTATACTGTTTCATATTGTGGTTGTTTTATTTTCCGCTGATTTCTCTGATGTATGACTACTTGGGTGCCCGGGTAAGGCACCAGTCACGGGCCCCGGAACGGGTCATGACAGCTGCAGGACATTTAGGATTGGCTTCCATTCTTCTCACTCTAAGATTGTGCGATAGAGCTGTATGGTTAGGGTCGTCTCTCCCTAACAGGTTATGATTGTTTGCAGCTATGAGAAAGGCAACAGTGACCCAGGAAAGATTATGTGGATTGCGTATCCAGGTTGGTAATGTTTGTAGTTGGTATTGTGACATACAACTATACAGATTTATGTATGAGGGTCAGGCGTGTGTTGCCTAGAATGATTTTAGATTACCAGGATTTGGTATGGACTAAATAAATACCTGGAAGGTATGAAACAGTTTAATGAATTCTCATCAAGGTTTTACGTACTAATTTGAGATAATTAGGAAATGATGAGCTGTCTGAGAAGGGAATGGACCCTTAAGAAGTTATTATTAAGGGAATTAATGGAAGACTATGTTAATAGAGTGAGCTATGTAGTAGGATTTCGAGAATGGTACGGGTGAGATCCGTATGGAGTAAGTATGGTTGTTGTGGTCAAGACAACACGATTATGGTATTACGATAAGTTTTGTACCCGTTTACGGGGGGACTAATAAGGTAGGCATGGAGCATGGAAATTGCGAGCCTAAGAATGTGATAACCACCGAGACCTTAGGTATATAAGACCTTCTCGGGTAGTAAAAAGTTAAGACAGACCAAGGAAAAGAGTTAAATACGATGCCGAGTCGGGTTGAGGACCTATTAAGGGTCGCCCCATGGATTGAAATGGTATGGGATCAATTGGTAGTAATCCCGCTATGTGACAGGGTCACGAGGGTGCAAGGCCCAAGTTTAGTTAATCATTTTACGGGTTCGTGGACGTGTTCCACCGGAACCAGGCTGTGAGAGCCGGAATGGGCCTTATATTGTTTAATGTAGTAACTCCAAAGAGTGGAGGCCAGAATTAGTATGGAATTTATGTACGTATGCTAGTATAATTTTGGAAGTACGGAAAGAGTACGACCAGTGAAAAAGAGAGCAACCAAGTGTAAAGAAATAAAGCCTGAATCCATGAGGACCTTTCGAGGTGACTACACCCGTGAGTGTTGGGTGGTAGCTGAGCGGGTAGATAATTGTCGGTAACGTCTGATCGTTGGACCCCAGCGAGCTGTTATGACGCATTGAGGTCATTATGAGTATGGGCTAGTTGGCCTCTTGTTATGCCAACGCTGACCGCAGAGAGATTGGCTCGATTCGGTTTTCCGTAAGTCGATTATCCAGTGTAAAGGAAGAGAAGTGGTAGTAACCAGTGAATTATCCTTCCTTCTTTGGCATCATTGTTTTTCTTTTTAAGTCTGTGTGACTTGTTCACTTGAGGTAAATTGACGCAGAAAGTAAGTAATAATTGAATTTGAAGGAATTTATGTTAAGTGCCCTTGGAGGTACTTGGAGATTGGTTTGGTGTGGCGGTCAGGTCCACGACCTTCCGGATAATTTCAGGAAAATGTACAAGGCAATAATAAAATAAGTACGAGTGCTGCCGGCGGAAAGCTGAGGGCATCTTTGGTGGGTTGGAAAATCTACACGAACTTAAAGGCGGTGCGTGATGATTAGATAATTACTGGACCGCAAGAGGACCCTATGATTAGGGTTGTGACTCCAAGGAAAGTTTAAGAAAGGGAGATAAGTTCTCTTCCCCACGTAAAAGGACAGTTTTACGTATTATAGGGTTGCGTGTACCCATGTTGTTAGACGTAGGATATGAACTGGTAAGGTCTTCGGTATCGTCATGTCATAGGTTACAATTTTAGATAACCGTGGGAAAAGTGTTGTGTTGGGGTAATTAAGAACGACGTACGAATTGGTCGAGGAAGTATCGTAAAAATATAAATGCAGGTTGTACGCATGTATGAAACTGTACGATTATGAATCAAGATAGAAATACTTTTGCTAATAATAAGCCTAAGGTAAGGATATGGCCAAAATGATAAAGGAGAATACGACTATGGTTATGTAAGTTGCATGAGTTATGACTACCCCAGACTAGTGTAAAGACCATTAGTAAATAAAGGGAAGTAAGAACATTTCGAGGAAATGTGGTAACACCTAGCTATAGGCTCTACAAACCGGGAAAGGAAAATCGGGTTACTACTTTACGAGATCAAGGAAATCCCCTAAATTGTGATTTACTGAAGTCTTAGCCAGGAGGCAAGCAAAGGAATCAAATCTAAGTTTAGTGACCAAGTTTGCAACAGAAAGGGAAACAGGAACCATAAGTGAGTTTAAGGATACGAATATTTCGCAGAATGAGAAAGGCTTCCGCTTATCGGAAGATAAGTTGACTGACTACGCTTCTAACTCCTCCCGAAAGACTAGAGGTTAGGTTATTATGATAGCACGCTGGTGTCATAGGTTGTGTCCGACGCAACCCGATAAGGAAAGAGTCTATGTTTTCCCGGTAGTTAGGGAAGCAGGAAAGGAAATTACGCCACTTCCGATTTAGAGCTGGCGGCAGTTAAATCATGCCTTGAAGATTTGTGGGAATGACGTATATATAGACTTCATTTGGATATTTGTGCACCACAAAGCCTCCCAGATATCCGCAGACCGAGGCGAGAATTTGCGACAGCGACGGTGGTTAGAGTTATTCAAGGATTGTGATATCGATATCCTATACCACCCAGGGAAAGCCGAGACAGTTAAAGATACTTGTTATACCCCGTTTTTCCAGAGTATGTACGTAAGGGAATACGTACAAAAGTTTAGCCTTAAAAGTTAGGCTTGGACGAAAATACTTGGGCACAACTCACTAAAAGAATCGTTTTCCGATGAAACGTTTTACACAACTCGCGTAGGATAAATTCCGGCTATGTCATTTCTAATTTTTGCGGATTTTTCCGAGAGACGAAACACTTTGGGCCAACGGGAGGGCGACACTTGTCACCCTCCAATTGGTGGACGTGAGGCGTCTATATGGCCGAATGGAGTGGCTTATTTTGTCAAGTAGTTGGTAGGATATTTTGTGTGCAAGTTGGCTAGGTACACTTGCCCTAATCTTGACCTTACACTTGCCTAGCACTTGGCTAAATCTTGGCCATTGGTTGGCCATGTCTTGACCTATAAATACCCCCTTAAGATGAAGAGTTCTTCATCCACAAATTCCTTTCCAAGTCTTGAAAATCCTTCTCCTCTCCCTTAAGCCTTTTCGTCCAAACACCTTCCCCCCTCTTGAGAAGCTTAGCCGAGGCTATTCCCCCCCTAGCCTAGCCGAAATCTACCCCCCCTCCCTTGGTAGAAAAGTTGTCTTCTAGTATTGTTATAATGCCCAAAATACCCTAGCCCAAATCCCTTAGTACTTTGTAGAAGTTGTGAAGAACTTCTAAGGTTTCTGGAGCTATCTGAGCGCATAACTTAGGAGCTAAGCCTTGCTCGGACGACTTATATCTAGGATATTATTGGGCTTACCGAGGTAAATAATCCTAACCCTCTTTTGTATTAGAGAATACATACTGTAGAAGTATAGAATTAAGTATTAAATACTTAGAAGGATATTACAGAATAGAATTGAACTGTTATCACAGTAGAAGGGTTTAAAAGAAGAATAATTGAACTGTACTCACATAGACTGTTTACAAGAGATATAGCTTACAGGGTAGGGAAGTGTTGCCAAATTCCCAAAGAATAGAGAACCCTCTCGCTTAAAGCTTTATACAAGATGCGCCTAGACGCTTGATAGACGTATTTGATTATATAGTCGATTCTCTGTACACATATTCGACTTGACAGGAGGTTTTCGCTGAGAAGGTATGTGATTCTTCCTAAAGCATGATATTTTCAAATATATATATATAGTACGGTAGACGTACGTGTGTTAACTGATTAATAACTACGGCAATGTCTTTTGACTTAAGCCTGAATAATACTTACGGCAATGTCTTTTGACTTAAGCCTGAATAATAAGAATCTTGATGCATTTCAAAAGAATACTGAATCATTTTTAACAGAAGAGAACTAATTGGTTTTTAAAACAGAAAGCTTAAGAGTTATACTAGCTTTATGGGAAGTTAGGTATAACCACTTAAGATGATAAAAGGAACAGTTTAACTATGTGTTTATAACAGACTTATATTGATAGAATAATAAGATGGTTTGATAAGTAGACATGATATGATGCTAAGTGTGTTGTCTTGTAAACGATTGTATAAGAGGGTATTCTTGTTGTGCTTATGTTGTTTAACGATAAGCTGTTGTGTTAGTATTATATCACTCACCTCTTGACATGTTACCGGGGGTTAAGCTGCCCTCCGATGCGGGGTAGACTCAGGCGGTCTGGGACCATGATTCGAGAATACCTCATGCGGGTCCAGGGGACCTATGCGGAGCTACGAGAGTTCCGTGTTAGTGTGCGGGTTATACCTCACGCGTCTATGTGGCCATGCGGACTACGAGTCGGACGATGCCGAGGAGTAGCTACCGATGCGGGGTTATACCCTATGCGGGCCTAAGTGAGTGGCCTATGCGGACTACGGAGTCCAGGATTAGGCTTGCTTAATGATACTATGGGCAATTGGCCCTGCTTCGATCATTCGCAGCCTAGAAAAGACCTCGCGATTTACCTATTGTTGCTCTTGTTTATGATGTGGCACTATGTGCGGTTACCTTGTTTGTTTCATACATATATGTAAACTGATTTTATAAATGATATGTTTTCATTTAAGTACTTTACAGCCGCATACTTAGTACCGTTGTAATCGACTCCTTCGGGGCCGCTCATGCCACGTAAGTGGCAGTGCTAGATCCACATCCTTAGGATCTCTTTGCATTGGTGTCGTGAGCTCCATCTTCTCCGAGGCTCTACTTTTGGTATGATCTCCTCAGATTGTAGATAGTTTGTACATTCAGTGGTATGGCGGCCCCGTCCCGCCATAGTTGTTTACTTCCTTAGAGGTCTCAGTAGTCCTATTGTACAGCTTGAGATGTAATCGCAAAAACTATGTTTATGTATATATGCCGAAAGGCGACATTTTCTCACATAAAATCGTGTTCTTTTTACAATGTTTCATGCCTTGTTTTATATTCCGTGATTACTCGATGTATGACTACTTGGGTGCGGGTAAGGCACTCACCACGCCCCGAATGGGTCGTGACAAAAGTGGTATCAGAGCGATTAATCCTCGGAAAGTGTCTACGCACCGTATCTAGTAAGTCTTGATTATCGGTGTGTTGTGAACCACACCAATAATCGTGAGGCTATAAGATATTTAGGATTGATTTCCATTCTTCTCACTCGAGATCGTGCTTTAGAGCCGTGTTAAAGTTGGACCCTCTAACGTATTCCTTTCTCAGAACGCTTATGCCTCCACGTAAGGCAACCCGCCCGTATGGTAAGGCACCGAGGAGTCGCTAGTAGGACACCGAGTTACGAGGGCTCGTGCCCATCTATACCTCGACGGCGAGTTCTATGACGCCGCCGCCCCAAGAGAGACCACAGCACCCACACCTCCCGTCCCACACCGGGTGGAGGAGTTAGGTACAAGGAGACGGCCCAACTATCGCCGTGATCGTGGCTGCATACGAGGACAGCCGATGCAGAAGTTCAGCCCGATCGTACCCATGGTTCACCCGAGGCCAGAGTTCGAGGCTACGAGATTTCTGAGTTGTAGCCCGCCGTAGTTTTACTGGTCGAGGCCGAGGATGATCCGCAAGAGTTCATCCGTCACCAGAGGATTATGAGTGATCGGGCGCGAGACCGAGTCCGTGATCTTTGGTTCGCATCGGCCGCGTGATACCGCAATCGATTGGTTTGATTCGCGGGAGTTATCCCGGGAGAGCACGCGCCCTCGCCTACTTGGGATGAGTTCTCGCAGGCTTTCTCACTCACTTCTTGCCTCCACAGATTTATGAGGGCGCGGCCGATGATTTTTGTTACTAAGGCAGAGGACGACCTTTGTTAGGGAGTACAATGTCGAGTTTGATTCATTGGCTCGATATGTCCCAAATGTTGCAGCAGATATGGAGGATAGGGTGCACCGCCACGCCACCGCTAGATGATTATATAGCCGAAGTCTTGTGCGGTGTTTCTCTTCACCGTATGGACATTACCCGAATGCAGCTCATGCTCTTGGATGCGGCGAGCGTAGAGATCGACGGGTTGACAGCAAAGCAGAAGACCATGACGGCAGGTCTTTGGTGGCTACCGTGGTGGGCGGCCTCACAGAGCCTAGATATGCACCACGCCAGCTCGAGCACTCCCGCACCGCCCTCGGTACCGGGTATTCGAGGCGCACTGTGGCCCTGTGGCTTCGACGCCCAGAGCAACAGAGGTATCGCCGACGGACCACCCCTCGCTGTGGCCGACGGTAGATCCCACTTCGGGAGTTGTGGTGCTACGAGCTTGTTTCGATTGTGGCCGCAGGTCACTATGCGAGGAACCGTCCGACCAAGGGCGCGGCCGATGGTAGGGTCACCACGTGTTCTTTCGCCGGTCTTCTTCATCCCCGACGCTACTCGCCCCGAGGGCAAGGTACTCATGGACCAGCAGGTCGCGCAGAGGTCGTGGCGCTGGTCCCAGCCTAGCGTCCTCGTGAACCGCATTTATGCTTTGTCCACCGACGATCGGGAGGCCTCACCGATGTCGCCACTGTGTACCTTATCGCTCGGATTTGATGTGTATGCCTTGATAGATCCGGTTCTACTGGTCCCATATATCTCCCTTATTGCTAGTAGGATAGGGATAGAGCCCGAGTCCATAGACCCTTTCGAGGTAGCTACGCCAAATGGGTGATTCGGTGGTAGCTCGGCGTATATAGAGCTTGTCCCGTGACCATTTACGTCGACCCTAGCCGACTTGATAGAGTTGGATATGATTGATTTCGACGTGATCACGGGTATGGATTGGCTAGCCGCTACGCCAATGTAGATCGCAGAGAGAGTAGTGCGGTTCCAGCTTTCAGAGGAGCCATTGTTGAGTGGGAGGAGCATCAGATCGCCGAGGGGTAGGTTTATTTCCTACCTCAAGGCTAGGAAGATGGTGCAGAAGGGTATATCTACCATCTCGCTCGGGTGTTTGATATCGAGGTCGCGTACCAGATTTTCATCGGCCCAGAGTCGAGAGTTCCCGACGTGTTTCCGCACGACCTCCTGCATCCTCCCGAGAGGAGATTGAGTTTTGTATAGATGTTTCTGCACACTCGCCTATTTCCATTCCGCCATATAGAATGGCACCGCCGAGTTGAGAGAGTTGAAGGATCAACTTAGAGACTTGCCGGAGAAGCGGCTTCATCGACCTAGTGTTTCTCCCCGGGAGCGCCGTATTGTTCGTGAAGAAGAAGGACGGACGCCGCGCATGTGTGTTGATTACGGTGCACAACAAGGTGACCATTAAGAACAGATACCCCTTCCCAGATTGATGATTTGTTCAACCACCAGGTGCGAGATGTTTCTCCAAGATTGATCTACAGTCGGGCTATCATCAAAGTGAAGTCGAGAGTCGGACATCCCTAGGATCGCATTCCGACCCAGACGGGCATTATGAGTTCGTGGTCATGTCTTGGTTGACCAATGCTCCGCGTATTCATGGATTTGATGAACCGAGTGTTCAAACTATTTTTGGACACGCTTGTGATAGTGTTCATTGATGATATCTTGGTTTATTCTCGCCAGAGCGAGCACGCGAGCATTTGGCGATCGTGGCAGTTCTCCGCTCCAGCAGCTTATACGCCAAGTTTTCAAATGTGAGTTTTGGTTAACTTCGTGGCTTTTCTTGGGCACATTGTCGGCCGATGGCATTCGAGTGGATACGCCAAGATCGAGGCACAGACTTGGCCTGACCTACTACTGGCTGCAGGTTCGCAGCTCGGGCCTTGCGAGTTATTATCGGGCGTTCGTGGAGAAGTTTGCTTCTTCTCTCGCACCATTGACTATGCCGACTCGAAGGCGCTATGTTTCATGGACCGATGTCAGGAGCGTGGTTTCCGCTTTACGAGAGATCGACGACCGCCCCGTTCTTACTTCTTCCGAGGTCCAGACGGTTATGTCGCGGTATTGTGACGCGCCGCATCGGGTTGGGACGTGTGTTGATGCAAGATGGCAAGGTTATAGCGCATGATCCCGACACCAAGAAACACGAGAGGAACTACCCCACCCATGACTTGAGTCTGGGGCAGTGATTCACGCCAAGATCCGAGGCACTATTTGTATGGGGTTCATGTGGATATTTATACGCACCACAAGAGCCTCCAAAGATATCTTCACCGTAGGGAGCTGAACTTACATGCAGACGGTGGTTAGAGTTGCTTAAGGATTACGATGTTGATATCCTATACCACCCGGAAGGCCAATGTCGTGGCGATGCTCTTAGTCGTAGGTCGACGGGAGCCTATCGATGTGCAGAGAGGAGGGACATGGTTCGTGATTTGCATCAGTTAGCGAGCTTTGGTGTCCGTTTGATTGATTCTGATAGCAGTGGGGTTCGAGTTCGCGAGGTTGCCGAGTCTTCCATCGTCGAGGAGGTGAAAAGGCAACAGTTCGAGGATCCAGTTTTGACACGTTATCGTGATACAGCTCTTCGTGAGGCAAGTGGTCCTGAGGTAGCACCATGGGGTGCTAAGGTTTGAGGGCGGTTGTGTGTTCCGATGTTTCGTGACTTCGCAGCAGTTCTGGGGAAGCACACACAGCGTTACTCTATCCATCCGTGGTCGACCAAGATGTACCACGACCTTAGATCCGTGTATTGGTGGGATGGATTGAAGAGGACGCTGCGAGTTCGTAGCTCGCCCGTGTTGTCGCAGTGAAGGTAGAGCACCGTGAGGCACGGTGGTTTGTTGCAGACGATAGAGATCCCGACTGGAAGTGGGAGGTAATAAACATGGACTTTATCACGTGATTACCTCGCACTCGAGGAGACATGATTCTATACGGGTTATCGCTGACAGTCGACTAAATCAGCCCACTTTCTTCCCGTCAGACGACTTTTTCTACCGAGGATTATGCCGCACTTTACATCCGAGAGATCGCCGACCGCATGGAGTCCCTATTTCGATCATATCGCATGCAGGAGCCCGCCTTACGCTAACTTCGGAGGTCTTTCCAGGGGTTTAGGGACGCAGTGAGCCCGAGCATCGCATTCCATCCACGTACGCACGGACAGCAGAGCGCACTATCCGCACTTCGAGGATATGTCGCGAGCCCGTGTTATTGACTTCAGTGGTAGCCGAGGATCATTTGCCTCTAGTTGAGTTTGCATACAATAATAGCTACCACCCAAAGATTCGACGGGCGCCATGAGGCCTTGTATGGGAGGAAGTGCAGATCGCCTATAGGCTGGTTCGATGTGGGCGAGTGCGCTAGCTGGGACCAGATTTGGTGCAGCAGTGATGGATAAGGTGGCTTATCCAGAGAGGTTGTCGATACCGTAGTCGATGAAGTCATACGCAGATCATCGTCGGCATATACGGAGTTCGAGGTTCATGATTGGGTTTTCCTAAAGGTGCCACCCACGGCGGTGTGATGAGATTCGGAAGAAGGGAAACTCACCAAGGTATATCGGGCCGCTTGATTGTCCGCAGGTAGGCAAGGTTGCCATGAGTTGGATCCGCCGTCCGATCCGGAGGATGCATCCGGTTTTTCACGATCTATGCCGAGGAGATGTATCGGGATCCATCTAGGTAAACCCGATTGACGATGTCCAGTGACCAGTGGGTTATCGATGAGGAGATTCCCATAGCGATAATCGATCGCCGTGTTAAGCGTCCCGCGACGAAGGACGTGGCTTCCGCAAAGTCTTGTGGCGGAACGAGCTCGTGAGGAGATGACGGGAAACCGAGGAGGACATGAGGCGTATATCCTCACCTATTCCCACACCTCCGTAATTCACTTTCCTACTTGTAAATTTTCATTATCGCTTTTTCCTAAGTGTTGTTTTGTGGCCGTGTGGCATTTGCAAACCGCTTAAGTTATGAAGAACCTTATCATTATCTCAGATTGGGAAGGAACATTCGGACGAATGTTTCTAAGAGAGGAGAATGTTATACTCGCTTTTTCCAGAGTATGTACGTAAGGGAATACGCATAAAAGTTTAGCCTTAAAAGTTAGGCTCGACGAAAATACTTGGGCACAACTCACTAAAAGAATCGCTTTCCGACTAAACGCTTTACACAACTCGCGTAGGATAAATTCCGCTATGTAATTTCTAATTTTTATGGATTTTTCCGAGAGACGAAACACTTTGACCAACGGAGGGCGACACTTGTCACCCTCCAATTGGTGGGCGTGAGGCGCCTATACGGTCGAATGGAGTGGCTTATTTTGTCAAGTAGTTGGTAGGATATTTTGTGTGCAAGTTGGCTAGGTACACTTGCCCTAATCTTGACCTTACACTTGCCTAGCACTTACAAATCTTGGCCATTGGTTGGCCATGTCTTGTGACCTATAAATACCCCCTTAAGATGAAGAGTTCTTCATCCACAAATTCATTTCCAAGTCTTGAAACTCCTTCGCCTCTCCCTTAAGCCTTTTCGTCCAAACACCTTCCCCTCGAGAAGCTTAGCAGGCTATTCCCCTAGCCTAGCCGAAATCTACCCCCTCCCTTGGTAGAAAAGTTGCCTCTAGTATTGTTATAATGCCCAAAATACCCAGCCCAAATCCTTAGTACTTTGTAGAAGTTGTGAAGAACTTCTAAGGTTTCTCGAGCTATCTGAGCGCATAACTTAGAGCTAAGCCTTGCTCCTGATCGACTTATATCTAGGATATTATTGGGCTTACTGAGGTAAATAATCCTAACCTCTTTTGTATTAGAGAATACATCTTCGTAGAAGTATAGAATTAAGTATTAAATACTGTAAGGATATTACGAATAGAATTGAACTGCTATCACGTAGAAGGGTTTAAAAGAAGAATAATTGAACTGCACTACATAGACTGTTTACTGAGATCGTATAGCTTACCGGTAGGGAAGTGCTGCCCAAATTCCCAAAGAATAGAGAACCCTCTCGCTTAAAGCTTTATACAAAGATCAGACGTTGATGACGTATTTGATCATTATAGTTGATTCTTCCGCGACATATTCGACTTGGCGTGAGGTTTTCAGAGAAGGTATGTGATTCTTCCTAAAGCATGATATTTTCAAATATATATATATAGTACGGTAGACGACGTGTTAAGCGATTAATAACTACGGAATGTCTTTTGACTTAAGCCCGAATAATACTTACGAATGTCTTTTGACTTAAGCCCGAATAATAAGAATCTTGATGCATTTCAAAAGAATCTTGAATCATTTTTAATGTAAGAGAACTAATTGGTTTTAAATGTAAAAGCTTAAGAGTTATACTAGCTTTACGGGAAGTTAGGTATAACCACTTAAGATGATAAAAGGAATGCTTTAACTATGCGTTTATATGACTTATATTGATAGAATAATAAGATGGTTTGATAAGTAGACATGATATGATGCTAAGTGTGTTAGTGTCTGTAAACGTTTGTATAAGAGGGTATTCTTGTTGTGCTTATGTTGTTTAACGATAAGTCGTTGTGTTAGTATTATATCACTCACCTCTTGACATGTTACCGGGGTTGCGCCTCCGACGGGTAGACTCAGCGGTCCGGGACCATGATTCGAGAATACCTCATGCGGGTCCAGGACCTGCGCGAGCTACGAGTTCCGTGTTAGTGTGCGGGGTTATACCTCACGCGGTCTATGTGGCCATGCGGACTACGAGTCCAGGACGATGCAGGAGTAGCTACCCTCGATGCGGTTATACCCTACGCGGGCCTGTGAGTGGCCTACGCGGACTACTGAGTCCGTGATTTGGCTTGATTAATGATACTATGGGCAATTGGCCTGCTCGATCATTCGCAGCCTAGAAAAGACACATAGCTTTACCTATTGTTGCTCTTGTTTATGATGTGCACTATGCATGCATTTAAGTTGTTTCATACATATATGTAAACCGATTTTATAAATGATATGTTTTCATTTAAGTACTTTGATTCGCATACTTAGTACCGTTGTAATCGACCTCCTTCGGGGCCGCTCATGCCGCAGTAAGGGCAACAGTGCTAGATCCACATCCTTAGGATCTCTTTGCATTGGTGTCAGGAGCTCCATCTTCTCCGGAGGCTCTACTTTTTGGTATGATCTCCCTGTATTGTAGATAGTTTGTACATTCAGGGTATGGCGGGGCCCTGTCCCGCCATAGTTGTTTACTTCCCAGAGGTGTAGTCCTATTGTACGCTTGGGATGTAATCGCAAAACTATGTTTATGTATATATGCCGAAAGGCGACATTTTCTCACATAAAACTGTGTCTCTTTTTACAACTGTTTCATGTCTTGTTTTATATTCCGCTGATTACTCTGATGTAAGACTACTTGGGTGCCCGGGTAAGGCACCAGTCACGGGCCCCGGAACGGGTCGTGACAATACTTTTAGTCGCGGATCTAAGGGTAGTATGCCAGATGGGCAGCCAGATAGACTGGACGTGGTCCGTGAGATTCTTCAGTTACCGAGCCTAGGGGTTCGATTATTTGTTTCCAAGGTTAATGAAGTTTAGATCCGAGAGGTTGCCGAGTCTTCCGTCATTGAGGAGGTAAAGGGGCGACAGTATGAGGATCCAGTTATGATACGGTATCGAGATACGGCTCTCCGAGAAGAGAAGAGCCTGTTTGAGTAGCACCGGATGAGGTGCTGTGATATGAGGATAGATTGTGTGTACCCGGTGCTGCAGGACTAGTCAGCAGGTTTTAGGGGAGGCATACAGTGCTTATTGCTCAAATTGTTCGGGGTCGACTAAGTTGTGTCGTGACCTCAGATGTATGTATGGGTAAGATGACCGGAAAAGGGACGTAGCAGAGTTGTTGCTTAATATCCGAATTAGTAGCAGGTCATGGTTGAACACCAGAAGCCCAGTGGGCAATTACAGGCGATTTAGACCCCGACTTAGACATGAGAGGTAATTAAAATGGATCTTGTTACCGGGTGGCATCGTACTCAGAGGAAGTGCGACCCCCTGGGGGTCATGGTAAACATGCTGACGAAACCAGCCGTGTTCTTCCGGTTAGGACCACTTACTCGGCTGAGGTTCGTGCTAGCTTTTATAGCAGGGGGATTGTGAGACTGCAAGGGGTTCCTATGTTTATGATGTCAGACAGATGAGCTCGACATGATAACTTCCGAGGTTTTTGAAGGGTTTTAGGGACACAGTAGTCTCGTTGTTGCATTACACCTCACACCGGGCGACAGCAGAGCGTACTATCCGGTGCACTCGAGGATAGGTCATGGGCCTGTGTTCTTGATTTCGTAAATAGCGGAGGGTTAATTGCCTCTTGTTGTGTTACGACGATAACAGATACCCTTCCAAGATTCGATTGGCCTGCATGAGGCCTTGTATGTAAGAAAGTGTAGATCGCCGGTTGATGGTTCGACATAGGCGAGGTTCGCTTATTTGGTCGACTTGATTCATGGCCGTGGATAAGGCGAAGCTTATCCGGGAAAGATTATTAGTAAGCTTAGAGTCAGCAGAAGCTTTATGCAGATAACCGACGTTGACACATGGGGTTCAGCTTGACATTTTAGTATGAGTATTATTATGTGGCCACGTGTGGCATTATTGGTAAGTAGGGGTTGTAAGGGGACTATGTCGCTATCTTTAAGTTTGACTCCCGAAAGAACATTCGGGGACGAATGTTTCCAAGGGGGGAAGAATGTTACACCCCGGAATTTCAGGATATGTTTATAAGAACGTACGTAAGAACTAAAAAATGTTAAGATTTGAGACGAGTAAAAATTTATCGGAATTAGGGAATTGTCGGAAAACGAAATATTGCGACGAACGGGAGGGCGACACGTGTCACCCCCCCTTAGTGGTCTTGGGCGAAAAGGGCATGGGTAGGATGGTCATTTGACCATTAGAGAGATGACCAAGTCTTGCAAAGACTTAGCTTGACATTGTTGACTAAAGTCCAAGGGCCACTTGGGCTAGATCCATGTGAAACTCATCCAAGCCACACAATTGTACTAATCTTGACCCTCCATCATGTTATATATGCATACTAGTGCAAGACAAGCTCCACACTTAGCAAAATTTTCAAACAAAATCTTGAAGAACTTCATAGAGCTCTCGGCTTTAGTGGGAAGCAAGATGATTTTTTTTTCGTTTGTTGTCCAATAATCCCCATACTTTAAACCAAGGTTCCTAAGAGTATTGTAAGGTTTTCTCAATAGAAAGATTTCGGAAAAGTGGCGTTTTCATATTAGTCGCAAGGCAAAAACCTAAGGAGTTATTCAACTTTGAAGATGGAACTTGAAGAAGATTTCTTCATAGGCATCTAAAGGTTGCTTGGAGCGGATTGGAACGTCGAAAGGAGGAGCTAAAGTTGCTAAGGATCGACTTGTAATCTTGGATCATATTTGGGATAAATGAGGTATAATCTTCGTCTTACTTTTGTAATTGAAGATTCCACGTTATTATAAGTTAGAAATGATCATGTGATATGTGTTATGAAGTTTGATAAGTGTTATGGAAATTTGGAAGCTCAAATCCGAAAATGACATGTTTAGCCATTTGAATACATTTTGGTCGATAATTAGAATCGTCGCATGTTATCTACTTGAAGATTATAGTTGTTATAATCAATTGCGGCCTTTTAACATGTTTTACTAAACAACTTGGATTGAAAAGAAATTGGAAGAAGAATTGGTATTGTTGCCCTAATTGCCGAATTGACATTGTAGTTTAGACTAGTTTGATATTTATTGTGGGGCGGAATTTTACACGTCTTGATTAAGCGTGTAATCCCCTATTGTTAACTACTTTGTTGAGCCTTAAATGTGGCGTGTTTGGTTATTGAATTCGGCCTTGAAAAGGTGGCAAAGTATGTAGAAACAAAGGAAGTGATGTCGATTTTCCGTAGAATTTAGTGAATTTGCACTGGGATATTCTACGCTTGAAGTAAGAAGTTAATAGACGACTATGGTCATTATAGGTTGACATACTACGACGCGAATTGGACTTAGCAAGTGGATTAAACCAACGGTATGTGGAACTTTCTTATCTCTTGAGCATGAATACGTTGTAAATGTATAGTACGGTAGACGTACAAGATATTGACAATCTAGGTCCATTTGATATCCTTGGCTTATTTTAATAATGTCCAAGTTGATTGAGTTAGGGAATTAACTCAGTTGTTTAAATATTAAGGATATCTTGGTTTTCAAAAGTTAAGAGACTTTAAGTATGTTGAAAGTATTATTGATACTTGTTTTGTTGGAAAGTTTAAGTCTCTTGGTTATAAAGAAGTATGTAAGTTGCTAATGTATAAAGCTAGTATAACGGCTTTATGGGAAGTTAGTTATATTAGTTTTATGGAAAGTTAAAAGAGTGGTTTACTCTAAGTAATTTAAGTATGTTAAATTACATGAAATCTCGAAAGGCAAATTGATTAAAAGGCATCAAATGCTAACGGTTTAAAAAGAAAGAAGACACTTGATTAAGAAGCCCGAAAATCTATATTCAAAAAAGGAATTGTTACTGGTCTCAAAAAGTATTTATGACTTGATACTACGGTTATTAGTATCTTGGAAGTTTTATATGAAAATGAGTCATTTTAAAAGAATAGAAGTACGTAGTACTTTGGGTTAAACTCCCGGATTTATAATGACATGTTAGTGCCTTAAGTAAACTAAAATGAGAGTGTATATGAATAAGGCTAATAAGAAGTTAGGGGGATTTCTTAACTTGCTTATTTATTGTATGATAAGCCGGTAGTGCTTATGTTATGTATGATAAGCCGGTAGGGCTTATTTTATGTATGATGGCCAGTTGAAATAGGGTAAGAGTATAAATGAGGGGTAAACCCCCAAGACGTTATACCACCTTCTTCAGGGTAAGAGTATAAATGAGGGGTAAATCCCCAAGATCGTTATACCACCTGCTTCAGGGTAAGAGTATAAATGAGGGGTAAATCCCCAAGATCGTTATACCACCTGTTTCCGTGGATTTGCTACCCATGATGCGAGGAATACCTCATGCGAGTCCTTATGGGCTTATGCGGGTGAAATAGTCCCATGCGGGCGGGTACAGCCTATGCGAGGAATACCTCATGCGGGTCCACACGACCTATGCGGGTGAAATAGTCCCAGGAGTAGGATTGCTTAATGATACTGCGGGCGGGTGGTCCTGCTTTGATCGCGAGCTTCCTATTTTTATGTTGTAAGTATACTTTGATTACTCTCATTGTTAGTAAGGCACTGTGTACTGTTAATTGAGTTATCATACCTGTCTCCAGTTTTATTATAGACTTATGATTTCATTACAGTATTTTCAGTTTCATATACACTCTCATTTTAGTTTACTTAAGGCACTAAAATGTCATTATAAATCCGGGAGTTTAACCCAAAGTACTACGTACTTCTATTCTTTTAAAATGACTCATTTTCATATAAACTTCTAAGATACTAATAACCGTAGTATCAAGTCATAACTACATTTTAAGACAAGTCACAATACCTTTTTCGGGCTTCTAAATCAAGTGACTTCTTTCTTTTAAAAACCTTAAGCAATTGATGCCTTTAAATCAATTTGCCTTTCTTATATCAAGTCATTTATCATGCTTATTTTACTTAGAGTAAACCACTCTTTTTATTTTTCCATAAAGCTATTATAATCAACTTCCCATAAAGCCGTTATACTAACTTTATACATTAGCAACTTACATACTTCTTTATAATCAAGAGACTTAAACTTTCCAACAAAACAAGTATCAATAATACTTTCAACATACTTAAAGTCTCTTAACTTTTGAAAACCAAGATATCCTTAATATTTAAACAAGTGAGTTAATTCCCTAACTCAATCAACTTGGACATTCTTAAAATAAGCCAAGGATATCAAATGGACCTAGATTGTCAAAATCTTGACGCTCACCGCACTATACATTTACAACTTATTCATGCTCAAGAGATAAGAAAGTTCCACATACCTCTTCGGTTTAATCCACTTGCTAAGTCCAATTATCCGTACGTAGTATGTCAACCTATAATGACCATAGTACGTCTATTAACTTCTTACTTCAAACGTAGAATATTCCAAGTGCAAAGTCACTAAATTCTACGGAAAATCGGACATCACTTCCTTTGTTTCTACATACTTTGCCACCTTTTTCAAGGCCGAATTCAATAACCAAACACGCCACATTTAAGGCCCAATCAATGCAATTAATCAATAGGGGATTACACGCCTACTAGACGTGTAAAATTCTGCCCCACAAACGATATCAAACTAATACAATATACTAGTCCAATTCGGCCACATTGAAACACAATAACACCAATTCTTATCCAATTTCCATTTCAATCCAAGTTGTTAGCATAACATGATATCAAGTCGCAATCGATTATAACTACTAAAATCTTCAAGTAAGTAACATGCGACGATTCTAATAAACGACCAAATTGTAATCCAACTTCACAAGGCTTAAATGACATTTCATATTTAAGGCTACAATCAATCCATAATACTTATAAAACTTCAACACATATACTTCATGCTAGAAAACATGTAAGGCTAACAACAATATATAATCTTGTAACACTTAAGAGCCAAGATTATTACCTCAACGATTCTTAATCCAACTCCGATTCCGAAGTCGCTCCTTAGCAACTTAGAGCCTCTTCTAGACACTTCAATCCGCTTCTTGAGACCCTTAGAACAACACCAACAAATTTCCTTTAATCTTCCAAACAAAACCTAGAAAAGCAACTAGGTTTTCACCTTGTGACTAACACGAAAACTCACTCTTTCCGGGATTTTTCTATTGAGATACACTCACAATACACTCATGAACCTTGATTTAAAGTGTGGAGCTAAATGGACAACAAACAATTTTTTTTTTTGTTGAGAGCTAGCCAAACCCGAGAGCTCCTAGATGGGTTCTTGAAATTCTTGAAATTTTTTCTAAGTGTGGAACTTAGTCTTGCTACTAGTAGTATTATATAGCACAATGGAGGGTCAAGATGTGAACAAATGGGTGGCTTGGATGAGCTTCAATTAAATATCAAGACTTGTGGACCCTTTGACTTAGTCAATTTTCTCAAGCTCACAACTTGCAAGACTTGTCATCTTAAGACTATGGTCAATGACCATTTTGGACATGACCCATTTCGTCCAAGGCAACAATAAGGGGGTGACACGTGTCGCCCTCCCATTCGTCACAATATTCGTTTTCCGACAATTTCATAATTCCGATAAATTTTTACAAGTCTCTAATCTTAACATTAGGAATTCTCACGTACGTTCTTAAAACATGTCTGTAAATACGGGTGTAACATTCTTCTCCCTTAGAAACATTCGTCCCGAATGTTCTTTCGAGTCAAACTTAAAGATAGCGACATAGTCTTCTTTACAACCCTACAGACCAATAATACCACACGAGGCCACACAACAATACTCATACTAAAAGGTCAAGTCAACCCCACGTGTCAACGTCGCTTATCCGCATAAAGCTTCACGACTCTAAGCGCATACTAATAATCTTTCCTGATAAGCTTCGCTTATCCACACCCACGAATCAAGTCCGACCAAATAATCGAACTCGCCTATGTCGAACCAGCCAACCGGCGATCTACACTTTCTTACATAAAAGGCCTCAAACAGGGTCATCTGAATACTGGAAGGGTATCTGTTATCGTACGTAACACAACAAGAGACAATTAACCCTCCCGGCTATTTCTAAAATCAAGAACACAGGCCCACAACCTATCCTCAAGTGCCTGGATAGTACGCTTTGCCCGTCTGGCCGGTCGAGGGTGTAATGCAACACTGAGACTCACCTGTGTCCCTAAAACCCTTCTGAAAAACCTCCAGAAGTTATCTGTAATCGAGCTCATCTGTCTGACATCATAAACGTAGGAACCCCGTGCAGTCTCACAATCCCCCCGCTATAAAAGCTAGCACGAACCTCAGCCGAGTAAGTGGTCCTAATCGGAAGAACACGGTTGGTTTCGTCAGCCTATTTACCATGACCCCCAGGGAGTCGCACTTCCTCTGAGTACGATGCCACCCTGTAACAAGATCCATTTTAAATACCTCCCATGTCTAAGCTCGGGTCTAAATCGCTGTAATAGCCCATCGGGCTTACGTGTTCAACCATGATCTGCTACTAATTCGGATATTAAGCAACAACTCTGCTACGTCCATTTTCCGGTCATCTTACCCATACATACATCTGAGGTCACGACACGACTTAGTCGGCCCCGAACAATTTGAGCAATAAGCATTGTATGCCTCCCCTAAAACCTGCTGACTAGTCCTACAACACCGGGTACACACAATCTATCCTCATATCATAGCACCTCATCCGGTGCTACTCAAATGCACTCTCTTCTCTTTCTGAGAGCCGTATTCGATATCAGATCATAATCGATCCTCATATGCCGCCTATTTACCTCCCCAACGACGGAAGACTCGGAACCTCTCGGATCTAAACTTCATTAACCTTGAAACAAATAATCGAACCCCAGGCTCCAGAATCAAGAATCTCACGGACCACGCCGCCTATCCGGCTGCCCATCCGCATACTACCCTTAGATCCGCGGCTAAGAGTATCTTTAATCGCTTGGCTTTCCCAGGTGGTATAAGATATCGATATCACAATCCTTGAATAACTCTAACCACCGCTGCCGCAAATTCTACCGTCACCAGATATACCGAGGCTTTTGTGGTCTGCACAAATATCCACATGAAGTCTATAAATACGCCATGCCCCAAATCTTCAAGGCATGATTTAACCGCCACTCTAAATTGAAGTGGCGTAATTTCTTTCTCGCTTCCCTAACTACCGGAAAACGTAGGCTCATCCTTATCTGTCACACAAGACACAACCTAGCCCAAAACCCAACGTGCTATCATAATAACCTAACCCTCTTGTCTCACAAGAGGGGTTAGAACTGTAGTCGTGGTCAACTTATCTTCCAATAACTGAAAGCCTTTCTCTGTTGCAACCAAACTTGGTCACTAAACTTAGACTTAATTCCTTTGCTTGCCTCATGGCTAAGACTTACTGTCAATCACAATTTAGGGGAGAGGTTTCCTTGATCTCGTCAAGTAACAATCCTATTATTCTCTCCCAGCTCGTAGAGATAATTGTTATACCCCGTAGTCCAGGGTATGTATGTGAGGACGTACGTACGAGTTTACGACAGTAATTTTGGAAAGAAAGAAAGATGTGATTTTTCGACGGAAAAGTTTCCGGGTTTTGTGAAGGAAAAAGGTTCGTTGATGGGAATTGGATTCCCAGATTCGGTATTTAGGCTTCTTGGATTATATTAGAATTGTGACATTTTATTTTCGGAAATGGTCACGTGGGACCCACGGGAGGAATTTACGGTTTTGTGGGGCCTACTTTGTTTTTGAGATTTTTGGTATTTTAGATATTTTCGGAAGACGAAATATTTTGGACGAGTAGGGGAGCGACACATGTCACCCCCATGTGGCACCTTGGCCGAAATGGTGGGACTTGTCCCTTGGCCGAAATGGCCATGACACTTGGACTACATTTTCGTTGGCCATGTGGTGTGGTGGGACCCACACACACATGGCCCAATCTTGACCACACACTTGCATAGATCTTGACCCTTGATTCCTCTATAAATACCCCCTTAGTTCAAGATTTATCATCATCCACACTTAAGCTTTCCAAGGCAAAAATATCCCCTCCCTTTAGCTTGTTCTCGCCCCACCCCCACTTGTGTAGAAAATACTTCAAGTATTATTGTATAATCCCAAATACCTTAGCCTAGTATCCCTAGTTGTATTCCAAAGTTATTTCAATACTAGGAGCCCGAAAATACTACTTTATTCTAATAGTCGCAAAATGAAACCCTAGAAAATCTTCATAGCTTGGTTGAAGTGTTAAGAAGTTGTTTAGAAACTTCTAAGGGTTGCTTGGAGCGGTTGGAGCGTAAGGAGTTGAGCTAAACGTTGCTCAGATCGACTTATAATCTTGGATAATTTTGGGCTTATCGAGGTAATGATCTATGTCCCCCTATTGTAATCGGATATTACATGTCAGTAGTAGTTATACTTGAGTATATTATATGAGGAAAGAAGATTGATAGAATTGAATCAGATTTACATTGGACTGTATTTACAGTAGACTTGTAGTATTATTGTGGGGCAGTGTTGTACACGTCCGTTTAGACGTGTAACCCCATTGGAGTTGTTGGCTTGGTAGCGGGCCTTGATAGAGGAAGATATTTATGTGGTTGCAGGGGGGGAGGTGCTGCCGAATTTTCCGTAGAATAAGGAACCTTGTACTTAGAATTGTTCTACGAAGAGATCTAGAGGTTGATAGACGTTATGTGGCCTTTATAGGTTGAGATACTTCGAGTATCGTATTCTACTAGAAGGGTGGACACGGCTAGCAGGTTATAGTACTTTGGAGCGTTTTGCTAATTGTCGATAATCGTCGCGAGGTATGTGAACCTCTTCCTATCTTTTCTAGCATGATTGTTGTGAACTATGTAGTACGGTAGACGTACGTGTGCTAAACGAGGTTTGGTTGGTTTAAAACATAAAGTGTTATAATAGCTTTATGGGAAGTTAGTTATAACGACTTTATGTAGGTAAAAGAATGGTTTATTGATTTTAGAAGTTAAGAGACTTGATCTTGAAAGATAAGAGACTTGACTTAATTGGCTTGATATGAATTTTGTTAAAAAGTTGTGAAACCTCATTCGTGAGTAATGAGTACTTGGTTTTTAAAGAATAATGTTTTACTGATTTCGGAAATGAGAATAAGTATCGAACAAACCATCGCTGCTAATAAAGGAAAATGTGTTGACAAATAATTAATTATATTAAAACCAGTAGAAACCTCCATCTGCATAGAAGCTAAGATAAGACAAAATTGTATTACATTTCCTAGATCATGGCTGCTTTAATAAAATTGTTATAAACAAGTATAACCTACTCACACATAGGCATATGTTACTCAAATTGTTTTAAAAGAGATTACGTTATTAAGTGATTAAGACTATGAACTATGAAATCTTTCGAAAATAAGAGACTTGAGTATTTGAAATTATGCAACTTGAACTTTTGGAAAAAAATGTTGTTACTTGATTTTAAAAAAAAGGAAAGTGTTTCGGTTTAAAAAGGAGGGCATGATATTTCCTTAGTTTGATTTAAAAGGAAAGCATGTTATTATCTTAATCTGTCTTAAAAGAGGGTTTTTATGTTTTGGCCGATTCTACCTCGAGTCCCATGAGATGGGCCAAGACATGTATACCACCCGATTCGACACCGAGTCCCATGAGATGGGCCGGGAATGTATTCCACACGATCCGACACCGAGTCCCATGAGATGGGTCGGGAATGTGACCATACGATCCGACACCGAGTCCCATGAGATGGGCCGGGAATGTGATCATACAATCCGACACCGAGTCCCACGGGATGGGCCGGGACATGTATACCACACGATTCCACCTCTATCCCCATGGGATGAGCCGAGACATGTTGTACGTATAATACGGTTTATATCCATCGCCGGTGAGGAAGGAGTTCCACGCACGTGAGAGATGACTTGAGGCGTGAGTCCCCGACGACGCGATCGCTTTTATGTTATGAATCGTAGTTTGGTTATCATACATGTCTCCTGCTTTATAGATGTCATGATTTCATTTACGATTTTTCGGGCCACATACTTGGTACTGTTATCGACCTCCTTCGGCTGCGCTCATGCCGCGGTAGAGGTACATCGGTTGTGGATCCTCGCTCATAGGATCACGCTCACGGTTGAAGCTCCGCTTTCTCGGAGGCTTATCTTTGGTGACTTGGTGCCTTACCAGGAGTTCCGGCCCGTGGATCGTGTCTTACCCGGGCACCCAAATAGTCATACATCAGAGAAATCAGCGGAATATAAAAAAATACATGAAACAATATGAAGTTGGGAAAAGCTTATTCGAGAAAAATTGCCTTCTGCATATATATATAAAATCTTGAAAAGCTATATCCCTTTACAAACCCGCTTACAACAAGATTACTGCACTCTAAGAATGTAACAACACCTATGACGGGACAGGGCCCCGCCATACCCTGAATGTACAAGAACCTACAACTCAGGGAAACATACCAAAAGATAAGCCTCCGGAGAAACGGAGCTTCCCAATACGCTGAACTGTGATCCTATGAGCGAGGATCAACAACCGGTGTACCTCTACCTACGGCATGAACGCAGCCCCCCGAAGGAGGTCAGTACAACAGGTACCAAGTATGTGAAACTGAAAAATACTGTAAATGAAATCATAACAGTCTAAAATAAAACAGGAGACATGTATGATAACAAAACTACAGTTCACAACATAAAAACAGTCAAGTCAGGGACTCACGCCCTCAAAGTCATCCCTCATGCCCGTGGAACTCCTTCCTCACTGCCGGCAGTCTAGGTATAAATCGTATGATACGTATAACATGTCTCGGCCCATCCCATGGGACTCGAGGTGGAATCGTGTGGAATACATGTCTCGGCCCATCTCATGGGACTCGATAGGAATCGTATGGAATACATGTCTCGGCCCATCTCGTGGGACTCGATAGGAATCGCACATGTCTCGGCCCATCTCATGGGACTCGATAGGTATCGCACATGTCTCGGCCCATCTCATGGGACTCGATAGGTATCGCACATGTCTCGGCCCATCTCATGGGACTCGAGAGGTATCGCACATGTCTCGGCCCATCTCATGGGACTCGATAGGTATCGCACATGTCTCGGCCCATCTCATGGGACTCGATAGGTATCGCACATGTCTCGGCCCATCTCATGGGACTCGATAGGTATCGCACATGTCTCGGCCCATCTCATGGGACTCGAGGTGGAATCGTATGGAATACATTCCCGGTTCATCCCATGAACGCGGTGTCGTGTGAAATACATTCCCGGTTCATCCCATGAACGCGGTATAGAATTGACCATAACATTTAAACGCTCTTTTAAGATAATACCATGTTTTCCTTTTTAAAATCAACTAAGGCAATATTATGCTCTTCTTCTTAAACCAAAACATTTTCCTTCTTAAAGTCAAGTAACAACATTCTTTTCCAAAAGTTCAAGTTTGCCTAATTTCCAATACTCAAGTTTCTCATTTTCGAAAAGTTTCGTAGTTCATAGTCTTAATCACTTAATAAGATAATTCTCTTTTAAAACAATTTGAGAAACATAAGCCTTATGTGTGAGTAGGTTATTCTTGTTCATAACAATCTTATTAAAGCAGCCATGATCTAGGAAATGTAATACAATTTTGTCTTATCTTAGCTTCTATGCAGATGGAGATTTCTACTGGTTTTAATATAATTACTTACTTGTCAATACATTTTCCTTTATTAACGCTGCAGTGGTTCGTTCGATACTTATTCTCATTTCCGAAATCAGTAAAACATTATTCTTTAAAAACCAAGTACTCATTACTCACGAATGAGATTTCACACTTTTTAACAAAATTCATATCTATTCAATTAAGTCAAGTCGCTTATCTTTTGAGATCAAGTCTCTTAACTTCTAAAATCAATAAACCATTCTTTTTATCTCTCTTAAGTCGTTATACCTAACTTCCCATAAAGCTAGTATAATTCTTAGAATTTCAAAACCAAGTATTACTCTTCTTTCAAAAACGATTCTTAATTATTTTGAAATACTTCAAGATTCTTATTATTATTTAAAACTCAAGTCAAAAGACATCGAAGTAAAACCACGTTCAGTTAACACACGTACGTCTACCGTACTATATATATTCTTTTAAAATATCATGCTCAAGAGGATAGGAAGAATCACATACCTTGCGACGATTATCGACTATTAGCAAAACGCTCCAAAGTACTGTAATCCGGCTAGCCCTTTCCACCCTTCGAGTAGAATACGCTACTTGCAGTACTTCAACCTATAACGGTCATACAAGTCTATCAACGTCTAGACTACTCTGTAGAATAATTCTAGATACGATTCTTGATTCTACGGAAAATTGGGCAAAGACTTCCCTACCCACAACTACACAAGTTCATCAGAATACACCCATGTAAGTACATTACTTTCTTTAATATTCTTCTATTACGCTCAATTCTCTTCAAATATCCTTCATGTATCTTATATTTATTTCTATACCACTACGATGTAATCTCCAATTACACTAGAAGGATAGGATTATTTACCTCGATAAGCCCAAAATTATCCAAGATTAAACGTCGATCCCGAGCAAGGTTTAGCTCCTACTCATGCGCCTCCAACCCGCTCCAAACAACCCTTAGAAGTTCTACGCAACTTCTTCTTAATACTTCAACCGGCTATGAAGATTTTTCCTTAGGGTTTCGTTTAGTGACTAATGGAAATATAGTAGTATTTCCGGGCTCTACGATAGAGGTAACTTTGTAAAGTACTAAAAGGTATTTGGGATAATGTATTTGGGAATAGTAACAACACTTGGAGAATACTTTTCTCCCAACGGGGGGGTGGGTATTTTCCGAGAACAACTCAAGAGAGGGGAGGGTTTCGCCAAGGCCTCACAAAGGAGGGGAAGGTAGGACGAGAGCTACAAAAGAGGGAGGAGGGATTTTGCCTTGGATTTTCACAAGTGTGGATGAAGAATTCCTTCAACTAAGGGGGGTATTTATAGGACTTTCAAGGGTCAAGATGATGGCAAGTGGAGGGCAAGTGGAGGGTGTGGATTCACCCATGTGTCCTTATCCATCTACTACACAAAATATCCTACCTAATCCTTGACCAAAAAGAAAGGCAAAAAACGTGCCAACTACACCCCTAATTGCCACCCACTGAGGGACAAGCGCCACCCTCTCGTTGGTCCAAAATATTTCATCTCTAAAAATCCGCAAAAATTATAAATGTTGCAACCGTGATTTTCTCTTCGCAAAGTCCGAAAACGCTTCGTCGGAAAACGATTCCTTTCGCTAGTTGTGCACAAATTCACCCTTATGCCTACTTAAGGCTAAAACTTTTGACGCACGCCACGCACATACTGGAAATACGGTATAACATTTTCCTCCTTAGAAACATTCGGTCCGAATGTTCCTTCTCAAGACGGATAACGATAAAGTTCTTCTTAACTTAAACAAGTTGCCAATGCCACGCCCGCCACAAAATAACACACGCAAAAATACTTAACCCAAGTCCACGAGAAATCATTCCTACATCACAAAAGCTTCCACCCTGGTCTAAAGGATACTTCATTCGCATCTTCACTTCACAACAAAATGATCCCCTTTATTCTGCTAACCCACGTTCACTTCTTTCCTCACTCGCCGACTTTCTTCTAACACTTGAACTCTTTCTAGTATACGCATTCATACTTCACCATCACTTCCGCTTTCCAAAATCTCCGAGTCACTACCTCCAAACTTGGTCCAAGCTTCGATCACTTACGACCACAGAATCGCTGGATGAACTCCTCGATCATCCCCTCGTCACGACCGACTGGTCCGCGACTGGTGCCTTACCCCGACACCCTAGTGATACAACATCGTGAGAAAATCAGCGAATTAAAAGCTTAAAACATATGAACACATGAAAAAGAAACAAAGCAACTAAAAACGGCCGTCACCTTTCTCAGATATAAACATAAAACCCGAATAAATATATCCTTTTTACAACCCCCGCCTCTACAACAGCATTTCATGCACTTCTAAGAGTTTTTATAACAACCGTGACGCGGACAGTGGCTCCCGCCATACCCCGAATGTACAAGTACCTACAATGACAGTGACTATACTCAAAAGATAAGCCTCCTGAGAAACTGAGCTTCCTAACACGCAGGTCCGCGATCCTAAGAGCGTAGGATCAACAACCGTACCTCTACATGCTAAGATTTAACGCAGCTCCGGGCGAGGTCAAGACAAAGGTGTACTGGTGATGTGAAATCAAAAAAATACTGTAAGTGAAACTACGATAATCTATATAAAATAAGAGATACGATGAGCAACTAAACTAAGGCCATAACATAAAGTAGTCATGTCGTCGTGTGACTTACGCCTCAAAGTCATCCTCACGCCCGAACTCCCTCATCACGGCGCCTGTGGTATAAATCAGATGACATTTATAATACGCTCCTACTTCATCCTACTTTATTACTTGCTGAATCGCGCGCGTATATGCCCCGCCATCTCCGTGACCTTTAGGAGAATCGTATGGAATACATGTCCCTACCATCCTGGGCCGGACGGTGAAAGACCGACGGAATACACGTCTCCGCCTCATCCCGCCGACTCCTGCAGAAAGCGATCGCACGAATGGCACGTCTCCGCCATCCCGACTCCAGAAAGGAGGAAGTATGGAATACATGTCCCGCCTATCCCATGGACTCCTGTAAATAATCGTGACAATATGTCCCGCCTCATCCTACGGGACTCTGTGAAAGAATCAGATTATCATACGCCCCACTTCATCCCATCGACTCCGGTGAAATAATAGTCCATAACATTTAAAACCCTCTTTAAGACAGATAAGCAATAACATGTCTTCTATTTAAACTAAATACATTTTCCTTTAAAGTCATAACAACATTCTTTTCCAAAGTTCAAGTCGGGCCTAATCAATTTTCTACTCAAGTCTCTTTATTTCAAAGATTTCTATAGTTCATAGTCTTAAATCAAATAACGAATTTTTAAAACCATCGAGTAACATATGCCTTATGCGCGTAGTAGTTATCTTTGTTTATAATAATCTTATTAATAAGCACGCATCTAGAAAATGTACAATTTTGTCTTATCTAAATTTTCATGCTGCATTTTCAGAGGTTTCATCGTTTTAACATGGGGCTTAATTAGTCAATACATTTTCTCCTTTATTAACATTTAAAGGTCTGTCTGATACTTATTCTCATTTCCTAAATCAAAACATTATTCTTTAAAGCTAAGTATCATTACTACGAATTCAGGTTTCACAACTTTTAATAATAAAAAATTCATAGTCCTTACATTTCATAAAACGCCATTTATAAGTTAAGTCTCTATCTTTTTAAGATCAAGTCTCTAACTTCTAAAATCAATAACCCATTCTTTTTACTTCCACATAAAGTCGTTATAACTAACTTCCCATAAAGCTATTATAACACCTTATGTTTTAAAACTAACCAAAACTCGCTTAGCACATCAGACGCTCACTGCGACTACATAGTTCACAACAATCATGCTAGAAAGAGTAAGAGTTCACATACCTCGCGACGCATTATCGCATACAAATAGCAAAACGCTCAAGCACTTCCAACCCACTCCATTACTCCTAAGCCAAGTAGATCACGCCACACTTAGCATTCACTCCTAAAATGGTAATGGCGATTTATCAAACCTTTACTTACCATTGAAGATTTATACTAATAAAAGTTCTCCACACTTAATTCGAACTAAGTTCGTGATCTATGGCCTTACCCCGGCACTCTAGTTGATACAATATCGTGAGTAATCAATAACATAAATGAAGACATAAAAATATTACGTATAAGAAACAATTCATCGAAATCATTGGCATAATATATATAACAACTGCAATGGGGCTTACATCCCATTACAACTCTTCCCACAACAAAGACTACAAACCTCTAAGAACGATATGATAACAATGGCGGGACAGGTCCCGCCATACCCCGAATGTAAATACCTACAAAGACGGGGACTATACCACCGATAAGCCTCCTGAGAACGGAGCTTCCCAAAACGTCAATCAGGATCCTAAGAGCGAGGATCAATACAGTGTACTTCTACCGCGCAGATGCACGCAGCCTCAAGGCGAGGTCAAGATAACAGTACCAAGTATGTGAAACAGAAAATACTGTAAATGAAATCATAGCAGTCTATATAAAATGTGAGACATGTATGATAACCAAACTACGATTCACAAAATAGCAAGCCATGTCAAGTCGCAGACTCACGCCTCAAAGTCATCACTCAAATATCACTATGGGTCTCACGCCCATAACATCAATCATGCCCGTGGAATACCTTTCCTCATCACGGCAGTATGATGTCAAAGCACCAAGGAATACACATGAACACCGTGTCCACCTGTCATAATAAACCGTGACGTAAGTACGAATGGCATAGCCGACTACTAACACCTACGCACTAACAAGGTCATAAATCAGATCACGATCTGTCTGCACCGCCACATGATCGTTCGCCACACACCCGCGGTATCAAATGTGCGTGCCTAGCCCGAACTTCCCGCAGCTCAAGATGTGCCAACTCAGGCCCGCATGAGGTATTCCTCGCATCGGGGTAGCTACTCCCGCATCCGCCACGGACTCGCACCGCACGGCCACATGTAATCGCATGACCATAAAGGCCGCACACTAACTCGAACTCGTGAGCTCCGCATAGTCCCTGGACCCGCATGAGGTGTTCTAATCACGGTCCTGCATCACCGAGATATACCCCGTCGAGGGAACTTAACCTTCGGGATCACGCTGGCGCGTAGTGGTACAATACCAACATAACGGCTGATCGTTAAACAACTTAAGCGCAATCGAGGAAACCCTTTACACAATCATTACAAGATACTAACACACGTAGCATCCTAACATGTTTACTTATCAAATCAACAAGAAAGTATTACAAGACTATCACAAACCAACACAATCAAGTTATTCACACGAGTACTTTCTACTATATGATTAACAAGATCGGTTTTTATCCCCAAAGTACTTCATACATTAACTCTTTTAAAAGATCCGCTTCTTCACAAAAGTCACACAATACCCATAGTATAAAAATATAGTGACTATCTTTTAAGTAAACCCAAACACTTCCTTTTGTAAAATCAAGTAACTACATTATTTTCCAAACGCTCAAGTTTGCCTAATTTCAAATGCTCAAGTTTCATTTTCAAAGGTTTCGTAGTTCATGTATTAATCACTTAATGATATAATTCTCTTTTAAAACCATTTGAGAAACATATGCCTTATATGTGAGTAGGTTATTATTGTTTATAACAATCTTATAACAACAAACATGATCTAGGAAATGTAATATCATTTTGTCTCATCTTAGCTTCTATGCGGATGGAGGTTTCTACCGTTTTAATAATACTTAATTAGTCACCGCATTTCTTTATTAGCGCCGTGGTCTGCTCGATACCTATTCGATTTCCAAATCAAGAAACATTATTCCTTTTAAAACCAAGTACTCATTACTCACGAACGAGGTTTCACACTTTTTTACAAAATTGATTAATTCAATTAAGTCAAGTCTCTTATCCTTTAAGATCAATAAATCATTCTTTTATCTCTCTTGCCGTTATACCTAACTTCCCATAAAGCTAGTATAACTCTTAAGCTTTTAAAACCAAGTATTACTCTTCCGTTAAAAATGATTCAAAGATTCTTTGAAATACTTCAAGATTATTCAGCTTAAGTCAAAAGACATTAGTAATTATTATTCAGCTTAAGTCAAAAGACATTACCGTAATTATTATTCAGCTTAAGTCAAAAGACATTGCCGTAATTATTATTCATTAACACACGACGCCTACCGCATATATATATACTTTAAAATATCATGCTCAAGAGTATAGGAAGAATCACATACCTCGCGACGATTATCGACTATTAGCAAACGCTCCACTGGCTATAACCCGCCTAGCCTTGTCCACCTTTCAAGTAGAACATGCTACTTGTCAACTTTCAACCTATAAAGGTTATACAAGTCTATCAAAGTCTAGACTACTCGGAGAATAAATCTAGATACAAGATTCTACGGAAAATTGCAAAGACTTCCCTACCCACAAACTTCACAAGTCTATCAGAATACAAATTCTATGTAAGTCTGATTCATTACCCTTCTTATATACCTTCCTCAGATATAACTTATACTTTATTCTTATACTTCAATAGTATGTAAACTCAATTACAATAGGAGACAAGATAATTACCGGTAAGCCCATAATTATCCAAGTTAAACGTCGGCCCCGAGCAACGTTTAGCTCCTACTGGGCGCTCCAACCCGCCTCCAACAACCCTTAGAAGTTCTACGCAACTTCTACAATATACTTCAACCTATGAAGATTTTCTTAGGGTTTCGTTTTGAGACAAAAAGGACATAAGGTAGTATTTACGGGCTCTACGATGAGGTATCTTTGGAATACTACAAGGTATAAGGCTAAGGTATTTTGGTATAGTAACAATACTTGGAGAGTATTTTCTACCAAGGTGGGGTGTATTTTCGAGAACAACTAGGCAAGGGGTACCCTCGCTTAGCACCACTAGGAGGAGGGTGTCTCGCCACACCACAAGGAGGGAGGTGATAACTCTACCAAAGCCGGCCTCACGAAATGGGAGGGACTTTCAAGACTAAGGAAGTGAGGAATGGATGAAGAACTCTTCACAATGTGGGGGGGGGGGGTATTTATAGGGAACCCAAGGGCCAAGATCATGCCAAGTAGTAGGCAAGTGTAGGGTCAAGATTTGGACAAGTGTGTGTGGGTCCCACTTGCTCATCTTCCACACAAAATATCTACAAAATATCCTACCAACCCTTGACTCCAAATCGTCCAAGTTGCCGTCCCACACTCCACCAACTTGAGGGTGACAAGTGTCGCCCTCTCGTTGGTCCAAAATATTTCGTCTCTCGGAAAAATCCGCAAAAATTAAAAATGACCTAGCCGGAATTTTCCCTTCGCAAGTTCTCAGAAACGCTTCGTTTAAAAACGATTCTAATCGGGTGTTGTGCACAAAAATATTTTCGCCCATGCCTACTTAAAGTTCAAACTTTTCACGACGCCCTCACGCACATACTGGAAATACGGGGTATAACATTCTCCCCTCCTTAGAAACATTCGTCCCGAATGGTCCTTCTAAGTCTGAATCAAACATGCGCCAGTATAGTCTTCACTACTATCCTTACGAGAACAATCCTGCCACACCTGGCCACAGAAACACCTGCGCAAATACTTACATCCAAGTCCACGAGGAAACACCTCTAACATCACAAAAGCCCTTACCCGAGGTCTAAAATATACTTCCTTCGCACCTTCTCCTTACAAAAGAAATGATCACATCTATGCTCGCAATACATGCTCGCTTCTTCCCTTACGCGTCGTACCCTTCTCGTACACTCGAACTCTTTCTCATAACTTACCATATTTCTGTTACTGATTCAGTTTCCAAATCTCTGGGTTACTATCTCTAACTTGGTCATCATTACTGGGAACATTATGGATGGATCTCCGATACTTTCTTGAACATAACAACACGAAAGACTGGACGCACTGCCTCCCGCGTTGGACGGCAATGCCAACTATAGGCAACCTGGCCTATCCTCCAAAGGATCTGAAAACGCTCCAAGTACCTCAGGCTAAGTTTCCTCGGTTTTCCAAAACTCGTCACACCCTAGCCACCTTCTGCTGAAACAGGTATGAACCAACAATCTGAACCTTGCCAACATCGAACCAATCGACCGGCACTTACACTTCCGCCCCTACAAGGCTTCATAAGACGACATCCGAAAAACTGAAATGGTAGCTATAATACACTCCCCCAACAGGAGACAACAATCCTCACAGCTACCCCTAAAATCCCAACACTGGCCCGAGGGTGAATGCGATTCTGAGACTCACCTGAGTTCCTACCTGCCGTAAAACTTCCGTAAAATAAGTAGCCAAAACACAGGCTTCACTGTCATTATAAGGTAAAAGCAGGCACCTCGTGCAGCCTTACAACCTTCCTGATATAAACATCTCGCATAACTTACTACCGAGTACATGGTTTGACTAAAAGATAAGACGGGCTGACCCCATCGGCCCGACAACTGGTCGAACGCATCCACAAACTCGTACGCTGGTTTACTAAACTTGGGCCTAACACCCTCGTGACCCTACCACCTGGCGGGACCACCACAAACTGACCCCACCATAAAACAGGTCGCGGGTTGACCCGCGACATGGCCTCAACCCGACCCACTCTCGCGTAAAACACTTGCTCCCCGATCCGGAACAATCTCACTAATCACGTTACGAAAACCTAGTAGTATTCTTAGCTCAACTACCCTATTTCATTCCACACTACTCAGGGAATTATCCCACAAACATAGCTCACGTGCACTATGCACTCCGACAAGGGTTAAACGTAAAAATATAAATCTTTTACTCGAGATGGCCTTGCTTCTAAGGTCTCTACGTATAAAGCTCTAAGGCTCACACTTTTTCTTATCCCCCAATCTTTCCCGGTTAACTAACCATGATTTCTAATCACAATTTACACAATGTTATCGGAATATAACACTTTAAGGTATACCTATCTTACATACTAATCTCTAGAGGGTTAAGGATATACCTGTATCTACTGCTTCACTCCCCTTAGTCGTTCTAATCAAACCTGCCCCGTAGGGCGCATAGCTAGGGAAGATGACGAACTACCCACCGATCCTGAAGGCTGAGTCCTCCTACTTGCATCCCTCCTACTAGGACATCCTTTCGACACATGGCCACGGCCAGAAACGAAAGCAGTACAAAAAGACGACATTCCCGGGACGACGTCGCACCGTGAATACCGGGAAAAACTGAATCCGCCGGGCCGGAACCTACGTAGTCGTGAACCGGCTCGAGCTCTGACCAACTCCGGCTTACCCCCAACGTCCTGAACCCTTTGGAGGAACATTCTGCACTGGCGGAGGCGCATAATCAATCTGCTGCTAAAAAGGTCCGCCTCGATAGTTACCAAAGGACCTTGCTGTTCTGGCCCTCTTCTGCTGATCTTGGTTAATCCGTCGATCTCTACGTTTTCTGCTCGCCGCGCATGAGCTCAGACGCAGCCATGCTCGCTTCAATCAAAAAATTATTCTTGCACAACCTCTCTAGATAGTCATCAAGACTACGCGATACATCGGATACTCCGTAGCCAAATCTATAGCTATTAATGTGGTCGCCTCTTTGCAATCTATATTCTGCCCCGGCCGTGGAACTGAAGGTTCAAATATCATGGTCGCAGAGACCGCCGCCTGTATAGACTCTGCTGGGACCGCGGCGCTTGCAAACTCCCGAATGAAGCACCACCCCAGTGATGATTGGGCGCCCTCGCATTCTCGGTTTCATTCGCAGCTCCTGCCGCCTTGCCCTTCGGGCGGGTTGCCTTACGCGGAGGCATAACGGTAAGGGAAAGAAATACGTTAGAGGGTCCAACTTACAACACAACTCTAAGGCACGATCTCAGAGTGAGAAGAATGGAAACCAATCCTAAATATCCTATAGCTTCCTGATTATTGGTGTGGTGCACAACACACCGATAATCAAGACTCTACTAGATACGGTCTGTAGACACTTTCCGAGGATTAATCGCTCGATACCACTTTTGTCACGACCAACCTGGCGTGGATCGTGCCTTACCCCGGGCACCCAAGTAGACATACATCAGAGTAATCAGCGGAATATAAGACAAGACATGAAATAACATGAAGTGTGAAACAATTATCTGAGAAAAGTTGCCTTTCGGCATATATATATATAAAAACTTAAATCCGAGCAGTTACATCCCTTTTACAAACTATGCCCACAACAGTACTACAGACCTCTAAGAATGATATGACAACAATGGCGGGACAGGGCCCCGCCATACCCCTGAATGTAAATACCTACAACGACAGGGGACTATACCACTGATAAGCCTCCGGAGAAACGGAGCTTCCCAAAACGCTGAACTGCGATCCTAAGAGCGAGGATCAATACTGGTGTACCTCTACCTGCGGCATGAACGCAGCCCCCCGAAGGAGGTCAGTACAACAGGTACCAAGTATGTGAAACTGAAAAATACTGTAAATGAAATCATAGTAGTTGTTACACCTCGTATTTACAGGATATGTTTATAAGAACGTACGTAAGAACTCAAAGATGTTAAGGTTTGAGACGAGTAAATTTATCGGAATTATGGAATAGTCGGAAAACGAAATATTGCGATGAACGGGAGGGCGACACGTGTCACCCCCCCCCCCCCATTAATGGTCTTGGACGAAAGTGACATGGAGGAAATGGTCTTTTGACCACAAATTAAAAGATCAAGTCTTGCAAAGACTTTTAGCATGACATTGTTGACTAGGTCAATGCCACTTGGCTTGATCCATGTGAAAAGCATCCAAACCACCCATTTGTTCTAATCTTGACCCTCCATTTATTTATATAAGCTCCCTAGTGCAAGACAAGGCTTAACACTTAGCATTTTTTTTCAAGAAATTGATGAAAACGTTGGGAAGCTCTCGGCCATGGGCTAGGGTTTGAAGGAAATTTTTTCAATTGTTGTCCAATAATTCCCCCACTTTAAACCAAGGTTCATGAGTGTTATGTAAGTGTATCTCAATAGAAAAATCCCGGAAAAAGAGAGTTTTCGTATTAGTCGCAAAGTGAAAACCTAGTGGCTTTCTAGGTTTTGGATTGGAAGTTTGAAGGAAAGTTGTTGGTATGGTTCTAAGGGTCTCAACAAACGGATTGAAGTGTCTTGGAGAGGTTCTAAACTACTAAGGAGCGACTTCGGATTGGAATTGGATTAAGAATCGTTAAGGTATAATCTTGTCTTTTAAAAGTGTTACAAGATTATATAATTATATTGTTGTTGTTAGCTTTACATGTTGCTAGCATGAAGTTGTTAAGTTGAAGTTTATAAGGATTATAGATCGATTGTAGTCTTGGAAGTTCGAAATGTAATGTAGGCCATGTTAAGTTGGATTACAATTTGATCGTTATTAGAATAGTCGCATGTTAATTACTTGAAGATTATGGTTGATATAATCAAATGCGACTTGATATCATGTTATGCTACCAATTTGGATTGAATTGGAAATTGGTTAAGAATTGGTATTGTTGAACTTAAGGTGGCCGAATTTGTACTTATAGTTTGTAATAGTTTGTTATTCATTTGTATTGGACTACCATATAGATTGTGGTGAGCCATTGGGGCTGTTTGGTTATTGTATTCGGCCTTGAAAAAGGTGGCAAAGTTAGTAAAAACAAAGGAGGTCTTTGTCCGATTTTCCGTAGAATTTAGTGACTTGGCACTTAGGATATTCTACGTTTAAAGTAAGAGGTTAATGGACGTATTGTGGCCATGATAGGTTGAAGTACTAAGTTTAGCGTATCCTACTTGAAGAATGGAATAGCTCGAGGTTGAAGTACTTTGGAGCATTTTGCTACTTGTCGACAATCGTCGAGGTATGTGAACCTCTACTTTCTTTGGCATGATCCTACGTATGAAATATCCATGTGATAGTATTTCAAGATTCCTTCTACTCTTAGAAGTTAAGAAGTATTTACATTGTTGAATCTAAGTTAAGAGTATGTTTAAATTGTCCTAAGTCCTTACAGGTCTTATGAGAGGCGTTAGTAAGAATGGTTAGGAAATTATGAGATTTGATTTAAAGGCTATGTGTCTTGATTTGTTTAAAGTAAGTATGTAAGTTGATTTTTATGTTTGAAAATGACTTGAATTTATATGTAAAAAGGGGATTGGTTTTAAAAGTGTAGATGACATGATTTTACAAGTATAAGTAAATGGACTTTAAAGAATGTATGTTATGAAGTTTTAAGACTATGAACTTTGATTTTCTTTAAAGGATTATGAAACTTTATTTTTCAAGTTATGGGACTTGATTTCTAAAGTATAAGCGACATGATTTGAAAGAGTGTATGCTACGAGGTGTTAAGGCTATAAGCCTTGATTTTATAAGTGGAAATGACTTAATTTTACAAAGTATGGCTTCTTAATTTATTTCGAAAGTTAAGAAGATGGCTTCCAAAAGAGTATGTGACTTGAGCTTTAAAAAGAAAGGAGTTCTATGATTCGTTTTAAGTTTGTATGTACGTAGTATTTTTGGATCTAGTTTTCCTAATGTTGTAAGAATAAAAGTGCCTTAAGTTCTCTAAAATGAAAGGTTGTTATAATAGCTTTATGGGAAGTTGTTATGACGACTTAAGAAGAAGTGAAGAGATGGTTTGAAAATGTTATGTAAGGAAAATCACACCGAGCCTACAACAGGCGGACACGTTATGAAATACACCGAGCCTACAAATAGGCGGATTACGTTATGAATGCACCGAGCCTACAAATAGGCGGATTACGTTATGAGATACACCGAGCCTACACATAGGTCGGATTACGCCATATTACCCCGAGCCTTCACAGGCCGTTACGTCATCTACAATCGAGCCCCACAGCGGGCGGATTATGTTATATGATTCCACAATGCAAGGCCACAGCGGGCGGATTATGTTATATGATTCCACAAGACACCGAGCCCCACAGCGGGCGAATTATGTTATATGATTCCACAAGATAATCGAGCCCCACAGCGGGCGGATTATGTCACATGATTCATCGATAATCGTGTCCCGCAAATGGGCGGATTATGTTATGTAAGATATGTAAGTTATGTGAAAAATTTGGATTAAACTCTTAAGTAAGTATGTAAGAATATGTTGTTAAATCTTATCGAAAGAAGGAAAGGAACGGTTAATATATGATTGGTTTCAGGAGTTAAAAGGACATTCTTTTATACAGATATGTTTTGGTTATTGCATTTTATTTCCGTTCTATACTTGCACTGTTGTTATCGACTTTCGGGCTGCGTTCATGCCCGCAGTGATAGTACACGTTGGTGATCCTTGCTCTTAGGATCTCTGCTCAGCTTTTTGGAAGCCCCTTTCACTCCGGAGGCTTGTCTTTTGGTACGGTTTCCCTGATGTGGTAGACTTATGTACATTCAGGGGTATGGCGGGGCCCTGTCCCTCCGCAGTAGTAATTCTTAGAGGTCTGTAGTCACATGTTGTGGGTCGGCTTGTAAAAAAGAAATGGATGTAACTGTTGTTGTTATGTATATGTATATGTGTCCAGGAAGGTAGCCTTATCGGCTAACCTGTGGTTTAATCTGTCGTTATTTTTATTTTATAAGTTTCATGTATGTTCCGCTGCTATTTCTCTGATGTATGCCTGAACAGGTGCCTGGTAGGGCACGATCGCGAGCCCGGTCGGTCGTGACAAAAGTGGTATCGAGCGCTTAGTCCTCGGAAAGTGTCTGAGACTGCGTCTAGTAGTCTTGATTATCGGTGTGTTGTGCACCACATCTATAATCGAGGCTGCAGGACATGTAGGATTGGTTTCCATTCTTCTCACCGAGATCGTGCGATAGAGTCGTGTTGTTAGTGGTCGCCCTCCCTAACGAGTTATGTTGATTGCGCTCTACGTGAAAGGCGATGACCCGTGAATGACTATGTGGATTGCGTATTCGGGTTGGTAATGATTATAGTATAGTTGGTATTGTGACATACATCTATACGGAGTTATGTATGAGGTCGACGCGTGTTGCCTAGAATGATTTTAGATTACCAGAATTGGTAAAGACTAACTAGATACAGGAAGGTATGGAATAGTTAATGAATTTTCGCCAAGGTTTTGTGTTTTATTTCGAGATAATTGGGAAAAGATGGTATCCGATAGGGTAGTGAACCCTTAAGAAGCCATGTTAAGGAACCTAACGGAATGTCATGTTAATAGATTGTGCGTAGTAGGCTTAAGAGAATTATGCGGATGAGGTCCGTATAGCGTAAGTAATGGTTGTTGTGATCGAGACAACATGGTTTTGGTTTTATGAGAAGTTTTTGTACCCGTTTACTGGGGGACTGGTAAGGTAGGCTTGGAGCATGGAAATTGCGAGCCTAAGAATATTGATTACTGCCGAGACCTTAGGTATATAAGGCTTTCTCTGGCAATAAGATTTTAAGTCAGACCAAGGATAAGAGTTAAGTGCGACGCTGAGTCGGGTTGAGGACCTGTTACGGGTCTCCCCATGGCCTGAAATGGAGTGGGATCAGTTGGTAGTAGTTCCGCTACGTGACAGGGTCACGAGGGTGCAAGGCCCAAGTCTAGTTAATTGTTTTACGGGTTCGTGGACGCGTTCCACCGGAACCAGGTCGTGAAAGCCGGAAATGGTCGTATATTGTCTTATAGAGTGACTCCAAAGATTAGAGGCCAGAATTGGTATGGAAGTTATGTATGTATGCTAGAAAGAGTTGGAAGTACGAAAAGATAACCTCTTTTGGGCTTATGATGGACGGATATGCGTGTGCGAGGTATTAGGGCTATGTGTGGCATTATTAGTATGTCGGGGTTGTGAAAGGAAACTATGTCGCAAATTATAAAGGTTGACTCCGAAAGAACATTCGGGGACGAATGTTTCTAAGAGGGGAAGAATGTTACACCCCGTATTTACAGGATATGTTTATAAGAACGTACGTAAGAACTCAAAGATGTTAAGGTTTGAGACGAGTAAATTTATCGGAATTATGGAATAGTCGGAAAACGAAATATTGCGACGAACGGGAGGGCGACACGTGTCACCCCCCCCTAATGGTCTTGGATGAAAGTGACATGGAGGAAATGGTCTTTTGACCACAAATTAAAAGATCAAGTCTTGCAAAGACTTTTAGCATGACATTGTTGACTAGGTCAATGCCACTTGGCTTGATCCATGTGAAAAGCATCCAAACCACCCATTTGTTCTAATCTTGACCCTCAATTTATTTATATAAGCTCCCTAGTGCAAGACAAGGCTTAACACTTAGCATTTTTTTTCAAGAAATTGATGAAAACGTTGGGAAGCTCTCGGCCATGGGCTAGGGTTTGAAGGAAAAATTTTCAATTGTTGTCCAATATTTCCCCCACTTTAAACCAAGGTTCGTGAGTGTTATGTAAGTGTATCTCAATAGAAAAATCCCGGAAAAAGAGAGTTTTCGTATTAGTCGCAAAGTGAAAACCTAGTGGCTTTCTAGGTTTTGGATTGGAAGTTTGAAGGAAAGTTGTTGGTATGGTTCTAAGGGTCTCAACAAACAGATTGAAGTGTCTTGGAGAGGTTCTAAACTACTAAGGAGCGACTTCGGATTGGAATTGGATTAAGAATCGTTAAGGTATAATCTTGTCTTTTAAAAGTGTTACAAGATTATATAATTATATTGTTGTTGTTAGCTTTACATGTTGCTAGCATGAAGTTATTAAGTTGAAGTTTATAAGGATTATAGATCGATTGTAGTCTTGGAAGTTCGAAATGTAATGTAGGCCATGTTAAGTTGGATTACAATTTGATCGTTATTAGAATAGTCGTGTCACGACCCGAACCCGGGCCCGTGACTGGTGCCTTACCCTGGGCACCCTAGTGATACAACATCAGAGTAATCAGCGGAACATAAAACACAATATGAAATAATGCAAAGGAAACACATGTTTCAGAAGAAAAGTTGCCTTTCGGCATAAATATAAATAACAACTCTTTCAAAATGAACAGTTTAATCCTTTTTACAAACCCCGCCACAACAAGATTTCATGCACCTCTACGAATGATATGACAACAACGACGACAGGGCCGCCATACCCTGAATGTAAGCACCTACAACAACAGGACTATACGAAGATAAGCCTCCGAGAAACGGAGCTTTCCCAAACGCCAACTGACCCTAAGAGCGAGGATCAACGATCGTGTACCTTTACCGCAAGAACGCAGCCCAAGGAGGTCGATAACAAAAATTTAGTATGTGAAACTGAAAATAACATCAGAAATGAAATCATAGTAGTCTATATAAAGCAGAGACATGTATGATAACCAAACTACATTTCACAATAAATAAGCAAATATGTCAAGTCGTGACTCACGCCTCAAAGTCATCACTCAAATATAACTACGGGTCTCACGCCACCACATCATTCATGCCCGTGGAATACCTTTCCTCATCGCCGCAGCTTATGATATAAAAGCATCAAGGAATACACATGAACACCGTGTCCCACCGTGTCCTAATAAAACCGTCATGGTAAGCACGAAGGCATAGCCGACTACTAAAACCCACGCACTAACAAGGTCATAAATCAGATCATGAGATCTGTCTTGCATCATTACATGATCAAAGCCGCCACTCGCGCGCAATATCTAATGCGCGTCTAGCCCCGAACTTCCCGCACTCCGCATAGGCCAATCTCGTAGGCCCGCATGAGGTATAACCTGCATCGAGGGTAGCTACTCCCTAAGAACCGCCGACTTCGCGTAGCGCGCCACATGCACCGCATGCCCATAAAGGACGCAAACTAACTCGAACTCTCGTAGCTCGCATAGGCCCGGGACCAGCATGAGGTATCCTCGAATCATAGGTCACTAGACCCGCTGAGTCTACCCCCAGACGGAGGCGCCTTAACCTCCGAAGCGATCGGGGTGAGTGGTACAATACCAACATAACGGCTGATAGTGAAACTTTTCAAGCGCAATCGAGGGGAAACCCCCTTTACACAAAACATCACAAGATACTAACACACGTAGCATCCTAGCATGTTTACTTATCAAATCAACAAGAAAGTATTACAAGGCTATCACAAACCAACACAATCAAGTTATACACACAAGGTACATTCTAATATATGTTTAACAAGATCAGGTATCTATTCCCAAAGTACTTCATACATTATCTTTTAAAAGATACGTTACTTTTACAAAAGTCACACAATACCCGTAGTATATAAAAATAGAGTGATTATCTTTTGAAGTAAATCAAAACACTTCTTTGTAAAATCAAGTAACCACATTCTTTTCCAAACGTTTCAAGTTTGCCTAATTTCAATTACTCAAGTTTCTCATTTTCAAAGGTTTCAGAGTTCATAGTCTTATTCATTTAAGAATGTAATTCTCTTTTTTAACAATCGGAGAACATAAGCCTTATATGTGAGTAGGATATTCTTGTTTATAACAATCTTATTACAATGACCATGATCTAGGAAATATCATTTTGTCTCATCTAGCTTCTACGCAGATGGAAGTTTCATGGTTTTAATAATACTTAATTATTCAATACATTTTCCTTTATTAACGCCGCAGTTGGTTTGTCGATACACATTTACGATTTCCAAATCAAGAAACATTATCCCTTTTAAAACCAAGTACTCATTACTCACGAATGAGGTTTCACACAAAATTCATATAATTTATTTAAGTTAAGTCTCTTATCTTACAAGATCAAGTCTCTTAACTTCTAAAATAAATAAATCATTCGCTTTATCCTCTTAAGCCATTATACCTAACTTCCCATAAAGCTAGTATAACTCTTAAGCTTTTAAAACCAAGTATTTACTCTTCTTTTTAAAAACAGTTCTTAATTCTCTTGAACTACTTCAAGATTATTATTATTCGGGCTTAAGTCAAAAGACATTGCCGATAACTACGCTCAATTAACACACGACGCTCACCGTACTACATAGTTACACACATATCATCTTTGGAAGAGATAGAAGAGGTTCACATACCTCGCGGCGATTATCGACTATTAGCAAATCGCTCCACGCTATAACCCGCTAGCCCGGTCCACCTTCTCAAGTAGCACATGCTACTCAGAACATTCAACCTATACAGTTATACAAGTCTATCAAAGTCTAGACTACTCGGTAGAATAAATCTAGATACAAGATCCTACTGAAATTGGGCACCCTTCCCTACCCACAAACTACACAAGTCTATCAGAATACACCCTACGTAATTACAGTCGCTTCTCTTCTTTAAATTCAGGCTTAAGTCCAAAGACATTGCCACAACTATGTTCAGTTCTATATATAGTATACTTCAACTATATATTCCTACAACATGTAATTTCCAATTACAATAGGGGGACAAGATAATTACCTCGATAAGCCCATAATTATCCAAGTATAGATGTCGATCCTGGGCAACGTTTAGCTCCAATTCCGTGCGCTCCAACCCGCTCCAAACCACCCTTAGAAGTTCTAACCAACTTCTACATAACCTCCAACTAACTATGGAGATTTTCCTTGTGGTTTGGTTTGGATCGACGGGAAGTATAATAGTATAACTGGCTTTTCAGATAGTATAACCTTAGAATACAACAAGGTATACGGCTAAGGTAATTGGGCATTATAACAATACTTTGAGAGTATTTCTACCAAGAGGGGTTATTATACTAAAACAACTAGGCTAGTGGGTACCCGGCTAGCACCACAAGGAGGGTGTATACCTCGCCTACCCCACTGTGGGTACTCTCGGAGGGGAGGAACTCTTGGCTAAAGCTTCAAGTGGGGAGGACGAGAACTAAAGAGGGAGGGGGGAAGAGCTTTCAAGACTTAGAGATTTTTAGGATGAAGAAGTCTTCAAACTTAGGGGGGTATTTATAGGACAATCAAGGGCTAAGATCATGCCAAGTAGTAGGCAAGTGTAAGGTCAAGATTTGGACAAGTGTGTGTGGGTCCCACTTGCACAACAACTACACAAAATATCCTACCAACTACAATCCTCCAAATCGTCCATAATGCCGTCCACAAGTCCACCAATGAGAGGGTGCCAAGTGTCGCCCTCTCGTTGGTCCAAAACATTTCGTCTCTCGGAAAAATCCGCAAAAATTAAAAATGACATAGCCAAAATTTTCCCTACGAAAGCTGTGGAAACGTTTCGTCGAAAAACGACTCTAACCGGGTGTTGTGCACAAAAAAATTCGACCAAGCCTAATCTCAAGTTCAAATTTTCTACGTACGTCCTTACGTACATACTCTGGAAATACGGGGTATAACATTCTCCCCTCCTTAGAAACATTCGTCCCGAATGTTCCTTCAAAGTCTCAAAACAAACGTGCGCCAGTATAGTCTTCACTACTATACTTACCAGAACAATCCTGCCACAACTGGCCACAGAAACACCTGCGCAACATACTTACATCCAAGTCCCCGAGGAAACACCTCTAACATTACCACAAACACCTCTCTCCGGGGTTTAAAATATAATTCCTTCGCACTTTCTCCATACAAAAGAAATGATCACATCTCTGCTCGCAATACATGCTCGCTTCTCCCTTTACTCGTCGTGATACCACTTTTGTCACTTTGCCGCGAGGTTCTAGTGTCACTCCGGCGACCCAACAAATGGTACCGGGCTGCATGCGATCCCTGAGGTCGTCAGACACCGAACTCTTACCACATTTCCGACATCGCTTCCAAAACTCGGGGTTACTATCTCTAACGTGGTCATCATTAACTGGGAACACTCTGGATGGATCTCCAATTTCCTTCTCGAACATAACACGAAAGATCGACGACCGCTTCCTAAGTCTGACGGCAAATGCTAACATATAGGCAACCCGCCTATCCTCACATGAACTCGTGCGGCCCAAAGTAACTCGGGCTAAGTTCCTCTCGCTTTCCAAAACTCGTCACACCCAACCCGGGTGGTACTTTCAAGAAGACCGATCACAACTCAACTCTAAGCGCCGCCGATTATCCGCACGATTTCTCCGAGCTGCGTAACCTCTTCTAGACAAGTTTTACCCTATCCACAATACCTGGAACAAGCTGAACCAACTATCTGAATCTTGCCAACATCGAACCAATCGACCGGCGACTTACACATCCGCCCTACAAGGCTTCATAAGGCGACATCCGAACACCGAAATGGTAGCTTAAACACTCTCCACAGAGACAACAATCCCCACAACTACCCCCAAATCCACACCGCCCGGTGGCGAATGCGTCTGAGACTCACCGAGTTCTTAATCCCGCTCGTAAAACTTCAAAAAGAAACAGCTGCACTGGCTCCATACGTCATAAGGTGAAGGTAGGCACCCCGTGCAGCCCACAACCTTTACGATATAATCAACGCCATCGAGTACACGGTCTTTGCTAGAAGACAAGACGGCCGACCTCTCGCCCGACCATCGGTCGAATGTATCCACGAACTCTCTGACACGTTAACTAAACTTGGGCCTAACACCTCGTGACTTACCACCCGGCGACCACCACAACCGACTTACCACCAAACATGCCGCGGGTTGACCCGTATCATGGCCTCAACCCGACCCGGCAATACGCAAAACACTAGCTTCCCGATCCGGAACAATCTCTCTAATCATGTTGCGAAAACCTAGCGGTACTCTTAGCTCAACTACCCTCTTTCATTTCACACTACTTAGGGACCTATCCCAAACATAGCTCACGTGCACTATGCACTCCGATAAGGATCAAACATAAACATACCTCTTTACTCAAGATGGCCTTACCTCTAAGGTCTCTACGTATAAAACTCTAAGGCTTACACTTTCTCAATCCCCCAAATCTTACTTGGTTAACTAACCAAGATTTCTAATCACAATTTACACAATAACCCTTAAGGTATACTCATCTTATCACACATACTAATCCCTAGAGGGTTAAAGATATGCATGTATCTACTGCTTCACTCCCCTTAGTCGTTCTAAACAAACCTGCCCCGTAGGGCGCATAGCTAAGGAAGATGACAAACTACCCACCGATCCTGAAGGCTAAGTCCTCCTACAAGGACACTCTTCCGACATCGACTGACGGTCGTAGTACAACAAGTACCAACTAAAAGACGACATTCCCGATGACGCGGCCACACTGTGAACAGGAAGATCCGAGCTCGACCAACTCTCGCATACCGAACGCCCCGAACCTCGCGGAGGACCTCTCAGACCGTGGATGTGCATAATAATCTGGTGAGGTGACTCGCCTAAAGTTACCAAAGGACCTTCCGCTCGCCCTCTTCGCCGCCCTCGTTAACCCGTCGATCTCTACGCCTTCTGCGCGCATAAGCCCGCATACGTGCCATGCTCAAGCTTAATCAAGAATTACTTTACACAACCTCTCTTAGATAGTCATCAAGACTCGTGGTACATCGGTATACTCTCCGGTAGCCAAATCCATAGCTAGTAATGGTCGCCTTCTTGCAATCTAAATTCATCGTTCGGCCGTGGAATCAAGGTTCAAATGTCATGGCGCAGTAGGAGCCGCCGCCGTGCTAAACTCCTGGGCTAGTGACGTCGCAGAACTCCCAAATGAAGCACCTAACTCGGGTGATGGTTGGGCTGTGCCCTCGTAACCCTCAGATTTACTCGCAGCCTCCTCGGCCGCGCGCCTCCCGGGCCCGGGTTTGCCTACGCGAGGCATAGCGGTAAGGGAAAGAGATACGTTAGAGGTCCAACTTACAACACACCTCTAAGGCACGATCTCGGTGAGAAGAATAGAAACCAATCCTAAATATCCTATAGCCTCGATTATTGGTGGTGCACAACACACCGATAATCAAGAATCCATCGATACGGCTCAGAGACACTGAGGATTAATCGCTCGATACCACTTTTGTCACGACCAACCGGCCCGTGATCGTGCCTACCTGCACCCTAGTGATACAACATCAGAGTAATCAGCTGAACATAAAACACAATATGAAATAATGCAAAGGAAACACATGTTTCAGAAGAAAAGTTGCCTTTCGGCATAAATATAAATAACAACTCTTTCAAAATGAGCTTTAATCATTTTTACAAACCACGCCACAACAAGATTACTGCACTTACGAATGATATGACAACAACGACGGACAGGCCGTCATACCCCGAATGTAGCACCTACAACAACAGGGACTATCGAAGATAAGCCTCCGAGAAACGGAGCTTTCCCAAACGCCGAATCGTGACCCTAAGAGCGAGGATCAACGATCGGTGTACCTTACTGCGCATGAACGCAGCCCCGAAGGAGGTCGATTACAATGAGTATGTGAAATCAAAATAACATCAGAAATGAAATCATAGTAGTCTATATAAAGCAGAGACATGTATGATAACCAAACTACGATTCCTGATAAATAAGCGAATATGTCAAGTCGTGACTCACGCTCAAAGTCATCACTCAAATATAAATATGGGTCTCACGCCACCACATCATTCATGCGTGGAATACCTTCCTCACGGCGATCTATGATATAAAAGCATCAAGGAATACATGAACACCAGTCCCACTGTGTTCTAATAAAACCGTCAGGTAAATGCGAAGGCATAGCCGACTACTAAAACCTACGCATCAACAAGGTCATAAATCGTATCATGAGATCTGTCTGCACCGTCACATGATCAAAGCGGCCACTCGCGCGATATCTAATGCGCGCGTCTAGCCCCGAACTTCCCGACTCCGCATAGGCCAATCTCATAGGCCCGCATGAGGTATAACCCGCATCGAGGGTAGCTACTCCCAATCGCTCGACTTCGCGATCCGCGTGCCACATAGACCGCATGCCCGTAAAGGACGCAAACTAACACGAACTCGTAGCTCCGATAGGCCCGGGACCCGCGTGAGGTATCCTCGAATCATAGGTCACTAGACCCTTTGAAGTCTACCCGCGTGGAGGCGGCAACCTCGGAATGATCGGGGGTGAGTGGTACAATACCAACATAACTTGGTGATAGTGAAACTATTCAAGCGCAATCGAGGGGAAACCCCCTTTACACAAAACATCACAAGATACTAACACACGTAGCATCCTAGCATGTTTACTTATCAAATCAACAAGAAAGTATTACAAGGCTATCACAAACCAACACAATCAAGTTATACACACAAGGTACATTCTAATATATGTTTAACAAGATCAGGTATCTATTCCCAAAGTACTTCATACATTATCTTTTAAAAGATACGTTACTTTTACAAAAGTCACACAATACGTAGTATATAAAAATAGAGTGATTATCTTTTGAAGTAAATCAAAACACTTCTCTTTGTAAAATCAAGTAACCACATTCTTTTCCAAACGTTTCAAGTTTGCCTAATTTCAATTACTCAAGTTTCTCATTTTCGAAAGGTTTCGTAGTTCATAGTCTTATTCATTTAAGAATGTAATTCTCTTTTTAACAATCGGAGGAACATAAGCCTTATATGTGAGTAGGATATTCTTGTTTATAACAATCTTATTACATGACCATGATCTAGGAAATATCATTTTGTCTCATCTTAGCTTCTATGCGGATGGAAGTTTCTCTTGGTTTTAATAATACTTAATTATTCAATACATTTTCCTTTATTAACGCTGCGGATGGTTTGTCGATACACATTTACGATTTCGAAATCAAGAAACATTATCCCTTTTAAAACCAAGTACTCATTACTCACGAATGAGGTTTCACATGAAATTCATATAATTTATTTAAGTTAAGTCTCTTATCTTACAAGATCAAGTCTCTTAACTTCTAAAATAAATAAATCATTCGCTTTATCCTCTTAAGCCATTATACCTAACTTCCCATAAAGCTAGTATAACTCTTAAGCTTTTAAAACCAAGTATTTCTCTTTTTAAAAAGCGGTTCTTAATTCTCTTGAACTACTTCAAGATTATTATTATTCGGGCTTAAGTCAAAAGACATCAGGTATAACTACGTTCAATTAACACACGACGTCACCGTACTACATAGTTACACACATATCATGCTTTGGAAGAGATAGGAAGAGGTTCGCATACCTCGCGACGATTATCGACTATTAGCAAATCGCCCACGGCTATAACTCGGCTAGCACGGTCCACCTTCTCAAGAGCACATGCTACTGCAGAACATTCAACCTATATAGGTTATACAAGTCTATCAAAGTCTAGACTACTCGGTAGAATAAATCTAGATACAAGATCCTACGAGAAATTGGTGACCCTACCCACAAACTACACAAGTCTCATCAGAATACACTCCACGTAATTCTGATTCGGTTCTCTTCTTTAAATTCGGGCTTAAGTCCAAAGACATTGCCACAACTATGTTCAGTTCTATATATAGTATACTTGAACTATATATTCTACAACATGTAATTTCCAATTACAATAGGGACAAGATAATTACCTCGATAAGCCCATAATTATCCAAGTATAGATGTCGATCACGGGCAACGTTTAGCTCCAACTCCGTGCGCTCCAACCCGCTCCAAACCACCCTTAGAAGTTCTAACCAACTTCTACATAACCTCCGACTAACTATGGAGATTTTCCTTAGGGTTTTGCCAGGTGGACGGAAGTATAATAGTAGATCTGGCCTTTTCGTATAGGTATAACCTTAGAATACAACAAGGTATACTGCTAAGGTAATTTGGGCATTATAACAATACTTTTGAGAGTATTTCTAGAGGGGTTATTATCACAACAACTAGAGTAGGAGGTACCCTGCGGCAAGCACATGAGAGGGTGTATACCCTCGGCCTACCCACTAGGGGTACTGCCAAGGGGAGGAACTCTCGGCTAAAGCTTCACAAGGGGGGGAGGACGAGAACTAAAGAGGGAGGGGGGAAGAGCTTTCAAGACTTAGTGATGTGTAGGATGAAGCAGTCTGTAAACTTAGGGGGGTATTTATAGGACAATCAAGGGCTAAGATCATGCCAAGTAGTAGGCAAGTGTAAGGTCAAGATTTGGACAAGTGTGTGTGGGTCCCACTTGCACAACAACTACACAAAATATCCTACCAACTACAATCCTCCAAATCGTCCATAATGCCGTCCACAAGTCCACCAATGAGAGGGTGCCAAGTGTCACCCTCTCGTTGGTCCAAAACATTTCGTCTCTCGGAAAAATCCGCAAAAATTAAAAATGACATAGCCAGAATTTTCCCTACGAAAGCTGTGGAAACGTTTCGTCGAAAAACGACTCTAACCGGGTGTTGTGCACAAAAAAAATTCGGCCAAGCCTAATCTCAAGTTCAAATTTTCTACGTACGTCCTTACGTACATACTCTGGAAATACGGGGTATAACAAGTCGCATGTTAATTACTTGAAGATTATGGTTGATATAATCAAATGCGACTTGATATCATGTTATGCTACCAATTTGGATTGAATTGGAAATTGGTTAAGAATTGGTATTGTTGAACTTAAGGTGGCCGAATTTGTACTTATAGTTTGTAATAGTTTGTTATTCATTTGTATTGGACTACCTTATAGATTGTGGTGAGCCAATTGGGGCTGTTTGGTTATTGTATTCGGCCTTGAAAAAGGTGGCAAAGTTAGTAAAAACAAAGGAGGTGCTGTCCGATTTTCCGTAGAATTTAGTGACTTGGCACTTAGGATATTCTACGTTTAAAGTAAGAGGTTAATGGACGTATTGTGGCCATGATAGGTTGAAGTACTAAGTTTAGCGTATCCTACTTGAAGAATGGAATAGCTCGAGGTTGAAGTACTTTGGAGCATTTTGCTACTTGTCGACAATCGTCGCGGTATGTGAACCTCACTTTCTTTGGCATGATCCTACGTATGAAATATCCATGTGATAGTATTTCAAGATTCCTTCTACTCTTAGAAGTTAAGAAGTATTTACATTGTTGAATCTAAGTTAAGAGTATGTTTAAATTGTCCTAAGTCCTTACTAGGTCTTATGGGAGACGTTAGTAAGAATGGTTAGGAAATTATGAGATTTGATTTAAAGGCTATGTGTCTTGATTTGTTTAAAGTAAGTATGTAAGTTGATTTTTATGTTTGAAAATGACTTGAATTTATATGTAAAAAGGGGATTGGTTTTAAAAGTGTAGATGACATGATTTTACAAGTATAAGTAAATGGACTTTAAAGAATGTATGTTATGAAGTTTTAAGACTATGAACTTTGATTTTCTTTAAAGGATTATGAAACTTTATTTTTCAAGTTATGAGACTTGATTTCTAAAGTATAAGCGACATGATTTGAAAGAGTGTATGCTACGAGGTATTAAGGCTATAAGCCTTGATTTTATAAGTGGAAATGACTTAATTTTATAAAGTATGGCTTCTTAATTTATTTCGAAAGTTAAGAAGATGGCTTCCAAAAGAGTATGTGACTTGAGCTTTAAAAAGAAAGGAGTTCTATGATTCTTTTTAAGTATGTATGTACGTAGTATTTTTGGATCTAGTTTTCCTAATGTTGTAAGAATAAAAGTGCCTTAAGTTCTCTAAAATGAAAGGTTGTTATAATAGCTTTATGGGAAGTTGTTATGACGACTTAAGAAGAAGTGAAGAGATGGTTTGAAAATGTTATGTAAGGAAAATCACACCGAGCCTACAAATAGGCCGGATTACGTTATGAAATACACCGAGCCTACAAATAGGCCAGATTACGTTATGAAATGCACCGAGCCTACAAATAGGCCGGATTACGTTATGAGATACACCGAGCCTACACATAGGCCGGATTACGCCATATTACCCCGAGCCTTCACATGGCGGTTACGTCATCTTACACCGAGCCCCACAAAGGGCGGATTATGTTATATGATTCCACAAGACACCGAGCCCACAGCGGGCGGATTATGTTATATGATTCCACGACACCGAGCCCCACGGGCGATTATGTTATATGATTCCACGACACCGAGCCCACAAAGCGGGCGGATTATGTTATATGATTCCACAAGTGCAGAGCCCCACAAAGGGCGGATTATGTTATATGATTCCACGACACCGAGCCCCACAGCGGGCGGATTATGTCACATGATTCATCGATCCGTGTCCCGCAAATGGGCGGATTATGTTATGTAAGATATGTAAGTTATGTGAAAAATTTGGATTAAACTCTTAAGTAAGTATGTAAGAATATGTTGTTAAATCTTATCGAAAGAAGGAAAGGCAGTTAATATATGATTGGTTTGAGAGTTAAAAGGACATTCTTATACTGAGATATGTTTTGGTTATTGCATTTTATTTCCGTTCTATACTCAATTGCTGTTGTCTTGACCTTTGAGTGCGCTCATGCCCGCAGTGATAGGTGCAGGTTGGTGATCCTTGCTCTTAGGATCTCTGTCGATTTTGGAAAGAATCCCTTTCACTCCGGAGGCTTGTCTTTTAGTACGGTTTCTGATGTGGTAGACTTATGTACATTCAGGGTATGGCGGGGCATGTCCGCCTTGCGAAATAATTCTTAAGTGCGTAGTCACATGTTGTGGGTCGGCTTGTAAAAAAAGAAAGGGATGTAACTGTTGTTGTTATGTATATGTATATGTGTCCAGGAAGGTAGCCTTATCGGCTAACCTGTGGTTTAATCTGTCGTTATTTTTTATTTTATAAGTTTCATGTATGTTCATTGCTATTTCTGCGATGTATGCAGAACAGGGTGCGGAGTAGGGCACGATCGCGAGCTTGGTCGGGTCGTGTGATGAGTCTATATAAAACAGGAGACATGTATGATAACCAAACTACAGTTCACAATAAATAGCAGTCATGTCAAGTCAGGGACTCACGCCCTCAAAGTCATCACTCAAATATCACTATGGGTCTCACGCCAATAACATCAATCATGCCAGTGGAATACCTTCCTCACTGCCGGCAGTCTATGATGTCAAAGCACCAAGGAATACATGAACACGTGTCCCACGTGTCATAATAAAACCGCACGGGGTAATCGAAGGCATAGCCGACTACTAACACCAGCGGTACTAACAAGGTCATAAAGCGTATCATGAGATGCTGACCGCCATACGTGATCGGCTGGACACACGCCCGCGGTATCAAATGTGCGCGTCTAGCCCTGGAACTTCCCGCAGCTACGCATAGGCCCGCATGAGGTATTCCTCGCATCGAGGGTAGCTACTCGATCCGCTGGACTCGCGATCCGCGTAGCCACATGAATCGCGTGACCATAAAGGCGCACACTAACACGAACTCTCGTAGCTCGCATAGGTCCGGGACCCGCATGAGGTATTCTCGAATCATGGTCCCGACCGCTCGAGATATACCGCATCGGAGGCAGCAACCTCGGGATCATGTCGAGTGGTACATTACCAACATAACGGTGATCGTTAAACAACTTAAGCGCAATCGAGGAAACCCTTTACACAATCATTACAAGATACTAACACACGTAGCATCCTAACATGTTTACTTATCAAATCAACAAGAAAGTATTACAAGACTATCACAAACCAACACAATCAAGTTATTCACACAAGGTACTTTCTACTATATGATTAACAAGATCGGGTTTTATCCCCAAAGTACTTCATACATTAACTCTTTTTAAAAGATTCGTTTCTTTCACAAAAGTCACACAATACCCATAGTATAAAAAGTGACTATCTTTTAAGTAAACCCAAACACTTCCTTTTGTAAAATCAAGTAACCACATTATTTTCCAAACGTTCAAGTTTGCCTAATTTCAAATGCTCAAGTTTCTCATTTTCAAAAGGTTTCGTAGTTCATAGTATTAATCACTTAATGATATAATTCTCTTTTAAAACCATTTGAGAAACATATGCCTTATATGTGAGTAGGTTATTCTTGTTTATAACAATCTTATAACAACAGCCATGATCTAGGAAATGTAATATCATTTTGTCTCATCTTAGCTTCTATGCAGATGGAGGTTTCTACTGGTTTTAATAATACTTAATTAGTCACTGCATTTCCCTTTATTAGCGCTGATGTGGTCTGTTCGATACCTATTCTGATTTCCGAAATCAGTAAAACATTATTCCTTTTAAAAACCAAGTACTCATTACTCACGAATGAGGTTTCACACTTTTTTTACAAAATTCAGATTATATTCAATTAAGTCAAGTCTCTTATCCTTTAAGATCAATAAATCATTCTTTTTATCTCTCTTAAGCCGTTATACCTAACTTCCCATAAAGCTAGTATAACTCTTAAGCTTTTAAAACCAAGTATTACTCTTCTGTTAAAAAATGATTCAGTATTCGTTTGAAATACTTCAAGATTATTCAGGCTTAAGTCAAAAGACATTGCCGTAATTATTATTCAGGCTTAAGTCAAAAGACATTGCCGTAATTATTATTTAGTTAACACACGTACGTCTACCGTACTATATATATACTTTAAAATATCATGCTCAAGAGTATAGGAAGAATCACATACCTCGCGACGATTATCGACTATTAGCAAAACGCTCCACGGCTATAACCCGACTAGCCTTGTCCACCTTTCAAGTAGAACATGCTACTTGCAGAACTTTCAACCTATAAAGGTTATACAAGTCTATCAAAGTCTAGACTACGCGGTAGAATAAATCTAGATACAAGATTCTACGGGAAATTGGCGACTTCCCTGCAGTCAAACTTCACAAGTCTACTGTAAATACAGTCCTATGTAAGTACAGTTCATTACCCTTCTTATATACCTTCCTTGTATATAACTTATACTTAATTCTTATACTTCAATAGTATGTAAACTCAATTATAATAGGGAGACAAGATAATTACCTCGGTAAGCCCATAATTATCCAAGTTAAATGTCGGTCCTGAGCAACGTTTAGCACCTACTGCAGGCTCTAACCGCTCCAACAACCCTTAGAAGTTCTACGCAACTTCTACAATATACTTCAACCGGCTATGAAGATTTCCTTAGGGTTTCATTTTGAGACAAAAAGGACATAAGGTAGTATTTCTGGGCTCTACGTATAGAGGTATCTTTGGAATACTACAAGGTATAAGGCTAAGGTATTTTGGTATAGTAACAATACTTGGAGAGTATTTTCTACCAAGGTGGGGGTGTATTTTTCGAGAACAACTAGGCAAGGGTACCTCTGCCTTAGCACCACTAGGAGGGGAGTGTCTCGGCCACACCGAGGAGGAGGTGACAACTCTCGGCCAAAGGGGACTCACGAAATGGGGGAGGGACTTTCAAGACTAAGGAAGTGAGGAGTGGATGAAGAACTCTTCACAATGGGGGGGGGGGGTATTTATAGGGAAACCAAGGGCCAAGATCATGCCAAGTAGTAGGCAAGTGTAGGGTCAAGATTTGGACAAGTGTGTGTGGGTCTCACTTGCTCATCTTCCACACAAAATATCTACAAAATATCCTACCAACCCTTGACTCCAAATCGTCCAAGTTGCCGTCCCACACTCCACCAACTTGAGGGTGACAAGTGTCGCCCTCTCGTTGGTCCAAAACATTTCGTCTCTCTGAAAAATCCGCTAAAATTAAAAATGACCTGGCTGAATTTTCCCATAAGTTCTCGTAAAGCGTTTAGTCGAACGATTCTAATGGTGTTGTGCACAAAAATATTTTCGTCCATGCCTACTTAAAGTTCAAACTTTTCTACGTACATCCTCACGTACATACTCTGGAAATACGGGGTATAACATTTTCCTTTTTAAAATCAACTAAGGAAATATTATGCTCTTCTTCTTAAACCAAAACATTTTCCTTCTTAAAGTCAAGTAACAACATTCTTTTCCAAAAGTTCAAGTTTGCCTAATTTCCAATACTCAAGTTTCTCATTTTCGAAAAGTTTCGTAGTTCATAGTCTTAATCACTTAATAAGATAATTCTCTTTTAAAACAATTTGAGAAACATAAGCCTTATGTGTGAGTAGATTATTCTTGTTCATAACAATCTTATTAAAGCAGTCATGATCTAGGAAATGTAATACAATTTTGTCTTATCTTAGCTTCTATGCAGATGGAGGTTTCAACTGGTTTTAATATAATTACTTACTTGTCAATACATTTTCCTTTATTAACGCTGCAGTGGTTCGTTCGATACTTATTCTCATTTACGAAATCAGTAAAACATTATTCTTTAAAAACCAAGTACTCATTACTCACGAATGAGATTTCGCACTTTTTAACAAAATTCATATCAATTCAATTAAGTCAAGTCGCTTATCTTTTGAGATCAAGTCTCTTAACTTCTAAAATCAATAAACCATTCTTTTTATCTCTCTTAAGTCGTTATACCTAACTTCCCATAAAGCTAGTATAATTCTTAGACTTTCAAAACCAAGTATTACTCTTCTTTCAAAAACGATTCTTAATTTTTTTGAAATACTTCAAGATTCTTATTATTATTTAAAACTCAAGTCAAAAGACATCGAAGTAAAACCACGTTCAGTTAACACACGTACGTCTACCATACTATATATATTCTTTTAAAATATCATGCTCAAGATGATAGGAAGAATCACATACCTTGCGACGATTATCGACTATTAGCAAAATGCTCCAAAATCGTGTCCGGCTAGCCCTTTCCACCCTTCGAGTAGAATACGCTACTTGCGATGCTTGAACCTATAACGGTCATACAAGTCTATCAACGTCTAGACTACTCGTAGAATAATTCTAGATCTGATTCACGATTCTACGGAAAATTGGGCAAGACTTCCTACAGTCAAACTATACAAGTCTCAGTAAATCTGATCTATGTAAATCTGATTCGATCTTCTTTAATATTCTTCTATTACGATTCAATTCTCTTACGAAATATCCTTCTATGTATCTTATATTTATTTCTATACCACTACGATTATGTAATCTCCAATTACACTAGAAGGATAGGATTATTTACCTCGATAAGCCCAAAATTATCCAAGATTAAATGTCGATCTGAGCAAGGTTTAGCTCCTACTGCATGCGTTCAACCCGCTCCAAACAACCCTTAGAAGTTCTACGCAACTTCTTCTTAATACTTCAACCGGCTATGAAGATTTTCCTTAGGGTTTCGTTTAGTGACTAATGGAAATATAGTAGTATTTCTGGGCTCTACGTATAGAGGTAACTTTGGAAAGTACTACAAGGTATTTGGGCTAAAGTATTTGGGAATAGTAACAACACTTGGAGAATACTTTTTGTCACGACCCGACCCCGGGCCCGCGACTGGTGCCCTACCTGGGCACCCTTACAGGTATACATCAGAGAAAATCAGCGGAACATACATGAAACTTATAAAATAAAACAACAGTAATAAAACAACAGGTTAGCCGATAGGCTACCTTCCGAACGCATACATCATAAAGCGGTTGCCTCCTTCCTTTACAAATGACCACAAATGTGACTCTGAGACCTCACAGAATTACAGCTGGCGGGACGGGGCCCGCCATACCCACGAATGTACATAAGTCTACCACATCGAAACCGTACCAAAGATAAGCCTCGGAGTGAAAGGAGCTTCTTTCCAAAAAGCGAGCAGAGATCCTAAGAGCAAGGATCACCAGCACGGGTACCTATAACTGCGGGCATTTAACGGCCCAGAAGAAGTCGATAACAACAGTGCAGTATGGAATGAAATAAAATGCAATAACCAAATCGTATCGTATAAAAGAATGTCCTTTTAACTCTCAAATCAATCATATATTAACAGTTCTTCCTTCTTTCAATAAAATTAACAACATATTCATACATACATACTTAAGAGTTTAATTGGTCTTCTTCACATAACTTACATATCTTACATAACATAATCCGACCCATTATGGAGGACTTCTATTTGGGAGCTTACTTTGATTATACTGCGTGATAACGTGTCCGCCCATTTGCGGGACACGGTGTACTCGTAAATCATGTGGCATAATTCGGCCCGCTGTGGGGCTCGTGTCTTGTGGAATCATGTAGCATAATCCGGCCGCTGTGGGGCTCGGTGTCTTGTGGAATCATGTAGCATAATCCGGCCCGCCTGTGGGGCTCGGTGTACTGTGCAATCATGTAGCATAATCCGGCACGCCTGTGGGGCTCGGTGTAGATGACGTAACGGCACATGTGAAGGCTCGGGGTAATAAAGCGTAATCCGGCCTATGTGTAGGCTCGGTGTATTTCATAACGTGTCCGCCTATTCGTAGGCTCGGTGTATTTCATAACGTGTCCGGCCTATTCGTAGGCTCGGTGTATTTCATAACGTAATCCGGCCTATTCGTAGGCTCGGTGTATTTCATAACGTAATCCGGCCTATTCGTAGGCTCGTGTATTTCATAACGTAATCCGGCCTATTCGTAGGCTCGGTGTGATTTTCCTTACATAACAATTTTAAAACATCTTTTCACTTTTAAGTCGTCATAACAACTTCCCATAAAGCTATTATAACAACCATTCATTTTAGAGAACTTATGTCAATTTTAGTATTACAACATTTAGGAAAACGGGATCCAAAGATACTACGTACATACATACTTAAAAAGAATCGTATCGCTTAAAAATTCATAATCCTTAAAAGACAATCAAAGTTCTTAGTCTTCATACTTCATAACATACTTCCTTTAAAGCCCAATTACTTATACAAAACATATAAAGTTCCATACCTTCCCAAAACCAAGTAATTCATTCCCTTAAAATCATATAACTTCCACTTTTAAAATCAATCCCCTTTTCACATATAAATTCAAGTCATTTTCGAACATAAAATCCACTTACATACTTACTTTAAACAAATCAAGACACATAGCCTTTAAATCAAATCTCATAATTTCCTAACCATTCTTACTAACGTCTCCCATAAGACCTAGTAAGGACTTAGGACAATTTAAACATACTCTTAACTTAGATTCAACAATGTAAATACTTAACTTCTAGAGTAGAAGGAATCTTGAAATACTATCACATGGAGATTTCATACGTAGGATCATGCCAAAGAAAGAAGAGGTTCACATACCTCGCGACGACTAGCGACAAGTTGCAAAAGGCTCCAAAGTACTTGACCTATAATGGCCACAATACGTCCATTAACCTCTTAATTCAAACGTAGAATATTCTAAGTGCTAAGTCGCTAAATTCTACGGAAAATCGGACAAAGACCTCCTTTGTTTCTACTCACTTTTGCCACCTTTTCAAGGCGAATACAATAACCAAACAGCCCAATTGGCTCACAACAATATAGAAGGTAGTCTAGTACAAATGAATAACCAAACCGCCCCAATTGGCTCACAATTTGGAAGGTAGTCCAATCTGATTGAATAACAAACTAATACAAACTACAAGTCCAAATTCGGCCACCTTGAGTTCAACAATACTAATTCTTATCCAATTTCCATTTCAATCCAACTTGGTAGCATAACATAATATCTAGTCGCAACCAATTATAACTACTATAATCTTCTAGTCAATTACATGCGACGATTCTAATAACGCTCAAATTGTATTCCAACTTAACATGACTTACTTTTCATTTGAACTTAAGCTACAAGTAATCCATAATACTTACAAACTTCAACTTAACAACTTTATGCTAGCAACGTATAAAGCTAACAACAACAATATAAATAATCTTGTAACACTTTCAAAGAACAAGATTATACCTCAACGAATTGTAATCCAATCTTCAACCGAAGTTGCTCCTTAGCAACCTAGAGCCTCATCAAGACACCTCAATCCTCTCCTTGAGACCCTAGAACCACACCAACAACTTTCCTTCAAACCTCCAATCCAAAACCTAGAAAGCCACTAGGTTTTCACTTTGCGACTAACGAAAACTAACTTTTCCGAGATTTTCTATTGAGATAAGCTTACACTACCCTCAAGAACCTTGGTTTTAAAGTGTGAGTTTAATGGACAAGAAACAAATTTTTTCCTTTTGAAAGGCATGGAACCCGAGAGCAACCTAGAGGGTTCTTGAAATTCTTACAAATTTTTCTAAGTGTTGTGCTCTCTCATTTACTACTAGTATTATAAAGGGACATGGAGGTCAAGATGCAAACAATTGGGTGGTTTGGATGATCTCTTATTAAATATCAAGGCTAAGTGGGTCCATTGACCAAGTCAATTATGTCAAGCTCTTCAAGTGCAAGACTTGTCTTCTAACAGGTCAAATGACCCTTATGTCCAAGATCAATTCGTCCAAGCTCACTTGGGGTGACACGTGTCGCCTCCCATTCGTCAAAATAATACGTTTCCGACAATTCCATAATTCGTTAAATTTTTACAAGTCTCAAATTTAACACTTGCGAGTTCTTACGTGCGTTAAAACATGTCCTGCAATCACGGGGTGTAACACTTTTCTACCAAGGGGGGGGGGTATTTTACGAGAACAACTCAAGAGAGGGGGGGGGGGGTTTCGGCCAAGGCCTCACAAAGGGGGAGGGGGAAGGTAGGACGAGCTACAAAGAGGAGGAGGATTTTGCCTTGGATTTTCACAAGTGTGGATGAAGAATTCCTTCAACTAAGGGGGTATTTATAGGACTTTCGGTCAGATGATGGCAAGTGGAGGCAAGTGGAGGTGTGGATTCACCCGTGTCATATCCATCTACTACACAAAATATCCTACCTAATCCTTGACCAAAAGAAAGGCAAAAACGTGCCAACTACACCCTAAATTGCGTCCACTGAGGACAAGTGTCACCTCTCGTTGGTCCAAAATATTTCATCTCTCGGAAAAATCCGCAAAAATTATAAATGTTGCAGTATTTTTCTCTTCGCAAAGTCCGAAAACGTTTGTGGAAAGCGATTCCTTTCGCTAGTTGTGCACAAATTCGACCCTTATGCCTACTTAAGGCTAAAAACTTTTATGCGTGCATACCGCATCACTCTGAAAATACGAGGTATAACAGCGTATGTTTAGAGACTTAGAAGGAACATTCGGACGAATGTTTCTAAGGGGAAGAATGTTATACCGTAGTCCGAGTATGTATGTGAGGACATACGTGCGAGTTTACGGCGTAATTTTGGAAAGAAAGAAAGATGTGATTTTTGGAAAAGTTTAGGGTTTGTGAAGGAAAAAGGTTCGTTGATGGAATTGGATTCCCATATTTGGTATTTGGGCTTCTTGGATTATATTAGAATTATGAGATTTTATTTTGGAAATGGTCACGTGGGACCCACGAGGAATTTACGGTTTTGTAGCCCACTTTGTTTTGAGATTTTGGTATTTTGGATATTTTGAAGACGAAATATTTTGGGCCAGTAGGGCGACACGTGTCACCCCATGTGGCACCTTGGCCAAAATGGTGGGACAAGTGTCTTGCACATTGTCCGCCGAAATAGCGTGACACTGACTACATTTCGTTGGCCATGTGGTGTGGTGGGACCCACACACATGGCCCAATCTTGACCACACACTTGCATAGATCTTGACCCTGATTCCTCTATAAATACCCCTTAGTTCAAGATTTATTATCATCCACACTTAAGCTTTCCAAGGCAAAAATATCCCCTCCCTTTAGCTTGTTCTCGTCCCACCCCCCCACTTGTGTAGAAAATACTTCAAGTATTGTTGTATAATCCCAAATACCTTAGCCTAGTATCCCTAGTTGTATTCCAAAGTTATTTCAATACTAGGAGCCCGGAAATACTACTTTATTCCAATAGTCGCAAAATGAAACCCTAGAGAATCTTCATAGCTTGGTTGAAGTGTTAAGAAGTTGTTTAGAAACTTCTAAGGGTTGCTTGGAGCGGGTTGGAGCATAAGGAGTTGGAGCTAAACGTTGCTCAGGATCGACTTATAATCTTGGATAATTTTGGGCTTATCGAGGTAATGATCTATGTCCCCCTATTGTAATTGGATATTACATGTTGTAGTAGTTATACTTGAGTATATTATATGAGGAAAAAAGATTGATAGAATTGAATGTATTTACATTGGGTATATTCTGAGACTTGTAGTATTATTGTGGGGCGATGTTGTACACGTCAGGTTAGGCAATGTAACCCTTGTAGTTGTTGGCTTGGTAGCGGGCCTTGATAGAGGAAGAGATTTATATGGTTGCAGGGGGGGAGGTGCTGCCGAATTTTCCGTAGAATAAGGAACCTTGTACTTAGAATTGTTCTACGAAGAGATCTAGAGGTTTATAGACGTTTTGTGGCCTTTATAGGTTGAAGTACTACGAGTAGCGTATTCTACTTGAAGGGTGGAAAAGGCTAGCAGGGTTATAGTACTTTGGAGCGTTTTGCTAATTGTCGATAATCGTCGCGAGGTATGTGAACCTCTTCCTATCTTTTCTAGCATGATTGTTGTGAACTATGTAGTACAGTAGACGTACGTGTGCTAAACGAGGTTTGGTTGGTTTAAAACATAAAGTGTTATAATAGCTTTATGGGAAGTTAGTTATAACGACTTTATGTAGGTAAAAGAATGGTTTATTGATTTTAGAAGTTAAGAGACTTGATCTTGAAAGATAAGAGACTTGACTTAATTGGCATGATATGAATTTTGTTAAAAAGTTGTGAAACCTCATTCGTGAGTAATGAGTACTTGGTTTTAAAGAATAATGTTTTTGATTTGGAAATGAGAATAAGTATCGAACAAACCATGCGGCGTTAATAAAGGAAAATGTGTTGACAAATAATTAATTATATTAAAACCAGTAGAAACCTCCATGCATATAAGCTAAGATAAGACAAAATTGTATTACATTTCCTAGATCATGGTGCTTTAATAAGATTGTTATAAACAAGTATAACTACTCACATAGACATATGTTACTCAAATTGTTTTAAAAGAGATTACGTTATTAAGTGATTAAGATTATGAACTATGAAATCTTTCAAAATAAGAGACTTGAGTATTTGAAATTATGCAACTTGAACTTTTGGAAAGAATGTTGTTACTTGATTTTTAAAAAGGAAAGTGTTCGGTTTAAAAGGAGGGCATGATATTGCCTTAGTTTGATTTAAAAGGAAAGCATGTTATTATCTTAATCTGTCTTAAAGAGGTTTTTATGTTATGGCGATTCTACCTCGAGTCCCATGAGATGGGCGAGACATGTATACCACCGATTCGACACCGAGTCCCGTGAGATGGGTCGGGAATGTATTCCACGATCCGACACCAAGGTCCCGTGAGATGGACCGAATGTGACCATACGATCCGACACCGAGTCCCATGAGATGGCGGGGCGTGACCATACGATCCGACACCGAGTCCCATGGGATGGCGGGAATGTGACCATGCGATTCTACCTCGAGTCGTATGGGATGGCGAGACATGTTATCGTATCACGATTTATACCTAGGCTGGCGGTGAGGAAGAGTTCCAGGCGTGAGGATGACTTGGAGGCGTGAGTCACGACTTGACATATGATCGCTTTTATGTAGTAAGCGTAGTTTGGTTAACATACATGTCTCGGTTTTATATAGTATCATGATTTCATTCTGATATTTTGAGTTTCACATACTTGGTACTGTTATCGACCTCCTTGGCCGCGTTCATCGCCAGGTAGAGTACATCAGGTTGTGGATCCTCGCTCATAGGATCACAGTCATTGGTTTGGGAAGCTCCGTTTCTCGGAGGCTTATCTTTAGTATAGTCCCTGTCATTGTAAGTACTTGTACATTCGGGTATGGCTGGGCCCATCCGTCATAGTTATAGTTACACTCTTAAGTGCAGTAATCTTTGTTGTGGCGAGGTTTGTAAAGGATGTAACTGTTCGGTTATATATATATATGAAGGTGACCGGTTTGGTTAGCCTGTTTTCTTATGCTATATCTTGTTTCTGTTTAAGTTTTTATTTCGCTGATTTTCTGCGATGTTGTATCACTAGGGTGCAGGGTAAGGCACGATCACGGGCGAAGTCGGTCGTGACAATAATAAGTGTTACCACGTTTCCTCGAAATGTTCTTACTTCCATTATTTACTAATGGTATTTACACTAGTCTGGGGTAATCATATCTCGTGCAACTTACATGACCATAGTCGTATTCTCCTTTATCATTCTGGTCATATCCTTACCTTAGGCTTATTATTAGCAAAAGTATTTATATCTTGATTCATAATAAATGCGATTTCATACATGCGTACAACCTGCATTTATATCTTTACGATACTTCCTCGACCAATTCGTATGTCGTTCTTAATTACCCCAACAGAACACTTTTCCCACGGTTATCTACAACTGTAACCTATGGCATGACGATACCAAAGACCTTACCAGTTCATATCCTGCGTCTAACAACATGGGTACACGCGACCCATGTCGTAAAATTGTCCTTTTACGTGGGGAAGAGAACTTATCTCCCTTTCTTAAACTTTCCTTGGAGTCACAACCCTAATAACAGGGTCCTCTTGCGGTCCAGTAATTATCTAATCATCACGCACCGCCTTTAAGTTCGTATAGATTTTTCCAACCTACCAAAGATGCCCTCAGCTTTCCGCCGGCAGCACTCGTACTTATTTTATTCTTGCCTTGTACATTTTCCTGAAATTATCCGGAAGGTCGTGGCCCTAACCGCCACACCAAACCAACTCCAAGTACCTCCAAGGGCACTTAACATAAATTCCTCCAAATTCAATTATTACTTACTTTCTGCGTCAATTTACCTCAAGTGAACAAGTCACACAGACTTAAAAAGAAAAACAATGATGCCAAAGAAGGAAGGATAATTCACTGGTTACTACCACTTCTCTTCCTTTACACTGGATAATCAGCTTACCAGAAAACTGGAATCGAGCCAATCTCTCTCTTTAGTCAACGTTGGCATAACAAGAGGCCAACTAGCCCGTACTCATAATGACCTCAATGTCTGTCATAACAGCTCTGCTAGGTCTGCTAGGGTCAACGACTATATCATTCCGACAATTATCTACCCGCCATTACCACCCAACACTCACGGGTGTAGTCGAAAGGTTCTTATAGATTGGGCTTTATTTCTTTACACTTGGTTGCTCTCTTTTCCTTTGATTACTCTTTCCGTACTTCAAACTTATACTAGCATACATACATAAATTCCATACTAATTCGGCCTCACTCTTTGGAGTTACTAAATTAAACAATATAAGGCCCATTCAGGCTCTCATGACTGGTTCGGTGGAACACGTCCACGAACGTAAAATGATTAACTAAACTTGGGCCTTGCACCCGTGACCTGTCGTATGGCGGGACTACTACCAACTGATCCCATTTCATTTCAAGCTATGGGCGACCCTTAATAGATCTGACCCGACTCGGCGTCGTATTTAACTCTTTTCCTTAGTATGTCTTAACTTTTACTGCAGAAGGCCTTATATATCTAAGGTCTCGGTGGTTATCAACATTCCTAGGCTCACGATTTCCATGCTCCAAGCCTAACTTATCGATCGTAGCGGGTACAAAAACTTCTCAATATACTATAATCGGGTTGTCTTGTCCACAACACCATACTTACTCCATCTGGATCTCACCCGTCTTTATCACGACCGTTCGGGGCGTGTTGGTGCCTACCCGGAACCAAGCGATCATACATCGAGAGAAAATCGGGAAATATAAAACAAGACAAGAAACATTATTAAAAAGGAGAAAGCAGTTTATCGAAGAAAAGCACGCCTTTCGGCATATATATAAAAACATTGTTTTGCGATTACATCCCAGCTGTACAATAGGACTCTGAGACCTCTAAGGAAGTAAACAACTATGGCGGGACGGGGCCCGCCATACCTGAATGTACAAAACTATCTACAATACGGGGAGATCATACCCAAGTAGAGCCTCGGAGAAGATGGAGCTCACGACAACGCAAAGATCCTAAGGATGTGGATCTAGCACTGCTTGCCCTTACTGCGGCATGAGCGCGGCCCCGAAGGAGTCGATCTGGCAGTACTAAGTATGTGAAGCGTAAAGTACTTAAATGAAATCATATCATTTTAAAACCAATTTTATAAATATGCAGAAACAACGAATGTAACGCATAGTGCCACATCATAAACAAGAGCAATAGGTAAGCGTAGCAGGTCTTTTCTAGTGCGAATGATCGAGCGAGGCCAATTGCGTAGTATCACCATGAGCCTAATCCTGGACTCCGTAGTCGCATAGGCCACTCACGTAGGCGCGTAGGGTATAACCCGCATCGGTAGCTACTCCTCGGCGTGCGTCTGGACTCGTAGTCGCATGGACACGTAGACCGCGTGAGGTATAACCCCGCACTAACACGGAACTCTCGTAGCTCGCGTAGGTCCCTGGACCCGCGTGAGGTATTCTCGAATCATGGTCCCGGACACTTTGAGTCTACCGCGTCGGAGGCGACAACCCGGTAACATGTCAAGAGGTGAGTGATATAATACTAACATAACGGTTTATCGTTAAACAACATAAGCCTGACAAGAATACCCTCGTATACAAGCGTTACAAGTCACTACCACGCATAGCGTCATATTATGACTACTTATCAAACCATTTTATTATTCTTTCATAATTCATATAAGTGCATTATAAACACATAAGTAAAGCTGTTCCTTTTATAAATCTTAAGTTGTTATACCTAACTTCCCATAAAGCTAGTATATCTCTTAAGCTTCTTGTTTAAAAACCAATTAGTTCTCTTACGTTAAAAAATGATTGGTATTCTTTTGAAATGCATCAAGATTCTTATTATTGGGCTTAAGTCGAAGACATTGCCGTAGCTTTATTAGAGCTTAAGTCGGAAGACATTGGCGTAGCTTTTATTCGATCAACACGTATGCGTCTGGTACTATATATATATTTTAAAATATCATGCTTTAGGAAGAATCACATACCTTCTCGAAAACCACCGCGAGTTGAATATGTCGCGGAGAGAATCAACCTATAATAGTCGGACACGTCTATCAGCGTCTGAACTACTCAAGCTGATTCTAGCGAGAGGTCCTTTATTACGGAAAATCGGGCGACCTTCCTACGGTGAGCTACTCAGTCTATTGTGAAAGCAGTCTAAGTAAGTATAGTTCAATTATTCTTCTTTTATACCCTACTACTGTGATAACAATTCAATTCTATTATGTAATATTCTTCTAAGTATTTAATACTTATTCTTATACTTCTACAGTATGTATTCTCTAATTACAAAGAAGGACAAGATTATTTACCTCGGTAAGCCCAATAATATCCTAGATATAAGTCTATCAGGAAAGGCTTAGCTCCTAAGTTATGCGCTCAGATAGCTCGAGAAACCTTAGAAGTTCTTCATAACTTCTAATAAGTACTAAGTGATTTGGGCTAGGGTATTGTGTGCATTATAACAATACTAGAAGGGAACTTTTTCTACCCAGGGAGGGGGGTAGTTTTCGGCTAGGCTAGGGGATTGCCTCGGCTAAGCTTCTCGAGGGGATGTGTTTGGGCGAAAAGGGCTAACAAGGAGAGGAGGAGGATTTTAGACTTGGAAAGTTTTTGTGGATGAAGAACTCTTCATCTCAGAGGGTATTTATAGGTCAAGGGATGGCCAACCAATGGCCAAGATTATGCCAAGTGCAAGGCAAGTGTAAGGTCGAGATTTGGGCAAGTGTCCTTGCCAACTTGCAAACAAAATATCCTACCAACTACTTGACAAAAATGGTCATCAATTCGGTCCATTTCGCCTCACGTCCATCAATGAGAGGGTGACAAGTGTCGCCTCTCGTTGGTCCAAAGTGTTTCGTCTCTCGGAAAAATCCGCAAAAATTAGAAATGACATAGCGAATTTATCATACGCGAGTTGTGTAAAGCGTTTAGTCGGAAAATGATTCTTTTAATGAGTTGTGCCCAAAAAAGCGTCCATTGCCTACTTTAAGGCTAAACTTTGTGACGTCGCCTCGCGTACATACTGCGGAAATACGGGTATAACATTCTCCTCATTAGAAACATTCGTCGAATGTTCCTTCCAAAACGATTAACGATAAGGTTCTTCATAACTTAAATTCTTTTTGCAAATGCCACACGGCCACAAAACAACACTTAGGCATAAGCGATAATGAAGATTTACAAGTAGGAAAGTGAATTACGGAGGTGTGGGAATAGGTGAGGATACCTCTGCCTCATGTCCTCCTCGACTTCCCGTCATCTCTCACTGAGCTCGTTCGCCACGAACTTTGTGGAAGCCACGTCCTTGCCGTCATGACGCTAACACGACGATCGATTATCGCTATGGGAATCTCTCATACGATAACCCCTCGGTCACTGGACATCGTCAATCGGATGCACCACTAGATGGATCCCGATACATCTTCTCGGATAGAAACATGAAACACCGGATACATGCCTCGGATCGGACGGCGGATCCAACTCATAGGCAACCTTGCCTACCTGCGGACAATCGTCACGGCTAATGTACCTTGGTGAGTTTCCTTTCTTCCGAATCTCATCACACCGCCCATGGGTGACACGCCGAGAAAACCCAATCATCAACCTCGAACTCGGATCTGACGGCGATGATCTGCATATGACATGCGACTTTGAAATGTCGGCAACCTCTCTGGATAAGCTTTACCTTATCCACTGCTGCACCAAATCTGGTCCTACTAGCGCACCTCGCCACGTCGAACCAGCTATCGGCGATCGCACTTCCTCCATACAAGGCCTCGTAAGGCGCCATCGAATCTGGAGTGGTAGCTATTATTATCGCAAAAACTCAACTAGAGGCAAATGATCCTCGACTACCACGAAGTCAATAACGGGCTCGTGACATATCCTCGAAGTGCGGATAGTCTTCGGCTGTCGTGCATGCGTGGATGAAATGCGATGCTAGGGCTCACTGCGTCCCAAACCATACGGAAGGACCTCCGGAAGTTAGCGTGGCGGGCTACTGCATGCGATATGATCGAAATAGGGACTCCATGCGATCGGCGATCTCTCGGATGTAAAGTATGGCATAATCCTCGGTAGAAAAAGTCGTCTGACGGGAAGAAAGTGGGCTGATTTAGTCGACTGTCTCGATAACCCATATAGAATCATGTCTCGCGAGTGCGAGGCAATCTGTGATGAAGTCCATGTTGATCACCTCCCACTTCCAGTCGGGATCTCTAAATGCGTAACAAACCACGGGCCTGCGGTGCTCTACCTTCACTGCGACAACCACGGGCGGCTGAGCTACGAACTGCAGCGTCCTCTTGAGCCATCCCACGATACACGGATCTAAGGTCGTGGTACATCTTGGTCGACCACGGATGGATGAAATGCGCGCCTGTGTGCTTCCCAGAACTTCTGCAAGTCTGAAACATCTGGAACACCTGACACGCCCTCAAACCTTAGCACCCATCGGTGCTACCTCAGAAAGGACCGCTTCCTCGCGAAGAGCCGTATCGCGATAACGTGCCAAGCGGATCCTTGAGCGTTTCCTCTTGCTCTTGACGATGGAAGACTCGGCAACCTCGCGAACTTCGAACCCCTGCTATCGGGAATCAATCAAGCGGACACCAAGGCTCGCTAAGCGATGCAAATCACGAACCGTATCCTCTCTGCGCTGCCATCGATAGACTCCCGGTCGACCTCGACTAGAGCATCGCCCTGACGTTGGCCTTCCGGGTGTGCGGGATATCAACATCGTAATCCTTAAGCTCTAACCACCGTCTGCCGTAAGTTCACTCCTCTGGTGAAGATATCTGGAGGCTCTTGTGAGTACGTATAAATATCCACATGAACCCGTACAAGTAGTGCCTCGGATCTTGGCGTGAATCACCGCGCGACTCCAATCATGGGTGGGGTAGTTCCTCGTGTTTCTTATTTCGGGATGCATACGCTATAACCTTGCCATCTTTGCATCAACACATCCCAACCCGATGCACGCGCGTCACAATACGACATAACCGTCTGGACCCTGCGGAAGAGTAAGAAGGCGATCGTCGATATCTCGCCAAGAGCTGGAAACCACGCTCCTGACATCGATTCCGAAACTTAGCCACGAGTCGGCTAGTCAATAGTGCGAGAGAAGCAAACTTCTCCACGAACGCGATAATAACTGCGAGGCCCGAGCTGCGAACCTCAGCCGGGTGGTAGGTCTAGGCCAAGTCATTGCGCTCGATCTTGGCGTATCCACTCGAATGCCATCGGCCCGACAACATGCCCAAGAAAAGCCACTGAAGTTAACCAAAACTCACAGTTGGACAACTTGGCGTATAACGGTAGTCTGGAGAAGCCATCGGCCTGATCGCCAAATGCTCGCGTGCTCGCTCTGGCGAGAATAAACCAAGATATCATCGATGAACATTATCAAACGTGTCAAAATGGTTTGAACACTCGGTTCATCAAATCCATGAATACCGCCGGGCGTTGGTCAAACCAAACGACATAACCCTAAACTTCGTAGTGCGTCTGGTCAGGAATCTGATCCTAGGGATGTCAGGCTCTCGACTACTTTGATGATAGCGGCCGTAGATCAATCTTGGAGAAACATCTCGCACCACACTGGTCGAACAAATCATCAATCACGGGAAGGGGTATACATTCTTAATGGTCACCTTGTTACTACATGTAATCAACACATGCGCGGCGTCCGTCCTTCTTCTTCACGAACAATCTGGCGCTCCCGGGGAGAAACGCTCAGTGATGAAGCCGCTTCTCGGCAAGTCTCTAAGGTGATCCTTGACTCTCTTAACTCGGCGGTGTCATTACGTATGGCGGAATGGAAATAGGCGAGTGTCGCAACACATCTATACAAACTTCGATCTCCTCTCGGGAGGATACGAGAGGTCGTGCGGAAACACGTCGGGAACTCTCGACTCTGGGTGGCGAAAATCTGGTACGACCTCGATATCAAACACGAGCGAGATGGTAGATGTACCCGCCTGCGCATATCTTCTGGCCTTGAGGTAGGAAATAAACCTACCCCCGGCGTCTGATTGCTCCTCCCACTCGAAGCTGGCCTCGAAGCTGGAACCGCTACTCTCTCCTGCGGTCTACATTGGCGTAGCTAGCCAATCCATACCCGTGATCACGTCGAAATTAATCATATCCACTCTATCAAGTCGTTAGGTCGCGATTGTAAATAGTCCTGGACAAGCCATATATGCTCGTAGAGCTACCGAATCACCCATTTGGCGTAGCTACCTCGAAAGGTCTATGGACTCGGGCTCTATCCTTATCCTACTAGATAAGGGAGATATATAGGACCAGTAGAACCGGATCTATCAAGGCATACGTCAAATCCGAGCCCGATAAGGTACCGCGTGGCGACATCGGTGAGGCCTCACGATCTGCCGGTGGACAAAGGCATAAATGCGATTCTGGGGACCGCTAGGCTGAGGACAGAGCCACGACCTGCGCGACCTGCTGGTCCATGAGTACCACGCCCTCGGGCGAGTAAGCTGTCGGGGATGAAGACCCGAAAGAACTGTAGGATGACCCACTATCTCCGCCCGCCAGTGGGACGGTTCCTAGCAAAGTGACCGCTGGCCATAAGCTGAAACAAGCTCCGTGCGGCACCAACTCGAAGTGGGATCTACGCATCGGCCACGAGGGAGTGGTCCGTCGGCGATTACCTGCTCTACGGGCGTGAAGTCCTGGGACTGCGCCCTCGAATATCACGGGTGTCTTGAGGGCGGTGCGAGTGCTCACGGTGGCGTGGTGCAAATCTAGGCTAGCTGCGAGGCCGCCCACGATAGCCACCAAAAGACCTGCCGTCACTGTTTACCTGCTTCTGTCGGCCCGTCGGTCTCTACGCTCGCCGCGTCGAGCATGAGCTGCATGCGAGTAATGTCCATACCGGTGAAGAGAAACACCCGCACAAGATTCGGCCATATAATCATCTAGCGGTGGCGTGGCGGTGCACCCTATCCTCCATATCTGCTACCAATCTTTGGGACATATCGAGCGATGAATCAAACTCGACATTGTACTCCGCAACGGTCGTCCTCTCTGCCTCATTAACAAAAATCTATCGGCGTGCCCTCGCCGTCTATGGAGGCAAGAAGTGAGTGAGAAAGCCTCGAGAACTCATCCCAGTAGGCGGGACGCGTGCTCTCCGGGATAACTCCGCGAATCAAACCAATCATTGCGGTATCACGTGGCCGATGCGAACCGAGTCACGGACTCGGTCTCGGCGCCTTGATCATCCGCATGATCCTCTGCGGAAGCGGATGAACTCCTGCGGATCATCCTCCGCCTCGACGTAGAACTGCGGGCTCTGACTCGAAATCCGTAGCCTCAGTATGCGCCTCGGGTGAACCACGGGTGCTCTGGTGGGCTGGGCTTGCGCATCGGCTGTCCTCGTATCGGCCACGATCACGGCGATGGCCAGGCCATCTCTGTAACCCGTCTCAATGCTCAGTGTGGGGTGGAGATGTAGGTAATGTGGTCTCATCCCGCCTTTGCGGCCTAACCCTCGCAGGGGTCGGCGTCGTAGAACTCGCCGTCTCGGGTATCGGCCCGGGCTGAGCCACCGTGTTGTAGGTGTCCACTAGCGACTCCCTCGGCTGCCTTGCCGCAGGCGGGTTGCCTACGTGGGCATCGCTATTCTGAAAGGAATTTGTTAGAGGGTCCAACTTTAACACAACTCAAGCACGATCTCGAGTGAGAAGAATGGAAACCAATCCTAAATATCCTATAGCCTCACGATTATTGGTGTGGTGCAACACGCGATAATCAAGACTACTAGATCTGATCTGTAGACACTTTCAGAGGATTAAGCGCTCACGATACCACTTTTGTCACAACCCGTTCGGGGCGTGGTAGTGCCTTACCCCCAAGCGATCATACATCGAGAGAAAATCGCGAAATATAAAACAAGACAAGAAACATTATTAAAAGGAGAAACAATTTATACGAAGAAAGCGCCTTTCGGCATATATATAAAAACATTGTTTTGCGATTACATCCCAAGCTGCACAATAGGACTCTGGACCTCTAAGAAGTAAACAACTATAGCGGGACGGGGCCCGCCATACCTGAATGTACAAAACTATCTACAATACGGGAGATCATACCCAAGTAGAGCCTCGGAGAAGATGGAGCTCGACACCAACGCAAAGATCCTAAGGATGTGGATCTAGCACTGCTTGCCACCTGCGGCGTGAACGCGGCCCGAAGAGTCGGTGATGACAAGTACTAAGTATGTGAAACTATAAAGTACTTAAATGAAATCATATCATTTAAAACCAATTTTATAAATATGCGAAACAACCAATGTATGCGTAGTGCCACATCATAAACAAGAGCAAATAGGTAAGCTATGAGGTCTTTTCTAGAGTGCGAATGATCGAGCGGGGCGTGCGTAGTATCACCATGCAAACCTAATCCGGACTCCGTAGTCGCATAGGCCACTCATAGGCGCGTAGGGTATAACCCGCGTCGAGGGTAGCTCCTCGGCGTCGTCTGGACTCGTAGTCGCGTACGCATAGACCGCGTGAGGTATAACCCGCGCACTAACACGGAACTCGTAGCTCGCGTGGTCCCTGGACCGCGTGAGGTATTCTCGAATCATGGTCCCGGACCACGAGTCTACCCGTGGAGGCGACTTAACCCGGTAACATGTCAAGAGGTGAGTGATATAATACTAACATAACAACTTATCGTTAAACAACATAAGCCTGACAAGAATACCTCTTATACAAGCGTTACAAGTCACTACCACACATAGCATCATATCATGACTACTTATCAAACCATTTTATTATTCTTTCATAATTTAATATAAGTACATTATAAACACATAAGTAAATTGTTCCTTTTATAAATCTTAAGTTGTTATACCTAACTTCCCATAAAGCTAGTATAACTCTTAAGCTTCTTATTTATAACCAATTAGTTCTCTTACGTTAAAAAATGATTGATATTCTTTTGAAATGCATCAAGATTCTTATTATTGAGCTTAAGTCGGAAGACATTGCGTAGCTTTTATTAGGGCTTAAGTCGGAAGATATTGCGTAGCTTTTATTGATCAACACGTATCGTCATTACATATATATATATTTTAAAATATCATGCTTTAGGAAGAATCACATACCTTCTCGGCGAAAACCACGCGAGTTGAATATGTAGCGCGAAGAATCAACTTATAATAGTCGACACGTCTATCGTCTAGACTACTCATAAATGATTCTAGCGGAGGTCCTTTATTCTACGGAAAATCGGGCAGCACTTCCCTGCGGTGAGCTACTCAAGTCTCTTGTGAAAGCAGTCTAAGTAAGTATAGTTCAATTATTCTTCTTTTACGCCTTCTAAAGTGATAGCGGTTCAATTCTTACGTAATATTCTTCTAAGTATTTAATACTTATTCTTATACTTCTACGGTATGTATTCTCTAATTACAAAGAAGGACAAGATTATTTACCTCGGTAAGCCCAATAATATCCTAGATATAAGTCGATCAGCAAGGCTTAGCTCACCAAGTTATGCGCTCGATAGCTCCAGAAACCTTAGAAGTTCTTCACAACTTCTACTAAGTACTAAGGGATTTGGGCTAGGGTATTTTGGGCATTATAACAATACTAGAAGGCAACTTTTCTACCAAGGGAGGGGGGGTAGATTTCGGCTAGGCTAGGGGGGATTGCCTCGGCTAAGCTTCTCCACGGGATGTGTTTGGGACGAAAAGGGCTAACAAGGAGAGGGGAGGATTTTAGACTTGGAAAGTTTATGTGGATGAAGAACTCTTCATCTGAGGGGTATTTATAGGTCAAGGGATGGCGACCAATGGCCAAGATTATGCCAAGTGCAGGCAAGTGTAAGGTCAAGATTTGGGCAAGTGTCCCAGCGACTTGCACACAAAATATCCTACCAACTACTTGACAAAAATGGTCATCCATTCGGTCCATTTCATCACATCCATGATGAGAGGGTGAGTGTCGCCTCGTTGATCAAAGTGTTCGTCTCTCGGAAAAATCCAAAAATTAGAAATGACATGGCGGAATTTATCTACGCGAGTTGTGTAAAGCGTTTAGTCGGAAAATGATTCTTTTAATGAGTTGTGCCCAAAAAGCGTCATTGCCTACTTTAAGGCTAAACTTTCGTCGTATGCCTGCGTACATACTGCGGAAATACGGGTATAACCGTGCATTCTCAAATCCTACTCGTAGCTCAATCTATTAACATAGTCTTCCATTAAGTCGTAATTAACCTCTTGAGGTCCATTACATTCTCACACAACTCATCATCACCTAATTATCTCAAATTAGTACGTAAAACACGGATGAGAGTTCCTTAACTATTCATACCTTCGGTATTTACTTAGTCCTTACCAAATCTGGTAATCTAAAATCATCTAGGCAACATATATGACCCCATCACATGATCCGTAATCTTTCTGGGTTTCTTGCCTTCGTCTCGTAAACAACATAACTTGTTAGGGAGAGACGAACCTAACCATCTGACTCTATACGATCTTAGAGTGAGAAGAATGAAACCAAATCCTAAATGTCCCTCTGACCTCACGATTATAGATGTGGTGCACTTGTGACCGATGTCAGACTACAATGAACACGATGCGTAGACCTTTCCGAGGACTAACCTGCGATACCACTTTTGTCACGACCCGGGCCGGGCCCACGGTGCTACTGGGCACAGGCACTTTTCATACATGAGAATAGCGTAGAACATACACAATTTATAAAATGCTTAAACATAAAATAACAACGAGTGTGATAAGGCCACCTTCAGTACAATATCTGTGATAAAACAATACATTTTTTTCTTTACAACCCAATCCACAAATGTGACTACGGACCTCTAGAATAACAACTCTGGCGGGATGGGGCCATACCACTGAATGTACAACGACCAAGCAATACCGAGGATAAGCCTCAGGAATAAAGTAGCTTCTCACGGTGAGCGGTGATCTAGGCGGATCGACACCGTACTTGCGGCGTGAGCGCGGCCCGAAGGAGGTTACAACATGTACCAAATATGGCAGAAATCTTGTAGTGAAATCATAAGTCTATAATAAAACTGGAGACAGGTATGATAACTCAAATAACAGTATACAGTGTCTTACTAACAATGAGACTAATCAAAAGTATGGGTAGCAAATCCACAGAAACATGTGGTATAACGATCTTGGGGATTTACCCCTCATTTATACTCTTACCACAGGCGGGTGGTATAGCGATCTTGAGGATCTACGCCGGATATACTCTTACCGAAGAAGGTGGTATAACGATCTTGAGGATTTACCCGCCGGATATACTCTTACCACGGAGAATGTTATACCGTATTTCGGTATATGCGTAAGGGCGTACGTATAAAAGTTTAAGCCTTAAGTTAGGCAAGGGACGAAAATTTTGTTCACAACCCACGAAAAGAATTGTTTTCCGACGAAACGTTTTCCAAACTTTGCGAGGGGAAAATTACGGTTGCAACGTTAATAATTTTTTTGCGGATTTTTCCGAGAGATGAAATATTTTGGACCAACGAGAGGGCGACACTTGTCACCCTCAAGTTGGCGGATTGGTGGCGAAAGGGCGCGTTTTGTGCCATGTTTTGTTGCCTAAACCATGGGTCAATGTTTGGAGTGAATTGAGGTAGATGGCTAGGGGCACTTGGGCAAATCCTCACCTCCACCCACCACTTGTCTTGATCTTGGCCATTGGTTTCCCTATAAATACCCCTGTTGAAGACTTCATCCACAAACATTTTCTAAGTCTTGAAAATCCTCCATCTTGTTGCTCGTCAAAGAGCACCCTCCCTGTGAGGCCTTTTGGCGAGAAGTACTCCCTTCCTTTGTGGTGCTAGCCAGAAAGTACCCCTACCTTGAGTTGTTCTCGTGAAATACACCCCTTGGTAGAAAAGTATTCTCCAAGTTTTGTTACTATTCAAAATACAGCCCTGAATACCTTGTAGTATTCCAAGGTTACACACTCTAAAGCCTAGAAATACTATTATACTTCCCTTCAGTCACAAAAACGAAACCCTAAGGAAAATCTTCATAGTTGGTTGAAGTATTAAGAAGAAGTTGCGTAGAACTTCTAAGGGTTGTTTGGAGCGGGTTGGAGCGCCCAGAGTAAGAGCTAAACGTTGCTCATGATCGACATTTAAACTTGGATAATTTTGGGCTTATCGAGGTAAATACTCTTGTCCTTATATTGTAATTGGAAATTACATATTGTAGTAGTATAGAGATGTATATAAGATACATAGAAGGATATTAAAGAAGAAGAATTAAAGCTACTTACATAGATTTGTATGCGATGACTTGTGTAGTTTAACGGGTAGGGAAGTCTTTGCCGATTTTCCGTAGAATAGAGAACCCTCTGCTTAGAATATTCTACAGAGTAGTCTAGACGTTGATAGACGTATATGGCCTTTATAGGTTGAAAGTTCTGCGAGTAGCATGTTCTACTTGAATGGTGGACAAGGCTAGCCGGGTTATAGCCGTGGAACGTTTTGCTAATAGTCGATAATCGTCGCGAGGTATGTGATTCTTCCTATCCTCTTGAGCATGATATTTTAAAAGAATATATATAGTACGGTAGACGTACGTGTGTTAACTTAACGTAGTTTTTACTGCGATGTCTTTTGACTTGAGTCTAATAATAAGAATCTTGAAGTATTTCAAAAGAATTAAGAACCGTTTTTGAAATAAGAGTAATACTTGGTTTTAAAAGCTTAAGAGTTATACTAGCTTTATGGGAAGTTAGGTATAACGACTTAAGAGAGATAAAAAGAATGGTTTATTGATTTTAGAAGTTAAGAGACTTGATCTTAAAAGATAAGAGACTTGACTTAATTGAATTAATATGAATTTTGTTAAAAAGTGTGAAACCTCATTCGTGAGTAATGAGTACTTGGTTTGTAAAGGAATAATGTTTTACTGATTTCGGAAATGAGAATAAGTATCGAACAAACCACAGCAGCGCTAATAAAGGGAAATGTATTGACTAATAAAGTATTATGAAAATCAGTAGAAACCTCCATCCGTAGAAGCTAAGATGAGACAAAATGATATTACATTTCCTAGATCATGGTTGCTTTAATAAGATTGTTATAAACAAGAATAACCTACTCACATAAGGCATATGTTTCTCAAATTGTTTTAAAGGAGAATTATATTATTAAGTGATTAAAACTATGAACTCTGAAACCTTTGAAAATAAGAAACTTGAGCATTTGAAATTAGGCAAACTTGAACGTTTGGAAAATAATGTTGTTACTTGATTTTACAAAGGAAAGCGTTTTGGTTTACTTAAAAAGATAGTCACTCTATTTTTATACTACGGGTATTGTGTGACTTTTGTGAAAAAGCAGATCTTTTAAGAGTTAATGTATGAAGTACTTTGGGGATAAAACGAACTTGTTAACATAAAGTAGAAAGTACCTTGTGTGAATAACTTGATTGTGTTGGTTTGTGATAGCCTTGTAATACTTTCTTGTTGCTTTGATAAGTAAACATGTTAGGATGCTACGTGTGTTAGTATCTTGTGATGTTTGTGTAAAGGGGTTTCCACTTGTTGTGCTTATGTTGTTTAACGATAAGCATTATGTTAGTATTATATCACTCACCTCTTGACATGATCGGGGTTAAAATGCCCTCGATGCGGGGTAGACTTCGGTGATGCAGGACCGTGATTCGAGAATACCTGCGGTCGGGGGACCTATGCGAACTACGAGTTCGAGGTTAGTGTGCGGCCTTTGTGGTCATGCGGTCTATGTGGCCATGCGATGCGAGTCGGGGCGATGCGGGGAGTAGCTACCGCCGATGCGGGAATACCTCATGCGGGCTATGTGAGTGGCTATGCGGGAATGCGCGGAAAGTTCGAGATTAGGCGCATATTTGATCTGCGGGCGAGTGGCGGCCGATCATGTGGCGGTCTAGACGGACCTCGTGATACGATTTATGACTTTGTTGGTGCGTGGGTTTTAGTAGTCGGCTATGCCCGTACTTACCGTCAGTTTTTATTATGACCCAGGTGGGACACGGTGTTCATGTGTATTCCTTGGTGCTTTTATATCATAGGCTGGCGGTGAGAAGGGATTCCGGGCATGATTGATGTTGTGGCGTGAGACCCATAGTTATATTTGAGTGATGACTTTGAGCGTGAGTCACGACTTGACATGACTACTTATTTATTGTGGCGTAGTTTGGTTATCATACATGTCTCTGCTTTATATAGACTACTATGATTTCATTTGGTATTTTGATTTCATACTGGTACTGTTATGCGACCTCCTTGGGGCTGCGTTCATGCGGTAGAGGTACACGATCGTCGATCCTCGCTCTTAGGATCACGATTCAGCGTTTTGGGAAGCTCCGTTTCTCGGGCTTATCGATGGTGTAGTCCTGTCGTTGTAGGTACTTACGTTCGGGGTATGGCGAGGCCTGTCCGCCATTGTTGTTATACCGTATTTCGGTATATGCGTGAGGAATACGTAAAATCTAGCCTTAAAGTTTAGGCACAAAGCGTTTTCTTGGCCTGACTCACAAAAGCGAATAGTTTTAGGCGAAGCGTTTCCACGACTTCGTAGGGTAAATTCCGGCTATGCCATTTCTAATTTTTGCGGATTTTTAGAGAGGCGAAACATTTTGGACCAGCGGGAGGCGACGCTTGGCACCCGATTGGTGGACTTGAAATCGTCCGTTGGGCCATTGGACAAGGTTAGCACGTTTTTGTGCCTTTGCAATCAAGGATTAGGTAGGATATTTTGTGTGCAAGTTGGCCAAGGACACTTGCCTAATCTTGGCCTTACACTTGCCTTGCACTTGGCATCATCTTGGCCCTTGGTTGGCCATGGCTTGACCTATAAATACCCCTTAGATGAAGAGTTCTTCATCCACAAAAATTACTTCAAGTCTTGAAAAATCCTCTCCTCTCCTTAAACCAATTTCGTCCAAACACCTCCCACTTGAGTAAAGTTGGCGAGGCCTCACACTAGCCTAGCCAAACCTACCCCTCTGGTAGAAAAGTTGCCTTTTAGTATTGTTATAATGCCCAAAATACTAGCCCAAATCCCTTAGTCCTTAGTAGAAGTTGTGAAGAACTTCTAAGGTTTTCTTGGAGCTACCGGAGCGTACAACTTAGGAGCTAAACCTTGCTCAGGCGCGACTTTTATCTAGGATATTATTGGGCTTACCAAGGTAAATAATCCTAACCCTCGTTTGAATTAGAGAATACATACTGTAGTAGTATAAGAATAAGTATAAAATACTTAGAAGATTATTGCGAATAGAATTGGTTATCACGGTAGAAGGGTTTAAAGAAGAATAATCAAATTGTACTTACATGGGAATTTGTTTCAGATGACTTGAGTAGCTCAGGGTAGGGAAGTCTTGCCCAATTTTCCGTAGGATATAGAACCCTACGCTTGAAGCTGTTTCTGAGTAGTCTAGGCGTTGATAGGCGTGTCGACTATTATAGGTTGATTTCTCTGTAGCGACATATTGACTTGGCGGTGGTTTTATTTGAGAAGGTATGTGATTCTTCCTAAGCATGATATTTTAAATATATATATAGTGCGGTAGGCGTACATGTGTTAAGCGAATAATAACTACGGCAATGTCTTTCGACTTAAGCCTGAATAATACTTACGGCAATGTCTTGCGACTTAAGCCTGAATAATAAAGATCTTAAAAAGTCTTTCAAAAGAATTATAACATAGTTTTGAAAGAAGAAGAATAGTTGTTTTTAAAACACGAAGCTTAAGGGTTATACTAGCTTTATGGGAAGTTAAGTATAACGGCTTAAGTTTTATAAAAGACGATTTACTTATGTGTTTTATAAAAGACTTGTATTGATTTACGAAAGGTATAATAAGATGGTTTTGGTGAGTAGACATATTATGATGCTATGTGTTAGTATCTTGTAACGTTTGTGTAAAGAGTCGATCTTACTTATGCTTATGTTGTTTGAACTATAAGTTGTTGTGTTAGTCTTATATCACTTACCTCTTGAGATGATCACAGGGGTTAAGGCGCCTCCGTCTGGGGTAGACTCGGTGATGCAGGACCGTGATTCGAGAATACCTCATGCGGGTCGGGGGCCTATGCGGCTACTGAGTTCGAGTTAGTATGCGGGGTTATGCCTCATGCGTCTATGTGGCGTGCGGACAACGAGTCGGGGCGTTCTTAGAGAGTAGCTACCGCCGATGCGGGGTTATACCAATGCGGGCCTATGTGAGTGGCCTATGCGGACTCGGGAGTCGAGATTAGGCTTGCGGAATGATAATATGGGCGAGTGGCCTGCGATCATTCGCGGCCTAGAAAAGACCTATTCTGATTACCTATTGTTGCTCTTGTTTATGATATGGCACTATGTGCGATTACATTTGTTGTTTATGCATATTTGTAAAGCGGTTTTAAAGTGATATGATTTCATTTAAGTACTTCTGATTTCACATACTTAGTACTGTTGTCTTGACCTCGCCCGGGGTTGCGTTCATGCGCGGTAAGAGCAGCAGTGCTAGATCCACATCCTTAGGATCTACGTTGGTGTCGGGAGCTCCATCTTCTCGGAGGCTCTACTTTTGGGTATGATCTCCTGTTGTAGATAGTTTTGTCTGATCGGGGTATGGCGGGGCCACTGTCCGCCATAGTTGTATATTTCCTTAGAGTGCGTAGTCATGTTATGCGATATCGGATGTATTGCTAAACCATGTTTATATATATCTTGAAAGCGGCGTTTTCTCACATAAAGCGTGTCTTATTTTATAAAGCTGTTTCATGTCTTGTTTTATATTTCGATTACTACGATGTATGACTACTTGGGTGCCGGTAGGCACGATCCACGGGCCGGAATGGGTCGTGACAAAAGTGGTATCGAAGCGATTAATCCTCGGAAAGTGTCTATGACCGTATCTAGTAAGTCTTGATTATCGGTGTGTTGTGCACCACACCAATGTCAGGAGGCTATAGGATATTTAGGATTGGTTTCCATTCTTCTCACTCTGAGATCGTGCTTTAGAGTTGTGTTAAGTTGGACCCTCTAACGTATTCCTTTTACATATGATTATGCCTCAGGTAAGGCAACCGGGCCCGAAGAGGGCAAAGCGGCGAGAGGCTGCTAGTGGGACACAGAGTCACGAGGGCTCGGGCCCGATCTATACGAGGCGGCGAGTTCTGACGCCGCCGCGATCCCAGCGAGACTACGTACCCGCACCTCGCGTCCCGGCTGGGGCGGAGGAGATAAGTACATGGAGATGGCGATTCTTGGCGAGATCGTGGCGAACATGAGAGGCTGGATCTGGTTCGAGTCCAGCCCCATCGTGCCGTGGTTCACCCGAGGCGAAGTTTGAGGCTATGAGACTTCACGAGTTGTAGCCGCGAGTTTCTGGGTCGGGCGGAGGATGATCCGTGGGAGTTCATCCGTCGACTCTGAAGGATTTTGAGGGTGATCGGGCGTCGGAGACCGGTCGTGATCTTTGGTTCACATAGGCTGCGTGATACCATGATCGATTGGTTGATTCATGGGAGTTATCGGGAAACCAGCGTCCCAGCTACTTGGGATGAGTTCTCGAGGCTTTCCTCGCTCACTTCTTGCCTCGCGGATGAGAGGCGCGGGTGATAGATTTTTCTGCTTGAGGCGAGAGGCGCCTTTGTCGGGAGTACAATGTCGAGTTTGATTCCTTGGCTCGATATGTCCCAGCTTTGGTATCATATATGGAGGATAGGGTGCACCGCTACGTCACCGGGCTGGATGATTATATGGTCGAGTCATGAGCGGGTGTTTCTCTTCAGCCGGGAATGGACATTACCGCGTGCGAGCTCGGGGCGGGAGAGTGTACGGTAGCTATCGTGGTGGCGGCCTCGGCGATCTAGATTTGCACGGCCGGCTCGAGCACTCTGCGCGTCCTCGGCCAGCCCGAGTATTCGAGGCGGACGGGGCCCAGGGCTTGAGGCGTCGAGTAGCGAAATGCGGCGTCGGGACCACCCATGTGGCGATCACGGTAGATCCCATTACGGGAAGTGGTATGCTGTTTTGGAGCTTATTCTGATTGTAGCGGCGAGTCACTTTGCGGTCGGCCGGCCAGGCGTGGCGGTGGTAGGGCTCGACCCGAGTTACGTTGCGGCTTCATCATCTCCTGATTACTCGCCGGGCGAGTGGTACTCGTGGGTCAGCCAGTCGCGGCGGTCGTGGCTCGGGTCGATTCTAGCGGTCCTCGAGCGCATTTATGCCTGTCGGTAGCGGGATCGGGAGGCCTCGCGATGTAAATCACGGTACCTTATCGGTTCTGGGTTTGATGTGTATGCTTTGATAGATCCGGGTTCTACTCTGTCTATATATCTCCCTTGTTGCTAGTAGGATAGGGATAGAGCACGAGTCCATAGACCGCTTCGAGGTAGCTACGCCCGATGGGTGATTCGGTGGTAGCTCGGCGGATATATAGAGCTTGTCTGTGACCATTCTGATCGTCGGACCTAGCCGACTTGATAGAGTTAGAGATGATTGACCGGCGTGATCATAGGGATGGATTGGCTAGCTTACTACGCCAATGTGAAGCTGAGAGAGAAAGTAATGCGGTTCAGTTTCTGAGGAGGCGGTTGTTGAGTGGGAGAACACGGTATCGTAGGTAGGTTTATTTCCTACCTCAAGACTAGGAAGATAGTGCGAAGGGGTATATCTACCATCGTTCGGGTGTTTGATCACGAAGGCTGCGGTACCAGATTTTCCGTCGATTCGATGGTCGAGAGAGTTCCAGGCGTGTTTCAGGGCGACCTCGGGTATCCTCACGAGAGGAGATTGAGTATTGTATAGACATATTGCCAGACACTCGGCCTATTTCCATTCAGCCATACAGAATGGCACTGCGAGTTGAGAGATGAAGGACCGGTGAGAGATTTCTTTGGAGAAGGGTTTTATCGGACCTAGTGTTTCTCGCAGAAGCGCGGTGTGTTCGTAAATAAGAAGGGCGGAGCAGCTGCGCATGTGTGTTGACTTCTGAGCGGTGAACAAGGTGACCATTAAACGAATACCCCTTCCCGGGATTGATGATTTGTTCGACCGATTGCGAGCGCAAGATGTTTCTCAAGATTGATCTGCGATCGGGCTATCATCGAGTTAGTCGAGAGGTGGATGTCCACAGAATTTGCGCATTCGGACGATGCGGGCATTATGAGTTGGTCATGTCTTTTGGGTTGACGATGCTCGTGGTATTCATGGATTTGATGAGCGAGTGTTCAAACCATTTTGGACACGTTTGTGATAGTGTTCATTGATGATATCTTGGTTTATTCTCGCTCAGGCGAGGAGCATCACGGGCATTTGAGGCTGTCTTGTGATTCTCGGGACCCGGTATGCCAAGTTTTCCAAATGTGAGTTTTGGTTAACCGGTGGCTTTTCTTGGGCATATAGTCGGGCGATGGTATTGGTAGATCTGGCCAAGATCGGCGATTCGGAGTTGGCCTGAACTCTTACTCAAACAGAGGTTCGCGATTTACGGGCCTTGCGAGTTATTATCGGCGGTTCGTAGAAGTTTGCTTCTATCTACGCACCATTGACTAGGGTGACTCGGAAAGCGGCTAAGTTTGATGGTGATGCTTGTGGCGGGGTTTCGATTCTTGAAGGAGAGGCGGCCGCCCGTTCTTACTCTTCGGAGGTCGAGATGGTTATGTTGTATATTGCGATCGTCGGGCATCGGGTTGGGATGTGTGTTGATGCGGCATGGCGGGGTTATAGCATATCGTCGGCGGTTTGAAGAAACACGAGGAACTACCAGCGTGGTTTGGAGTTAGCGGTAGTGATTCACGCTTTGAAGATGCGGAGGCACTATTTGTATGGAGTTCACGTGGATATTTATACGGACCACAGAGCCTCAGGTATATCTTGACGGAGGAGGTGAACTTACGGCGAGGCGGTGGTTAGAGTTGCTTAAGGATTACGATGTTGATATCTGTACCACGGAAAGGCGATGTTGTGGCGGATGCTCTTAGTCGTAGGTCGATGGGAGCCTATCGGATGTGCGGCTAGAGAGGAGGACATGGTTCGTGATTTGCATCGATTGCGAGCCTTGGTGTCCGTTTGATTGATTACGATAGCGGTGGGGTTCGAGTTCGTGAGGTTGCCGAGTCTTCCATCGTCGAGGAGGTGAAGAAAGCGGCGATTTGAGATCGATTCGACACGTTATCGTGATCTGACTCTTACGTGAGGGCAAGGGTCCTTTTGGTAGCACTTTGATGGGGTGCTAAGGTTTGAGAAGCGGTGTGTGTTCGGATGTTTGAGGACTTGGCGGAGTTCTTGGGGAAGCATCGGTAGCGCGTTACTCTATCCATCGAGTCGACCAAGATGTACCACGACCTTAGATACGTGTATTGGTGGGATGGCTTGAAGAGGGCGTTGCGAGTTCGTAGCTCGGTGCCCGTGTTGTCGGCGGTGAAGGTAGAGCACGGAGGCACAGTGGTTTGTTGCGGCGATAGAGATCGACACGGAAGTGGGAGGTGATCAACATGGACTTCATCACGGGATTACCTCGCACTTTCGGAGGAGACATGATTCTATATGGGTTATCGTCGGCGGTGTGAAATCAACCCACTTTCTTCCGTCGGGACGACTTTTGGTGAGGATTATGCGGACTTTACATCAGAGATCGTCGGTGCATGGAGTCCTATTTCGATCATATCGAGACGAGGCGGTTTACGGCTAACCAGAGGTCTTTCGAGAGAGGTTTAGGGGCCGGTGAGCACGATCTTGCTTTCCATCCACAGACAGACGGGCGGTAGCGCGGCTATCAGACTCTTGAGGATATCTTTGCGAGCTGTGTTATCGACCGAGGTATTTGGGAGGATCATTTGCCTCTAGTTGAGTTCGCGTACAATAATAGCTACCACTCCGGTATTCGGATGGCGCCTTATGAGGCCTTGTATGGGAGGAAGTGCGGATCGCCTATAGGTTGGTTCGATGTGGGCGAGTGTAGCTAGTGGGACGGTTGGTGCGGCGAGCGATGGATAAGGTGAAGCTTATCCGAGGCGGCTATTGGCGGCTCGAGTCGGCCAGTCGTATCGAGATCATCGTCGTCGACATCAGAGTTCGCGATTGATGATTGGGTTTTCTGAAGGTGTCACCCGTGAAGGGTGTGATGAGATTCGGGAAGAAGAAACTTCGGCCCAGTACGTTGGGCGTTTGGATTGTCGCGAGGTAGGCAAGGTTGCCTATGAGTTGAATCTGCCGTCCGATCTGGAAGGCGATGCATCGGTGTTTCACGTATCTATCTTTGAGGAGATGTATCGGGGATCCATCTAGGTACACCGATTGGCGATGTCGGTGTGAGGGTTATCGTATGAGAGATTCCCATAGCGATAGTCGATCGTCGGAGTTAGGCGTCTGCGGACGAGGATGTGGCTTAGTCAAAGTCTTGTGGCGGAGCGAGCTTAGGAGGAGATGGCGTGGGAAGGCGAGGAGGACATGAGGCGGAAGTATCCTCACTTTATTCCCACACCTCGGGTAATTCATTTTCCTACTTATAAATCTTCATTATCGTTTATGCCTAAGTGTTGTTACGTGGCGTGTGTGGCATTTGCAAGCTGTTTAAGTTATGAAGAATCTTATCGTTAAGCGTCTTGGGAAGGAACATTGGGACGAATGTTTCTAAGGGAGAATGTTATACCGTATTTCAGTATATGCGTGAGGAATACGTCTGAAAGTCTAGCCTTAAAGTTTAGGCACAAAGCGTTTTCTTGGGCACTGACTCACAAAGCGAATAGTTTTCCGGAAAGCGTTTCCACGGCTTCGTAGGGTAAATTCGGCTATGACATTTCTAATTTTTGCGGATTTTTAGAGAGGCGAAACATTTTGGACCAGCGGGAGGCGACACTTGGCACCCTCAATTGGTGGACTTGAAATCGTCCGTTGGGCGAATTGGACAAGGTTACGTTTTTGTGCCTTTGCACAAATCAAGGATTAGGTAGGATATTTTGTGTGCAAGTTGGCCAAGGACACTTGCACTAATCTTGGCCTTACACTTGCCTTGCACTTGGCGTCATCTTGGCCCTTGGTTGGCCATGGCTTGACCTATAAATACCCGTAGATGAAGAGTTCTTCATCCACAAAATTACTTCAAGTCTTGAAAAATCCTCTCCTCTCCCTTAAAGCCATTTCGTCCAAACACCTCCCCCTTGAGTAAAGTTGGCGAGGCCTCCCCTAGCCTAGCCAAAACCTACCCTCCTTGGTAGAAAAGTTGCCTTTTAGTATTGTTATAATGCCCAAAATACCTAGCCCAAATCCCTTAGTCCTTAGTAGAAGTTGTGAAGAACTTCTAAGGTTTTCTTGGACTCTGGGAGCGTACAACTTAGGAGCTAAACCTTGCTCGGTAGCGACTTTTATCTAGGATATTATTGGGCACCAAGGTAAATAATCCTAACCCTCGTTTGAATTAGAGAATACATCTTGTAGTAGTATAAGAATAAGTATAAAATACTTAGAAGATTATGCAGAATAGAATTGGTATTATCACGGTAGAAGGGTTTAAAGAAGAATAATCAAATTGTACTTACATAGAATTTGTTTCCACAGTAGACTTGAGTAGCTCAGGGTAGGGAAGTGCTGCCCAATTTTCCGTAGGATATAGAACCCTACGCTTAGAAGCATTTCTGAGTAGTCTAGGCGTTGATAGACGTGTCTGACTATTATAGGTTGATTTCTCTGCGCGCGACATATTCAACTTGGCAGGTGGTTTTCGCTGAGAAGGTATGTGATTCTTCATAAAGCATGATATTTTAAATATATATATAATGCGGTGAAGCGTACATGTATTAAGCGAATAATAACTACGGCAATGTCTTTCGACTTAAGCTGAATAATACTTACGGCAATGTCTTGCGACTTAAGCTGAATAATAAAGATCTTAAAAGTCTTTCAAAAGAATTATAACATTTTGAAAGAAGAAGAATAGTTGTTTTTAAAACACGAAGCTTAAGGGTTATACTAGCTTTATGGGAAGTTAAGTATAACGGCTTAAGTTTTATAAAAGGAACGATTTACTTATGTGTTTTATAAAAGACTTGTATTGATTTACGAAAGGTATAATAAGATGGTTTTGGTGAGTAGACATATTATGATGCTATGTGTTAGTATCTTGTAACGTTTGTGTAAAGAGTCGATCTTACTTATGCTTATGTTGTTTGAACTATAAATTTGTTGTGTTAATACTATATCACTTACCTCTTGAGATGATCAGGGGTTAAGTGCCCTCCGTCTGGGGTAGACTCAGTGATGCAGGACCGTGATTCGAGAATACCTCATGCGGGTCGAGGGCCTATCTTGAGCTACGAGAGTTCGAGTTAGTATGCGGGGTTATGCCTCATGCGGTCTATGTGGCCATGCGCGCGGACGAGTCGGGGCGTTGCAGGAGTAGCTACCCTCGATGCGGGGTTATACCCATGCGGGCTATGTGAGTGGCCTATGCGGACTCGGGAGTCGAGTTAGGCTTGCGGAATGATAATATGGGCGAGTGGCCCTGCTTCGATCATTCGCAGCCTAGAAAAGACCTATTACAGTTACCTATTGTTGCTCTTGTTTATGATATGGCACTATGTGCGGTTACATTTGTTGTTTCATGCATATTTGTAAAACTGGTTTTTAAAGTGATATGATTTCATTTAAGTACTACTGATTTCACATACTTAGTACTGTTATCTTGACCTCCTTCGGGGTTGCGTTCATCTGCGGTAAGAAGCGGCAGTGCTAGATCCACATCCTTAGGATCTCTGCGTTGGTGTCGGAGCTCCATCTTCTAGGAGCTCTACTTTTGGGTATGATCTCACTGTTGTAGATAGTTTTGTCTGATCGGGGTATGGCGGGGCCTGTCCGCCATAGTTGTATATTTCCTTAAGTGCGTAGTCATGTTATGCGATGTCGGATGTAGCGCTAAACCATGTTTATATATATATGCCGAAAGGCGACGTTTTCTCACATAAACTGTGTCTTATTTTATAAACTGTTTCATGTCTTGTTTTATATTTCCGCTGATTACTCTGATGTATGACTACTTGGGTGCCCCGGTAAGGCACCAGTCACGGGCCCCGGAATGGGTCGTGACAATTGTTGTTATATCTTCTTAGAGGTCTGTAGTACTGTTGTGGGTAGAGTTTGTAAAAGGGATGTAACTGTTCGGTTTCATGTTTTTATATAAGCCGAAAGGCAAACTTTTCTCAGATAACTGTTTCACACTTCATGTTATTTCATGTCTTGTCTTATATTCCGCTGATTACTCTGATGTATGTCTACTTGGGTGCCCGGGGTAAGGCACCAGTCACGGGCCCTGGTTCGGGTCGTGACAGAGAAGGTGGTATAACGATCTTGGAGATTTACCCATCAGATATACTCTTACCCTGGAGAAGGTGGTATAACGATCTTGGGGATTTACCCCTCAGATATACTCTTACCCTATCTCAACTGGCCATCATACATGACATAAGCACTCAGGCATCATACAATAAGTAAGCAAGTTAAGAAATCCAACTTCTTATTAGTCTTATTCATATACTCTCATTTTAGTTTACTTAAGGCACTAACATGTCATTATAAATCAGAGTTTAACCCAAAGTACTACGTACTTCTATTCTTTTAAAATGACTCATTTTCATATAAACTTCCAAGATACTAATAATCGTAGTATCAAGTCATAACTACATTTTAAGACAAGTCACAATACCTTTTTCGGGCTTCTAAAACAAGTGACTTCTTTCTTTTAAAAACCTTAAGCAATTGATGCCTTTAAATCAATTTGCCTTTCGTTATTTCAAGTCATTTAACATACTTAAATTACTTAGAGTAAACCACTCTTTTTATCTTTCCATAACGCTATTATAACCAACTTCCCATAAAGCCGTTATACTAGCTTTATACATTAGCAACTTACATACTTCTTTATAACCAAGAGACTTAAACTTTCCAACAAAACAAGTATCAATAATACTTTAAACATACTTAAAGTCTCTTAACTTTTGAAAACCAAGATATCCTTAATATTTAAACAAGTGAGTTAATTCCCTAACTCAATCAACTTGGACATTCTTAAAATAAGCCAAGGATATCAAATGGACCTAGATTGTCAAAATCTTGTACGTCTACCGTACTATACATTTACAACTTATTCATGCTCAAGAGATAAGAAAGTTCCACATACCTCTTGGTTTAATCCACTTGCTAAGTCGATTAAGCGTCGTAGTATGTCAACCTATAATGACCATAGTGCGTCTATTAACTTCTTACTTCAAGCGTAGAATATTCCAGTGCAAAGTCACTAAATTCTACGGAAAATCGGACAACACTTCCTTTGTTTCTACATACTTTGCCACCTTTTTCAGGCGAATTCAATAACCAAACACGCTGGCATTTAAGGCCCAATCAATGCAATTAATCAATAGGATTACACGCCTACTAGGCGTGTAAAATTCCGCCCCACAAGCGATATCAAACTAACACAATCTACTAGTCCAATTCGCCACATTGAGACACAATAACACCAATTCTTATCGATTTCCATTTCAATCCAAGTTGTTAGCATAACATGATATCAAGTCGCAATCGATTATAACTACTAAAATCTTCAAGTAAGTAACATGCGACGATTCTAATAAACGACCAAATTGTAATCCAACTTCACAAGGCTTAAATGACATTTCGGATTTAAGGCTACAATCAATCCATAATACTTATAAAACTTCAACACATATACTTCATGCTAGCAAACATGTAAGGCTAACAACAATATATAATCTTGTAACACTTAAGAGCCAAGATTATTACCTCAACGATTCTTAATCCAACTCCAATTCCAAAGTCGCTCCTTAGAAACTTAGAGCCTCTTCTAGACACTTCAATCCGCTTCTTGAGACCCTTAGCACAACACCAACAAATTTCCTTCAATCTTCCAAACAAAACCTAGAAAAGCAACTAGGTTTTCACCTTGCGACTAACACGAAAACTCTCTCTTTCCGGGATTTTTCTATTGAGATACACTCACAATACACTCATGAACCTTGGTTTAAAGTGTGGAGCTAAATGGACAACAAACAAAAAAAATTTGTGTTGAGAGCTAGCCAAACCCGAGAGCTCCTAGATGGGTTCTTGAAATTCTTGAAATTTTTTCTAAGTGTGGAACTTATTCTTGCTACTAGTAGTATTATATAGCACAATGGAGGGTCAAGATGTGAACAAATGGGTGGCTTGGATGAGCTTCAATTAAATATCAAGACTTGTGGACCCTTTTACTTAGTCAATTTTCTCAAGCTCACAACTTGCAAGACTTGTCATCTTAAGACTATGGTCAATGACCATTTTGGCCATGACCCATTTCGTCCAAGGCAACAATAAGGTGGGTGACACGTGTCTCCCTCCCATTCGTCACAATATTCGTTTTCCGACAATTTCATAATTCCGATAAATTTTTACAAGTCTCTAATCTTAACATTAGGAATTCTCACGTACGTTCTTAAAACATGTCCTGTAAATACGAGGTGTAACACTTAGCTACTTTCCTTTACGCTCCAATCCGCTATTTGAAGCCTTTAGAAGCTCACAACCAACTTCTCTTCCATTTCCAATCAAAACCTATGAAAATGCCTTAGGTTTTAGCCTTGCGACTAATGTGAAAACACCGTTTTTTCGAAATCTTTCTATTGAGATGTCCTTACAATACCCTTAGGGACCTTGGGTTAAAGTCTTGTGGCTAATGGATCAAAACTACAAAATGTTTGAGTGGGAATATGCCCAAACTCGAGAGCTTCTTGGCTAAGCTTAAAGTTTCTCTAATATTTTATAAGTGTTGAAGACCTTGTCTTGCACTAGGGTACTATATAAAACACAATGGAAGGCTTAGATTACAACACATGTTAAATTTGGATGAAAGGGATCAAGCCAAGTAGCTCTTGACTTAGTCAACAATATCAAGCTCTAGCTTGCAAGACTTGCTCATCTTTACAATGGTCAAATGACCATTTTACCCTTGCATTAATTCGACCAAGCCATGTGGGGGTGCCACGTGTCGCCCTCCCATTCGTCCATAAAATTCCGTAACCCTCGTGGGTCCCACAAAACGTAAAATTCCTCGGGTGGGCCCCACGTGACCAAATCCGTAAAAATAAATTTCCATAATGATAATAAGTTCCAAACTCTTCAATTAATGCATTTTGAGAATCTAATTCTCACCAACGAACATTTCTCCTTTCCGACGTTCGGAAGTTTTTCCGTCGGAAAAACAATTCTTCCTTTCGTACCCTTTTCAAGTCTTATGTTCCTTACGTACATTCTCTTAAATATGTGTCACGACCCGAACCCGGGCCCGTGACTGGTGTCTTACCCCGGGCACCCTAGTGATACAACATCAGAGAAAATCAGCGGAAATAAAAACACGAACATGAATTAAGAGACATGATAAATAAGCGAACCAAAAGCGATTGCCTTGGTATATATATATATAAATACGACGGTTATCCTTTACGACTACGCCACAGCGATTACAGACCTCTAAGAAGTGACAACTATGACGGGACAGGGGCCGCCATACCACGAATGTACAAGAACCTACAGACTCAGGGTAACATACCAAAAGATAAGCCTCCGAAGGAACGGAGCTTCCCAATACGCTGAAAGGTGATCCTAAAAGCGGGGATCAACAACCGATGTACCTCTACCTGCGGCATGAACGCAGCCCCCCGAAGGAGGTCAGTACAACAGGTACCAAGTATGTGAAACTGTAAAATACGTAAATGAAATCATAATAGTCTATATAAAGTAGGAGACATGTATGATTACCAAACTACAGTTCACATCATAAAACCAGTCAAGTCAGGGACTCACGCCCTCAAAGTCATCCCTCATGCCCGTGGAACTCCTTCCTCACTGCCGACAGTCTAGGTACAAACCATGTGATACATATAACATATCTCGGCCCATCTCATGGACCGAAGAAAACATGTGGAATACATTCCCGGTTCATCTCATGAACTCGGTAGTCGGATGGAATACATTCCCGGTTCATCTCATGAACTCGGTAGTCGGATGGAATACATTCCCGGTTCATCTCATGAACTCGGTAGTCGGATGGAATACATTCCCGGTTCATCTCATGAACACGGTAGTCGAGTGAAATACATTCCCGGTTCATCCCATGAACACGGTAGTCGAGTGAAATACATTCCCGGTTCATCCCATGAACACGGTAGTCAGATGGAATACAGTTCTTGCATAACAAGGCTATCACATGCAAACATAGGCAAGTTACACACAACTTAAGGTACTTTCATTTTATGCCAAAATCGGTTCGACCCGAAAGTATTACATCATTAACTCTTTTAAAAGGATACGTTTCTTTCACGAAAGTCACACAATGCTCGTAGTATAAAATAGAGTGACTATCTTTTAAGTAAACCAAAACACTTCCCTTGTAAAATCAAGTAACACATTATTTTCCAAACGTTCCAGTTTGCCTAATTTCAATTGCTCAAGTTTCTCATTTTCGAAAGGTTTCATAGTTCATAGTTTTAATCCTTTAAAACATAATTCTCTTTTAAACAATTTGAGAAACATATGCCTTATACGTGAGTAGGTTATTCTTGTTTATAATCAATCTTATTAAGCAGCCATGATCTAGGAAATGAAATATCATTTTGTCTCATCTTAGTTTCTATGCAGATGGAGGTTTCTACTGGTTTTAATAATACTTCATTATTCAATACATTTTCCTTTATTAACGCTGCAGTGGTTTATCGATACTCATTCTGATTTCCGAAATCAGTAAAACATTTCTCCTTTTAAAAACCAAGTACTTATTACTCACGAATGAGGTTTCACACTAACATCCATATTAAGTCAAGTCTCTTATCTTTTAAGATTAAGTCTCTTAACTTCTAACAATCAGTAACCCATTCTCTTTATCTCTCTTAAGACGTTATACCTAACTTCCCATAAAGCTAGTATAACTCTTCTTTCAAAACGGTTTCTTAATTCTTTTGAAATACTTCAAGATTCTTATCATCACACATCAAGTCAGTTATAAGTCAAATCAGTTATCTTTAAAAACCACAAAGCATTTCTTACTTACATAAAGCTGTTATAACCAACTTCCCATAAAGCCGTTATAACACTTTATGTTTTAAACCAATCAAATACATTTAACACGTATGCGTCTCTTAGTACTACATAGTTATACCCATATCATGCTAGAGAAGATAGGAAGAGGTTCACATACCTCGCGACGATTATCGACTAATAGAAAAACGCTCCAAGTACCTCAAACCGTCGACTACACCTTAAGCCAGGCAGCTCACGCCACACGTAGTACTTCAACCTATAGAGGCCACAAGGCGCCTATTAACATCTAGATCTCAACGTAGAATATTCTACAGAAAATTCGGCGCCTCCTCCCATGACCGCGTAAATCTCCTCTTCTATCGAGGCCGGCTAACAGGCCAACAACTCCTGAGGGGGGGGGGGTTTATACGTCTAACCGGACGTGTACAATTCTACTTCACAGTAATGCTACACAAGTCTCATGTCTGATCCTATGTAATTCTGATTGATTCTCTTCTTTAAATTCAGGCTTAAGTCAAAAGACATTGCCGCACAATTATGTTCAGTTCTATATATAGTATACTTCAACTATATATTCTTACAACATGTAATTTCCAATTAAAATAGAAGGACAGTAGTATTTACCTCGATAAGCCCAAAATTATCCGAGTTTAAATGTCGATCCTGAGCAAGGTTTAGCTCCTACTCCGTGCGCTCCAACCCGCTCCAAAAAATCCTTAGAAGTTCTAACCAACTTCTACTCAAATACTTCAACTAACAGTGAAGATTTCCTTAGGGTTTCGTTTTGTGACTGAGGGAAAGTATAATAGTATTTTAAGACTTTACGATAGAGGTAACTTTGGAAAGTACTACAAGGTATTTGGGCTAAAGTATTTGGGCATTATAACAATACTAGGAGAGTATTTCTATACCACAAAGGGGGGATATTATACGAAAACAACTAGGCTAGGGGGGGTACCCCACGGCTAGCACCTCAAAGGGGAGGAGGCCTCTCGGCCAAAGCTTCTCAAGGGAGGGGGGAGGGGCTTTGGGACGAAAGCAAACAAGAGGGAGGGAGTATTTAGAGACTTAGAAAGATTGCTCAAGTTTTGGATGAAGAAAGTCTTCAACTTAGAGGGGTATTTATAGGTCAAGGAATGGCAACCAATGGCCAAGATCCATCAAGTGTAAGGCAAGTGTAGGGCTAGATTTCAACCATGTGGACCTTATCCATCTACCACACCAACTTGCACAAATATCCTACCTAACCCAAGGCACAAAAACGTGCCATGGTCTAGCCTTTGCCGTCCACTTGCTTCGATGTGAGGTGACATGTCACCTCGTTGATCCAAAATGTTTCGTCTCTCGGAAAAATCCGCAAAAATTCTCAATGACATGGCGAATTTTCCTTTCGCAAGTTTAGTAAAGCGTTTCGTCGAAAAGCGATTCTTTTAAAGCACTTGTGCCCAAATTTTCGAACCTAGCCAAACCTTAAGGCTTAAATTTTTTATACGTACGCCCTTACGTACATACTCTGGAAATACGGGGTATAACAATATGTCCTGGACTTACGGGGTGTAACAGTGTCGTACGTAGTATGTCAACCTATAATTACCATAGTACGTCTATTAACTTCTTACTTCAAACGTAGAATATTCCAAGTGCAAAACTACTAAAGTCTACGGAAAATCGGACAACACTTCCTTTGTTTCTACATACTTTGCCACCTTTTTCAAGGCCGAATTCAATAACCAAACGCGCCACATTTAAGGCTCAACAATGTAGTTAACGATAGGGGATTACACGCCTACAAGACGTGTAAAATTCCGCCCCATAATTGACATCAAACTAGTCCAAAAATACAATGTCCATTTGGCAATTAGAGACAACAATACAAATTCTTTTCTAATTCCTTTTCAATCCAAGTTGTTTAGTATAACATGTTATCTAGCCGCAATTGATTATAACTACTACAATCCTCAAATAGGTAAACATGCGACGATTCTAATTAACGACCAAATTGTAATTTAATTTCAAATGACTCAACATGTCATTTTCGGATTTGAGCTTCTAAATTTCCATAACACTTATCAATCTTCATAACACATATCACATGATCATTTCTAACTTATCATAACATGGAATCTTCAATTACAAAAGTAAGACGAAGATTATTACCTCATTTAGCCCAAATATGATCCAAGATTACAAGTCGATCCTTAGCAACTTTAGCTCCTCTTTTCGACGTTCCAATCCATTCCAAGCAACCCTTAGAAGCTTATGAAGAACTCCTCTTCAAGTTCCAACTTCAAAGTTGAAGAACTCCTTAGGTTTTCGCCTTGCGACTAATACGAAAACACCATTTTTCCGGGATCTTTCTATTGAGATAACCTTACAATACTCTTAGGAACCTTGGTTTAAAGTATGGGGATTATTGGACAACAAACGAAAAAATTTCTTGCTCTTTGAACCCCAAACCCGAGAGCCTCTCATAGTGTTCTTCACGATTTCTTGAAATATGACTAAGTGTGGGAACTAGTCTTGCTACTAGTATACATATATAACATAATGGAGTGTCAATATTAGAACAAATGGGTGGCCAAGATGAGTTTCACAAGGAATCTAGCCAAGTGTCCTTGACTAAGTCAACAATATCAAGCTCTAGCTTTAGCAAGACTTGGTCATCTTAAATTATGGTCAAATGACCATTTTATCCATGCCATTTTCGTCCAATACCACTAAGGGGGTGACACGTGTCGCCCTCCATTCATCATGATATTTCGTTTTCAAACAATTCCATAATTCGATAAATTTTTACTGTCTCGATCTTAACATTTTTGAGTTCTTACGTGCGTTCTTATAAACATATCACGGAAATTCCGAGTGTAACAACTGTCGTCTTTCTCATAGCTGCAATCAACATAACTCGTTAGGGAGAGATGACCCTAACAACACAGCTCTAACGCACGATCTCAGAGTGAGAAGAATGGAAACCAATCCTAAATGTCCTGTATCCTACTGGTTATAGATGAACGCAGCCCCTCCTTTAAATATGTCCATGGAGTATCAAGGCATGTCTATTTTTCAAATTGAGTTACTACACCTTTAGAAATTCATTTCAAGGCTTTGAAACCAAGTAACTTCAAATTTCACAACCTAGGCAACTCATGCCTATGAATCAAATAGACTACTCTCTTAACCTTTCATAAAACCGTTATAACTAACTTCCCATAAAGTCGTTATATAACTCTTTATGTTTTAGACAAATTCATTCTTTTTATAACCAAGAGACTTATACTTTTAAAAACAAAGTATCATATACTTTCAAATCAAGTTACATAACTTTCAGAATACTTCAAGTCTCTTAACTTTGGAAATCAAGTTTCTTAACTTTAGAAATCAAGTTTCTTAACTTTAGAATAGTTCAAGTAATCAATACTTTCCAAATCAAGTATTCTATACATTTTCAAGTCAAGAAATCTTTGTTTACCTTATTAGAATAAACCATTCTTTTAACTTCCCATAAAGTTGTTATAACCAACTTCCCATAAAGCCGTTATACTAACTTTATGCTTTAGAAACTAAGACATCTTTAACCTTTAAAACAAGTGAGTTAATTTTCTAACTCAACCAACTTGGACATTCTTAAACAAGTCAAGGATATCAAATGAAACTAAATTCATTTAAATCTCGTACGTCTACCGTACTATACATTTATAGCTACTCATGCTCAAGAGATAAGAAAAGTTCCACATACCTAAACGATCCACTTGCCGTTGAATACGTCGCGTAGAAGGTCAACCTATAATGACCACAACACGCCTATCAACTTCTATCTTTCAACGTAGAATAGTTCTAAGTATAAGGACTCTTATTCTACGGAAAATCGGGCAGCACTTCCTTTGTTTCTACGTACTTTTCCACCTTTTTCAAGGCCCGAAAATCAATAACCAAATGCCACATTTAAGGATCAACAATTTAGCTAACCAAAGGGGATTACACGCCTAACAAGACGTGTAAAATTCTTCCCCACAATTAATATACAACTGACCATATCCTTAAGGCACATTCTCGGCAACTATCAATATCAACAACAATGTCAATTTCCGCTCAATTCCTTTTTAATCCAAGTTGTTATTCCAACATGTTATATACATAATAACAATTACAACAACTATAAATCCTTTCTTTCTTAACATGCGACGATTGTAACTATTGACTAAATTGATTACAACATTAATGGCTAACATGCCCAATTTCGGTTTTTAACATGTCGACATGATCCAAATCTTTTCAAACTTCAATATATTTATACCACATGCTCATTTAACAACTACTAAACACACAATCTTCAATCACATTAAGAAGATGAAGATTTTACCTCAATAAGCCCTAATAATATCCAAGCGTCAAAATCGATCCTTAGCAACTTTTATCTTTTCTTCTTATGTTCCAATCAGCTCCAAGCACTTCTTAGAAGCTCATAACCAACTTTTCTTCAATTTCCAACTTCAAAGTGTAAGAACACCTTAGGTTTTTATCTTGCGACTAACGTGAAAACGTAGTTTTTCCGGGATCTTTCTATTGAGATAACCTTAGAATACCTTTAGGAACCTTTGTTTTGAATATTGGGATTTATGAAGCAAGATTGCAAAAAATTTCCTCTTCTTTTCTTGCTATTGCCGAGAGCTCCTTAAGAGCAAGAACAATTATGAATTTTTTTCTAAGTGTTGGGAGCTTGTCTTGCTACTAGTAGTAGTATGTATTTATAACACCACCAAGGGCTTGGATGAAACCAAATGTATGGCTAAGATTGGTCAATTAAATCAAGCTTCAACTTGCCCTTTGACTTGGTCCATTTTATCAAGCTAAATGGCTATTCTTTAATGTTTAATTCGTCCAAGGATGACCATGTGGAGGGTGACACGTGTCGCCCTCCCATTGGTCCATAACACGTCGTTTCCCAAAATTTCCATAATTGGTCAATATATCGGAAACCTCGTGGGCCCCACAAAAACGTAAAATTTCTCGGGTGGGCCCCACATATCCAACTCTGTAAATAAACTTCCATAATCTCGATAAATTCTAAGCGTCTCAAATAACAATTTTTGTAACCCAATTCTCATTAACGAACATTTTTCTTCCCAAGACTCGAAATCATTTTCCGTAGGAAAAAGCAATTCTTCTTTCGTTTCAAACTTAAAGTCGTATATTCTCACGTACATTCTCTTAAACACATGTCCTGGAATTACGGGGTGTAACATATTCTTTCTTCTCATTAAGTAATTGGAGCTAAATGATGTTGTAGTGAAGAAATGAACTTGTGCTAAGAGAAATTAGAAGTAAGAGATGCATGTGGTTGTTGGTGGTATGGTTGTTATCGATTTTGGGAATGTTTTGTATACATTGGATTGATTGTTGTTGTTATCATTGTCACTAATTGTATGTTAAAATTGAAGGAAGTCTTGAAAAAAATCTTGATATTTAAAGTTGTAGTTGTTCATATGAAATTGTTGAAATATGAATTGGATTTTAAGACTTCAATTGGATTTTAAGGAATTATGAGAAGAGTTATGGTATTGTGTGATGTGGCTGAGACCTTCATGAAATTGTTGGGCATGTTGTGTTGTATTTAGGGGCTGTTTTGTGGAGTTAGAATGCTGGAAATTTGCTTATGAATATGCATGTACATTGTGGTAATTGCTAACGTATGTCCTAAAGGAATAAAGATGTAAAAAGATGTTACTTTGTATTCTCGCTGTTGTTGGTATATGAACTATTTTATGGATTGTTTTAATATGGATTAAGGGACTGGATTAACATGAGAAATAGGTATATTAATCACCTTGGTGGTTGTGGTTGTTGTATTACATAAAGGTAAAGAGAAAGAATGTATAACGATGGCGTATATGGAGTATATGTGACTGTTTTGGTATATCCTTGAGTTGTATCTTGTTATTGGTATTGTTGGCCTTGTTTGTAAGTTGTGGATGTATGTATAAGTACGGGAAATGTTGCCCAATTTTTTATAAGAAAAGAGAGTCATCATTTGGTATATAACTTACACTAGTAAGCATAGAGTTGACGGACATGTTACCATTATTATAGGTTGAAGTGATAGACAAGACGTATTTTAATTATTGAGTTGGTATAGATGACAAGAGGTATGTGAAACTATCTCTTCTTTCTTTTGACATGGTGTTATATAAAATGAATGTACGGCGGACGTACATAGTTCCAATGAATCCCAATTCCTAGTGATATGTGATATGATAGTGCCTTGATTTTTCAGTGATAGTTCATTCTATTTATTCTGTTGAGAGTCAATTGATGATTTAAATATGTATAAGGTTACTCATGATATTTTATTCGTGTTTGATGTGATTATATTATTTCACCGAGTCTCGGGCCGGGTATGTACATATATGATGATTTTACCGAGTCCCAGAATGAGTCGGGTACGATATATGTGGACAGGCATCCACATGATTTTACTGAGTCCCAGAATGGGTCGGGTACGGTATGTGCACATTATATGATTTCACCGAGACCCTCACTAGGGGGCCGGGTTTGGTATGTATATGTATATGAATTCATTCACCGAGTCCTATAATGGGTCGGGTACGGTATATGACATGAACATACATGACTCTCATTTCATAAGGCACAGTTGCATTGGTATTTTTGATTATTATACTTGTCTCCTGTTATATTTTGGCCAGTTATGATCTTTCTTACAGTACTTCATGTTTTATATACTTAGTACATTATTTCGTACTGACCCCTTTTCCTCGAGGGGCTGCGTTTCATGCCCGCAGGTACATGTACTCAGTTTGGTGATCCTCCAGCTTACGATTTTCCACTCATCTATTTGGAGAGCTCCATTGTTTCGGAGCTTAGTCATTTTGGTACAGATCCTTGGTATAGACTTATACACATTCAGGGGTACGGCGGGGCCCAGTCCCGTCATATTTCACTGTTAAACTCTTAGAGGTCTGTAGTCATGTATGGGTTAGAGATGTGTGGATTGTAGGCGTGTGTCACCAGATCGCTTTACTTTATTTTGGGATGTTCCGTATATAGTAGCGATCTTGTCATTGCCTATTTTGATATGGTTCTGATTTCTACATTATCCTTGGTATCCGTGTGATTATATGTGACAGTGGGTATAAGGGTGCCTGTAGGACACCGATCGCGGCCGTCGGCTCGGTCGTGACAATCATCATGCTTCATATGTGAGTGAGTAGGATTGTATGCGTCTGAGTTAGTTTTGTAGTCCCTACATAGTTGAGGTTGTGTCTTTAAATGACTACTCATAGTTATCTATTTAGCACTTGTTCTGATTCGAGTTGGCTATACATCCTTATCTGTTTGTCTCGGTATAATTTTATGATAGTGTGGAATTATTTAAGTCATGGGGCCAAGTATGCATTGTCTACCTGGATAGATATATGTGATGTTGGTTTTCTTTAATTTATCTAGACCTCATCTATTATGTTGATATTCTCATAGTTCTAGGAACTTGAATATGGGCTTGAATTATCTGTTTATATGTTGTCTTTTGTAGTTTAGTAATAGCAATAAAGCATGCATGTTCCTATTTAGTTCTCATGTTAAGGCCAACATATCCGAGATACAGTTTTAATTGTGATATGATGCCTTTGTTGACTTAGGACCTGATTAGTGACCATGCTGACTATGCTAAATTAGGTTAGAAATGGTTTATAGTTGGGGTCCTTGCTGCCCAAATACCCCTTTGTGCTTAAATGCTCAAAGTGTAGTAGGTTTCAGACCAATTTTCACCATTCTAGTTTGTTTGTGAAATCTGGATGGAGTCTTGAGGATCCCTCATTTCTTCTGCCTTGTTTGAAAGCATGTGATCCCTACCCTCATATGTGAATTATTAATGGATGTGTCCATGTGAACATGTCTATTTTATATCTAAAATTTATTGAATATGTGATATATGGTCCAAATTTGTGTCACTGTGGATACATGTTAAAAAATGTTATAAGTATCATACCTCCATAAACTTTGGTTGTTGGATACTCATTCTTTACCCTCTTCTTTCTTTGCATGACTTGGGGGAATTCTCCACTGGCCAAAATTCCCTCGAGATGCTGCTAAAACTCGAGATGACTTGTTGTTGTACTTTGAAGCCATGCCTACTGTTTCATTAATTGGTTATGACATTTTGGGGATAAAAGATGTCCTTCTGAGGGGGATTACTACATTTTGGTAAACAAATATCCATATTTAGGGGTTGTTGCTGAACTCATTTGAGGGATGACATTTTTTCTATTTGGAGGCTCATTTTTGGATGAGTTTACTGCTGCTTATTATCACATGTTGATGTTATATTGTTTGCTGCTGGCGTTTAAAAAGATCATTGTTTTTTTTCTTAAAATCAACATATGCTACACTCGATGAAAATAGCTATTGTTACATGTTTAATGAATTTGTTACTTTCACTTAAAAAAGAACAATGCTACACTTGATTCGTCATTGCAATTCTAGGTAAGCTACTGCTTCAAAGCAGCTACGTGCAACTGAGAAGCTGCAACATCTTGAGCTTTTTAAACCAGTTATTGTTGTGTTTCTAGGCTAAAATCTTGTTGCACTTCGAGGCAGATTGGACTACTGTATTTTGGCCAGTTTTGAGTCTATTTCTACTGAGTGTTTTCAGCCTAGTGTTGCTATGATTTGGCTAACAAATGTTGTCTTGAAGCTATTCTAAAAAGCTGCCACTAGTTCTGGCTTTTTACTGATTTGAACAAGATACTACACTTAGGACAATGAAATTGTAATTGAGGTCGCGTCCTTTCGATTTTGGTTATTTACTGATTTGAACAAGATACTACACTTAGGCCAATGAAATTGAAACTGAGGCCGCGTGTTATACCCCGTATTTCCATAGTATGTACGTGAGGGCATACGTACAAAAGTTTAGCCTTAGTTAGGCACTTTGGACGAAAAATATTTGTGCACAACTCACTAAAAGAATCGTTTTACGACGAAACGTTTTACAAAGCTTGCGTAGGAAAAATTCCGGCTATGTCATTTATTATTTTTGCGGATTTTTCCGAGGGATGAAACGCTTTGGACCAACGAGAGGGTGACACTTGTCACCCTCTAATTTGTGGATGTGAGGGCGGTAATGAGACGAATTGGAGGGCTTGGAGTAGGTAGGATATTTGTGATATTTTGTGTGTAGTAGATGGATAAGGGCACTTGAGTGAATCCTCACCCTACACTTGCCTTGCACTTGGCTTCATCCTAGCCCTTAAAAGCCCTATAAATACCCCCCTTAAGATGAAGAGTTCTTCATCCACAAATCAAACTTTCCAACTCTAAAATCCCTCCCTCTCTCTTGTGAGCTTCTCGTCCAAGAGCCCTCTCCCCCCCCCCCCCTAAAAGAGCCTAGCCGAAACACCCCTCTTCCCCCCCTCTAGCCTAGTGGCTTCGGCCAAGTACACCCCCCTTTGGTAGAAAGTTGTCTTCCAAGTAAAGTTACTATTCCTAAATACCCTAGCCCAAATCCCTTTAGTACTTAAGTAGAAGTTGTGAAGAACTTCTAAGGGTTTCTTGGAGCTATCGGAGAGTCCTGACTAGGAGCTAAACCTCGCTCAGGATCGACTTATATCTTGGATAATATTGGGCTTATAGAGGTAAATAATCTTATCCTTCTATTGTTATTGGAGAATACATACTGTAGAAGTATAGAAATAAGTATAAAATACATAGAAGGATATTAAAAGAAGAGTAATGAACTGTAATTACTTAGAAGGGTATTACAGAAAAGAATTGAACTGTACTTACATAGGACTGTACTTACAGTAGACTTGTATAGCTTACCGGGTAGGGAAGTGCTGCCCGATTTTCCATAGAATTAAGAACCCTCTGTTTAGAATGTCCTACAGAATAGTCTAGACGTTGATAGACGTATTTGACTATTATAGGTTGATACTCTGCGCGCGACATATTCGACTTGGCAGGTGGATTTCGCCGAGAAGGTATGTGATTCTTCCTATACTCTTGAGCATGATATTTTAAAGTATATATATAGTACGGTAGACGTACGTGTGTTAACTGAACGTAGTTTTATGGCAATGTCTTATGACTTAAGCCTGAATAATAAAGATCTTAAAGTCTTTCAAAAAGAATTATAAATCAGTTTTGAAAGAAGAAGAATATTTGCAAGGAGCTTAAGAGTTATACTAGCTTTATGGGAAGTTAAGTATAACGACTTAAGAAAGATAAAAGGAACAGTTTACTTATGTGTTTATAAAAGACTTATATTGATCTCTGGAAAGTATAATAAAAATGGTTTGATGAGTAGACAAAATATGATGCTATGTGTGTTAGTGTCTTGTAACGTTTGTATAAGAGAGTATTCTTGTTGTGCTTATGTTGTTTAACGATAAGTTGTTATGTTAGTATAATATCACTCACCTCTTGACATGATACCGGAGGTTGTCGCCTCCGATGAGGTAGACTCGTGATGCAGGACCATGATTCGAGAATACCTCATGCGGGTCCAGGGGACCTATGCGGAGCTACAAGAGTTCCAGGTTAGTGTGCGGGGTTATAACTCATGCGTCATGTGGCCATGCGACTACGAGTCGGGGCGACGCCGAGGAGTAGCTACCTCAATGCGGGTTATACCTCATGCGGGCCTATGTGAGTGGCCTATGCGACTACGGAGTCGAGATTAGGCTTGCATAATGATACTATGGGCGATTGGCCTCGCGATCATTCGCACCTAGAAAAGACTCTGATTTACCTATTGTTGCTCTTGTTTATGATGTGGCACTATGTGCTGTTACATTGGTTGTTTCGTGCATATTTGTAAATTGGTTTTAAAATGATATGATTTCATTTAAGTATTTTTGTTTCACATACTTAGTACATTGTCATCGACCTCCTTCGGGGCGCGCTCATGCCGCAGGTGGCAAGCAGTGCTAGATCCGCATCCTTAGGATCTTTTGCGTTGGTGTCGGGAGCTCCATCTTCTCGGAGGCTCGACTTTGGGTATGATATCCTGTTGTAGATAGTTTTGTCTGATCGGTATGGTGGCCCCGTCCCGCCATAGTTGTTTACTTCCAGAGGTCTGTAGTCTATTATGCAGTTGGGATGTAAAGCGCGATTTTGATATATATATATGCCGAAAGGCGCTCTTTTCTCGGATAAAATGTGTCTTTTACAATTGTTTCATGTCTTATGTTTTTATATTCCGCTGATTTTCTACGATGTATGATCGCTGGGTGCGGGTAAGGCACGACCACTGCCCCGAACGGGTCGTGACAAAAGTTGTATCGAGCGATTAATCCTCGGAAAGTGTCTACGCACCGTATCTAGTAGTCTTGTTTATCGGTATGTTGTGCACCACACCAATAATCAGGAGGCTATAGGATATTTAGGATTGGTTTCATTCTTCTCACTCAGATCGTGCCTTAGAGTCGTGTTATAAGTTGGACCCTCTAACGTATTCCTTTCAACGATTATGCCTCCACGTAAGGCAACCCGCCCGGCGGCAAGGCAGCCGAGGAGTCGCTAGTGGGACACCGAGAGTCACGAGGGCTCGAGCCCGCCTATACGAGACGGCGAGTTCCACGACGCCGCCACCCGTGAGGTTTAGGTCGCGGCGTGATGGCTGATGAGACCACAAGACTACACCTCCGTCCCAGCACCGGAGGATGAGATGGGTTAGAGAGATGGCGATTCATCGCCAGATCGTGGCATGACACGAGACAGCCGGCGCGATTCAGCCCAGTAGTACCCGTGGTTCACCCGAGGGCAGACAGTTTGAGGCTACGGGATTTCTTGAGTTGTAGCCCGCCAGAGTTCTACGTCGAGGTCGGAGGATGATCCGCAGGAGTTCATCCGTCGATTCTGAGGATCACGCGGTGATCAAGGCTTCAGAGACCGAGTCCGTGACGCGGTTCGCATCGCTGCGTGATACCGCGATCGATTGGTTTGATTTGTGGAGTTATCCGGGAGAGCACGCGTCCCGGCCTACTTGGGACGAGTTCTCGAGGCTTTCCTCACTCACTTCTTGCCTCCACGGATGAGGCACGCCGGGCAATTTTTGTTCTTTGGCCGAGAGCAGGACGCCGATTAGGGAGTACAACGTTGAGTTTGATTCGTTGCTCGATATGTCCCTGCATTGCAGCGATATGGAGGAGCGGGTGCATCGCCACGCCACCGGGCTAGATGATTATATGGCGAAGTCTTGTGCGGGTGTGGCTCTTCATCCGAGCATGGATATTACCCGCGACGCAGCTCACGCACTGACGCGGCGAGCGTAGAGGCCGACGCGGCGACAGACGGCAGAAGGCCGGGCGACAGGGTCTTTTGGTAGCTATCGTGGTGGGCGGCCTCAGCAGCAGTCTAGATTTGCACCACACCGGCTCGAGTACTCTCGCACCGCCCTCACGGCACCAGATATTCGAGGGCGGACTGCGGCCCCGGACTTGGATGTCGAGCGGCGAAATCGGCCGACGGACCACCTCGCCGTGGCCGTGCGGTAGATCCCACCGGGAATTGTGGTAATGCGCTCACGGGAGTTTATTACGATTGTGGCGGTAGGGTCACTTTGCGAGGGACTGTCCGACCAAGGGCAGCGCAGAGGGTAGGGGTCAGCCTACAGGTTCTTTCGCCGGGTCTTCTTCATCTCCTACAGTTACTCGCCCCGGAGGGCAAGGTACTCATGGGCCAGCAGGTCGCGGCAGAGGTCGTGGCGCGGGTCCCAGTTCTAGCGGTCCTCAGAACCGCATTTATGCCTTGTCCAGCCGGCAGGATCAGGAGGCCTCACCTGATGTCGTCACAGGTACCTTATCGCTCGGTTATGATGTGTATGCCTTGATAGATCCGGTTCTACTCATCCTATATATCTCCCTTATCGCTAGTAGGATAGGGATAGAGCACGAGTCCATAGACCGCTTTTGAGGTAGCTACGCCGGATGGTGATTCGGTGGTAGCTCGGCGGTATATAGGGCTTGTCCGGTGACCATTTGTAGTCGTCGACTCCTAGCCGACTTGATAGAGTTGGACATGACGATTTCGATGTGATCATGGGTATGGATTGGCTGGCTTCGCTACGCCAATGTAGCTGAGGAGAAAGTGGTGCAGTTCCCATTTCTGAGAGCGGTTGTTGAGTGGGAGGAACACCGTATCGTCAGGGTAGAGTTTATTTCGTACCTCAAGGCTAGGAAGATGGTGCAGAAGGGGTATATCTACCATCTCATTCGGGTGTTTGATACTGAGGCTGCGGTACCAGATTTTCGTCGTTCAGAGTCGAGAGTTCCCGGATGTGTTTCAGACGACTCCGGTATCTCCCAGAGGAGATAGAGTTTTGTATCGATGTGCTGCCAGACACTCGGCCTATTTCCATTCCTCCATACAGAATGGCACATGCCGAGTTGACCAGCTTAGAGATTTGCTAGAGAAGGGCTTCATCAGACCTAGTGTTTCTCCCTGGGGAGCGCCGGTATTGTTCGTGAAGAAGAAAGACGGGACGCTGCGCATGTGTGTTGATTACAGCGGTGAACAAGGTGACCATTAAGAACATATACCCTTCCTGTGATTGATGATTTGTTCGGTTGCGCGAGATGTTTCTCCAAGATTGATCTGCGATCGGGCTATCATCAGGTGCGAGTCAGAGAGGCGGATGTCCCTAGGACTGCATTCCGGACCCGGTACGGGCATTATGAGTTCAGGGTCATGTCTTTTGGGTTGACAAATGCTCCGGCGGTATTCATGGATTTGATGAACCGAGTGTTCAAACCATTTTGGACACGTTTGTGATAGTGTTCATTGATGATATCTTGGTTTATTCTCGCTCAGAGGCGAGCATGCGAGCATTTGGCGATCTGGCCGATTCTCGAGACCAGCAGTTATACGCCAAGTTTTCCAAATGTGAGTTTTGGTTAGCTTCGGTGGCTTTTCTTGGGCATATTGTCGGGGCTGATGGTATTCGGGTGGATACGGCCAAGATCGAGGCAGTCAGGACTTGGCCTAGACCTACTACTCCGACAGAGGTGCGCAACTTTCTGGGCCTTGCAGGTTACTATCGGCGGTTCGTGGAGAAGTTTGCTTCTATCTCTGCACCATTGACTAGGCTGACTCAGAAGGCAGCTAAGTTTGATGATCGATGCTTGTGAGTAGGGTTTCCGATTCGAAGAGATCGACGACCGCCCGTTCTTACTCTTCCGCAGGTCGAGACGGTTATGTTTTGTATTGTGATCGTCGGCGTCGGGCTCGGATGTGTGTTGATGCACTGGTAAGGTTATAAGCGACGCATCCAAGCGGCTTAAGAAGCATGAGGAACTACCCCACCCATGATTTGGAGTTGCGGCGTGATTCACGCCAAGATCCGAGGCACTATTTGTATGGGGTTCATGTGGATATTTATACGCACCACAAGAGCCTCCAAGATATCTTCACCAAAGAGAGCCGAACTTACGGCGAGGCGGTGGTTAGAGTTTCTTAAGGATTATGGCGTCGATATCCTGTACCACCCGGGGAAGGCCAATGGTGTGGCAAATGCCCTTAGTCGTAGGTCGATGGGTAGCTTATCAGATGTGCAGCCAGCGAGGAGGGGCATGGTTCGCGATTTGCATCAGTTAGCGAGCCTTGGTGTCCGCTTGTTTGATTACGATAGCGATGGGGTTCGAGTCGAGAGGTTGCCGAGTCTTCCATCGCCGAGGAGGTGAAGAGGCAATTTGAGGATCGATTTTGACACTGCATCGCGTGATACGCTCTTACGTGAGGAAGGGTCCTTTGAGGTAGCACGATGGGGTGCTAAGGTTTGAGGCAGTTGTGTGTTCCAGATATTGCGGACTTCGGCGGAGTTCTAGGGAAGCACACGGCGCGGCGTTTATCCATCCGTGGTCGACCAAGATGTACCACGACCTTAGATCTGTATTGGTGGGATGGCGAAGAGGACGTTGCGAGTTCGTAGCTCGGTGCCGTGTTGTCGGCGGTGAAGGTAGAGCACCAGAGGCCTGGTGGTTTGTTGCAGACGATAGAGATCCCGACCTGGAAGTGGGAGGTGATCAACATGGACTTTATCACAGGACTACCTCGCACTCAGAGGAGACATGATTCTATTTGGGTTATCGTCGACAGGCTGACGAAATCAGCCCACTTTCTTCGCGTCAGGAAGACTTTTTCGGCTGAGGATTATGCCAGACTTTACATACGAGAGATCGTCGGTGCGTGAGTCCCTATTTCTATCATATCTGGCCGAGGAGCCCGCTTTGGCTAACTTCGGAGGTCTTTCGAAGGGTTTAGGGACGCAGTGAGCACGAAATCGCATTCCATCCACGCAGACGGACGTGTTTAGCGCACTATCCGGACTCTTGAGGATATCTTTGCGAGCTGTGTTATTGACTTGAGGGTAGCCGGAGGATCATTTTCCTCTAGTTGAGTTTGCGTATAATAATAGCTACCACTCCAAGATTCGATGGCGCCTTATGAGGCCTTGTATGAGGAAGTGCAGATCGCCGATAGGCTGGTTTGATGGCGAGGTGCGATTAGTGGGACGGACACTGCACAAGTGCATAGATAAGGTGAAGCTTATCCAGAGCGATTCTTGACAGCGTGAGTCGGCGAAGTCATACGCAGATCATCATCGCCGCATCCGGAATTCGAGGTTGATGATTGGGTTTTCTGAAGGTGTCACCCATGAAGGGTGTGATGAGATTCGGGAAGAAAGGAAACTCACCCAGTATATTGGGCGTATCGATTGTCCGCGAGGTAGGCAAGGTTGCTATGAGTTGGATCTGCCGTCCGTCCGGAGGCGCAGGCATCCGGTGTTTCATGTTTCCGCCGAGGAGATGTATCGGATCCATCTAGGGTACACCGATGGCGATGTCCGTGACCAGGGGTTATCGTATGAGAAGATTCCGTGGCGATAATCGATCGTCGGTTAGGCGTCTGCGGACGAGGATGTGGCTTCCGCAAAGTCTTGTGGGCGAACGAGCTCGTGGAGGAGATGGCGTGGGAAGTTGAGGAGGACATGAGGCGAAGTATCTCACCTATTCCCCACACCTCCGGTAACTCACTTTCCTACTTGTAAATTTTTCATTATCATTTATGCCTAAGTGTTGTTTGTGGCCGTTTGTGGCATTTGCAAACTGTTTAAGTTATGAAGAACCTTATCGTTATCTGTCTTGGGAAGGAACATTCGGGACGAATGTTTCTAAGGAGGGGAGAATGTTATACCCCGTATTTCCAGAGTATGTACGTGAGGGCATACGTACAAAAGTTTAGCCTTAGTTAGGCACTTTGGACGAAAAATATTTGTGCACAACTCACTAAAAGAATCGTTTTCCGACGAAACGTTTTACAAAGCTTGCGTAGGGAAAATTCCGGCTATGTCATTTATTATTTTTGCGGATTTTTCCGAGGGATGAAACACTTTGGACCAACGAGAGGGTGACACTTGTCACCCTTTAATTTGTGGATGTGAGGGCGGTAATGAGACGAATTGGAGGGCTTGGAGTAGGTAGGATATTTGTGATATTTTGTGTGTAGTAGATGGATAAGGGCACTTGGGTGAATCCTCACCCTACACTTGCCTTGCACTTGGCTTCATCCTAGCCCTTAAAAGCCCTATAAATACCCCCCTTAAGATGAAGAGTTCTTCATCCACAAATCAAACTTTCCAAGTCTAAAATCCCTCCCTCTCCCTTGTGAGCTTCTCGTCCAAGAGCCCTCTCCCCACCCCCCCTCTAAAAGATCCTAGCCGAAACACCCCCCTTCCCCCCCTCTAGCCTAGTGGCTTCGGCCAAGTACACCCTTCGTAGAAAGTTGTCTTCCAAGTAAAGTTACTATTCCTAAATACCCTAGCCCAAATCCCTTTAGTACTTAAGTAGAAGTTGTGAAGAACTTCTAAGGGTTTCTTGGAGCTATCGGAGCGTCCAGACTAGGAGCTAAACCTCGCTCAGGATCGACTTATATCTTGGATAATATTGGGCTTATAGAGGTAAATAATCTTATCCTTCTATTGTTATTGGAGAATACATACTGTAGAAGTATAGAAATAAGTATTAAATACATAGAAGGATATTAAAAGAAGAGTAATGACTTAGAATTGGTATTAGGGTATTACGAAAAGAATTGAAGCTACTTACATAGGGTGCATTTACAGTAGACTTGTATAGCTTACCGGGTAGGGAAGTGCTGCCCGATTTTCCATAGAATTAAGAACCCTCTGTTTAGAATGTCCTACAGAATAGTCTAGACGTTGATAGACGTATTTGACTATTATAGGTTGATACTCTGCGCGCGACATATTCGACTTGGCAGGTGGATTTCGCCGAGAAGGTATGTGATTCTTCCTATACTCTTGAGCATGATATTTTAAATATATATATAGTACGGTAGACGTCGTGTGTTAATCGAACGTAGTTTTACGCAATGTCTTTTGACTTAAGCACGAATAATAAAAATCTTAAAGTCTTTCAAAAGAATTATAAATCGGTTTGAAAGAAGAAGAATATTTGCAAGGAGCTTAAGAGTTATACTAGCTTTATGGGAAGTTAAGTATAACGACTTAAGAAAGATAAAAGGAACAGTTTACTTATGTGTTTATAAAAGACTTATATTGATCTCTGGAAAGTATAATAAAAATGGTTTGATGAGTAGACATAATATGATGCTATGTGTGTTAGTGTCTTGTAACGTTTGTATAAGAGAGTATTCTTGTTGTGCTTATGTTGTTTAACGATAAGCTGTTATGTTAGTATAATATCACTCACCTCTTGACATGATCACGGGGTTAAGCGCCTCCGACGCGGGTAGACTCGGGAGTGCAGGACCATGATTCGAGAATACCTCATGCGGGTCCAGGGGACCTATGCGGAGCTACGAGAGTTCCAGGTTAGTGTGCGGGGTTATACCTCATGCGGGGCCCTGTCCCGCCATAGTTGTTTACTTCCTTAGAGGTCTGTAGTCCTATTGTACAGTTGGGATGTAAACTGCCAGATTTTGATATATATATATGCCGAAAGGCGCCCCTGTCTCTTTTACAATTGTTTCATGTCTTATGTTTTTATATTCCGCTGATTTTCTCTGATGTATGATCAGGTGCGGGTAAGGCACGATCCACGAACCTAACGGTCGTGACACCGCGTCCCTTCGATTTTGGTTATTTACTGATTTGAACAAGATATTACATGTCACGACCCGAACCCGGGCCCGTGACTGGTGCCTTACCCCGGGCACCCTAGGGATACAACATCAGAGAAATCAGCGGAACATAACACAACAACATGAAATAACAAGTCTGACAACAATTATCTTTAGAAAACTTGCTTCGGCATAAATAATAATAACAACTCTTTCAAAATGAGCAGTTTAATCCTTTCTTTACAAACCCCGCCACAACAAAGATTACTGCACCTCTAAGAAAAGATACGACAAAGAACGACGGACGGGGCCGCCATACCCGAATGTAAGCACCTACAACAACAGGGGACTATACGCGATAAGCCTCGGAGAAGCGAGCTTTCCCAACGCCGAATCGTGACCCAAGAGCGAGGATCAACGATCGTGTACCTTTTACTGCGGCATGAACGCAGCCCGAAGGAGGTCGAAGATAACAAAAATTTAGTATGCGAAACTAAAAATAAATCAGAAATGAAATCATAGCGATATATAAAGCGGAGACATGTATGATAACCAAACTACGATTTACAACAAAGCGATGTCAAGTCGTGGACTCGCGCCTCAAGTCATCACTCAAGTATAACAATGGGTCTCGTGCCCACAACATCAATCATGCCCGTGGAATACCTTCCTCACCGCTGCAGCCTATGATATAAAAGCACCAAGGAACACATGAACACGGGTCCCACGTGTCATAATAAAATCAGACGGGGTAAATACGAAGGCATAGCCGACTACTAAAACCCACAGTACCAACAAGGTCGCGAATCAGATCATAAGATCCGCAGACCGTCACATGATCAAAGCCGGCCACTTGCCCGCAGATCGATGTACGCGTGTCTAACCTCGAACTCCCGCACTCGCGTAGGCCAATCTCATCGCCCGCATGAGGTATTCCCGCATCGAGGTAGCTACTCCGCATCGCCCCGACTTCGCGATCGCATGGCCACATGGACCGCATGCCCATAAAGGACGCACACTAACCTGAAACTCTCGTAGCTCCGCATAGGCCCCTGGGACCTGCATGAGGTATTCTCGAATCATAGGTCCATCGACCCGCCTGAGTCTACCCCGCATCGGAGGGCAGCTTAACCCCCGGAATCATCTCAAGAGATGAGTGATGTAAAATACTAACACAACAGCTTATCGTTAAGCAACATAAGCACAACAAAGGAAGACCCCTTTACACAACATCACAAGATACTAACACACGTAGCATCCTAGCATGCTTACTTATCAATCAACAAGAAAGTATTACAAGGCTATCACAAACCAACACAATCAAGTTATACACACAAGGTACTTTAAGCTAACAAGTTCGGGTATCTACCCCTAAAGTACTTCATACATTAAATCTTTTAAAAGATCCGTTGCTTTCACATAAGTCACACAATACCCGTAGTATAAAATAGAGGATCGCCTTTTTTACATAAACCAAAACACTTACCTTTGTAAAATCAAGTAACAACATTATTTTCCAAACGCCCAAGTTTGCCTAATTTCAAATGTTCACGCTTTCTTATTTTAGAAAGGTTTCAGTAGTTCATAGTCTTATTCATTTAAGAATATAATTCCTTTAAACAATGAGAAACATAAGTCTTATATGTGAGTAGGATATTCTTGTTTATAACAATCTTATTACTGAAATTGTGATCTAGGAAATATCATTTTGTCTCATCTTAGCTTCTATGCGGATGGAAGTTTCTCTCGGTTTTAATAATACTTAATTAGTCAAAACATTTCCTTTTATTAACGCTGCAGATGGTTTGTCGATACACATTCGATTTCCAAATCAAGAAACATTCTTAAGCCGTTATACCTAACTTCCCATAAAGCTAGTATAACTCTTAAGTTTTTCAAAAACCAAGTATTACTTCTTCTTTCAAAATGATTCAAAAATCTTTTGAAATACTTCAAGTTCTTTATTAACACATAACAAGTCAGTTATAGTTCAAATCAGTTACCTTTTAAAGACCACAAGTATTTTCTTACCAACATAAAGCTGTTATAACCAACTTCCCACAAAGCCGTTATAACACTTTATGTTTTAAATCAATCAAATACGTTTGGCACATGTACGTCTACCGTACTACATAGTTCACACATATCATGCTAGAAGAGATAGGAAGAGGTTCACATACCTCGCGACGAGTATCGACTAATAGCAAAACGCTCCAAGTACTTCAAACCGTCGGCTACTCCTTAGCCAGTAGATCGCGCCATACGTAGTACTTCAACCTATAAGGCCACAAGGCGCTTATTAACATTTAGATCCCTTCGTAGAACATTCTACAGAAAATTCGCAAAGACTCTCCCCGCAATGCAGAAATCTCCTCTCTATCAAGGCCGCTACCAAGCCAACCGTGGGGGTTATACGCCTAACCCTAACGGTACAATTCTACTCCACGGTACTACTACACAAGTCTCATCAGAATACACCCTATGTAATTACTCAAGATTCTTCTAAATTCAGCTTAAGTAGCAAGACATTGCCGTAAGTATTATTCAGCTTAAGTCAAAAGACATTGCCGATAACTACGTTCAGTTCTAAATACATAGTATACTTCAACTATCTGATCTAACAATCATGTAATTTCCAATTACAATAGAGGGACAAGATATTTACCTCGATAAGCCCATAATTATCCTAGTTTAAATGTCGGTCTGAGCAAGGTTTAGCTCCTACTCCGTGCTCCAACCCGCTCCAAACAACCCTTAGAAGTTCTAACCAACTTCTACTTATGACTCCAACTAATCTGGAGATTTTTCTTAGGGTTTCGGTTTTGTGGTGAAGGGAAGTATAATAGTATTTCTGGGCTTTCAGATAAGTATAACCTTAGAATACTACAAGGTATACAGCTAAGGTAATTTGGGCATTAAAACAATACTTTGAGAGTATTTCTACCAAGAGTGGGTAAATTATACGAGAACAACACCACTGGGAGTGGGTGAAGTCTCGCCACAAGGCCACACAAGGGAGGGGCTCTCGGCGAGGGGAGGGGCGAGAACAACAACAAGAGAGGGATTTTAACACTTAGAGATTTGTGGAAAGGATGAAGAATTCATCAAAGGGAGAGGGTATTTATAGGTCGAGGGATGGCCAACCAAAGGCCAAGATTAAACCATGTGTTAGGCAAGTGTAGGGCTAGGATTTATTACACACAAATATCCTACCAACCCTCGACTTTAGCCAAGGCACAAAAACGTGCCTTACATAGCCATTTCGTCCAAGTTGACGATTTCAAGCCACCAATGGAGGGTGCCAATGGCGCCTCTTGTTGGTCCAAAATGTTTCGCCTCTAAAAATCCGCAAAAATTAAAAATGACATAGCGGAAATTCCCTACGAAAGTCGTGGAAAACGTTTCACTAAAAACGACTCTAACCGTGTTGTGCACAAAATTAAATCGGCGAAGCCTACTTGAAGTTCGAAATTTCCTACGCACGTCCTGCGTACATACTGGAAATACGGTATAACATTCTCTCCTTAGAAACATTCGTCGAATGTTCCTTCTAAATCTCGAACAAACGCGGTATAGTCCTCACCGCTATACTTACGAAAACAATCACGCACGCATGGCCACGGAACCAACTTGCGCAAATTACTTACCTTCAAGTCCACGAGGACACACCTCTAACATCACAAACGCTCCATCCAAGGGTCTAAAATATAATTTCTTCGCACTTTCTCCACACAAAGAAATGATCACATCTACGCCGCCATACACGCCGCTTCTTCCTTACGTGTCGTACTTTCTCTCAGACACGAATTCTTACCACATGATACCACTTTTGTCACTTTGCCCGAGGCATAAACCTTCTCAGCGACCCGACAAATGATGCCGACTGCGTGCGATCATCGCTGCGTCGTACACCCAAACTTTGACATCGCTTGAGCTTCAAACTCGGGGTTACTATCTCTAACGGGGTCATCATTAACTGGGAACACTCTGGATGGATCTCCGATACTTTCCCGAACATAACAATACGAAAGGCCGGACGTACTGCCTCCTAAGTCGGACGGCAAAAGCTAACATATAGGCAACCTGGCCTATTCTTCACATGAACTTAAAAAGGCCCCAAGTAACTCGGGTTAAGTTCCCTCTGTTTTCCAAAACTCGTCACCCCCAAACCGGGGTGGTACCTTTAAGAAGACCGACTGTCACCCTGAACTCTAAGCGTCGTCGCTGATTATCCGCACGATTTCTCTGAGCTGCCAGAACCTCTTCTAGACAAGCTTCTCACTATCTACAGTCTGCTGGAACAAGCCTGAACCAATATGCGAACGCCAACATCGAACCAATCGGCCGCAACTTACACATCCGCCCTACAAGGCTTAATAAGGCGACATCAGAACACCGAAATGGTAGCTTAAACACTCTCCACAGGAGACAACAATCTCCACAACTACCGCGAAATCGAACCATCGCCCGAGGCGAATGCGATTCGAGACTACGCGAGTTCTTAACCCCGCTGGTAAAACTTCGAAATAAAAACAACCGTACCACTGGCTCCATCATGCGTCTTAAGGTGTAGGTAGGCACCTCGTGCAGCCCTACAACCTTTACGATGCAACATCTCGCATAACCTCCGCCGAGAAGCGGTCGAGCGAAGAACACGATGGGCTGCCCCATCGACCACCACCGGTCGAATGCATCCACGAACTGCGACGTTAACCGAACATGGGCCTAACACCTCGTGACCTACCACAAGGCGGGACCACCACAACCTGACCCCACCACCAAACTCGCGGGTTGACCCGCAACGTGGCCTCAACCCGACCCGGCAACGCGCATCATACTAGCTCCCCGAACCGGAACAATCTCACTAATCACGTTATGAAAACCTAGCGGTCTTCTTAGCTCAACTACCCTCTTTCACTCCACACTACTCAGGGACTAATCCCACCAACATAACTCACGTGCACTATGCACTCCTATAAGGGTCAAACATAAACAATACATCTTTTACTCGAGATGGCCTTACCTCTAAGGTCTCTACGTATAAAACTCTAAGGCTCACACCTTCTCTATCCCCCAAAATCTTACTCGGTTAACCCACCATGATTTCTAATCACAACTAACACACTACTATCAGAACATAGTACTTAAGGTATACTCACCTTATCACACATACTAAACCCTAGAGGGTTAAAGATATATCTATATCTACTGCTTCACTCCCCTTAGTCGTTCTAATCAAACACGCTTCGAAGAGCATAAGGAAGATGACGAACTACCACCGATCACGAAGGCTAAGTCCTCCTACAAGGACACTCTCTCGACACACGGCCTCGACGGCGCAGTACAACAAGTACCAACTAAAGGCGACATTCCGGGATGGCGTGCATCGCTAACACCAGGAAAACTGAATCCGGCCGTTGGAACCTACGAGAGCCGTGGAACCTAAGATGGAGCTCGACTAACTCGCGCACTCAACGCCACGAAATTCGTGGAGGACCTCGCCTTTGGTGGATGTGCATAATCTAATCCGGCCGGTGGCGACTCGCCTCAAAAGTTACTAAAGGACCTTCCGCTCGCCTCTCGCCGCCCTTCGTTAACCCGTCGATCTCTACGTTTTCTCCGCTGCGCGATAAGCCCGCATACGTGCCATGCTCGAGCCCAACTTGAAGAATTACTGCACAACCTTCTCGTAGGTAGTCATCAAGACTCGCGATACATCGGTATACTCTCTGGTAGCCAACTCCATAGCTAGTAACAGGGTCGCCTCTTTGCAATCAAAATTCTCTGTTCCCGGTCGTGGAACTGAAGGTCCAAATATCGTGCCGCAGAGAATCGCCGCCGCGTGCAAAACTCGCTTTGGGGCTAGTGGCGTCGCAGAACTCCCGAATGAAGCACTATCCTAGGTAATGATTGGGCTGTGCCTCGCCACCCTACGAACTCTACTCGCGGCCTCGGCCGCTTGCCTCCCCCGGGTTGCCGCCTACGCGAGGCATAGCGGTAGGGAAAGAAATACGTCGAGGGTCCAACTTACAACACCTCTAAGGCACGATCTCGAGTGAGAAGAATAGAAACCAATCCTAAATATCCTATAGCCTCGCGATTATTGGTGTGGTGCACAACACACCGATAATCAAGACTTCATCGGATACGGTCAGAGACACTTTCCGAGGATTAAGCGCTCGATACCACTTTTGTCACGACCAACCCGGCCCGTGGATCGTGCCTTACCGGGCACCCTAGGGATACAACATCGAGAAATCACTGAACATAACACAACAACATGAAATAACAAGAAGCGCATAACAATTATCTTTAGAAAACTTGCCGCATAAATAATAATAACAACTCTTTCAAAATGAGCAGTTTAATCCTTTCTTTACAAACCCCGCCACAACAAGATTACTCACCTCTAAGAAAAGATACGGCAAAGAACGACGGAATCTGGCCATACCACGAATGTGCACCTACAACAACAGGGACTATACCACGATAAGCCTCCGAGAAGCGAGCTTTCCCAATCGAATCTTGTGACCCTAAGAGCGAGGATCAACGGCCGGTGTACCTTTTACTGCGGCATGAACGCGGCCCCAAGGAGGTCGATCACAGCAGTGCAGTATGCGAAACTAAAAATAAATATCAGAAATGAAATCATAGCGATCATATAAAGCAGGAGACATGTATGATAACCAAACTACAGTTTACAACAAAGCAGTCATGTCAAGTCAGGGACTCGCGCCCTCAAGTCATCACTCAAGTATAACAATGGGTCTCAGGCCCACAACATCAATCATGCCCGTGGAATACCTTCCTCACTGCCGGCAGTCTATGATATAAAAGCACCAAGGAACACACATGAACACGAGTCCCACGTGTCATAATAAAATGCGGACGGTAAGTACGAAGGCATAGCGAGCTACTAAAAACCCACGCACCAACAAGGTCATGAAGCTGATCATAAGATCTGTCTGATCGCCACATGATCAAAGCCGCCACTTGCCCGCAGATCGATGTACGCGTCTAACCCCGAACTCCGCAGCTCGCGTAGGCCAATCTCATCGCCCGCATGAGGTATTCCCGCATCGAGGGTAGCTACTCCCGCATCGCCCCGACTTCGCATCCGCGATGGCCACGGACCGCATGCCCATAAAGGACGACACTAACACCGGAACTCTCGTAGCTCGCGATAGGCCCACAGGACTGCGTGAGGTATTCTCGAATCATAGGTCCATCGACCGCTGAGTCTACCCCGTCGGAGGCGCAACCCTAATCATCTCAAGAGATGAGTGATGTAAAATACTAACACAACAAATTATCGTTAAGCAACATAAGCACAACAAAGGAAGACCACTTTACACAACATCACAAGATACTAACACACGTAGCATCCTAGCATGCTACTTATCAATCAACAAGAAAGTATTATGCTATCACAAACCAACACAATGAGTTATACACAAGGTACTTTAAGCTAACAAGTTCGTATCTACCTAAAGTACTTCATACATTAAATCTTTTAAAAGATCCGTTGCTTTCACATAAGTCACACAATACCCGTAGTATAAAATAGAGTGATCTTTTTACATAAACTAAAACACTTACCTTTGTAAAATCAAGTAACAACATTATTTTCCAAGCGTCCAAGTTTTCCTAATTTCAAATGTTCACGTTTCTTATTTTAGAAAGGTTTGTAGTTCATAGTCTTATTCATTTAAGAATATAATTCCCTTTTAAACAATCGAGAAACATAAGTCTTATATGTGAGTAGGATATTCTTGTTTATAACAATCTTATTACAAGTAGTGATCTAGAAATATCATTTTGTCTCATCTTAGCTTATGCAGATGGAAGTTTCTACCGGTTTTAATAATACTTAATTAGTCAAAACATTTCCTTTTATTAACGCTGCGATGGTTTGTCGATACACATTACGATTCAAATCAAGAAAACATTCTTAAGCCGTTATACCTAACTTCCCATAAAGCTAGTATAACTCTTAAGTTTTTCAAAACCAAGTATTACTTCTTCTTTCAAAATGATTCAAAATCTTTTGAAATACTTCAAGTTCTTTATTAACACATAACAAGTCAGTTATAGTTCAAATCAGTTACCTTTTAAAGACCACAAGTATTTTCTTACCAACATAAAGCTGTTATAACCAACTTCCCACAAAGCCGTTATAACACTTTATGTTGTAAATCAATCAAATACGTTTGGCACATCGTCTCTGCACTACATAGTTCACACATATCATGCTAGAAGAGATAGGAAGAGGTTCACATACCTCGCGACGAGTATCGACTAATAGCAAAACGCCCAAGTACTTCAAACCGTCAGCTACTCCTTAGCCAGATCGCGCCATCGTAGTACTTCAACCTATAAGGCCGCGGCGCTTATTAACATTTAGATCCCTTCAGAACATTCTACGTAAAATTAAAGACCTCCCCTGCAACAGGCGTAAATCTCCTCATCTATCAAGGTAGGCTACCAAGCCAACCGAGGGTTATACGTCTAACCCTAGCGGTACAATTCTACTCCACTGCACTACTACACAAGTCTCGTAATACACCCTATGTAATTACGGTCAAAGATTCTTCTAAATTCAGCTTAAGTCGCAAGACATTGCCGTAAGTATTATTCAGCTTAAGTCAAAAGACATTGCCGATAACTACGTTCGGTTCTAAATACATAGTATACTTCAACTATCTGATCTAACAATCATGTAATTTCCAATTACAATAGAGGACAAGATATTTACCTCGATAAGCCCATAATTATCCTAGTTTAAATGTGGCCCTGAGCAAGGTTTAGCTCCTACTCCGTGTGCTCCAACCCGCTCCAAACAACCCTTAGAAGTTCTAACCAACTTCTACTTATGACTCCAACTAAATGTGGAGATTTTTCTTAGGGTTTCGGTTTTGTGACTGAAGGGAAGTATAATAGTATTTCTGGGCTTTTCGTATAAGTATAACCTTAGAATACTACAAGGTATACGGCTAAGGTAATTTGGGCATTAAAACAATACTTTTGAGAGTATTTCTACCAAGAGGGGGGGTAAATTATACGAGAACAACACCACTAGGAGGTGAAGTCTCGCCACAAGGCCACATGAGGAGGGCTCTGCCAAGGGGAGGGGCGAGAACAACAACAAGAGAGGGGATTTTAACACTTAGAGATTTGTGGAAAGGATGAAGACTTCATCAAAGGGAGAGGGGTATTTATAGGTCAAGGGATGGCCAACCAAAGGCCAAGATTAAACCATGTGTTAGGCAAGTGTAGGGCTAGGATTTATTACACACAAATATCCTACCAACCCTTGACTTTAGCCAAGGCACAAAAAACGTGCCTTACATAGCCATTTCGTCCAAGTTGGACGATTTCAAGCCACCAATTGGAGGGTTCCAAGTGGCGCCCTCTTGTTGGTCCAAATTGTTTCGTCTCTCGGAAAAATCCGCAAAAATAAAAAATGACATAGCGGAAATTCCCTACGAAAGTGTGGAAAGCGTTTCACAAAAACGACTCTAACCGGGTGTTGTGCACAAAATTAAATCGGCCAAGCCTACTTGAAGTTCGAAATTTCCTACGTACGTCCCTGCGTACATACTCTGGAAATACGGGGTATAACATTACACTTAGGCCAATGAAATTGAAATTGAGGTCGCGTCCCTTCATTTTCGGTATAATACTGATTTGAACATTATACTACATGACCCTCCCGGAAAGGTTGTCCCTCGATTTTCTTTCCTTGGAAAAGGGTGATGATGTCACTTATGGATCTTTCACATATATATCGGATACCAACATACTTGGCGGGTGACTAGATTGATCAAGAGTCACTAATTCATAGCCATGAATTGTTCGGGATGTCCCTTTACAAAAAAATATAGATCTGAGCCCTCCGTAATTAAAACTCCTATTGTTTTTTTTACGGATATGAAGTTTTTACTCGCAGTTATTTATTATTTACTAACTCTTTTACTAAGTGTTTCGCAGTGCAGGAGACGCATCCCAAAGTTAAAGCTATGAGAAAGGAAAATAAAGTGAAATACCATTAAGTTCTCTTAACCCTCTTTATATAATTTTTTTGTTTCGTTACAATATTGTTAAATATATATCTTTTTTAATATCTGCATTCCTAGTTTAAATATCTCTTAGTTAGTTTAATAATTGTAGAACACCTTTGGAATTGTAGAATACATGTTAGTGCAATAATACCAACTACGTTTGGCCAGAAAAGCAAGTTAGCGGATCCTATAAGGTGCCTAACCCATTCCTATAGGATAATAAAAACCCTTACCGGAATCTCATAATGTTTAGCGGACCTTTAAATGGAGATCATTGTAGCATTTTTATGCTATTTAAAAGTGTCCTAGTTCACTATAATAATTAGGTGGCGACTTTAAAAAGCATGATTTAATTCATGAATCACGCATCGTCAATTCTGTTCGACTTGATTAAAATGGGATATTACAATCTTGGCCATGTTATTTCTAATGCCTAACATACTCAGTACATCAGTTGTATTGATGTTCCTTTTGTCGGGGGACACTGCATTTCATGCTCGTAGGTTCAGTTAAAGAGAGTGATGGTTCACGCTGGTAGGTTGCTGGTTTAGTTGATGTTGGAGCACTCTATTTGTTCCAGAGTGGCATTCTAGTATTGGTATGATATTTTGATATCGTATACTCTTTAGAGGCTTGTAGACATGTGTCATGTGGATAGTGGTATGGTATGACCTTCTCGGCCTTGGCGTGGGCATGTATATATGTATAAGTTGATTTTCTGGTCAAAAGCTTTCAAAATAATTTTTGGCTTAGTCCATGCTTATTGTGATTATACGATGATGGTGTGATTTAGGGTACCCGACGGGTGGGATCCAGGCGCCCGTCGCGGACCATGGATTTGGGTCTTGACAAACTTGGTATCAGATCATGTCTATCCTAGGGAGTCTACAAGCCGTGTCTAGTAGAGTCTTGTGTATGAGTATATTGTCCATCATACTTATACGGAGGCTGTCAGGAATTTAGGGATGGTTTCTATTATTTCATCTCGGAAATCGTGCAGTAGAGTCGAGTTCTAAGAATTTGAGTTTAACTCATTCTTTATGCGGTTTTAGTAATGACGGTTACCAATGATGACTTCGGTTAGTTAATACTCGTAGCCGGTAAATGATCGATTTATACCTAGATTATTGGTACGCCAGAAGGGGCAATATTATTGTTAAAATCCAAATTATGAGAAGTTGTCTCATTCATACATGGAATACAGAAGAGATAATGCGAGTCGGGAGGGCAAAATGTTTGTTTTGTGATATCAAGACAACTGGGTAGTTAGTAAGAAACGTTCAACTAGAAGATGGCGCATAAAAGCCAACATGGGTGCAGTTACGAAGAAGTTATGGTGCCATGTTTGTCCATTTCTCCTCTAAATGATGGTGCTAATTTGGAAACAGGAAGAAGGAAATGGTACAATTGATATTGAGGATTCACAATTGACAATGGAGTTTGGATGTGTGTCGGATAATGCGAGATAATACTATATTGAATGGATTGTGTAAGAAGGGTAAATGACTTGTCCCAAATAGGAATACATATAATATTTGGTACATGGTATTTTAAGATGGAGTGGCTAAAGGATGTCGTGCAGGTTGTTGAGTTGATGACGCAGAACAACACTTTGCCTGATAGTTGGACTTATAATATGTTGATTAATGGTTTGTGTAATGAGAAATTGATTGATGATATGTGTAACGAGAAAATTTTTTATGGATGAGGCGTTTAAGATTCAGGACGAGATGGTAGGATTGAAATTGTGGCCTGATGTGAAAACTTATAATACCCTGAACAATGGGTGTATTGATAATAGGAAAATTTCAGAGGCATTTGATCTGATAGAAGAGATGAATAACAAGGGGATCGAATGTAATGAAGTTACGTATAATACATTGATTAAATGGGATTCCAAGGAAGAGAAGATGGATAAATCTGGAGAGATACTTCAAAAGATGGGAGAAGGTGGTTTATGCCCAGATTGCGGTTCCTATTATACTTTGGTGAGATCTTGAGAAAAAGAACCCACAAGTGCACTGAAGAGCAGCGTGTTGGTTACATATTGATGTATGGATTGTATCATTAATGCTTGATGACCATGAAAGGTCTGATATAAGGATGTATGTTATATTATATGACACGTAAAGCGGTGGATGTGTTTTCTGGCTACGCGACAAGGATTATATATGTCACCCCAACATTCGAGGATGAATGTTTCTAAGGGAGAAGGATGTAACATCTCGTAATTTTAGACAATAATTTAAGCACCTAAACGTAGGCAAGTAGACCCGAACCCCGGAAAGTATATGTTATATATACGTATGCTAATAAGGAAATTAGCATACAAAAGGGTGCGATCTCGAAATAATATGGGATGTAACGTGTGACGATGAGGATCGGAAATAAATTTGGAGTATGTATAAAGAAGTTATGGACTAGTATCATATTACAAGAATTATGACATTGAGTATATGAAGGTCTTATGAGTTATTAAGATTTAAATGAAGTGAGATCTACAATTAATTACGGGTATAATCGATTAGCATGGGATAAGTGTCCACATTACATAGACACATGACAACTAGTGAAGAAACAAATGGGTGACTAAGTTAACATAACATTTTGTGGAAAACTGTGGAGCACTAACTTTTAAAGGGATATATCTCCTAAAGATTAACATAGGATGATCACATATTTGCTCACCTTTTTGCTTTTTCCTTCCACACAAACACTAATATACGAACACCTCACGTCTTATTATTTTCTTGTCTATTTTGTTTCCTAGATACGTATCCTCTAATTTTGTCCCTTCAATAAAAAAAAATAAGCCAATATCAGTGACAACTAAGTTCATCGATTTTCCTTATTGATGTGAAATAATTTCATGAGTAGTAGCAGTAGTGATAAGCAACATGAACTTATATTGACTAAGGTATGTCAAGGCAAATTATTTTTTCCTTTTGGCATGTTCCATGTTATGAAATATGACTGTGGTATTGTTCCATAATTTATTCTACTCCTAGAAGTTAAGAATAATCATGTTATTTATTTCTATGATGAGATCATGTCTAAATTGTTTCTAAGTCCTTAAAGAGGCATATGAAAAAGGTGATAATGAGATTCACAGTATCTTTAAAGGTAATATGTCACCCGTTGAAATTGGAACATGGTGTTACCATTCATGCATTTCATTTGCATTGCATTCATATATTACCCTGGACCACTGGTTCTACGCACACTATTATATATTATATATATGTAAGGGATATGGAAAAAAAAGTAAAGGTGTTATATACGCACACCACATGCAACTGGTACATATTATCACAAAACAGCCCTAAGAGGCCACATATCGAGCCTGTGTGGTCAAAATAGATGCCTGTGTGGCCAAGGAGATATGATAATGTTGAAGCCTGTGTGGCTTATTTGATATAATCGAATGCCTGTGTGGCGGTTATGGGTAGGATTCCTATATGGATATTAGTACACCGCATTTGCATCATGCATACATTCATATTAAAGACTGTATGGCGTGTCTGTGTGACCGATAAGGCTTGTCTGTGTGACCGAAATAACCTGATGCCAAGAGGTCGATATTGAAACCCTGTGTGTCATATCTGTGTGACCGGTATTAGGTTGTCTGTGTGACTGATATGACCTGACGCCCACAGAGGCTGTCATGAATATAAAGATGCATGTATGGCCAATATTATACCGTATTTGCATTGCATACCATTTAGACATATGTATTGGGGTCTCAGAGGTATGCACTGTTGGTCAGTATTTCTGTTTCAGATTATGATATATCTTGGCCTTGTTATTTCTTATGCCTGGCATACTCAGTACATCAATCCTACAGACGTCCCTTTTGTTGGGGAACACTGCATTTCATGCCCGCAGGTTCAGTTAAAGAGAGTGATGGTTCATGATAGTAGGTTGCTGGTTCAGTTGATATTGGAGCACTCTATTTATTCCAGAGTGGCAGTCTAGTATTGGTATAATATTCTGATATCGTATACTCTTTAGAGGCTTGTAGACATGTGTCATGTGGATAGTGGTATGGTATGACCTTCTTGGCCTTGGCGTGAGCATATATGTATAAGTCGGTTTTCTGGTCAAGAGCTTTCAAAATCTTTTTTGGCTTAGTCCATGATTATTGTGATTATACGATGATAGTGTGATTTGGGGTACCCGGCGGGTGGGATCCGGGTGCCCGTCGCGGCCCTCGGGTTTGGGTCGTGACAAACTTGGTATCAAAGCATGTCTATCCTAGGGAGTATACAAGTCGTGTCTAGTAGAGTCTTGTGTATAGGTATGTTGTGCACCATACTCATATGAAGGAGGTTGTCTGGCATTTAGGTATGGTGTCTATTATTTCATCTAGTAAATCGTGCAGTAGAGCTGAGTTCTAAGAATTAAAGTTTAACTCATTCTTTATGCGGTTTTAGTAATGACAGTTACCAATAATGACATCGGTTAGTTAATACTTGTAGCCAGTAAATGAGCGATTTATACCTAGATGATTGGTACGCCAGAAGGGGCAATATTATTGTTAAAGAGAAGTTGTCTCATTCATACGGTAGGGCAAAATGTTTGTTTTGGGATATCACAACAACCGGGTGGTTCCAGTAAGAATGTTCAACTGTAGAAGATGGTCCGCATAAAAGCCAACATGGGTCTGGTTCTGAATAAGTTATGGTTCCATGTTTGTCCATTGATCCTCTAAATGATAGTACTAATTTGGAATCAGGAAGAAGGAAATGGTACAATTGATATTGAGGATTCACAATTTACAATGGAGTTTGGAATTGTGCCGGATAATGTGAGATAATACTATATTGGATGGATTGTGTAAGAAGGGTAAAAGACTTGTCCCGAATAGGAATACGTATAATATTTGGTACATGGGTATTGTAAGATGGGGTGGCTCAAGGATGTCGTGCAAGTTGTTGAGTTGATGACGCAGAACAACACTTTTCCGGATAGTTGGACTTATAATATGTTAATTAATGGTCTGTGTAATGAGAAATTGATTGATGGTATGTGTAACGAGAAAAAACATGATGGATGAGGCGTTTAAGATTCAGGACGAGATGGTAGGATTGAAATTGTTGTTACACAGTAGTTTGAGCATATAAGTTAGAACGTAAGTAAGGAAATAAGATGTGAAGGTTGTAAGGAAAGTATATATTTACATTTTGAATATGGAAAAATTTGGATAAAAATGTGGACGTAAAATTATATTAGCGGTTGAATTCTTTCCAAATGGAGTAATGGAATTAGGATTGTATTATTAAATCTTGGGATTAAAAATATGAGTCAATTGAAAATTTCACAATTTGGGGTGTCCATCGAAAATTATAAGATTTTGGCTAAGTGTTGGATTATTTTATTAAGAGAATTATAGGCTAATAAGAGGTGACATGTGTCCTCCCCACATGTCACGACCGAACCTGCCCGTGATCGTGTCTTACCGCACCCAAGTAGACATACATCGAGTAATCGGGAATATAAAACAAGACATGAAATAACATGAAGTGTGAAACAGCTTATTCGAGAAAAGTTGCCTTTCAAAGATATATATATAAAAACTTAAATCCAACAGTTACATCCCTTTTACAAACTCGCCCACAACAAGATTGCTGCACTTAAGAATGATATGATAACAATGGCGGACGGGGCCCGCCATACCTCGAATGTAAGTACCTACAACGACAGGGACTATACCATCGATAAGCCTCCGAGAAACGGAGCTTCCCAAACGCTGAATCGCGTGACTCCATGAGCGAGGATCAACAATCGGTGTACCTCTACCGCGGCATGAACGCAGCTTCAAGGAGGTCGATAACAGTACCAAGTATGTGAAATCAAAATATCAGAAATGAAATCATAGTAGTCTATATAAAGCAGAGACATGTATGATAACCAAACTACGCTCACAATAAATAAGCGATCATGTCAAGTCGTGACTCAAGCCTCAAAGTCATCACTCAAATATAACTATGGGTCTCACGCCCACAACATCAATCATGCCCGTGGAATACCTTCCTCACTGCCGGCTGTCTATGATATAAAAGCACCAAGGAATACACATGAACACCAGGTCCCACCTGTGTCATAATAAAATCGTACTGGGGTAAGTACGAAGGCATATCCGACTACTAAAAACCCACAGTACCAACAAGGTCATAAATTGTATCACGAGGTCTGTCTAGACCTCCACATGATCGAGCCGCCACTCGCCCGAGATCAAATGCGCGTCTAGTCCCGAGCTTCCCGCAGACTCGATAGGCCACTCACATAGGCCCGCATGAGGTATTCCCCGCATCGAGGGTAGCTACTCCCCGGCATCGTCCTGGAATCGCAGTCCGCATGGCCACATAGACCGCATGACCATATAGGCCGCACACTAACCTGGAACTCTCGTAGCTCCGCATAGGCCACCTGGACCCGCATGAGGTATCTCGAATCATAGTCACGATCGCTCGAGGTATACCCCGTGACGGAGGGACAACCCCGTGATCATGTCAAGAGGTGAGTGATATAATACTAGCACAACGGCTTAACGTTAAACAACATAAGCACAATAAGAATAACCTCTTACACAAACATCACAAGACACTAACACACGTGGCATCCTAACATGTTTACTTATCAAATCAACAAGAAAGTATTACAAGGCTATCACAAACCAACACAATCAAGTTATTCACACAAGGTACTTTCTACTTTATGTTAACAATTTTGGGTTTTTATCCCCAAAGTACTTCATACATTAACTCTTTAAAAGATCCGTTTCTTTCACAAAAGTCACACAATACCCGTAGTATAAAAATAGAGTGACTATCTTTTTAAGTAAACCAAAACACTTCCCTTTGTAAAATCAAGTAACAACATTATTTTCCAAACATTCAAGTTTGCCTAATTTCAAATGCTCAAGTTTCTCATTTTCGAAAGGTTTCGTGGTTCATAGTCTTAATCACTTAAGAATATAATTCACTTTTAAAACAATTTGAGAAACATATGCCTTATGTGTGAGTAGGTTATTCTTGTTCATAACAATCTTATTAAAGCAGCCATGATCTAGGAAATGTACTATCATTTTGTCTCATCTTAGCTTCTATGCAGATGGAGGTTTCATCGGTTTTAATAATACTTAATTAGTCAATACATTTCCTTTATTAACGATGATGGTTTGTTCGATACTTATTCGATTTCAAATCAAGAAACATTATTCCTTTTAAAACCAAGTACTCATTACTCACGAATGAGGTTTCACACTTTTTAACAAAATTCATATTAAATTAATTAAGTCAAGTCTCTTATCTTTTAAGATCAAGTCTCTTAACTTCTAAAATCAATAAACCATTCTTTTTATCTCTTAAGTCGTTATACCTAACTTCCCATAAAGCTAGTATAACTCTTAAGCTTTTAAAACCAAGTATTACTCTTCTTTCAAAAGGTTTCTTAACTCTTTTGAAATACTTCAAGATTCTTATTAATTAGACTCAAGTCAAAAGACATCGCAATGAAACCACGCTCAGCTTAACACGTACGCCTACCGTACTATATATATTCTTTTAAAATATCATGCTCAAGAGGATAGGAAGAATCACATACCTCGCGACGATTATCGATAATTAGCAAAACGCTCCACCGCTTATAACCCTATTAGCCTTGTCCACCTTTCAAGTATAACATGCTACTCGCAGAACTTTCAACCTATAAAGGCATATACGCCTATCAACGCCTAGACTACTCAGAGAATATTCTAAGCGAAGGTTCTCTATTCTACGGAAAATCGAAGAACTTCCCTACCGTTAAACTACACCATCAGAATACAAATTCCTATGTAAGTACAGCTCAATCTTCTTCTTAATATTCTTCGATGTGATTTGATTCAATTATTTTCGTAATATCCTTCATTACGCTTCAATTCTCTTCTGTAATATCCTGCTATGAATCTTATATTCATTTCTATACTACTACAGTATGTAATTTCCAATTACAACTGAAGGTCAAGAGTATTTACCTCGATAAGCCCAAAATTATCCAAGTTTAAATGTCGATCCTGAGCAACGTTTAGCTCCTACTCAGGCGCCCAACCCGCTCCAAACAACCCTTAGAAGTTCTATGCAACTTCTTCTTAATACTTCAACCAACCATGAAGGTTTTCCTTAGGGTTTCATTTTTGTGACTGAAGGAAAGTATAATAGTATTTCTGGGCTTTTAGTATAGGGGTAACCTTGGAATACTACAAGGTATTTGGGCCAAGGTATTTTGGAATAGTAACAATACTGGAGAATACTTTTCTACTAAGGGGTGTATTTTATGAGAACAACTCAAGTGCAGTGGGTACTCGCTAGCACCACCGGGGAAGTGGGTACCTCTCCAAAAGGCCTCACAAAGGGGGAGGAGGCTTGGAAGAGAACCTCTCCAAAGGGGGAAGGGTTTTCAAGACTTAGAAATTTTTGTGGATGAAGAAGTCTTCAACAAAGTGGGTATTTATAGCCAATCAATGGCCAAGATCAAGACAAGTGGGGGCAAGTGGAGGTGAGGATTTGCCCAAGTGCCCCTAGCCATCTACTCCACAATTCACTCCAAACATCGACCACCTTTAGCCAAGCACAAACATGCCACGAAAAGAGCACCCAATCGGCCACCACAAACCGCCAACTTGAGGGTGACAAGTGTCGCCCTCTCGTTGGTCCAAAATATTCCATCTCTCGGAAAAATCCGCAAAAATTATAAATGTTACAACCGTATTTTTCCCTTCGCAAAGTCCGGAAACGCTTATCGAAAAACGATTCTTTTCGGTAGTTGTGAATAAAATTTTCGTCCCTTGCCTAACCTTAAGGCTTAAACTTTCGTACGTACGTCCTCACGTACATACTCTGGAAATACGGGGTATAACACCACATGTGTAACAAAGCTCTAATTATATATATGTATTGCAAGATTGGCTAAGTGTGGGAGATATTATAGTGAAGACAAGTGGGTCCCCCTCCATTTGTGCTACATACACCTTATATGCACAAGTCTTGGAAGACTTTGTGTATCACAAAATATCTTCATCCAAACACTATTCTCTCTTTCTTAGCCTTAAGATTTCGAAATCCATAGCCATGAAGAACAAGAGTTACTTATTTTACAAGATTAAGCTCCTTAACCAAGTTCTAAGCCAAGGTTAATACTCACAAGTTGGTCACGGTTTTGGGCCAAATTTGTCTTGAAACTCTAAGCTTGAAGATGAACTTTATGGAAGGAGAACAAGAAAGCAAGATGGTTACAAGCTTGTAGAGGATACATGGATGTTGTTGTAGCTTGAGGAAGTGGTGTGGATGTGAAGGATGGAGCCGACTGTTTTGGGCTTAAAAATAAGGTAAGATTTCTTCTTCTTCTTGAAGTAATTGGAGATTACATGTTGTTATAGTTAGGGGATGAACTTGTGTTAAGAGAAATGGAGGATAAGAAGTGAATGTGACATTTTAGTGTGTTGGCCGATTTTGGGCAGTTTTGTGTTATTGGATTCGTTGGTTATCATGTCATTATCGCTACTTTTGCATGTTAAAATGAAGGAATATTGTTGTTGATAAGTTGATATGTCTTATATTAAAATATTGAAACTTGAATCGGATTATAAGGGATTATGGAAATGGCTTTGGTTGTAGTAGTTGGTCGAAAAACTGCATGAAACTGTGAGATATTGTTGTGCAGTTTTAGAGACTGTTTTGTGGCGTTGGAATGCTGGAAATTCAGCCACCATTATGCATGTTTAAATGTGGTAAAAGCTAATGTATGTCCTAAAGGAATAAGAGTGTAGAAAGGTGTAGAAAGGCTTCACTTTTTACCCTCATTGTTGTTGGATTGTGGACTGTTTTTATGGACTGTTTTGACGTGGAATAAGAGGCTGAAATTACGTGAGAAATAGGTGTGTGAATCACCTTGGTTGCTATTTTGGTTGTGCCCTTGATTGGTGCTTGGTTATTGATGAAATTGGCCTTATTGAAAGGTGGAAAAGTACGTATAAATAGGGGGAGTGCTGTCCAAATATTTATAAGAAAAGAGAACCATTACTTGGTATATAACCTACTCTAGTGAGCGTGGAGTTGATATACGTGTTATGGTATTTATAGGTTGAAGTACTACTTGAGGCGGATTCTAGTTATCAAGTTGGTTAGTTCGTCAATAAGGTATGTGAACCTCTTCCTTCCTTCTTTTGGCATGTTCTACGTATGAACCATAATTGTTATATTGTTCTAAGTATTTATTAAATATTACTGTAAGAAGTGTGAATAAGTGTGATACCATAAAGTGTGAATAAAGCGGAATAACTAAGTAAGATGCGAAAACAGAAATCAAAACTTTAAAACATAAGAAAATAACTCAAGTTTTTAATAAAACTTACAATTTTATTCAAAGCATTGAAAAGAGAGGGATACAAGATCAGGCAAGGAAAGAGAGAGAGAGAGAGGGTATTTCTGAATGCCTTCTATGTTTACAAATGAGAACCTTAAATAGGCCTCGAATGAACTATTCGTCCTAACACGTGATTCGCTTGCTTTAAAACAAATGGACGGCTAAGATTACATGTCCTTTTCTTTTTCGAAAGGGCAAACGTCTTCTTCTGCTTTAAAGTCCTTTGTCTTTTTCTGCTTTATGTTGCTTTCTTTGGCTCTTTCTTTTCTGAAGAGGCAAATGTCGCCGCTTTATTGTTTTGTCCTGCTTTTGCGAAAGCGGCAAATGTCACCATCCGCTTTATGTTAGTCTTGACTCTTGCTTTTCCGGCGGGCAAGCGCCGCTTTATCCGGCGGGCAAGTGTCCTTACTTTTCTCGAAGGGCAAATGTCGCCATCTTGCTTTGTGTCCTTTTTCGCGGACTCTTTGCACGCACGTCTGCGTAGAGCGGGTTACTCGCTTGACTTTTATGTCATGTCTCTATTATTTTGTTTTAAGGCGCGCTCGAGCCTTCTTCGCTTTCTTTTGCCGTGAAACGGGCTTTTCTTTCGCTATTTTCTGCCGACTTACCCGCCGACATTAATGCCCGATGTTCTTCCGAGAAGCGCATGGATGGTCTATGCCAAAAATGTCTATGGAACTTATGGTGCCATAACAAATGTTTTGCAGAAATTCCTTTAAATCGTTATAGATTTAAAACCTGTTTTTCAAAATTAATTTTTGATAAAAGACTTATACGATCTTTAAAATCAGTGTTTTGATAAGAGACTCATAAAACTTCAAAATCGATGTTTTGATAAAAGACTTATGAAAACGTAGTAACCAAACAATTCTGGGATTGTTTCTGGTTGTTCTAACTGGTTCTAAGCAGCTTATTTTCTGGCTTATTTTACCAATGATACGGCACAGGCCCTTCCAGCCTTTCGTGCTTACTCAAATGGTTTTAGTCTGGCTGTGTTCTAAAGACCACTTTCTGCCTAATACGATCACTCTGATCAGTTGTCAAAGGATTTATGTAAGGAAATATGAGATCTTCTCCCATAGTGGTGGTGTGAATACCATCTGGTTTTGCCGTATAAGGTCAGATTCGCTAGGAATGGTGTTCCTAAAATAATTTCATCGCTTATATCCTTGGTTATGATAAAGCTATTAGTAAATGCAATATTTTTATTGCACGAATGCTGAGAGTTTATAATTAATTTCTATATTCTCTCCCGCGGAGTATAATCTATGCGCACTTTGTTTAAGTACCGTTGATTATACCGCGAATGCGCTTTGATCCGCTGAATCTAAAAGTGCTATTCTTTCGATAGCAAAATCGTCAATAATTAACTTAATTGGGACATGGTAGCTTAATGCTCTAGCCCTAGATATCAAAGTTAATCCTGAATTATTATCTGTTTCTTCATCATCTTGATTATCAGTAATTATCTGTTTAAAAATAGACGGTGTTTGGGGATCTTCCGTGAGATCCGGATCTTTGTTTTTGGCCAATGTTTCAGTTTCTAATGAACTGAGTCTTTTATTTATTCGAAGGATTTCTTCCTTCAGGTCCGAGACTTCTTTTATTAAGTCCGTAATGGCACTGATTTGTAGTCTTTAAATTTATTAAAACTCTTTTCATGTCATAGGCTCTATAATCCCTTTTTCTTTTTCCGATTAATGACAAGCTTCGAGCTCTTTCAGTATTGCTTTTTAAAATTGTCGCCATCAATGTGATCGATCATGTCAAAGAAAAACTCTTGGCTGCTACTTGAGATAACGCCAATCGTCTGTTTGGTACATGTGCAGATTTTCCCAGTACATTCGCAGTCAAAGCTGGAAGTGGAACTATCTGAACTGTAACCCAGATCCAGTGATCCTTCGTCACTGTAAAAACTGTCTGAAGATTCTTCAGAGCTATTATCAGACTGTTCTTCATTTAAAATTGTAAACAGTTTATCTTTCGTTTTGGGATCAATTCCCAACAGATTAATCTTATCCTTCCTTTTATCAGGTTCACTGCATTTATCGCTACGTGGCTGCTTTTTCCGCAATTCCAGCAAGTTCCTCTTATCTTTGTATTTTTGCTGTTGCTTTCTCTGTTATACTTCTTTTTAGGAGTATAATTCTTTTTATACGCTTTGGGGCGAGAAATGTTATGATTCTTTTTCATCCTCTTGATGCTCTTTGAGGGAGCAGAAATCTTAACATAGCCGAAGTCTTCGCAGAAACTTCCTAACTCTCCTTTGGTGGAGTATTTTTGTATCTGGTTATTAAGCTTACGGATAGCATTGTGTTAAAGTGTGATTTAGAGAACATGATTAGTTGAAGAGGTAAGTTTGGGGACATGGAAGGTGTGAACCTTAGAATATTATACGTGGAGACCTTAGATGCGAGGCCGTCTTGAGTAAAAGATTTTGTTTACGATTGACCTTTGTCCTGAGTGCATAGTATACGGCGGGTATAATCGTGTGATAAGTCCCCGAGTGGTGTGAATTATAAGACAAGAGTTGCTTAAGAAGACCACTAGGTTTTCGTGACTTGATTAGCGAGATTGTTCCTGACAGGGAACGAGAGAGTTTGGTGCGAGACGGGTCGGGTAAGGTCGCGGGTCAACCCGTATCCCGGTTTGGGGTGGGGTCAATTTGTGGTGGTCCCGCTTTGTGATAGGGTCATGAGGGTGCTAGGCCCAAGTTTAGGTAACCATCGTACGTGTTCGTGGACGCGTCGACCGTAATCAGACGTGAAGGCCGGAATGGCCTTAGAGAAAATCAAGCGAATCAAGTGTGGAACGTGTACAGAGGTGATTCCTCGTTAGCTTGGATTTGAGTTTTGGCGCAGGTTATATTCGCCAGGTGGCATGATCGGGTTGTAAGTGTAGTAGTGGAGACTATACCGCAAAGACGCTTGGAGATTTAGAAGGAACATTCGACGAATGTTTCCGGGGAAGAATGTTATACCCGTAGTTCCGTATGTATGCGAGGACGCACGTGCGAGAATACGACATAAATTTTGGAAAGAAAGAAAGACGTGATTTTTCGACTAAAAGTTTCCGGTTTTGTGAAGGAAAAAGGTTCGTTAACGGAATTGGATTCCAGTTTGGTATTCGGACTTCGGATTATATTAGAATTATGAGATTTTATTTTGGAAATGGTCACGTGGGACCCACGGGAGAAATTTACGGTTTTGTGGCCCACTTTGTTTTGAGGTTTTCGGTATTTTGGGTATTTTCTAAGACGAAATATTTCGACGAGTCGGGGCGACACGTGTCACCCCATGTGTCACCTTGGCGGGTGGAGGACAAGTGGCCAGCCACTTGTCCTCGCCGAAACGGCCACTACACTTGGCACCAATTCGTTGGCCATATGGTGTGGTGGGACCCACACACACGTGGACCAATCTTGACCACCCACTTGCATTTATCTTGACCGCGAATTCTGTCACGACCTAACGGGCGTGGATCGTGCCTTACCCGCACCAAGTAGTCATACATCAGTAATCGGAATATAAATAAGACATGAAACAATTATAAAATGAAACAGTTTATCCATGAAAATATCGCTTTCTACAGTATATATAATAAAACTTTGAACAGCTTACATCCCCATTTACAAACCGCCCACAACAAGATTACATGCACTTAAGAAAGTGATAACAACTATGACGGACAGGCCCGCCATACCCCGAATGTACAAGAACTTACGCACTGTGGTAACATACCAAAAGATAAGCCTCAAGAAACGGCTTCCCAACCTGAATCGTGATCATGAGCGAGGATCCACAACCAATGTACCTCTACTGCGTCATGAACGCACTTCGGCCAAGGAGGTCAAGATAACAGTACTAAGTAGGTGAATCAGAAAATCGTAAATGAAATCATAATAGTCTATATAAAGCAGAGACATGTATGATAACCAAACTACGATTCACAACATAAAAGCGCCATGTCAAGTCGTGACTCACGCTCAAGTCATCCTCTCGCGTGGAACTCCTTCCTCACCGCTTCAGGCACAAATCGTGTGGAATACGTGTCCGCCATCCTTGGGACTCGGTAAAGAATCATGTAGAATACGTGTCCCGCCCATCCTGGGACTCGGTGAAGAATCGGTGGAATACGTGTCCCGGCCCATCTCATGGGACTCGGTGAAGAATCAGATGAAATACGTGTCCCGGCCCATCTCATGGGACTCGTAGAAGAATCAGATGAAATACGTATCCCGGCCCATCTCATGGGACTCGGTGAAGAATCAGATGAAATACGTGTCCCGGCCCATCTCATGGGACTCCTGTGAGCAAATACAACAACACTTGCACAACAAAGGCTATCACCACAAGCATAGGCAAGTTACACACAACTCAAGGTTATTTTATGCCAAAGTCCAGGTTCTGACCCCAAAGTATTACGTACGTTAAATTCTTTTTAAAAGATTCATTTCTTTTATACCCGATACCCGTAGTATTAAAATAGAGTGACTCACATTTTTAGGTAAACCATAACACTTTCCTTTTCAACATCAAGTAACAACATTCTTTTCCATAAGTTCAAGTTTGCCTAATTTCAAGTACTTAAGCCTCTTATTTTAGAAGGTTTCGTAGTTCATAGTCTTAATCACTTAAGAATATAATTCTCTTTTAAACAATTTGAGAAACATATGCCTTATATGTGAGTAGGTTATTCTTGTTCAAAATCAATCTTATTAAAGCAGCCATGATCTAGGAAATGTAATATCATTTTGTCTCATCTTAGTTTCTATGCAGATGGAGGTTTCTACTGGTTTTAATAATACTTAATTAGTCAAAACATTTCCCTTTATTAACGCCGCAGTTGGTTTGTCGATACTCATTCGATTCAAATCAAGAAACATTATTCCATTTTTAAAAAACAAGTACTCATTACTCACGAATGAGGTTTCCCACGGAATTCATATTAATTCATTTAAGTCAAGTCTCTTCTCTTTTAAGATCAAGTCTCATAACTTCTTAAAATCAATAAACCATTCTTTTTATCTCTCTTAAGTCGTTATACCTAACTTCCCATAAAGCTAGTATAACTCTTAAGCTTTCAAACCAAGTATTATTCTTCTTTCAAAAAGGATTCTTAATTCTTTTGAAATACTTCAAGATTCTTATTATTCAGGCTTAAGTCAAAAGACATTGCCGTAAAACTACATTCAGTTAACACACGTACGTCTACCGTACTATATATATATTCTTTTAAAATACTTCCACATTCTTATTATTCAGCTTAAGTCAAAAGACATTGTCGCACAACCACGCTCGCTTAACACACGTACGTCTACCGTACTATATATATATATTCTTTAAAATATCATGCTTAAGAGGATAGGAAGAATCACATACCTCGCGACGATTATCGACTATTAGCAAAACGCTCCACGGCTATAACCCGGCTAGCCTTGTCCACCTTTTAAGTAGCACATGCTACTCGCAGAACATTCAACCTATTAAGGTTATACCATTCTATCAAAGTCTAGACTACTCTGTAGAATATTCTTCTGACGTGATTTCAGTTCAATTCTTTTCTGTAATATCCTTCTATTACAGTTCAATTCTCTTCTATGAATCTTATATTCATTTCTATATAACTACAAAGATGTAATTTTCAATTACAATAGAAGGATAGGATTATTTACCTCGGTAAGCCCAAAATTATCCAAGTTTAATGTCGATCCTGAGCAAGGTTTAGCTCCTACTCCGGGTGCTCCAACCCGCTCCAAACAACCCTTAGAAGTTCTACACACTTCTACTAAGTACTCCAACCAATTATGGAGATTTTTCCATAGGGTTTCGTTTAGTGGCTAAAGGAAAGTATAGTAGTATTTTCCTGCTTTTCAGAAAGAGGTACTTGGAAATTCTACAAAGGTTTTGGGCTAGAGTATTTTGGCATTAAACAATACTTGGAAGTATTTCTCAACCAAGGGGTGGTATTTTACGAGAACAACTAGGCAGGGGATACGTCTCGGCCAAGGCCTCTCAAAGGGGAGGGGAACCTTGGACGAAAACTACACTGGGGAGAAGGGGCTCTCGCCAGAGCTCTCAAGAGGGGAAAGGGATTTCAAGACTTAGAAATCATTTGAGGGATGAAGAAACCTTCAAGTTAGGGGAGTATTTATAGGCCAACCAATGGCCAACCAATGGCCAAGATGAAGCCAAGTGCTAGGCAAGTGTAAGGCCAAGATTTGGGCAAGTGTACCTTATCCATCTACCACCAAAAATATCCTACCAACTCCTTGACCACAAACAAGGCAAAAAAACGTGCAAGGAATGCCCTTTGCCGTCCACTTTTGAGGGTGACACATGTCACCCTCCCGTTGGTCCAAAATATTTCATCTCTCGGAAAAATCCGCAAAAATTATAAATGACATAGCCGGAATTTTCCCTTCGCAAAGTTTGGAAAATGTTTCGTCGGAAAACGACTCTTTTCGCTAGTTGTGCACAAATTTTGTCACGACCCGAACCCGGGCCCGTGACTGGTGCCTTACCCCGGGCACCCAAGTAGCCATACATCAGAGTAATCAACGGAATATAAAACAAGACATAAATAAAGTGAAGTGAAAAACAGTTATCAGAGAAAAACTTGCCTTGCGGCATATATATATATATCAACTAGAACAGTTACATCCCTTTTTTTTTACAATTCTGCCCACAACAGTACTACAGACCTCTAAGAATGATATGACAACAATGGCGACAGGGCCCGCCATACCCCGAATGTAAGTACCTACTACGAGGACTATACCACCGATAAGCCTCCGAGAAACGGAGCTTCCCAACGACTGTGACCCTAAGAGCGAGGATCAACGATCGCGGTGTACCTCTACTGCGGCATGACGCAGCCCCGGAGGTCGATGCAACAGTACCAAGTATGTGAAACGAAAATCGTAGAATGAAATCATAGTAGTCTATATAAAGCAGAGACATGTATGATAACCAAACTACGATTCACAATAAATAAGCGATATGTCAAGTCGTGGACTCACGCCTCAAAGTTATCACTCAAATATAACTACGGGTCTCACGCCACAACATCAATCAAGAGTGAAATAGATATCAGAATCGGTCTTTTCTAGGCCGCTAATGATCGAAGCAAGGCCGATCGCCTATAGTATCATTATGCGTGCCTAATCTCGACTTTCCGCACCGCATAGGTCGCACATAGACCCGCATAGTCGTATAGACCGCGACGGGTGTAGCTAACCCGTACCCTCCCGGACTCCCGCAATCCGCATAGTCTCGATAGACCGCATAGTCACACGCACCGCATGGCATCCCCGCATCGGGATAAAACACCGGAATGATCAATCACGGAGCATACCGCCGCCCGCATAGTCACATAGACCGTGATAGCCGTATAGACCGCATCGGGTGGCAAGCCCTGGTATAATAAGTCGAGGGTATGTGATATAATAACAAAACACTTATCGTTAAACAACATAAGCACAACAAGGAAACCCTTTACACAAACATCACTGGATACTAACACACATAGCATCCTAACATGTTTACTTATCAAATCAACAAGAAAGTATTACAAGGCTATCACAAACCAACACAATCAAGTTATTCACGCAAGGTACTTTCTACTTTATGTTAACACTTTCGCGTTTTTATCCACAAAGTATTTCATACATTAACTCTTTAAAAGATCCGTTTCAAAAGTCACACAATACCCGTAGTATTAAAATAAAGTGACTATCTTTTTAAGTAAACCAAAACACTTCCTTTTGTAAAATCAATTAACAACATTATTTTCCAAACGTTCAAGTTTGCCTAATTTCAAATGCTCAAGTTTCTCATTTTCGAAAGGTTTCGTAGTTCATAGTTTTAATCACTTAATGATATAATTCTCCTTTAAAACGATTTGAGAAACATATGCCTTATATGTGAGTGGGTTATTCTTGTTTATAACAATCTTATTAAAGCAGTCATGATCTAGGAAATGTAATATCATTTTGTCTCATCTTAGCTTCTATGCAGATGGAGGTTTCTACTGGTTTTAATAATACTTAATTATTCAGTACATTTCCTTGTATTAGCACTGCAATGGTTTGTTCGATACTTATTCTGATTTCCGAAATCAGTAAAACATTATCCCATTTTAAAAACCACGTACTCATTACTCACGAATGAGGTTTCACACTTATTAGCAAAATTCATATTAATTCCTTTAAGTCAAGTCTCTTATCTTTTAAGATCAAATCTCTTAACTTCTAAAATTAATAAATCATTCTTTTTATCTTTCTTAAGCCGTTATACCTAACTTCCCATAAAGCTAGTATAACTCTTAAGTTTTAAAACCAAGTATTACTCTTCTGTTAAAAATGATTCAGTATTCTTTTGAAATACTTCAAGATTCTTATTATTCAGGCTTAAGTCAAAAGACATTGCCGCAATTATTATTCAGTTAACACACGTACGTCTACCGTACTATATATATATTCTTTAAAATATCATGCTCAAGAGGATAGGAAGAATCACATACCTCGCGACGATTATCGACTATTAGCAAATCGCTCCACGGCTATAACCCGGCTAGCCTTGTCCATCTCTCAAGTAGCACATGCTACTCGCAGAACATTCAACCTATAAAGGTTATACGAGTCTATCAATAGCTAGACTACTCTGCAGAATAATCAGTAGGTTCTCTATTTACGGAAAATCGGGCAGCACTTCCCTACCCGTTAAGCTATACAGTCTACTGTAAATACAGTCCTATGTAAGTACAGTTTAGTCCTTCTTCTTTAATATTCTTCTATAACAGTTCAATTCTCTTCTATGAATCTTATATTCATTTCCATACTACTACAGTATGTAATTTCCAATTACAATAGGGGGACAAGATATTTACCTCGATAAGCCCATAATTATCCAAGTATAAATGTCGATCCTGAGCAACGTTTAGCTCCTACTCCGGGCGCTCCAACCCGCTCCAAACAACCCTTAGAAGTTCTACGCGACTTCTACTTAATACTTCAACCGGCTATGAAGATTTTCCTTAGGGTTTCGGTTTGAGACTAAAAGGACAAAAGGTAGTATTTCCGGGCTCTACGTATAGAGATAACTTTTTGGAATACTACAAGGTATAAGGCTAAGGTATTTTGGAATAGTAACAATACTTGGAGAGTATTTCTACCAAGAGGGGGGTGTATTTTACGAAAACCACTCAAGGTAGGGGGGGTACCCCTCGGCTAGCACCACTAGGAGGGGGGGATACTTTCGGCCAAAGGGGAGGGGCTCTCGGCCAAAGGGCCTCACCAAGGGGGGAGGGGGAGGCTAGGACGAGAACTACACTCAAAGGAGGAGAGGGTTTTCAAGACTTAGAATGATTTGAGGGATGAAAACCTTGAGCAAGGGGTATTTATAGGACCACCAATGGTCAAGATCAAGCCAAGTGGTAGGCAAGTGTAAGGTCAAGATTTGGACAAGTGTTTGTGGGTCCCACTTGCTCATCAACTACACAAAAATATCTACGAATATCCTACCAACTCCAAGGCAACAAAAACGTGTAAAAGATGGCCCCTTTGCCGTCTACTTTGAGGGTGACACATGTCACCCTCCCGTTGGTCCATAATATTTTATCTCTCGGAAAAATCCGCAAAAATAATAAATGACATAGCCGTATTTTTCCCTTCGCAAGTCTTGGAAAACGTTTCGTCGGAAAACACTTCTTTTCGGTACTTGTGAACAAAAGATTTCGGCCATTGCCTACTTTAAGGCTCAAACTTTTCTACGTACGTCCTCACGTACATACTCTGGAAATACGGGGTATAACAAATTTCGCCACTTTGCCTACTTAAGGCTTAAACTTTTGTATGTACGCCCTCACGTACATACTCTGGAAATACGGGGTATAACAAATTCTCTATAAATACCCCCTTAAGTTGAAGACTTATTTTCATCCCACACTTAAGCTTCCAAGGCAAAATACTCCCCTCCCCTTTGTAGTTGTTTCGTCCCCCCCTCCCCCACTTGTGTAGAAAATACTCCAAGTATTATTGTATAATCCCAAATACCTTAGCCTAGTATCCCTAGTTGTATTCCAAGTTATTTCAATATTAGGAGCCCGGAAATACTACTTTATTCCAATAGTCGCAAAGTGAAACCCTAGAAAAATCTTCCTAGCTTGGTTGAAGTGTTAAGAGAAGTTGTTTAGAAACTTCTAAGGGTCGCTTGGAGCGGGTTGGAGCGTAAGGAGTTGGAGCTAAACGTTGCTCAGGATCGACTTATAAACTTGGATAATTTTGGGCTTATCGAGGTAATGATCTATGTCCCCCTATTGTAATTGGATATTACATGTTGTAGTAGTTATACTTGAGTATATTATATGAGGATAGAAGATTGATAGAATTGAATTGTATTTACAATGAACTGTATTTACAGTAGACTTGTGTAGTATATCTGTGAAGTAGAATTGAACACGTCCGGTTAGACGTGTAATCCCCTGGGAGTTGTTGGCCTGGTAGCGGGCCCGAGTAGAAGAGGAGATTTATGTGGTTACGGGGGGGGAGGTTCTGCCGAATTTTCTGTAGAATAAGGAATCTGGTATTTAGAATATTCTACGAAGAGATCTAGAAGTTGATAAACGTTTTATGGCCAGTATAGGTGGAAGTACTACGAGTAGCGTATTCTACTTGAAGGGTGGAAAAGGCTTGCAAAGTTGTAGTACTTGGAGCATTTTGCTAATTGTCGATAATCGTCGCGAGGTATGTGAACCTCTTCCTATATTTTCTAGCATGATTGTTGTGAACTATGTAGTACGGTAGACGTACATGTGCTAAGTGAATTTGGTTGGTTTATTGATTTTAAAAGATAAAGGACTTGACTTATATTTGACTTGATATGATATGTGAAGAACTCGAATTGTGTAGAAAGTTGTGAAACCTCATTCGCGAGTAATGAGTACTTGGTCTTTAAAAGGATAATGATTTATTGATTTCGGAAATGAGAATAAGTATCGAACAAACCACTGCAGCGTTAATAAAGGAAAATGTATTGACTAATTAATTACTATTAAAACCAGTAGAAACCTCCATCTGCATAGAAGCTAAGATAAGACAAAATTGTATTACATTTTCTAGATCATGGCTGCTTTAATAAGAATCATTATAAACAAACATTAATTTTCTTAAAATTCCAAAGTAAGGAACTTGATTTCTAAAAGAAAAGAGACTTGAGGAATTGAAGAGTTTTTTTGGTTTAAAACACAAAGTGTTATAACAGCTTTATGGGAAGTTAGTTATAACGACTTTATGAAAACAAAGGAATGGTTTTATCATTGGTTTTAAAATGGTAACTTGACTTTAAAAGGAGAAGTGTTTTGGTTTAAAAAGAAGGCATGGTATTGTCTTAATTTGGTTTAAAAAGGAAAGTATGGAAGTTGTTTTGGTTTACTTAAAATGTTAATCACTCTATTTTGATACTATGAGTATCGGGTGACCTTTGTAAAAGAAATGGATCTTTTAAAAGAATTTAACGTACGTAGTACCTTGGGGTTAAAACCTGGACTTTGGCATAAAATGAGAGTACCTTGAGTTGTGTGTAACTTGCCTATGTTTGCGTGTGATAGCCTTGTCGTGCTAGTATTGTATTTCTATACCACCGCGTCTCTCGACGGAGGGCCGGCTGATTTGTTATGATCTTACTTGGACGTACCGGCAGTGACGGAGCATTCCACGGGTACGCTTCTGCGATTATTATTTCATGGACTAGCTCTCCATGAGGTTTTACTGATTCGGCTTGGTATCTGGTAGTTGGCTCGACTTGCCCGAGGTCGTGGTGATTCGGCAGTATCCGTAGTTAGCCTTACTTTCCCCGTTCAGTTTTGTGACGAAATCTCGTGATTCCGGCTTAGTATCTGGTAGTTAGTCTTCGTACTTGCCCCGGCCAGCTACGTGGCGCAGGTGGTATCTGGTAGTTGGCTTTCGTACTTGCCCTGGGTCAACTTCGTGGTATGGTTATGTAGATTTGTTGGTACGGCTTTGGTATCTGGTAGTTGGCTTTCGTACTTGCCCCGGTCAGTTGATGATACGGCTTTGGTATCTGGTAGTTAGCCTTCGTACTTGCCGTCACGGTTTTATAACACAGTGGGACTCGGTGTTCATGTGTACTTCGTGTTATTATATCATAGATCGCCAGATGAGGAAGGTATTCCACGCATGATTGATGTTGTGGGCGTGAGACCCATAGTTATATTTGAGTGGTGACTTTGAGGCGTGAGTCCCGACTTGACGTATCGCTTACATATTATGTCGTCAGAGTTCGTTATCATATATGTCTCCTATTTTATATAGACTACTATGATTTCATTTCAAATTTTACGCTTCACATACTTGGTACTGTTATCGACCTCCTTGGGGCCGCTCATGCCGCCAGGTAGAGTACATCGGTTGTGGATCCTCGCCATAGGATCACCGCTCACATTTTGGAAGCTCCGTTTCTCGGAGGCTTATCTGTATAGTCCTGTCGGTGTAGATACTTGTACATTCGTGGTATGGCGAACCCTGTCCGTCATAGTTATGGTTACATTCTTAGAGGCAGAGTAATGCGGTTGTGGCGGGGTTTGTAAAAGGATTTAATCGTTCGCTTTGATATATATATGTATATATTCGGAAGGTGATTTTGGTTGCTTTGCTTTATTATCATATCTCTTGTTTCATGTTTAAGTTTTTATTTCCGTGATTTTATCGATGTTGTATCACTAGGGTGCCGGGTAAGGCACGATCGCGGGCAGTCGGTCGCGACAGATGCCATTTGGCGTGTCACATGGTTATATGTTACACATACTGCCAGCGATGTGAGATTCCACGGCGGGAGATATATATATGTATTGTATATGTACACCGACAAGAAGGTAGGATGCCCGGCGTGTCACATGGTTATATGTTACACCTACGCCGCGATGACGGAGGATTCCACAGTGAGATATATATATGTATTGTATATGTGTATGCGAAGCGGTGAGGTAGATGCCACGGCACGCCATGATTATGATTTATGTCATAGACTGCCGGCAGTGAGGAAGGAGTTCCACGGGCACGATGACTTTGAGGACGTATGTCACGACCCGACCCCGGGCCGCGACTGGTGCCCTACCTGGGCACCCTTCTAATCATACAACATAATAAACTGCGGAAGATAAATAACACTTTTTTAAAACCAAGGCCGCGATAAGTCGCCATAACATAAAAATTACCGAAAGTGGTCTACATTTAACAATGTAAAAACAAATCTAGTCACCCAACCTACGGATGAATACAGACCTAAGATTTGAACAAATATTATGACGGGACAAGGCCCGCTGCACTTGAATATACATAGCCATGACAACTCGGAACATTGGAGCCATCTCAAATCTTTGAACCAGGATCCTAAGCTCGCGGATCCACAATCGTACCTAAACTGCGGACATGAACGCAGCTCGGGGAGGTCGATCATAACAGTACGAATATGGAACAAAAATAAGGTCGATGAAACAAATCATAATCGTACAAAAAGAATGACGAGGCAAGTATAAAAGGGTGCATACCGATCCTACCGTGTCATTACCATCTCGTGAACTTAATCGTACCTTATTATCTTTTCCCATTTTTCAATAAAAGTTATAGTCACTTTCTTACGCATACATAGGAAAATCGTCAAGTTCATTACCATATAACTTACTTACCACGCATAACATAATCCGCCCTTTATGGAGGACGCTTATCTCGCCGGCCCAACTGGGACGGTAAAGTCACATAGTCGCCATAAAGATATACCGTCCGCCCAACTGGGGCCGGTAAAGTCACATAGTCGCCCATAAAGGTATACCGGCCCAATCTGCGACGGTAAAGTCACATAGTCGCCCATAAAGGTATACTACCCACCCGATCACGGGGCGCGGTAAATTCATATAGTCCGCCATAAGGTATACTGCCCGCCCAATCACGGGACGCGGTAAGGTCACATAGTGCGCCCATAAGGTATCGCCGGCCCAACGGGACGCGGTAAGGTCACATAGTCTGCCCATAAAGGTATACTGCCCGGCCCAATCTGGGACGCGGTAAGGTCACATAGTCTGCCCATAAAGGTATACTGCCCGGCCCAATCCTGGGATGCGGTAAAGTCATATAAAATCCGGGAATTTAACCCAACGTGCTACGTACCTCTACTCCTTTTAAAAATGACTCTTTTTCAAATAATACTTCCAAGATACTAACAACCGTAGTATCAAGTCATATCTACTTTTCAAGACAAGTCACAATACCTTTTAGAAATACATTTACCGGCTTCTAAATCAAGTGACTTCTTTCTTAAAAACCTTAAGCAATTGGTACCATTAAAACAATTTGCCCTTCTTTATTTGAAGTCATTTCTTTGCTTACATTACTGAAGAAAACCATTCTTTTAATCTTCCATAAAGTTGTTATAACCAACTTCCCATAAAGTCGTTATAACTCTTTATATCTTAGACAAATTCATTCTTTTTTATAACCAAGAGACTTATACTTTCAAATCAAATCACATAGCTTTCAAAATACTTCAAGTCTCTTAACTTTTAAGAAAACAAGTTTCTTAACTTTAGAATGGCAAGAAATCAATACTTTCCGAATCAAGTATTCTATACTTTTAAATCAATTCATTTCTTCCTTTAAGAATCAAGTCCTTAACCTTTTCAGAAATCAAGGTTCATAGTCTTAAAACTTCATGACATAAAACTCTTTTAATTTACGTAACATATGCTTTTATGAGTTGTGAATAAGTTATACTTATTTATAACGATCTTAATCAAGTAGCCATGATCTAGAAAATGTAATACAATTTTGTCTTATCTTAGCTTCTATGCAGATGGAGAATTCTACTCCTTTTTAACTTAATTGATTGTCATTACATTTTCCTTTATTAACGCTGCAGTGGCTTGTTCGATACTTATTCTCATTTGTGCCGTAACTTAGCCAAGTCAACTTGGCTCCAAATACCTCATAACGACTCTTACCAACATCACCCATAAGACTTGGTAAGAACTTAGGATAACTTAGACATAACCTTTACGTAGAGTAAATCAACATACATACCTCTTAACTTCTAAGAGTAGAAGAAATCATGAAATAGTACTACATGTATATTCAATACATAGAATCATGTCAAAAGAAGGAAGAGGTTCACATACCTCGCGACGATTATCGACAAATAGCAAAATGCTCCAAAGTACTTCAACCTTGATAGTTATTCCATCCTTCAAGTAGAATACGCTATACTTAGTACTTCAACCTATAATGGCCAATATACGTCCATTAAACCTCTAGCTTCAAACGTAGATTATTCTAAGTGCAAAGTCACTAAATCCTACAGAAAATCGGACAGCACTTCCTTTGTTTCTACATACATTGCCACCTTTTTCAAGGCTGAATTCAATAACCAAACACGCCACATTTAAGGCTCAAAACAACAACCAATCAAAGGGGATTACACGCCTACAAGACGTGTAAAATTCCGCCCCACAATATACAAGACAATCCAATAATTTCCATGTCATTCTCGGCTAATAGGTGCAACAACATAAAGTCTTCCAATTCTTTTCCAATCCAAGTTTTTGGGTCAAACATGTTATTTAGTCATAAACAACTTCAACAACTACAATTTCCTTCTTTATATAACATGTGACAACTTATACTACTACTCAAATCGAATTGTAATCTTAAGGGCTAAACATGCTAGTTTTCGGATTAGAGTTCCAATATCCATAACACTTATCAACTTCATAATAAAAACACCTCATGCTTCCTAATATCCATAGCTACAACAATAAGTAATCTTAATTACTAAAACGACAAGAATTATACCTTTTCAAGCCCTTAATCTTCCCAAGATTCAAAGTCTCTCCTTAGCAATTCTTAGCTCCTTTTCTTATGTTCCAACCCGCTCCAAGCACTCCTTAGAAGCCTATGAAGAACTCATCTTCAAGTTCCAACTTCAAAGTTGAAGAACTCCTTAAGTTTCCGCCCTGCGACTAATACGAAAACGCCACTTTTCCGGGATCTTTCTATTGAGATAACCTTACAATACTCTTAGGGACCTTGGGTTTAAGTCTTGTGAATTATCATCCACAATTGCAAAATTTGTCTTCCAAAAAAAAACCTAAAGCCGAGAGCCCCCTCACTTGTTCTTCAATATTTTCTTGAAATATGACTAAGTGTGGAACTAGTCTTGCTACTAGTATGTATTTATAACACTATGGAGGGTCAAGACTTAAACAAATGGGTGGCTAAGATGAGTTTCACTAGGATCAAGCCCAAGTGGCCCTTTGACAAGTCAACAATATCAAGCTTCAAGACTTATCATCCATAATGGTCAAATGACCATTTTAACCTTGCAATTTCGTCCAAGACCTTGTGGGGGGAGGTGCCACGTGTCGCCCTCCCATTCGTTCAAAAAAATTCTGTAACCCTCGTGGGCCCCACAAAACGTAAAATTCCTCGGGTGGGCCCCACGTGACCAAATCCGTAAAAAACAAAATTCCATAATGAAAATACATTTTATAATCCTCAACAAATGCATTTTGAGAATCCAATTCTCCTCAACGAACATTTTTCCTTTCCGACGTTCGGAAGATTTTCCGTCGGAAAAACAATTCTTCCTTTCGTACCAATTTCAAGTCTTGCTCTTACGCATATTCTCTTATACTGCCCCGACTTACTGGGTGTAATAAACAGAAGTCCCTGAGAAACATTCGTCCCCGGATGTTCTTTCGGAGTTCAATCTAATTAGAGCGCGACATTGTCTCCCTTTACTACACCCTTCATACAACATATGTCACCCATGGCCACATAACAATACTTATACTAAGATGTCAACCTTGGAACTCACGAAGCCAACTAGTCCATACTCATAATGACCTCAAAGTATGTCGTAATCATCTCTACTAGGTCTACTAGGGTCTTACGACTGTATCATCACCGGGCAAATCTCATATACCCGCTCAGCTACCACCCAAACACCCGTGGGTAGTTACCTCGAAAGCGTTCTTATGGATTCGTGGATCTATTCCTTTACACTTGGTTGTTATCTTTCTTACTGGTCGTACTCCCTCCGTATTTCCAACTCATACTAGTATACATACATAACTTCCATACCGATTCCGGCCCCCAATCTTTTGGAGTCACTCTTCTAAACAACATAAGGAAATTTCCGGCTCTCACGACCTGGTTCCAGTGGAACGCGTCCACGAACCCGTAAAACAATTAACTAGACTTAGGCCTTGCACTCGTGACCACCACGTAGCGAACTACTACCAACTGATCCCACTCTATTTCAGGCTATGGGGCGACCCGCAACAGGTCCTCACCCCATCCCACCGTCGCACTTAACTCTTATTCTTGGTCTATAATAAATCTTTCTACCTGAGAAGACCTTGTACATCTAAGGTTTCAGCGGTCATCAATATTCTTAGGCTCGCAATTTTCATGCTCCAAGCCTACCTTACCAGTCTCCCCCAAACGGGTACAAAAACTTCTCATAATACCATTACCATGTTGTCTCGATCACAACAACCATTACTTACTCTATACGGACCTCATCCGTACCATTCTCTTAAGCCTACCACGTAGCTTAATCTATTAACATGACATTCCGTTAAGTTCCTTAACATGACTTCTTAAGGGTTCACTACCCTATCAGACAACTCATCATTTCCCAATTATCTCAAAATAAAACATAAGACTCGCAGAATTCATTAATCGCTCCATACCTACCCAGATCTAGTTAGTCCTTACCAACTCGTAATCTAAAACCATTCTAGGCAACCCATAAATGACTTCATACATAAGTCCGTATAGTTGTATGTCACAATACCAACTATACTACAATCATTACCAACCCGATACGCAATCCACATAGTCCTTCCGGTCATCGCGCTTTTCATACCGCAATCAACATAACTCGTTAGGGAGACGACCTTAACAACACAACTCTATCGCACGATCTCAGAGTGAGAAGAATGGAAATCAATCCTAAATGTCCTGCAGCCTCTGATTATAGATGGTGCACAACACACCGATAATCAAGACTTACTAGACACGATCCAGACACTTTCCGAGGACTAATCGCTCGATATCACATTTGTCACGACCCGACCGGCCGCGATCGTGCCTTACCCGGGCACCTTCTAATCATACAACATAATAAATCGGAAGATAAATAACACTTTTTTAAAACCAAGGCTGCCGATAAGGTCGCCATAACATAAAAATTACTCGAAAGTGGTCTACACTGTTTAACAATGTAAAACAAATCTAGCCACCAACCTACGATGAATACATGCACTTCTAAGATTTGAACAAATACTATGACGACAAGGCCCCGCCGCACTTCAATATACATAGCCATGACAACTCCTAACATCGGAGCCATCTCAAAATGCTGAATCAGATCCTAAGCTCGCGGATCCACAATCGTACCTAAACTCATGACATTTAACGCAAATTTCGGGCGAGGTCGACAACAAATTTAATATGGAACAAAAATAAGGTGCGAGAAACAAATCATAATCAGACAAAAGAATGATAGAGGCAAGTATAAAAGGGTGCATACGAGATCCTACCGTGTCATTACCATCTCGTGAACTTAATCGTACCTTATTATCTTTTCCCATTTTTCAATAAAAGTTATAGTCACTTTCTTACGCATATACTTAGGAAAATCGTCAAGTTCATTACCATATAACTTACTTACCTTGCATAACATAATCCGCCCTTTACGAGGGACGCCATATCGCCTTACCCAACTGGGACGATAAAGTCACATAGTTCGCCCATAAAGGTATCGCCCGACCCATTCCTCGACGCGTAAAGTCACATAGTCCGCCCATAAGGTATATCGCCTACCAACCGACGCGGTAAAGTCACATAGTTCGCCCATAAGGTATCTTGCCGCCCCAACTGGACGCGTAAAGTCACATATTCTACCCATAAAGGTATACCGCTTTACCAACTGGGACGCGTAAAGTCACATAGTCCGCCCATAAAGGTATATTGTCCGCCCAACTGGGACGCGTAAAGTCATATAGTCTTCCCATAAAGGTATCCGCCGCCCAACTCGACGCGAGGCGTCACATAGTCCGCCCATAAGGTATCTTGCCGCCCAACCGGGACGCGGTAAGGTCACATAGTCTGCCCATAAAGGTATACTGCCCGGCCCAATCTGGGACGCGGTAAGGTCACATAGTCTGCCCATAAAGGTATACTGCCCGTCCCAATCTGGGACGCGGTAAGGTCACATAGTCTGCCCATAAAGGTATACTACCCGGCCCAATCCTGGGACGCGGTAAAGTCATATAAAATACGGGAATTTAACCCAATGTGTTACGTACCTCTACTCCTTTTAAAAATGACTCTTTTTCAAATAATACTTCCAAGATACTAACAACCGTAGTATCAAGTCATATCTACTTTTCAAGACAAGTCACAATACCTTTTAGAAATACATTTACCGGCTTCTAAATCAAGTAACTTCTTTCTTAAAAACCTTAAGCACTTGGTACCATTAAAAAAATTTGCCCTTCTTTATTTCAAGTCATTTCTTTGCTTACATTACTGAAGAAAACCATTCTTTTAATCTTCCATAAAGTTGTTATAACCAACTTCCCATAAAGCCGTTATAACTCTTTATATCTTAGACAAATTCATTCCTTTTTATAACCAAGAGACTTATACTTTCAAATCAAATCACATAGCTTTCAAAATACTTCAAGTCTCTTAACTTTTAAGAAAACAAGTTTCTTAACTTTAGAATGGCAAGAAATCAATACTTTCCGAATCAAGTATTCTATACTTTTAAATCAATTCATTTCTTCCTTTAAGAATCAAGTCCCATAACTTGAAAAATAAAGTTCCTTAACCTTTTCAGAAATCAAGGTTCATAGTCTTAAAACTTCATGACATAAAACTCTTTTAATTTAAGTAACATATTCTTTTATGAGTTGTGATTAAGTTATACTTATTTATAACGATCTTAATCAAGTAGCCATGATCTAGAAAATGTAATACAATTTTGTCTTATCTTAGCTTCTATGCAGATGGAGAATTCTACTCCTTTTTAACTTAATTGATTGTCATTACATTTTCCTTTATTAACGCTGCAGTGGCTTGTTCGATACTTATTCTCATTTGTCAGAACTTAGCCAAGTCAACTTGGCTCCAAATACCTCATAACGACTCTTACCAACATCCCCCATAAGACTTGGTAAGAACTTAGGATAACTTAGACATAACCTTTACGTAGAGTAAATCAACATACATACCTCTTAACTTCTAATAGTAGAAGGAATCATGAAATAGTACTACATGTATATTCAATACATAGAATCATGTCAAAAGAAGGAAGAGGTTCACATACCTCGCGACGATTATCGACAAATAGCAAAATGCTCCAAAGTACTTCAACCTTGATAGCTATTCCATCCTTCAAGTAGAATACGCTATACTTAGTACTTCAACCTATAATGGCCAATATACGTCCATTAAACCTCTAGCTTCAAACGTAGAATATTCTAAGTGCAAAGTCACTAAATCCTACTAAAATCTGACAAAGACTTCCTTTGTTTCTACATACATTGCCACCTTTTTCAAGGCCGAATTCAATAACCAAACACGCCACATTTAAGGCTCAAAACAACAACCAATCAAAGGGGATTACACGCCTACAAGACGTGTAAAATTCCGCCCCACAATATACAAGACAATCCAATAATTTCCATGTCATTCTCGGCTAATAGGTGCAACAACATAAAGTCTTCCAATTCTTTTCCAATCCAAGTTTTTTGGTCAAACATGTTATTTAGTCATAAACAACATCAACAACTACAATTTCCTTCTTTATATAACATGTGACAACTTATACTAATACTCAAATCGAATTGTAATCTTAAGGGCTAAACATGCTAGTTTTCGGATTAGAGTTTCAATATCCATAACACTTATCAACTTCATAATAAAACACCTCTACGCCATAATATCCATAGTTACAACAATTGTCACGACTAAATCGGGCCCGTGGATCGTGCCTTACCCCGCACCCTAAAGGACACAACATCGAGTAATCACGAACATAAAACAACAACATACGAGATAACAGAAATATAAAACAATAATCAGGAAACTTGCCTTTCGCATATATATAACCATCAACTCTTTTACAAATGAATGTTTTAATCCTTTTACCAACCCCGCCACAACAAGATTACAGCACTTAAGAATGATACGACACAACGGCGGACAGGCCCCGCCAAACCCCGAATGTAAACACTTACTACGCAGGGACTATACCACCGATAAGCCTCCGAGAAACGAGCTTCCCAAACGCCGAATCAGACTCGAGAGCTAGGATCAACGATCGATGACTCAACTCGCGCATGAACGCACTTCGGGCGAGGTCGCATAACAAACCAGTATGTGAAACTAAAATAAATATCAGAAATGAAATCATAGTAGTCTATACAAAGCAGAGACATGTATGATAACCAAACTACGCTTCACCGTAAATAGCCAATATGTCAAGTCGTGGACTCACACCTCAAGTCATCACTCAATTTAACAATGGGTCTCACGCCACAACATCAATCGTGTCTGTGGAATACCTTCCTCACCGCCAGCTTTATGATATACAAGCACCAAGGAATACATATGAACACCGTGTCCCACCGTGTCCTAATAAAACTGCATGGTAAGTACGAAGGCATAGCCGACTACTAACACCTACGCATCAACAAGGTCATAAATCAGATCATAAGATCTGCTCTGCATCATCACATGATCAAAGCCGCCACTTGCCCGCAGATCTAATGCGCGCTTCAGTCCTCGAACTTCCCGCACCCGTGATAAAGCAATCTCATCGCCCGCATGAGGTATTCCTCGCATCGAGGGTAGCTACTCCCGCATCGCCCCGACTTTCGAGTCCGCACGCCACAAGGACCGCATGCCCATAAAGGACGACACTAACTCGAACTCTCGTAGCTCGCATAGGCCCTCAGACCCGCACGAGGTATTCTCGAATCACGGTCCTGCATCACCGAGTCTACCCCGACGGAGGGCGCTAACTCCCTAATCATCTCAAGAGATGAATGCCACAATACTATCATAACGATCGATAGTTAATAAGCACAATCGCGGAAACCCCTTACACAAACATCACAAGATACTAACACACGTAGATCCTAACACGCTTACTTATCAAAGCAACAAGAAAGTATTACAAGGCTATCACAAACCAATACAATCAAGTTATTCACACAAGGTACTTTCTACTAACAAGTTCGTATCTATCCCCAAAGTACTTCACACATTAAAATCTTAAAAAGATCTGCTTTTTCACATAAGTCACACAATACGTAGTATAAAATAGAGTGATCCCTTTTAAGAAAACTAAAACTCTTACCTTTGTAAAATCAAGTAACAACATTATTTTCCAAACGCCCAAGTTTGCCTAATTTCAAATGTTCACGCTTCTTATTTTAGAAAGGTTTCGTAGTTCATAGTCTTATTCATTTAAGAATATAATTCTCTTTTAAACAATCTGAGAAACATAAGCCTTATAATGTGAGTAGGATATTCTTGTTTATAACAATCTTATTACAAAGAAGCATGATCTAGAAATATCATTTTGTCTCATCTTAGCTTCATGCAGATGGAAGTTTCATCGGTTTTAATAATACTTAATTATTCAAAACATTTCTTTTATTAACGCTGTGGTTTGTCGATACACATTCGATTTCCAAATCAAGAAAGCATTCTTAAGCCGCTATACCTAACTTCCCATAAAGCTAGTATAACTCTTAAGTTTTCAAACACCAAGTATTACTTCTCCTTTCAAAATGATTCAAAATCTTTTGAAATACTTCAAGTTCTTTCTTATCATATAACAAGCCGCTTATAGTTCAAATCGCTTACCTTTTAAAACCACATGTATTTTCTTACTAACATAAAGTCGTTATAACCAACTTCCCATAAAGCCGTTATAACACTTTATGTTTTAAACCACTCAAACACATTTAGCACATGACGCCTACCGCACTACATAGTTCACACATATCATGCTAGAAGAGATAGGAAGAGGTTCACATACCTCGCGACGAGCATCGACTATAGCAAAACGCCCAAGTACTTCCAAACGTCGGCTACCCAAGCCACGTAGATCGCGCCACACGAGTACATCAACCTATAAGGCCACAAGGCGCTTTATTAACATTTAGATCTCATCGTAGAACATTCTACCAAAAATTCTAAGAAGACTCCCCGCAACGAAACCTCCTCTCTATCGAGGCCGGCTACCAAGCCAACCTGTGGGTTATACATCTAACCCTAACTGTACAATTCTACTCCACTGCATTACTACACAAGCTCATCAATACGCCCTATGTAATTACAGTCGCTTCTTCGAGCTTAAGTCGAAGGACATTGCCACAAGCTATGTTCATTATATATATATAGTATACTTTAACTATATTTTCCTACAACATGTAATATCCAATTACAAAGGGGACAAGATAGTTACCTCGATAAGCCCATAATTATCCGAGTTTAATGTCGATCCTTAGCAAAGTTTTAGCTCCAACTCGAGCGCCCAACCCGCTCTAAACCACCCTTAGAAGTTCTAACCAACTTCTACACAATACTCCAAATCTGACTATGGAGATTTTCCTAGGGTTTGGTTTTGTGGATCGACGAAGTATAATAGTATTTTCTGGCTTTTGTATAAGTGTAACCTTGGGAATACTACAAGGTATTTGGGCCAAGGTATTTGACATTATAACAATACTAGAGAGTATTTCTATACCACAACAAGGGTATTATACGAAACAACCTAGGCTAGGAGTGGGCACTACTTCGGCTAGCACCCCAGAGGGGGTGCTCTCGCCACAAGGGAGGCCCTCGCCGAACTCAACACAAGGAGGGAGAGGATTTTACACTTAGAAACATTTAGGAATGGATGAAGAATTCATCAAAGGGAGAGGGTATTTATAGACAAGCCAAGGCCAACCAATGGCCAAGATCGAGCCAAGTGCTACACAAGTGTAGGGCCAAGATATGCCCAAGTGCCCCTAGTCCCTACTCCTAAAACCTCACAAAATATCTACCAAAATATCTACCACTGACATCCCCATTTCGTCCAAGCATCGCCCACCTTGCCCACCAATGAGAGGTGCCAAGTGCCGCCTCTCGTTGGTCCAAAATGTTCCGCCTCTCGGAAAAATCCGCAAAAATGAGAAAAGACATAGCCGGAATTTTCCTTCGCAAGTTATGTAAAACGCTTTTAAAAAAACGACTCTAACCGGCCAGTGCACAAATGCCATTCGGCCAAGCCACGAAGTGGGTGACACGTGTCACCTCCTATTGGCCCAAAATAAAACATCTTCCAAAATATCCATAATGGCCAAAATCTCAAAACAAAGCTGGCCCCACAAAATCAGAATTTCTCCGTGGGCCCCACGTGACCATTTTCAAAAATAAAATTCCATAATTCTCTAATATTCCAGAAGTCCGAATACCAAACTGGGAATCCACCCCATTAACGAACCTTTTTCCTTCACAAAACCGGAAACTTTTCCGTGGAAAAAAATCGCCATTTCTTCCTTTCCAATCTTTCGTCAGATTCTCGCACGCACGCCCTCGCATACATACCCCGGGACTACGGGTATAACATTCTTCCTCCTTAGAAACATTCGTCCCGAATGTTCCTTCTAAGTCTCAAAAACAAACGTGCGCCAGTATAGTCTTCACTACTATACTTACGAAACAATCCTGCCATACCTGGCCACAGAAATACCTGCGCAACATACTTATATCCAAGTCTACGAGGAAAACACCTCTATATCACCACAAATACCTCTTCCCGGGGTCAAAATATACTTCCTTAGTCACTGATACCACTTTTGTCACTTTGTCGCGAGCCTTGCTCCGACGACCCAACAAATGGTACCGGTCGCCATGATCGGAGGATCTCGTACACTGAACTCTTACCACATTCTCGACACGGCCGCTTTCCAAAACTCGGGTTACTATCTCTAACGTGGTCATCATTAATCGGGAACACTGGATGGATCTCCGATACTTTCCCGATCATAACAATACGAAAAGATCGGAATCGCCTCCCAAGTCGGACAAGAAAAGCTAACATATAGGCAACCTGTCCTATTCTTCTCATGAAATAAAAAGGGCACCTACTAACACGGTCTAAGTTCCCTTTGTTTCCAAAAATCGTCACAACCTAACCGGTGTGGTACTTTCAAGAAGATCGACCAACTCCAACTCAACTTGCGCCGCCGATTATCCGCACGATTTCTCCGAGCCGTAACTTCTTCTAGACAAGCCGCACTATCCACATACCGAACAAGCTCAACTAACTAATCCGAACCTTGCCAACATCGAACCAATCGACTGGCAACTTACACTTCCGCCCCTACAAGGCTTCAAAAGGCGACATCCGAACACTGAAATGGTAGCTTAAACACTACCTCCACAGGAGACAACAATCCCCACAACTATCCTGAAATCCAAACACTGGCCCGAGGGCGAATGCGATTCTGAGACTTACTCGAGTTCTTAACACATGCCCGCAAAACTTCCAAACAAAACAGCGTACCACTGGCTCCATCTGTCATTATAAGGCGAAGGTAGGCACCTGCAACCTTACAACCTTTCCGATAACCCAACACACTGAGTAAAACGGCCTCGATCAAGAACACGATGGGTTGCTTCATCGCCCGACCACCGTCGAACGCATCCACGAACTCATACGCCGTTAACTAAACCCGCCTAACACCCTCGTGACTTACCACCAAAGTGACCACCACAACCGACTTCACCACCATACCGCCGCGGTTGACCCGCAATACGGCCTCAACCCGACCCGATCACAAAACACTAGATCCCGAAGGAATAATTTCACAAATCATAATACGAAAACCTAGCGGTCCTTCCAGCTCGACTACCTTCTTTCAAATCACGCTACTCGTGGACTTATCCCACGAACATAGCTCACGTGCACTATGCACTCCTATAAGGGTCAAACATAACACTACACCTTTCTCGAGACGGCCTTACCTCTAAGGTCTTTGATAAAGCTCTAAGGCTCACACTTTCTATCCTCCAAAATCTTACTCGGCTAACCCACCATGATTTCTAATCACAACTAACACATCGCTATCGTAACATAGCACTTAAGGTATACTCACCTTGAAAGTTACCAAGGACCTCACGCCCGCCCTCTTCTCGCCCTCGTTAACCCGCCGATCTCTACGCTTTCGCCGCGCGCATAAGCCCGCATACGTGCCATGCTCAAGCCTAATCAAGGATTACTCTTGCACAACCTTCTTAGGTAGTCATCAAGACTCGCGATACATCGATACTCTCCGTAGCCAAATCCATAGCTAGTAATGCGTTGTCTCGCAATCTATATTCTCGCTCCGGCCGTGAACCGAAGGTTCACATATCATGGCCGCAGTAGGAACCGCCGCCGCCATGCTTAAACTCTTGGGCTAGTGACGTCGCAGAAATCCGAATGGCACTACCCTAGGTAATGATTTGGCTGCCTCGCCACCTCCGAACTCTACTCAGCCTCCTCGGCCGCCTTGCCTCCCGGGCCCGGTTGCCCACGCGAGGCATAACGATAAGGGAAATAATTTCGTCGAGGTCCAACTTACAACACGCCTCTAAGGCACGATCTCGAGTGAGAAGAATAGAAACCAATCCTAAATATCCTATAGCCTCACGATTATTAGTGTGGTGCACAACACCCCGATAATCAAGACTTCATCTGATACGTCTGTAGACACTTTCCGAGGATTAATCGCTCGATACCACTTTTGTCACGACCAAATCGGGCGTGGATCGTGCCTTACCCGCACCCTAGTGACACAACATCGAGTAATCGAACATAAAACAACAACATGAGATAATGTAAATATAAAACAATAATCTGGAAAACTTGCCTTTCGCATATATATAACCATCAACTCTTTTACAAATGAACAAATTAATCCTTTTTACCAACCCCGCCCACAACAAGATTACTGCACTTCTAAGAATGATACGACCACAATGGGCGATTGGGCCCCGCCAAACCCCCGAATGTAAACACTTACTACGACAGGACTATACCACCGATAAGCCTCCGAGAAACGGAGCTTCCCAAACGCCGAATCGTGGACTCGAGAGCTAGGATCAACGATCGATGTACCTCAACTCGCGCATGAACGCGGCCTTCAAGGAGGTCGATAACAGTGCCGAGTATGTGAAACTAAAAATAAATCAGAAATGAAATCATAGTAGTCTATACAAAGCAGAGACACGTATGATAACCAAACTACGCTTCACCGTAAATAAGCAATATGTCAAGTCGTGACTCACACCTCAAGTCATCACTCAATTTAACAATGGGTCTCACGCCCACAACATCAATCGTGCCCGTGGAATACCTTCCTCACCGGCAGCTTTATGATATACAAGCACCAAGGAATACATATGAACACCAGTCCCACTGTGTCCTAATAAACTGCATGCAGGCACGAAGGCATAGCCGACTACTAACACCTACGCACTCAACAAGGTCATAAATCAGATCATAAGATCTGTCTGCACCGTCACATGATCAAAGCCGCCACTTGCCCGCAAAGATCTAATGCGGCTGCCTAGTCCCGAACTTCCCGCAGCCCGCATAAAGGCCAATCTCATCGCCCGCATGAGGTATTCCCGCATCGAGGGTAGCTACTCCCTGCATCGCCCCGACTTTCGAGTCCGCACGGCCACGCGACCGCATGCCCATAAAGGACGCACACTAACCCGAACTCTCGTAGCTCGATAGGCCCCCAGACCCGCATGAGGTATTCTCGAATCACGGTCCTGCATCACCGAGTCTACCCCGTCGGAGGGCGCTTAACTCGGAATCATCTCAAGAGATGAATGCCACAATACTATCATAACGATCGATAGTTAATAAGCACAATCAAGCGGAAACCCCTTACACAAACATCACAAGATACTAACACACGTAGCATCCTAACACGTTTACTTATCAAAGCAACAAGAAAGTATTACAAGGCTATCACAAACCAATACAATCAAGTTATTCACACAAGGTACTTTCTACTAACAAGTTCGCATCTATCCCCAAAGTACTTCACACATTAAAATCTTAAAAAAGATCTGCTTCTTTCACATAAGTCACACAATACGTAGTATAAAATAGAGTGATCGCCCTTTTAAGAAAACTAAAACTCTTACCTTTGTAAAATCAAGTAACAACATTATTTTCCAAACGCCCAAGTTTGCCTAATTTCAAATGTTCACGTTTCTTATTTTAGAAAGGTTTCGTAGTTCATAGTCTTATTCATTTAAGAATATAATTCTCTTTTAAACAACTGAGAAACATAAGCCTTATATGTGAGTAGGATATTCTTGTTTATAACAATCTTATTACAAATGACCATGATCTAGAAATATCATTTTGTCTCATCTTAGCTTCTATGCAGATGGAAGTTTCTACCGGTTTTAATAATACTTAATTATTCAAAACATTTCCTTTTATTAACGCCGCAGTTGGTTTGTCGATACACATTCGATTTCAAATCAAGAAAGCATTCTAAGCCGTCATACCTAACTTCCCATAAAGCTAGTATAACTCTTAAGTTTTCAAACACCAAGTATTACTTCCTTTCAAAATGATTCAAAATCTTTTGAAATACTTCAAGTTCTTTCTTATCATATAACAAGCCGCTTATAGTTCAAATCGCTTACCTTTTAAAACCACATGTATTTTCTTACTAACATAAAGTCATAACCAACTTCCCATAAAGCCGTTATAACACTTTATGTTTTAAACCACTCAAACACATTTAGCATAATGACGCTCACCGCACTACATAGTTCACACATATCATGCTAGAAGAGATAGGAAGAGGTTCACATACCTCGCGACGAGTATCGACTCAGCAAACGCCCAAGTACTTCCAAACGTCGGCTACCCCTTAAGCCACGTGATCGCGCCACACGTGTAGACATCAACCTATAAGGCCACAAGGCGCTTATTAACATTTAGATCTCATCAGAGAACATTCTACCGAAAATTCAAAGACTCCCCGCACAACAGCGCAAACCTCCTCCTCTATCGAGGCCGGCTACCAAGCCAACCAGTGGGTTATACATCTAACCCTAACGGTACAATTCTACTCCACTGCACTACTACACAAGTCTCATCTGAATACACCCATGTAATTACAGTCAGCTTCTTCGTGCTTAAGTCCAAGGACATTGCCACAAGCTATGTTCATTATATATATATAGTATACTTTAACTATATTTTCCTACAACATGTAATATCCAATTACAAAAGGGACAAGATAGTTACCTCGATAAGCCCATAATTATCCGAGTTTAATGTCGATCCTTAGCAAAGTTTTAGCTCTAACTCCGAGCGCCCAACCCGCTTCTAAACCACCCTTAGAAGTTCTAACCAACTTACACAATACTCCAAATCTGACTATGGAGATTTTCCTGTGGTTTCGGTTTTGGACCGACGGGAAGTATAATAGTATTTTCTGGCTTTTGTATGTTGTAACTGGGAATACTACAAGGTATTTGGGCCAAGGTATTTGACATTATAACAATACTAGAGAGTATTTCTATACCACAACAAGGGTATTATACGAAAACAACCTAGCAGTGGGCACTACTTCGGCTAGCACCCCTGTAGGGGGTGCTCTACCACAAGTGGGGAGGCCCTTGGCCGAACTCAACACAAGGGAGGAGAGGATTTTACACTAAGAAACATTTAGGAACGGATGAAGAATTCATCAAAGGGAGAGGGTATTTATAGCACAAGCCAAGGCCAACCAATGGCCAAGATTGAGCCAAGTGTTACAGTGTAGGCCAAGATATGCCCAAGTGCCCCTAGTCCCTACTCCCAAAACCCTCACAAAATATCTACCAAAATATCTACCACTGACATCCCCATTTCGCCCAAGTACGCCCACCTTGCCCACCAACGAGAGGTGCTGCCGCCTCTCGTTGGTCCAAAATGTTCCGCCTCTCGGAAAAATCCGCAAAAATGAGAAAAGACATAGCCGAATTTTCCCTTCGCAGTTATGTAAAACGCTTCATTTAAAAACGACTCTAACCGTGTGTTGTGCACAAATGCCATTCGGCCAAGCCACCTAGGCGGGGGTGACACGTGTCACCCTCCTATTGGCCCAAAATAAAACATCTTCCTAAAATATCCATAATGGCCAAAATCTCGAAAACAAAGTGGCCCCACAAAATCAGAATTTCTCCGTGGCCCCACGTGACCATTTTCGAAAATAAAATTCCATAATTCTCTAATATTCCAGAAGTCCGAATACCAAACTGGGAATCCAATTCTATTAACGAACCTTTTTCCTTCACAAAAACCGGAAACTTTTCCGTGGAAAAAAAATCGCCTCTTTCTTCCTTTCCAATCTTTCTGTCGTATTCTCGTACGTACGTCCTCGCATACATACCCTGGGACTACGGGGTATAACAACAATAAGTAATCTTAATTACTAAAACGACAAGAATTATACCTTTTCAAGCCCTTAATCTTCCCAAGATTCAAAGTCGCTCCTTAGCAATTCTTAGCTCCTTTTCTTATGTTCCAACCCGCTCCAAGCACTCCTTAGAAGCCTATGAAGAACTCATCTTCAAGTTCCAACTTCAAAGTTGAAGAACTCCTTAAGTTTCCGCCTTGCGACTAATACGAAAACGCCACTTTTCCAGGATCTTTCTATTGAGATAACCTTACAATACTCTTAGGGACCTTGGGTTTAAGTCTTGTGAATTATCATCCACAATTGCAAAATTTGTCTTCCAAAAAAAAACCTAAAGCCGAGAGCCCTCACTGTTCTTCAATATTTTCTTGAAATATGACTAAGTGTGGAACTAGTCTTGCTACTAGTATGTATTTATAACACTATGGAGGGTCAAGACTTAAACAAATGGGTGGCTAAGATGAGTTTCACTAGGACAAGCCCAAGTGGCCCTTTGACAAGTCAACAATATCAAGCTTCAAGACTTATCATCCATAATGGTCAAATGACCATTTTAACCTTGCAATTTCGTCCAAGACCTTGTGGGGGGGGAGGTGCCACATGTCGCCCTCCCATTCGTTCAAAAATTCAGAACCCTGGCCCCCAAAATGTAAAATTTCTGTGGGCCCCACGTGACCAAATCAGAAACAAATTTCCATAATGAAAATACATTCTATAATCCTCAACAAATGCATTTTGAGAATCCAATTCTCCTCAACGAACATTTTTCCTTTCCGACGTTCGGAAGATTTTCCGCTTAAAAACAATTCTTCCTTTCGTACTAATTTCAAGTCTTGCTGCCTTTACGCATTCTCTTATACCTCCCCGACTTACGGTGTAACAATGTAAGTCCCCGACTTGACATGATCGCTATACATCAGGTATCAGAGTTTGTTTATCATACGTCTCGCTTTATATGTACTATTATGATTTCATTACGATTTTCGCCACATACTGTACTGTTGTCAGATCGACCTCCTTCGGGGCTGCGCTCATGCCGCAGTAGAGGTACTCGCTGTTGATCCTCGCCATAGGATCACAGTCAAAGATTGGGAAGCTCCGCTTCTCCGAGGCTTATCTTTTGCATGATTCTCAGATTGTAGTTCTTATACATCTGTGGTACGCGGAGCCCTGTCCCGTCATAGTTGTTATAAAATTCTTAGAGGTCTGTAGTACTGTTGTGGGCAGGGTTTGTAAAGGATTTAACTGTTCGATTTGATATATATATACAGGAAGGTGACCGTTTTGGTTAGCCTGTTTCTTATTTTATGTCTTGTTTCATGTTTAAGTTTTTATTTCACGATTTTCTCCGATATTGTATCACTAGGTTCCCGGTAAGGCACTAAACATGCCCGAGGTCGGGTCGTAACAAAAGTGGTATCAGAGGAGTTAATCCTCGGAAAGTGTCCACAGACCGTATCTAGTAGAGTCTTGATTATCGGCGTATTGTCCACCACACATATAATCAGGAGGCTACATGATATTTAGGATTGGTTTCCATTCTTCTTACTCTGAGATCATGCCTAGAGCCGTGTTATAAGTTGGACTCCTCCGACGTATTCTTTTTACCGCTTATGCCTCACGCAGTGCAACCAGAGCCCGGCGGCAAGGCACAGAGGTAGTCGCGAGCAGAGCACGTATGCGAGGGCACAGCCCGCCTTTACCTGGCGGTACTTCGACGGGAGTTATGCGACGCCGCTAGCCCTGTGAGAGTTTAGAGCAAAGAGCAGAGCCACCGAGACCACGATACACGAGTCTCCGCCCACGACTGGAGCCGAGGATATGAGTTACAAGAGATGGCCCGCTTACTAGCCAGGCTCAGGGCTGTGAATGAGGACGACGAGTCTGAGGTTCCGTAGTACGTAGTTCACCCAGATTCGATAGTTTGAGACTTCGTGACTTCGAGTTGCCACCCGAGTTATATGGATCGAGAACTGAGGAAGATCCTCGGGAGTTTATTCGACAGCTGCAGCGGATCATGAAAGTGATCAGGGCCTCAGAGACAGAGTCGGTGGTATTCGGTTCACATCGGCCGCGCGATAACGATCGGGTTTGATTCACGGAACCATCCCGGGGAGCATGCGCCCACCGGTCGGGATGAGTTCTCGAGGCATTTCACACTTCTGCGCCTCGCACGGTGAGAGCTCGGCAGATAGATTTATGATGTCGAGGCGTAACGCGCACGCTCGAGTACAATGTAGAGTTTGACTCGTTGGCTCGCATGTCCCCGCTTTAGGGCGCATACTGAGGATGAGTGCACCGATATGTCACAGGACTTGACGATTATCTAGCAGAGAGTTGTACAGGAGTAGCTCTTCAGCCGGGCATAGACATTGCCCGTATACAGGCTAATGCACAGGGGATTGAGGACCGTAGAGACCGACGCAGGACCGTGATCGCATAAGAGGCCAAGACAGCAGGTCCTTTGGTAACTTTCGAGGCGCATAACCTCAACAAATGGCTAGGTCAACATTTCACCGACACGCAGTGCTCCTTCCCGCCTTCTAGCGGAGGTTTGATCGCTGGGATATTCGGAGCAGTCGTGGCTCTGTGGCTGCAGGTCGCAGATGCTCGAGGGTAGTAGCCAAGGGAAGCCACCTTTACCTCGGTGTGGTCGATGTGGTAGACCCCATCTTGGGGAGTGTCGCACTATTTCGACAGCTTGTTATGCTTGCGCCAACAGGCCATTTGGCGAGAGATCGTCCGACCAGAGGTGGCACCGTAGGATAGCACGCATCACGGATCGGGCCATGGTTCTTCACCTTCCATAGCTAGGCAGATGTTCATACACCTACAGCCACGGCAGAGTCGCGGTGGAAGTTCTCAGCTTTAGCGCCCTTGAACCGCCTATTTGATTTTCAGGTATATCCTTAACCCTCTAGAGACTAGTTTGTATTGATGTTATGATGATGTTTTAAGTGTTATGTTCGGATGGCATTGTGATAAAATATGATTTAGAAGCCTGGTTAGTGAAAAGGGTAAGTCTGGGGATGAGACAATTGTGAACCTTAGAATTTATAACAGTTGGGACCTTAGATGTAAGGACGTCATGAGTAAAAGACTTGGCGGGTGATCTTTGTCAAGTACTTGGTATGCGTGAACTGAATTTTGTGTGATAATTCCATGGGTGGTATGAGATGGAAGTGGTAGCTTTCATGACGTGATATAGTAAGATTATTCCGGAGGGGGAACAAGAATTTGGCGCAATAGTGGGTCGGGTTGAGGCCAGATCACGGGTCAACCCGCAGCCCGGAATGAGGTGAGGTAAATTTGTTATGGTCTCTCTATGTGATAGGGTCACGAGGGTGCTAGGCCCAAGTTTAGGTAACCATTGTACGAGTTCGTAGACGCGTTCGACCAGAAGCGGGTCGTGAAGGCCGGGAATGGCCTTAGAGGAAATCGAAGCTAGTAAGGTGACCAAGTTGGATAGTAGAAACCCCCAAGAGTTCGAAAGCAGAAGCGATGACTGAAATATAGTACGTGTAATAGAAAGAGTTTGGGTATACGAGAAGGTTACGACGAGTAAGAAAAGAAGCGAACATGTGTTAAGCTGAAGTGATTATTTTTGTGAAGCGTGCAAGAGAGTATTCTTTGGACCAGGGGAGAGAGTTATTGTGTTGTTATACACTTTAGAGGTGATTCCTCGTTGGCTTGGATTTGAGTTTTTGCGCGTATGTTATATTATGGCCATGTGTGGCATATTTGGTTTTGTAAGAACGGTAGCAAGACTATACCGACGCACGCGTGTTTGGGAGATTTGTATGAACATTCGTGACGAATGTTTCTGGGGAAGAATGTTACACCGTAGTTCCGCAGTATGTATACGAGGACGACGCTCGAGAATACGACATTTAAATTGGAAAGGAAGAAAGATGTGATTTTTCGACTAAAAGTTTTCGGATTTTGTGAAGGAAAAATGTTCGTTAAAGGGAATTGATTCCCGATTTGGTATTCAGACTTTTGGAATATTTAAGAATTATGGAATTTTATTTCCGGAATTGGTCACGCTGGGCCCACGAGGAAATTTACGCTTTGGGGCCCACTTTATTTTCGGATTTTTGGCATTACGGATATTTTCGGAGATGAAATATTTTGACGCAGTGAGGGCACACATGGCACCCCACGTGGACACGTGGCCGACTTGGTCTTGACACTGTCCTCGACGTTGAGACACGTGGCAAGCCACATGTCTCAAATTTGTGGTGGCGGACATATGGTTGGTAGAATCCACACACACATGTCCCCAATCTACACCTTACACTTGCTTTGATCTCGCCATTGATTGTCCTATAAATACCCTAAGTTGCAAGACTTATTCATCCACACTTAAGAGTTTCCAAGGCAAAAATAATACTCCTCCTTTGTAGCTTCCGCCCACCCCCACTTGGTGTGTAGAAATACTTCAATTGTTGTTGTATAAACCCAAATACACTAGCCTTATACCCTAGTAGTATTCCAAAGTAATCCCAATATAAGAGCCCTGAATACTACTTTATTCCAATAGTCGCAAAATAAAACTCCTAGGAAAATCTTCATACTGATGTTGTTAAGAGAAGTTGTTTAGAAACTTCTAAGGGTTGCTTGAGCGGATCGAGCGTATGAATAGAGCTAAACGCTGCTCAGATCGACTTATAAATCTTGGATAATTTTGGGCTTATCGAGGTAATGATCTTTATCGCCCTATTGTAATCGAGATTACACGTCAGAGTAATGTATAATCGAGTATATGATATATGGAAGGATGATTAAAAATAATTGAACTGTATTTACATCGACCGTATTTACTGAGACTTGTAGTATTATCAGGCGTGTAATCCCCTCGAGTTGTTGGCTCGGTAGCGGCCTTGATATAGGAGGATATTTATGTGGTCATGGCGGGAGGTGTTGTCCAATTTTTCGTAGAATAAGGAACCTTGTACTTAGAATATTCTACAAGAGATCTAGAAGTTAATAGACGCCTTATGGCCATTATAGTCAAGTACTACGAGTAGCAGATTGTCACGACTGCCCGGCCCGTGGATCGTGCCTTACCCGCACCCCAAGAGTCATACATCGAGTAATCGAATATAAAATAACCAAGATATGAAACAAAGATAAATCGAGACACGTATATCTCAAGAAAGTTACCTTTCTGCATAAATAATAATAACAACTCTTTCAAAATGAATAGCTTTAACTTTCTTTACAAACCCCGCCACAACAAAGATTACTGCACTCTACGAATGATATGACAACAACGACGGACAGGGCTCCGCCATACCCCGAATGTAAGCACCTACAACAACAGGACTATACCAAGATAAGCCTCCGAGGAACGGAGCTTCCCAAACGCCGAATCGGACCCTAAGAGCGAGGATCAACGATCGGTGTACCTTTTACTCGCAGATGAACGCACTTCCGGGCGAGGTCAAGACACAGTACCAAGTATGTGAAACATGAAGATATCAGTAAATGAAATCATAGTAGTCTATGTAAAGCGGTGAGACATGTATGATAACCAAACTACAGTTCACAATAAATAAGCCATGTCTAGTCGTGGACTCATGCCTCAAGTCATCATTCCAATATAACAACGGGTCTCACGCCCACAACATCAATCATGCCCGAATACCGCCTCACCGGCAATAACGATAGAAAAGCACCAAGGAATACACATGAACAAATGTGTCCCACCGGTCCAAATAAAATAAAGATGTGGCACGTAAGGCATAGCCGACTACTAACACCCACGACTAACAAGGTCATAAATCAGATCATGATATCCGCTTCAGACCGCCACGTGATCAAAGCCGTCGCCGCCTCGCAATATCAAATGCGCTGTTTAGCCTGAACTCCCGCAGCCTCATAGGCCCGCATGAGGTATAACCCCGCATCGAGGGTAGCTACTCCCAAGATCGCCCCGACTCGCACCGCATGGCCACATGCATCGCATGACCATAAAGGCCGCACACTAACTCGAACTCGTAGCCCGCATAGCCCCGACCCGCATGAGGTATTCTCAATCACGGTCCTGCATCACCGAAGTCTACCCCGCATCGGAGGGCGCTTAACCCCTAAACACGGTGAGTGGTATAATACCAACATACGCTTTATCGCTTAAACAACATAAGCACAATCAAGCGGAAAACCCCTTTACACAAACATCACGTAATCACTATCACACGTAGCATCCTAATATGATTACTTATCAAATCAACACGAAGGTATTACAAGGCTATCACAAACCAATACAATCAAGTTATTCACACATAAGGTACTTTCTACTATATGATTAATCTAGATCGGTTTTTATCCCCAAAGTACTTTATACAATAACTCTTTAAAGATATGTTACTTTCACAAAAGTCACACAATACCCGTAGTATATAACAATAGAGTGATTATCTTTCAAGTAAATCAAAACACTTCTCTTAGTAAAACCAAGTAACAACATTCTTTTCAAACGCCCAAGTTTGCCTAATTTCAACTGCTCACGCTTTCTTATTTTAGAAAGGTTTCGTAGTTCCTAGCCTTATTTATTTAAGAATATAATTCTCTTTTAAACCATCCGAGAAACATAAGCCTTATATGTGAGTAGGATATTCTTGTTTATAACAATCTTATTACAAAGAGCCATGACCTAGGAAATATCATTTTGTCTCATCTTAGCTTCTACGCAGATGGAAGTTTCATCGGTTTTAATAATACTTAATCACAAACATTTCTTTTATTAACGCCGCAGTTGGTTTGTCGATACACATTCGATTTCAAATCAAGAAACATTCTTAAGCCGTTATACCTAACTTCCCATAAAGCTAGTATAACTCTTAAGTTTTCAAAACCAAGTATTACTTCAAGTTCTTTATTAACACATAACAAGCCGCTTATAGTTCAAATCGCTTACCTTTTAAAACCACAAGTATTTTCTTACCAACATAAAGTCGTTATAACCAACTTCCCATAAAGCCGTTATAACACTTTATGTTTTAAACCAATCAAATACATTTAGCATACGACGCTCACCGCACTACATAGTTCGCACATATCATGCTGAAGAGATAGGAAGAGGTTCACATATCTCGCGACTAGTATAGACTAATAGCAACACGCTCCAAGTACCTCCAACAGTCGTCTTCTCCTTAAGCCTAGTAGATCGCGCCATACGTAGTACTTCAACATATAAGGCCACAAGGAGCTTATTAACATTTAGATCCCTTCAGTAACATTCTACGTAAAATTCGGCAAAGACTCTCCCGCAACAAACAGAAATCTCCTCTTTCTATCTGGGCCGCTATCAAGCCAACCAGTGGGGGTTCATACATCTAACCTGACGTGCACAATTCTACCTCACGTAAAAGCTACACAAGTCTATCAGAATACACCCCTATGTAAATACAATCAAGATTTTCTTCAAAAGGTTTCTTATTATTCAGCTTAAGTCAAGACATTGCCGATAACAACGCTCGCTTCTATATATAGTATACTTCAACTATATAGTCTAACAATCATGTAATCTCCAATTACAATAGAGGACAAGATATTTACCTCGATAAGCCCATAATTATCCGAGTTTAAATGTCGATCCCGAGCAAGGTTTAGCTCCTACTCGGCCCCGACTCCGCCTCCAAACAACCCTTAGAAGTTCTAACCAACTTCTACTTATAACTTCAACTACGTGAAGATTTACTTAGGGTCTGCTTTGTGACCGACGGAAGTATAATAGTATAACTGGCTTTTGTAAGGTATAACCTTAGAATACTACAAGGTATATGGCTAAGGTAATTTGGGCATTATAACAATACTTTTGAGAGTATTTCTACCAAGAGGGGGTGTTTTATACGAGACAACTAGGCTAGTGGGAGTACCCACGCCACACTACTAGAGTGGAGGGCTCTCGCCATGGGGAGGGGGATGGTGTTGGACGAGAACACTACTAAGAGAGGGGGAGGATTTTTAACACTTAGAGATTTGTAGAATGGATGAAGAAGTCATCAAAGAGGGGGGTATTTATAGTACTAGAAAAGGCCAACCAACGGCCAAGATCTTGCCAAGTGCAAGGCAAGTAGGCCAAGATCTTGCCAAGTGCACCTTATCCATCTACCACAAAATATCCTACCAACCCTTGACCAAACAATGGCCATTTCGGCCCACTAACCGCCCACAACGCAGCCAATGAGAGGTGCCAAGTGGCGCCTCTGTTGGTCCAAAATGTTTCGCCTCTAAAAATCCGCAAAAATTAAAAATGACATAGCCGAATTTTCCCTACGAAAGTCGTGGAAAACGCTTCGCCGAAAAACGACTCTAACCGTGTTGTGCACAAAAATAAATCGCCAAGCTTATTCTCAAGTTCAAATTTTTCACGCACGCCCCACGCATACTCAAAATACGGTATAACATTCTCCTCTAGAAACATTCGTCCCGAATGTTCCTTCTAAGTCTCAAAACAAACGTGCGCCAGTATAGTCTTCACTACTATACTTATGAGAACAAATCCTGCCACACCTGGCCACAGAAACACCTGCGCAGATACTTACATCCAAGTCTACGAGGAAACACCTCTAACATCACCACAAACACCTCTCTCCGGGGTCTAAAATATACTTCTTTCGCACCTTCTCTTTACAAAAGAAATGATACCACTTTGTCACTTTGCCGCGAGGTTCACTCCGGCGACCCAACAAATGGTACCGGGCCGCATGCGATTCCTGAGGCTGTCGTACACTTCTTGTACACTCGAACTCTTTCTCATAACCTACCACATTTCGAGCATCATCGCTTCCAAAACTCGGGGTTACTATCTCTAATGTGGTCATTAATAACTGGGAACACTCTGGATGGATCTCCGATACTTTCCCGAACATAACAATACGAAAGACCGGACGTACTGCCTCCTAAGTCGGACGGCAATGCTAACATATAGGCAACCTGGCCTATTCTTCACATGAACTCGTGCGGCCCAGTAACTCAAGTTAAGTTCCTCTGCTTTCCAAAACTCGCCATACCCAACCCGGTGGTACTTTCAAGAAGCCCGACCGCCAACTCGAACTCTAAGCTGCCGTCGATTATCCGCACGATTTCTCCGAGCCGCCGTAACCTCTTCTAGACAAGCTTTACCCTATCCACAATACCGGAACAAGCCTGAACCGACTATCTGAATCTTGCCAACATCGAACCAATCGACCGGCGACTTACACTTCCGCCCCTACAAGGCTTCATAAGGCGACATCCGAACACTGAAATGGTAGCTTAAACACTACCTCCACAGGAGACAACAATCCCCACAACTATCCCTGAAATCCAAACACTGGCCCGAGGGCGAATGCGATTCTGAGACTCACCTGAGTTCTTAACACATGCTTGGTAAAACTTTTAGAAAACGAAAATAGCCACCACCTGGGCTTCACTGTCTGCCATAAGGTGAAGGTAGGCACCCCGTGCAGCCTTACAACCTTTCTGATATAAACAACATCACGAGCACTCGCCTTTGCTAGAAGACAAGACGGCCGACCTCTCGCCCGACCATCGTCTGACGATCCACGACCAGACGCCGTTAACTAAACTCGGGCCTAACACCTCGTGACTTACTACAAGTGACCACCACAACCGACCTCACCACCATACATGCCGCTGGTTGACCCGCAACATGGCCTCAACCCTACCCGCATCGCAAAAACACTAGCTCCCGATCCTAATAATTTCACGAATCATGTTACGAAACCTAGCTGGCCTTCCTAGCTCGACCACCTTCTTTCAAATCACGCTACTCGTGGACTTATCCCACAAACATAGCCCACGCACTATGCACCCGATAAGGATCAAACATAACACTACACCTATACTCGAGACGGCCTTACCTCTAAGGTCTCTACGTATAAAACTCTAAGGCTCACACTTTCTATCCCCAAATCTTACTCTGCTAACTAACCAAGATCTCTAATCCCAATCGACAATCGCTATCGTAACATAGCACTTAAGGTATACTCACCTTATCACATAATCAAAACTTTAGAGGTTAAAGATATATCTATATTTATCGCTTCACTCCCTTAGTCGTTTAATCAAACTCGCCTGCAGGCGATAGCTAAGGAAGCGTGACGAACTACCCACCAACTCAAGGCCAAGTCCTCCTACAAGGACACTCTTCGACACTGCACTGACGGTCATAGGTACAACAAGTACCAACCAAAAGACGACATTCTCGATGACGCTCACATCGCGGAACTAAGCCCTGGAGTTCACTCAACTCTGATACCCCGAACGCCCCGAACCCCGCGGAGACCTCTCTCGCACCGCGGACGGGCATAATCTAATTGGCCGCGAGGTGACTCGCAAAGTTACCAAAGGACCTTGCCGCTCGCCCTTCTCGCCGCCTCGTTAACCCGCCGATCTCTACGCTTTCGGCCGCGCATAAGCCCGCATACGTGCCATGCTCAAGCCTAATCAAGAATTACTGCACAACCTCTCTTAGATAGTCATCAAGACTCGCAGACATCGGTACACTCTCCGTAGCCAAATCCATATCTAGTAACAGGTCGCTTTTTGCAATCTATATTCTCTCGCCCCGGCCGTGGAACTGGTTCAAATGTCATGGCCGCAGAGGAACCGCCGCTGCTAAACTCGTTGGGCTAGCGACGCCGCAAAACTCCCCGAATGAAGCACCACCTGTGTGATGATTGGGCCTGTGCCCACGTAACCTCTCAGACTCTACTCAGCCTCCTACGCTTTCTCCGGCCCGGTTTGCCCTACGCGAGGCATAACGGTGAGTGGAAAGAAATACGTTAGAGGTCCAACTTACAACACACTCTAAGGCACGATCTCAGAGTGAGAAGAGTAGAAACCAATCCTAAATATTCTATAGCCTCTCGACATTGATGTGGTGCACAACACACCGATAATCAAGACTCCATCGATACGGTCTCAGACACTTTCCGAGGATTAATCGCTCGATACCACTTTTGTCACGACTGCCCGGGGCGGATCGTGCCTTACCCGCACCCCAAAGAGTCATACATCGTAGTAATCACTAATATAAAATAACCAAGATATGAAATAAAAGATAAATTGAGACACAGATATTCAAGAAAGTTACCTTTCGCATAAATAATAATAACAACTCTTTCAAATGAACAGCTTTAATCCTTTTCTTTACAAACCCCGCCCACAACAAGATTACATGCACTCTACGAATGATATGACAACAACGACGGACAGGTTCCGCCATACCCCGAATGTAAGCACCTACAACAACAGGGACTATACCAAGATAAGCCTCCGAGGAACTGAGCTTCCCAAACGCCGAATCGTGACTCCTAAGAGCGAGGATCAACGATCGTGTACCTTTTACTCGCAGATGAACGCAGCCCGGGCGAGGTCAAGACAAGAGTACCAAGTATGTGAAACATGAAGATATCAAATGAAAGCATAGTAGTCTATAGAAAGGTGAGACATGTATGATAACCAAACTACGCACAATAAATAAGCCATGTCTAGTCGTGACTCACGCCTCAAGTCATCATTCCAATATAACAATGGGTCTCACGCCCACAACATCAATCATGCCCGTGGAATACCGTCCTCACTGCCAGTCAATGATAGAAAAGCACCAAGGAATACACATGAACAATGTGTCCCACTCGTGTCCAAATAAAACAAGACAGGTACGTAAGGCATAGCCGACTACTAACACCTACAAGATTAACAAGGTCATAAATCAGACATGATATCCGCTTGCATCACGTGATCAAAGCCGTCGCCGCTCGCAATATCAAATGCGCGCTAGCCCTCGAACTCCCGCAGCCCGCATAGGCCAATCTCATAGGCCCGCATGAGGTATAACCCGCATCGAGGGTAGCTACTCCCGTAAGATCGCCCCGACTCGCACCGCACGGCCACATGCATCGCATGACCATAAAGGCCGCACACTAACCTCGAACTCGTAGCTCCGCAGATAGGCCCCGGACCCGCATGAGGTATTCTCGAATCACGGTCCTGCATCGCCGAGTCTACCCCGCATCGGAGGGCAGCTTAACCCCTAAACACGCGAGTGGTATAATACCAACATACGCTTTTATCGCTTAAACAACATAAGCACAATCAAGGGAAAACCCTTTACACAAACATCACGTATCACTATCACACGTAGCATCCTAATATGATTACTTATCAAATCAACACGGGTATTACAAGGCTATCACAAACCAATACAATCAAGTTATTCACACATAAGGTACTTTCTACTATATGATTAACTAGATCGGTTTTTATCCCCAAAGTACTTTATACAATAACTCTTAAAGATATGTTACTTTCACAAAAGTCACACAATACCCGTAGTATATAACAATAGAGTGATTATCTTTCAAGTAAATCAAAACACTTCTCTTAGTAAAACCAAGTAACAACATTCTTTTCAAACGCCCAAGTTTGCCTAATTTCAACTGCTCACGCTTTCTTATTTTAGAAAGGTTTCGTAGTTCCTAGCCTTATTTATTTAAGAATATAATTCTCTTTAAACCATCCGAGAAACATAAGCCTTATATGTGAGTAGGATATTCTTGTTTATAACAATCTTATTACAGTAGCCATGACCTAGGAAATATCATTTTGTCTCATCTTAGCTTCTATGCAGATCGAAGTTTCTACTGGTTTTAATAATACTTAATCACAAAACATTTCCTTTTATTAACGCCGCAGTTGGTTTGTCGATACACATTCTCGATTTACAAATCAAGAAACATTCTTAAGCCGTTATACCTAACTTCCCATAAAGCTAGTATAACTCTTAAGTTTTCAAAACCAAGTATTACTTCAAGTTCTTTATTAACACATAACAAGCCGCTTATATTTCAAATCGCTTACCTTTTAAAACCACAAGTATTTTCTACCAACATAAAGTCGTTATAACTAACTTCCCATAAAGTCGTTATAACACTTTATGTTTTAAACCAATCAAATACATTTAGCACACGTGACGCTCACCGCACTACATAGTTCACACATATCATGCTAGAAGAGATAGGAAGAGGTTCACATACCGCGACGCAGTATCGACTAATAGCAAAACGCCCAAGTACTCTCCAACCGCTTCTGGCCACTCCTTAAGCCAAGTAGATCGCGCCATACGTAGTACTTCAACCTATAAGGCCACAAGGCGCTTTATTAACATTTAGATCCCTTCGTAGAACATTCTACGTAAAATTCAAAGACTCTCCCCGCAACAACAGAAATCTCCTCTTTCTATCTGGGGCCGCTATCAAGCCAACCAGGGGGTTCATACATCTAACCGACGCGTACAATTCTATCTCACGTAAAAGCTTACACAAGTCTCATCAGTAATACACCCTATGTAAATACAACAAGATTTTCTTCAAAAGGTTTCTTATTATTCGTGCTTAAGTCAAAAGACATCACGATAACAACGCTCAGTTCTATATATAGTATACTTCAACTATATAGTCTAACAATCATGTAATCTCCAATTACAATAGAGGACAAGATATTTACCTCGATAAGCCCATAATTATCCGAGTTTAAATGTCGATCCCGAGCAAGGTTTAGCTCCTACTCCGGCCCGACTCGCCTCCAAACAACCCTTAGAAGTTCTAACCAACTTCTACTTATAACTTCAACTACGGGTGAAGATTTACTTAGGTTCGGTTTTGTGACCGACGGAAGTATAATAGTATAACTGGGCTTTTTAGAAGGTATAACCTTAGAATACTACAAGGTATATGGCTAAGGTAATTGGGCATTATAACAATACTTTGAGAGTATTTCTACCAAGAGGGGGTGTTTTATACGAGACAACTAGGCTGTGGGGAGTACCCCACTACCACACTACTAGAGGGGAGGGCTCTCGCCAAGGGAGTGGGATGGTGTTGGACGAGAACACTACTAAGAGAGGGGGAGGATTTTTAACACTTAGAGATTTGTAGAATGGATGAAGAAGTCATCAAAGATGGGGTATTTATAGTTCAGCAAAGGCCAACCAATGGCCAAGATCTTGCCAAGTGCAAGGCAAGTGTAGGCCAAGATCTTGCCAAGTGCACCTTATCCATCTACCACAAAATATCCTACCAACCCTTGACCAAACAATGGCCATTTCGCCCACTTGAACCGCCCACAACGTGCCCAATGAGAGGGTGCCGCGCCTCTGTTGGTCCAAAATGTTTCGCCTCTAAAAATCCGCAAAAATTAAAAATGACATAGCCGGAATTTTCCTACGAAAGCCGTGGAAAACGCTTTCGCCGAAAAAACGACTCTAACCGTGTTGTGCACAAAAATAAATCGCCAAGCTTATTCTCAAGTTCAAATTTTTCACGCACGCCCCACGCATATACCAAAATACGGTATAACATTCTCCTCCTTAGAAACATTCGTCCCGAATGTTCCTTCTAAGTCTCAAAACAAACGTGCACCAGTATAGTCTTCACTACTATACTTATGAGAACAAATCCTGCCACACCTGGCCACAGAAACACCTGCGCAGATACTTACATCCAAGTCTACGAGGAAACACTCTAACATCACCACAAACACCTCTCTCCGGTCTAAAATATACTTCTTCGTGACCTTCTCTTTACAAAAGAAATGATACCACTTTGTCACTTTGCCGCGAGGTTCACTCCGGCGACCCAACAAATGGTACCGGGCCGCATGCGATTCCTGAGGCTGTCGTACACTTCTTGTACACTCGAACTCTTTCTCATAACCTACCACATTGACATCGCTTCGCCCAAAACTCGGTTACTATCTCTAATGTGGTCATTAATAACTGGAACACTGATGGATCTCCGATACTTTCCTAACATAACAATACGAAAGATCGACGATCGCTTCCTAAGTCGGACGGCAACATATATAGGCAACCCGCCTATTCTTCACATGAACTCGTGCGGCTCAAAGTAACTCGTTAAGTTCCTCTGCTTTCCAAAACTCGTCATACCCAACCCGGTGGTACTTTCAAGAAGCCCGACCACAACTCAACTCTAAGCGCCGCCGATTATCCGCACGATTTCTCCGACCGCCAGAACCTCTTCTAGACAAGCTTTACCCTATCCACAAATACCGGAACAAGCCTGAACCGACTATCTGAATCTTGCCAACATCGAACCAATCGACCGGCGACTTACACTTCCGCCCCTACAAGGCTTCATAAGACGACATCCGAACATTGAAATGGTAGCTTAAACACTACCTCCACAGGAGACAACAATCCCCACAACTATCCCTGAAATCCAAACACTGGCCCGAGGGCGAATGCGATTCTGAGACTCACCTGAGTTCTTAACACATGCTTGGTAAAACTTTTAGAAAACGAAAATAGCCACCACCTGGGCTTCACTGTCTGCCATAAGGTGAAGGTAGGCACCCCGTGCAGCCTTACAACCTTTCTGATATAAACAACACTGCTGAGCACTCGGTCTTTGCTAGAAGACAAGATGGCCGACTTCTCGCCCGACCATCGGCCTGGACGATCCACGAATTCAGACATTGGTTAACTAAACTCGCCTAACACCCTCGTGACTTACCACGCGCGACCACCACAACCGACCCCACCACCATACATGCCGCGTTGACCCGCAACACGGCCTCAACCCTACCCGCATCGCAAGAAAACACTAGCTCCCGATCCGGAATAATTTCACGAATCATGTTACGAAAACCTAGCGGTCTTCCTAGCTCGACCACCTTCTTTCAAATCACGCTACTCAGGGACTTATCCCACAAACATAGCCCACGTGCACTATGCACTCCGATAAGGATCAAACATAACACTACACCTATACTCGAGATGGCCTTACCTCTAAGGTCTCTACGTATAAAACTCTAAGGCTCACACTTTCTCTATCCCCCAATCTTACTGCTAACTAACCAAGATCTCTAATCCCAATCGACAATCGCTATCGTAACATAGCACTTAAGGTATACTCACATTATCACATAATCAAAACTTTAGAGGGTTAAAGATATATCTATATTTACTGCTTCACTCCCCTTAGTCGTTTAATCAAACTCGCCTGCAGGCGATAGCTGGCGGCGTGACGAACTACCCACCAACTCAAGGCCAAGTCCTCCTACAAGACACTCTTCGACACCGAACCTCGACGGCCATAGGTACAACAAGTACCAACCAAAAGAGACGACATTCTGGATGACGCTCATTACATCGTGAACTGAAGCCCCGAGTTCGACCAACTCTCGCATACCCCGAACGCCCCGAACCCCGCGGAGGACCTCTGCAGACCGTGGACGCATAATCTAATCACGCGAGGTGACTCGCCGAAAGTTACCAAAGGACTTGCCGCCCGCCCTCTTCTCGCCCTCGTTAACCCGCCGATCTCTACGCTTTCGGCCACGCGATAAGCCCGCATACGTGCCATGCTCAAGCTTAATCAAGAATTACTGCACAACCTCTCTTAGATAGTCATCAAGACTCGCAGTACATCGGTACACTCTCCGTAGCCAAATCCATATCTAGTAACAGTGGTCGCTTTTTGCAATCTATATTCTCCGCCCCTGGCCGTGGAACAAGGTTCAAATGTCATGGCCGCAGAGGAACCGCCGCCGTGCTAAACTCATTGGGCTAGCGACGCCGCAAAACTCCCGAATGAAGACCACCCCAGTGATGATTGGGTCTGCCCACGTAACCCTCTCAGATTTACTCAGCCTCTCGGCCGCTTTGTCCTCCGGCCCGGTTTGCCTACGCGAGGCATAGCGGTAGTGGAAAGAAATACGTTAGAGGGTCCAACTTACAACACAGCTCTAAGGCACGATCTCAGAGTGAGAAGAGTAGAAACCAATCCTAAATATTCTATAGCCTCCTGATTATTGATGTGGTGCACAACACACCGATAATCAAGACTTCATCGATACGGCTCAGACACTTTCCGAGGATTAATCGCTCGATACCACTTTTGTCACGACGCTCGGCCCGTGGATCGTGCCTTACCCGCACCCCAAGAGTCATACATCGTAGTAATCGGAATATAAAATAACCAAGATATGAAACAAGATAAATCGAGACACAGATATTCAAGAAAGTTACCTTTCGCATAAATAATAATAACAACTCTTTCAAATGAACAGCTTTAATCCTTTCTTTACAAACCCCGCCCACAACAAGATTACTGCACTTACGAATGATATGACAACAACGACGGACAGTGGTTCCGCCATACCCCGAATGTAAGCACCTACAACAACAGTGGACTATACTAAGATAAGCCTCCGAGGAACGGAGCTTCCCAAACGCCGAACTGGACCCTAAGAGCGAGGATCAACGATCGGTGTACCTTTACTCGCAGATGAACGCAGCCTCGGGCGAGGTCAAGACAAAGAAGTATTAAGTATGTGAAACATGAAGATATCAGAAATGAAAGCATAGTAGTCTATGTAAAGCAGAGACATGTATGATAACCAAACTACGCTTCACAATAAATAAGCAATCATGTTCAGTCGTGACTCACGCTCAAGTCATCATTCCAATATAACAACGGGTCTCACGCCACAACATCAATCATGCCCGTGGAATACCGCCCTCACCGCGGCAATAACGATAGAAAAGCACCAAGGAATACACATGAACAATGTGTCCCACTGTGTCCAAATAAAACAAAGCAGGTAAGTACGAAGGCATAGCCGACTACTAACACCCACGACTAACAAGGTCATAAATCAGATTACGATATCTGCCTAGACTGCCACGTGATCAAAGCCGTCGCCGCTCGCAATATCAAATGCGCGCCTAGCCTCGAACTCCCGCAGCCTCCGCATAGGCCAATCTCATAGGCCCGCATGAGGTATAACCCCGCATCGAGGGTAGCTACTCCCGCATCGCCCCGACTCGCACCGCACGGCCACATGCATCGCATGACCATAAAGGCCGCACACTAACTCGAACTCGTAGTTCGCGATAGGCCCCGACCCGCATGAGGTATTCTCGAATCACGGTCCTGCATCACTCGAGTCTACCCCGACGGAGGGCGCCTTAACCCTAAACACGGTGAGTGGTATAATACCAACATAATGCTTTATCGCTTAAACAACATAAGTACAATCAAGCGGAAAACCCTTTACACAAACATCACGTATCACTATCACACGAGCATCCTAATATTATTACTTATCAAATCAACACGAAGGTATTACAAGGCTATCACAAACCAATACAATCAAGTTATTCACACATAAGGTACTTTCTACTATATGATTAATCTAGATCGGTTTTTATCCCCAAAGTACTTTATACAATAACTCTTTAAAGATATGTTACTTTCACAAAAGTCACACAATACCCGTAGTATATAACAATAGAGTGATTATCTTTCAAGTAAATCAAAACACTTCTCTTAGTAAAACCAAGTAACAACATTCTTTTCAAACGCCCAAGTTTGCCTAATTTCAACTGTTCACGCTTTCTTATTTTAGAAAGGTTTCGTAGTTCCTAGCCTTATTTATTTAAGAATATAATTTCTTTAAACCATCCGAGAAACATAAGCCTTATATGTGAGTAGGATATTCTTGTTTATAACAATCTTATTACAAAGACCATGACCTAGGAAATATCATTTTGTCTCATCTTAGCTTCTATGCAGATGGAAGTTTCTACCGGGTTTTAATAATACTTAATCACAAAACATTTCCTTTTATTAACGCCGCAGTTGGTTTGTCGATACACATTCGATTTCAAATCAAGAAACATTCTTAAGCCGTTATACCTAACTTCCCATAAAGCTAGTATAACTCTTAAGTTTTCAAAACCAAGTATTACTTCAAGTTCTTTATTAACACATAACAAGCCGCTTATAGTTCAAATCGCTACCTTTTAAAACCACAAGTATTTTCTACCAACATAAAGTTGTTATAATCCAACTTCCCATAAAGCCGTTATAACACTTTATGTTTTAAAACCAATCAAATACATTTAGCACACGACGCTCACCGTACTACATAGTTCACACATATCATGCTAGAAGAGATAGGAAGAGGTTCACATACCTCGCGACGAGCATCGACTAATAGCAAAACGCTCCAAGTACCTCCAACCGCTGGCCACTACTCCTGCCAAGTAGATCGCGCCATACGTAGTACTTCAACCTATAAGGCCACGCGCTTATTAACATTTAGATCCCTTCAGAGAACATTCTACGTAAAATTCGGCAAGACTCTCCCCGCAACAACAGAAATCTCCTCTTTTCTATCGGCCGCCATCAAGCCAACCAGTGGGTTCATACATCTAACCTGACGTACAATTCTATCTCACGTAAAAGCTACACAAGTTCATCAGAATACACCCTATGTAAATACAACAAGATTTTCTTTCAAAAGGTTTCTTATTATTCAGCTTAAGTCAAAAGACATTGCCGATAACAACGCTCAGTTCTATATATAGTATACTTCAACTATATAGTCTAACAATCATGTAATCTCCAATTACAATAGAGGACAAGATATTTACCTCGATAAGCCCATAATTATCCGAGTTTAAATGTCGATCCCGAGCAAGGTTTAGCTCCTACTCACGGCCCGACCGCCTCCAAACAACCCTTAGAAGTTCTGACCAACTTCTACTTATAACTTCAACTACTGTGAAGATTTACTTAGGTTCTGCTTTTGTGGACCAGGGAAGTATAATAGTATAACTGGCTTTTTGTAAAGGTATAACCTGTAATACTACAAGGTATATGGCTAAGGTAATTGGGCATTATAACAATACTTTTGAAAGTATTTCTACCAAGAGTGGGGTGTTTTATACGAGACAACTAGGCTAGTGAGTACCCCACGGCCACACTACTAGGAGTGGGAGGGCTCTCGCCATTTATGGGATGGTTGGACGAGAACACTACTAAGAGAGGAGGATTTAAACACTTAGAGATTTGTAGAATGGATGAAGAAGTCATCAAAGATGTGGGTATTTATAGGTCTAGCAAAGGCCAACCAACGGCCAAGATCTTGCCAAGTGCAAGGCAAGTGTAGGCCAAGATCTCGCCAAGTGCACCTTATCCATCTACCACAAAATATCCTACCAACCCCTTGACCAAACAATGGCCATTTCGCCCACTTGAACCGCCCACAACGCAGCTCCAATGAGAGGGTGCTGGCGCCTCTTGTTGGTCCAAAATGTTTCGCCTCTAAAAATCCGCAAAAATTAAAAATGACATAGCCGAATTTTCCCTACGAAAGTCGTGAAAACGCTTCGCCGAAAAACGACTCTAACCGTGTTGTGCACAAAAATAAATCGCCAAGCTTATTCTCAAGTTCAAATTTTTCTACGCACGCCCCACGCATATACCAAAATACGGGTATAACATTCTCCTTCCTTAGAAACATTCGTCCCGAATGTTCCTTCTAAGTCTCAAACAAACGCACCAAGATAGTCTTCACTACTATACTTACGAACAAATCCCGCCACACCGCCACGTAAACACCGCAGATACTTACATCCAAGTCTACGAGGAAACACCTCTAACATCACCACAAACACCTCTCTCCGGGTCTAAAATATACTTCTTCGTGACCTTCTCTTTACAAAAGAAATGATACCACTTTGTCACTTTGCCGCGAGGTTCACTCCGCGACCCAACAAATGGTACCGGCCGCATGCGATTCTCGAGGTCGCCGTGACACTTCTTGTACACTCGAACTCTTTCTCATAACCTACCACATTTGACATCGTCGCTTTCCAAAACTCGGTTACTATCTCTAATGTGGTCATTAATAACGGAACACTCGACGGATCTCCGATACTTTTCCAACATAACAATACGAAAGATCGACGCATCGCTTCCTAAGTCGGACGGCAATGCTAACATATAGGCAACCCGCCTATTCTTCACATGAACTCGTGCGGCCCAAAGTAACTCGTTAAGTTCCTCGCTTTCCAAAACTCGTCATACCCAACCCGTGGTACTTTCAAGCCCGACCACAACTCAACTCTAAGCGCCGCCGATTATCCGCACGATTTCTCCGAGCCGCCGTAACCTCTTCTAGACAAGCTTTACCCTATCCACATCACCGGAACAAGCCTGAACCGACTATCTGAATCTTGCCAACATCGAACCAATCGACCGGCGACTTACACTTCCTCCCCTACAAGGCTTCATAAGACGACATCCGAACATTGAAATGGTAGCTTAAACACTACCTACACAGGAGACAACAATCCCCACAACTATCCCTGAAATCCAAACACTGGCCCGAGGGCGAATGTGATTCTGAGACTCACCTGAGTTCTTAACACATGCTTGGTAAAACTTTTAGAAAACGAAAATAGCCACCACCTGGGCTTCACTGTCTGCCATAAGGTGAAGGTAGGCACCCCGTGCAGCCTTACAACCTTTCTGATATAAACAACACTGATGAGCACTCGCCTTTGCTAGAAGACAAGACGGCCGACTCTCCTCGGCCCGACCATCGGCCTGACGATCCACGACCAGACCGTTAACTAAACCCGCCTAACACCCTCGTGACTACCACAAGGCGCGGACCACCACAACCGACCCCACCACCATACATGCCGCTGGTTGACCCGCAACACGGCCTCAACCCTACCCGCATCGCAAGAAAACACTAGCTCCCCGATCCGGAATAATTTCACGAATCATGTTACGAAAACCTAGCGGTCTTCCTAGCTCGACCACCTTCTTTCAAATCACGCTACTCAGGGACTTATCCCACAAACATAGCCCACGTGCACTATGCACTCCGATAAGGATCAAACATAACACTACACCTATACTCGAGATGGCCTTACCTCTAAGGTCTCTACGTATAAAACTCTAAGGCTCACACTTTCTCTATCCCCCAAATCTTACTCGGTTAACTAACCAAGATCTCTAATCACAACTGACACACTGCTATCAGAACATAGCACTTAAGGTATACTCACCTTATCACATAATCAAAACTTTAGAGGGTTAAAGATATATCTATATCTACTGCTTCACTCCCCTTAGTCGTTCTAGTCAAACTCGCCTGCAGTAGGCGATAGCTAAGGGGCGTGACGAACTACCCACCAACTCAAGGCCAAGTCCTCCTACAAGGCGACACTCTTCGACACTGCACTCGACGGCCATAGTACAACAAGTACCAACCAAAAGACGACATTCTCGGATGACGCTCCGCCATATCGTGGAACTGAAGCCCCGAGTTCACTCAACTCTCGTGATACCCCGAACGCCCCGAACCTCGCGGAGACCTCTCTCGCATCGCGGACGGGTATAATCTAATGGCCGCGAGGTGACTCGCCAAAGTTACCAAAGGACCTTGCCGCTCGCCCTCTTCGCTGCCTCGTTAACCTGCCGATCTCTACGCTTTCGGCCGCGCATAAGCCCGCATACGTGCCATGCTCGCTTCAATCAAGAATTACTGCGACAACCTCTCTAGATAGTCATCAAGACTCGCGGTACATCAGTACACTCTCCGTAGCCAAATCCATATCTAGTAACAGGTCGCTTTTTGCAATCTATATTCTTCGCCCTGGCCGTGGAACCGGTTCAAATGTCATGGCCGCAGAGGAACCGCCGCCGTGCTAAACTCATTGGGCAGCGACGCCGCAAAACTCCCCGAATGAAGCACCACCCTGTGATGATTGGGCCTGTGCCCACGTAACCCTCCTCAGACTTTACTCGCAGCCTCCTCGCTGCCTTGTCCTCCGGGCCCGGTTTGCCCTACGCGAGGCATAACGGTAGTGGAAAGAAATACGTTAGAGGGTCCAACTTACAACACGCCTCAAGGCACGATCTCAGAGTGAGAAGAGTAGAAACCAATCCTAAATATTCTATAGCCTCCCCGATTATTGATGTGGTGCACAACACACCGATAATCAAGACTTCATCGATACGGTCTGTAGACACTTTCCGAGGATTAATCGCTCGATACCACTTTTGTCACGACTCGCCCGGCCCGCGGATCGTGCCTTACCCGCACCCCAAAGAGTCATACATCGAGTAATCGGAATATAAAATAACCAAGATATGAAACAAGATAAATTGAGACACGTATATCTCAAGAAAGTTACCTTTCGCATAAATAATAATAACAACTCTTTCAAAATGAACAGCTTTAACTTTCTTTACAAACCCCGCCACAACAAGATTACTGCACTCTACGAATGATATGACAACAACGACGGACAGTGGCTTCGCCATACCCCCGAATGTAAGCACCTACAACAACAGGGACTATACCAAGATAAGCCTCGAGGAACGAGCTTCCCAAACGCTGAATCGTGACCCTAAGAGCGAGGATCAACGATCGTGTACCTTTACTCGCAGATGAACGCACTCCGGGCGAGGTCAAGATAAAGAGTACCAAGTATGTGAAATACGAAGATACCGTAAATGAAAGCATAGTAGTCTATAGAAAGCGAGACATGTATGATAACCAAACTACGCTCACAATAAATAAGCAAATATGTCTAGTCGTGACTCACGCCTCAAGTCATCATTCCAATATAACAACGGGTCTCACGCCCACAACATCAATCATGCCGTGGAATACCGTCCTCACCGCCAGCCAATGATAGAAAAGCACCAAGGAATACACATGAACAACAGTCCCACTGTGTCCAAATAAAACAAAGACAGGTAAGCACGAAGGCATAGCCGACTACTAACACCTACAAGACTAATAAGGTCATAAATCAGATCATGATATCCGCTAGACCGCCACGTGATCAAAGCCGTCGCCGCTCGCAATATCAAATGTGCGCGCTTCAGCCTCGAACTCCCCGCAGCCCGCGATAGGCCAATCTCATAGGCCCGCATGGTATAACCCCGCATCGAGGGTAGCTACTCCCGCATCGCCCCGACTCGCACCGCACGGCCACATGCATCGCATGACCATAAAGGCCGCACACTAACCCGAACTCTCGTAGCTCCGCAAGATAGGCCCCGGACCCGCATGAGGTATTCTCGAATCACGGTCCTGCATCACCAGTCTACCCCGCATCGGAGGGCCTTAACCCCTAAACACGCGAGTGGTATAATACCAACATAACGCTTTATCGCTTAAACAACATAAGCACAATCAAGGAAAACCCTTTACACAAACATCACGTATCACTATCACACGTAGCATCCTAATATGATTACTTATCAAATCAACACGAAGGTATTACAAGGCTATCACAAACCAATACAATCAAGTTATTCACACATAAGGTACTTTCTACTATATGATTAACGATCGGTTTTTATCCCCAAAGTACTTTATACAATAACTCTTTAAAGATATGTTACTTTCACAAAAGTCACACAATACCCGTAGTATATAACAATAGAGTGATTATCTTTTCAAGTAAATCAAAACACTTCTCTTAGTAAAACCAAGTAACAACATTCTTTTCAAACGCCCAAGTTTGCCTAATTTCAACTGTTCACGCTTTCTTATTTTAGAAAGGTTTCGTAGTTCCTAGCCTTATTTATTTAAGAATATAATTCTCTTTAAACCATCCGAGAAACATAAGCCTTATATGTGAGTAGGATATTCTTGTTTATAACAATCTTATTACAAAGAAATGCATGACCTAGGAAATATCATTTTGTCTCATCTTAGCTTTTATGCAGATGGAAGTTTCTACCGGTTTTAATAATACTTAATCTGTCAAAACATTTCCTTTATTAACGCCGCAGTTGGTTTGTCGATACACATTCCGATTTCAAATCAAGAAACATTCTTAAGCCGTTATACCTAACTTCTCATAAAGCTAGTATAACTCTTAAGTTTTCAAAACCAAGTATTACTTCAAGTTCTTTATTAACACATAACAAGCCGCTTATAGTTCAAATCGCTTACCTTTTAAAACCACAAGTATTTTCTTACCAACATAAAGTCGTTATAACCAACTTCCCATAAAGCCGTTATAACACTTTATGTTTTAAACCAATCAAATACATTTAGCACACGTGACGCCTACCGTACTACATAGTTCACACATATCATGCTAGAAGAGATAGGAAGAGGTTCACATACCTCGCGACGAGTATCGACTAATAGCAAAACGCTCCAAGTACCTCCAACCGCTGGCTACTCCTTAAGCCAAGTAGATCGCGCCATACGTAGTACTTCAACCTATAAGGCCACAAGCGCGCTTATTAACATTTAGATCCCTTCAGAACATTCTACGTAAAATTCGGCAAAGACCTCCCCGCAACAGCAGAAATCTCCTCTTTTTCTATCGGCCGCCATCAAGCCAACCAGTGGGGTTCATACATCTAACCGGACGCACAATTCTATCTCACGTAAAAGCTACACAAGTCTACTGAATACGCCTATGTAAATACATCAAGATTTTCTTTCAAAAGGTTTCTTATTATTCAGCTTAAGTCAAAAGACATCGCGATAACAACGCTCAGTTCTATATATAGTATACTTCAACTATATAGTCTAACAATCATGTAATCTCCAATTACAATAGAGGGACAAGATATTTACCTCGATAAGCCCATAATTATCCGAGTTTAAATGTCGATCCTGAGCAAGGTTTAGCTCCTACTCACAAGGCTCCGACCCGCTCCAAACAACCCTTAGAAGTTCTAACCAACTTCTACTTATAACTTCAACTACGGTGAAGATTTACTTAGGGTCTTGGCTTAGGACCGACGGGAAGTATAATAGTATAACTGGCTTTTTAAAGGTATAACCTTAGAATACTACAAGGTATATGGCTAAGGTAATTTGGGCATTATAACAATACTTTGAGAGTATTTCTACCAAGAGTGGTGTTTTATACGAGACAACTAGGCTAGGGGAGTACCCCACGCCACACTACTAGGAGGAGGGCTCTCGCCAAGGGAGGGGATGGTGTTGACGAGAACACTACTAAGAGAGGGAGGATTTTTAACACTTAGAGATTTGTAGAATGGATGAAGAAGTCATCAAAGAGGGGGTATTTATAGTTCAGCAAAGGCCAACCAATGGCCAAGATCTTGCCAAGTGCAAGGCAAGTGTAGGCCAAGATCTTGCCAAGTGCACCTTATCCATCTACCACAAAATATCCTACCAACCCTTGACCAAACAATGGCCATTTCGCCCACTCAACCGCCCACAACGCAGCTCCAATGAGGGGTGCCAAGTGGCGCCTCTTGTTGGTCCAAAATGTTTCGCCTCTCGGAAAAATCCGCAAAAATTAAAAATGACATAGCCGAAATTTTCCCTACGAAAATGGTGGAAAACGTTTCGTCGAAAAACGACTCTAACCGGGTGTTGTGCACAAAAATAAATCGGCCAAGCTTATTCTCAAGTTCAAATTTTTCTACGTACGTCCTTACGTACATACTCTGAAAATACGGGGTATAACACGTATTCTACTTGAAGGGTGGAAAAGGCTAGCAAGGTTATAGTTCTTTGGAGCGTTTTACTAATTGTCGATAATCGTCGCGAGGTATGTGAACCTCTTCCTATCTTTTCTAGCATGATTGTTGTGAACTATGTAGTACGGTAGACGTACGTGTGCTAAACGAATTTGGTAGGTTTAAAACATAAAGTGTTATAATGGTTTTATGGGAAGTTGGTTATAACGACTTTATGTAGGTAAAAGAATGGTTTGTTGATTTTAAAATATAAGAGACTTGACTTATAATTGACCTGAATGGTGTTAAAAAGTGGTGAAACTTCATTCGTGAGTAATGAGTACTTGGTCTTTAAAAGAATAAAGTTTTATTTGATTTCGGAAATGTGAATAACTATCGAACAAGCCATTGCAGAGTTAATAAAGGAAAATGTAATGACAAATAATTATATTAAAACAAGTAGAATCTTCCATCTGCATAGAAGCTAAGATAAGACAAAATTGTATTACATTTTCTAGATCATGGCTGCGTTAATAAAATCATTATAAACAAGTATTGATTTCTTAACGTTCTAAAGTAAGGAGACTTAAAGTATTTTGAAAGTCATGTAACTTGATTTTGGGAAAAGAGAAGTAACTTGAGTTTAAAAGGATAAGTAACTTGTTTTCAAATATCAAACTTTTCTTGATGGAAAATATAAGTGGCTTGGTTTTAAAAAGGTAGGAGTACCTTGATCTTAAAAGAGTTAGTTACTTGGGTTTTAAAAGTATACTTTACGTTGTTTTAAAAGTGTAAGCCACTTGGTTTAAAAAGTATAAAGTACTTGATTTAAACATGAACGTGTTTGGTACTACGGATATTAGTATCGAGTTGTTTTTACGTAAAAATATATCTTTTTGAAAGAATTAAAGTACGTAGTACGTTAGGGTTAAAACCCGGATTGTTGGCATAAAATGGGAGTACTTGAGTTTATATAAATGGTGAATCAATTTACATGTTAATGAAAGTCTAAGAGTATGTTGAACTTGCCTATGCTAGTTGTGATAGCCTTTGTTGTGCAAGTATTGTATTTCTATACCACCGCGTCTCTCGATGGAGGGCCGACTGACTTGTTGTGAACTTACTTGGACGTACCGGCAGTGACGGAGGATTCCACGGGTATGCTTCCATTGTTATTATCACACGGACATGTCTACACCGATGAGGGATTCCGGGGGCATGCGGCCATGCAACGGGTTAAACTCCCGGTATATTATTATTGTCACATGGGCATGTCTACACCGATGAGGGATTCCGGGGGCATGTGACCATTACTATTACTCCATGGGTTAGCTCCCCATGAAGACCTGTCTACACCGATGAGGGATTCCGGGGGCATGGTATATACGATTATTACTCCATGGGCTAGCTCCCCCTGAAGACCTGTCTACACCGATGAGGGATTCCGGGCATGGTATATACGATCATTATTCCATGGGCTAGCTCCCACGAAGACATGTCTACACCGATGAGGATTCCGGGCATATATATATATATATAATATATTGTATACGTACGCCGATGAGGTAGATGCTACCGGGCGTGTCACATGGTTATATGTTACACCTACGGCTGCCGGCAGTGACGGAGGATTCCACGGGCAGGAGATATATATATATATATTGTATATGTGTACGCCGACAGTGAGGTAGGATGCCACTGGCGTGTCACATGGTTATATGTTACACCTACGGCTGCCGGCAGTGACGGAGGATTCCACGGGCAGGAGATATATATATGTATTGTATATGTGTACGCCGACAGTGAGGTAGGATGCCACGGGCGCGTCACATGATTATGATTTATGTCATAGACTGCCGGCAGTGAGGAAGGAGTTCCACGGGCACGATGACTTTGAGGGCGTAAGTCCCTGACTTGACATGACTGCTTATACATTGTGTACTGTAGTTTGGTTATCATACATGTCTCCTGTTTTATATAGACTATTATGATTTCATTACAGTATTTTCAGTTTCACATACTTGGTACCTGTTGTACTGACCTCCTTCGGGGCCGCTCATGACGCATGTAGAGGTACACGGTTGTTGATCCGCCATGTGATCACAGTCATTGTTGGGAAGCTCCGCTTTCTCCGAGGCTTATCTTTTGTTATGATTCTCGAGATTGTAGGTTCTTGTACATTCTGTGGTATGGCGGTGGTCCTGTCCGTCATAGTTGTTATAAAATTCTGTAGGTCCGTAGCACTTGTAAGGTGGTTTGTAAAGGATTTAACTGTTCGATTTGATATATATATATACAGGAAGGTGACTGTTTTGGTTAGTATGTTTCTTATTTTATGTCTTGTTTCATGTTTAAGTTTTTATTTCCGCTGATTTTCTCTGATATTGTATAACTAGGGTGCCCGGGGTAAGGCACCAGTCGCGGGCCCGAGGTCGGGTTGCGACATCATGTATCGCCATCGGGCTTGCCGGCGGTCAGAGCAGGCCCAACAACCCATCTTGAGAATACCGCCAGTGGTCTGGTATCGAATCGCGCCAGCACACATCGTTCTCGCGGGCCCTGTTGCCGCTTGCTTATTCTGCTGTCCGCGACCCTTGCCACGACCACGCCTCTTCGCGCGCCTTTGCCACTTTTGCCACCGCGTCCCTACTGCGGTTGAGAGTTTTCTGACGGCGTGGGATCTTGGGGGCGTGTTTCGACAACTAACGCCTTCTGATTTTGCTCATCTTGCTTAGCACGACGAGTCTCTTCGAGCAAAAACTGCGAGCGATCCTTGTTAAAGCTAGGTAACGGATCTGCCTGTTGAATCATGGTGGCTAACGTATCATATTCGCCTTTTGGAAGGCTCGCAATCAATCAGAACACCATCTCGTATCCGAGATGCGCGTGTCGACGTTGGAGAGTTGATTCACCAGCATTTTTAACTATTTACAGTATTCAGTCACGTTGTAAAAACTTTCAAGACGTGTATTGTTAAATTGTTCCTCTAAATACACAGCATGAGTGTGCTTGTTATGCTGAAAGATTTCCTCCAAACGGTTCCACAATTCACGGGTTATGGCGCCAGATTTCATGAAAGTGAGGAGTAGATCCCGAGAAATACTATCATAAATCCATTGTTTTACGCGGCGCCGGCACGATGCCACGAGAATCATCAACCTCTGCGGGCGAGGAATAACATCATCGATATGATCAAACACGTTATAGAGACACGCATGAACGCGAAAGCTTCAACCGCGAGAATACCGACCATCAAGAAGAATGGGAATATAGGTCTTGATGTTGGTAACGCTAGTATCGAGTGAAAAGCATGAAGATGACTCGTCGGAGGAGGCGCGTTAGATAACTGAGTATCCATTTAGAGAAGAGAGGAATAAAGAAGAAAACTAAGAATTTCGTGTAGCGGCCGAGATCCTAAAAGTGGGGTCTCGCGTGAAATAGAAAAAGGAGAAAGAAATTCTAGGGTTTTAGGGTTTTGGCTCTTGATACCTACATGATATTAATCTCCCTTGGGAGTCTTCTCATTAATATCAAATATATATAGTGTACAATATTCATCTCTTATATAATAGGAATCCTCCTAATCACAAGAAGAGTCCTAGTCTTACCATAATTATATTTACACAATATATGAAATATATTTTAATTATGGAGTAGAAATTACTATATACGTTTGCAGTATCCAGATTAGGAAAACAATCCACCAAGCTACAGAATATCACCATTATGCCCGGGATAAAAGGTACAAGGCAACTAGGAGTAAAATTAGCCTGAAATGGGAACCTCTTCCTAGGAATTTCTTAAACTAAATACTTGGTTCCTATGATACTTCTTTGGAGACTGATGGGATTGGGGGGGTCATCAGGAATTCAAATGGAGATTGGAAAACAGGATTCATGACAATAATTCATACTTACGGGTGTCAAATTAGACTCAAACTTAATTGATTCGTCCAACTCGTTCAGATTTTAATGGGTTTGGGCATTGTTAAATAATTAGATGGGCTAAGTTTAAGCTAGCGCAACTTAATCCATTAATTATGAGCAGCCCAAACCAACCCATTAACTTGGCTCAAACTAAACTATCTATTATTTTATACTTTACCTATTCAATTAATATCCGATTTATAGAAGAGTTATGTTGCACTTTTCTATGATGTTCATATTATCTCGTTTCAGATTTTTACTAATATCCCTGTTATTTTCCTTTCTCCCATGGATCTTTCTTTTCAATTTTTTCTCAGTTTTTAATTAAATTTCCTGTATTAATTTCATTTTTATAATTTTCAGTTACAAATTAAGTACTAAATAAATTCTCAATTGAATTCTCTTTCAATTTTTACACACAGTTTTCATAATATTTTAGGTACTACAAAGTAAGCTCCAATCTTATTCATTTAACTATTCCAGTTATCACAAAATTTGTAAAGTTATTTAGCAATTACTTTTTCAAATTGGACGGGTTGGGTCACAACCCATTGTTTAGTCCATTTAAACTAATCCATCTTGATCCAAATGAACTTTAAGCAGGGTTGGACATTAGCCAACTTTAGCCTAAACAACTCATTTGTCACCCCTATTGATACTATTTTGAACTCTACGACTGAAATTCTAGCTCTAAGACAGGTTTGGAAATAACTTGAAACAATGATTTAACCCCCCATCCAAGTTAAAGTAGACTCGGGAGATGTGATTAACATGATAAAAAAGTTCATGAGATACTAAATCCTATTGTATTTGAATGCAGGTTGTTGCTGATGAGGATGGGGAAGCCGCCAATCCATCACAGACATAGAGAACAAAATAGGGTGGTGGATGCCTTGGCAAAGCAGGGAGCTAAGGGGATTTTTTTTGGGGACCCGAAGATTTTGGTAGTTCCTCCGATATTTGTCAATGAAGTGTTTTGGGTAGACATTCTTGGAACTGTGATTGATAACTAATTCCAGATTGAAATATTATTGATTGCTTCGTAAAGTATGAAGCAAAATGGTGCACCGAAGGTGCAAACAATGTTTTATGGTTAATTAATCCTATTATATATGTTGTAGATTTACCAAAAAAATAGGTTTGCGTTGTTTGAATTAAATAAGTTTATTATTAATAAATGTAAGATGATATTAATCTTTCTTGGGAGTCTTTCATTAATATCAAGGTATATATAGAGTACAATATTCATCTCTTATACAATAGGAATCTTAAGTCTATACAAAACAGGAATCCTAGTTTTACCATAATTATATTTACACAATATATGAAAATATTCTAATTCTGGGTAGAGAATATATTGTTTCTTATATTGACATGTTTACACACCCCCTCAGTCGGAGCGGGAGGAGGCCGGACGCAGACTAGATCTGAAGTCAAGAAACAACTGTCTGGGAAGTCCTTTAGTAAATATGTTTGTATACTGATACGATGATGGAATATGTAACACTCTGACATGGTCTATAACAACTTTCTCACGAACAAAGTGTAGGTCTATCTCAATGTGCTTGGTTCACGATGAACCTGACATGAGACAAATGACAGAGATGTTATCACAAGATACAATAGATGTTTGACGCAGGACATCAAGTTCTAACAAGAAGTTTCGAGCCAACAAATCTCAACCATTACTTTTGCAACGCTTATGTACTCAAATTTCAGACCGATCTAGATAGGGTAGTCTGTCGCTTGGCAGACCAAGAAATCAGATTATCCCCTAAGAAAACACAAAAGCCGGAGGTGGAGCGTCGCGTGTCCGGACACCCTGCCCAATCTGCATTCGTATATGAGAGCAACCTGTTTGGCGCAGAGGGGTATAGGTGTAAACCATAATCAAGGGTACCCTTAATGTATCGAATCATACGCCAAGAGCGTGAAACGAGACTCATCGGCACGCATGAATAAGCACACCGCCGAACAACATAAGATATGTCCGCCCGGTAAATGCGATAATCTTGCACCTGCAAGGCTCCTATACAGAGTAGGATCAGAGACTGGAGCATCATCCATAGCACTTAGCTTAGATTTCGAATCGACTGGAGTAGGCATAAGTTTGCAATTCGTCATCTTAGCCATGTACATTATCTCCTCTGCATACTTACGCGGACACAAGAACATGTGATTGACAGACCTGGTCACTGATATCCCCAAGAAATAACTCAGCTTTCTCAAATCAGTCATTGCAAATTCGGACTTAAGCAAGACAATAATCACATTTTCAATCTATCCGAGGAAGCAGTCAGAACAATATCATCCACGCATAAGAATAAGTAGCGCGTTACTACCTCGATGAAAACGAAGAGTGATGTATCCGTGATACAAACCAAATCGCAAGATATACCCGACAAAGCGATCATACCACGACGGAGCCTGCTTCAGTCATATGACTTACGAAGACGCACACATAGCGAGAGATCATTGACGGGTGAACCCAGCCAATACGATGTACACTATTTCTCTCAGGTCCTCATGTAAGAATGTATTCTTCAGTTGATGGATCGGTCAGTGTTTGCCCATGGCAATGCTCAAAATTGTGCGAATAGTAGCCGGTTTGTTAATCGGGCTGAAGGTCTCTCCACAATCAATGCCCTCCTGCTGATTTGTGCCATTAGCCACAAGACAGGCCTTATACCTCTCAAGATCTCCATTGTCTCTGAACTTGTGACGAAAAGCCACATACATCGAATTACATTCACCCCCTCAGGTCTAGGTATTAGATCTCACGTGTGCTGTTTAGTTAAAGCATTGAATTCCCCATACATAGCCTCATTCCAATTAGGGTCTTGTTTGGCCAATTTTGGGTTCTTTGGAAGCCGAGAGATGGTTCGCGCATGTTGAAATGAACTGGCTCAAGATTTCACGCTTGAACGAAGTTTCCATTTGACGAGTATGGACAACGTGGAGTGGTGTGTCCGAGACGGTAAAGTTGATAAGGAGAAGGTGGGGCGGTTGCCGAGGAGCCGCGACTCGGATCGAAAGCCACGCACGGCGTTGACAAGATTCTCTCGAAGGCGCGCTACCATCGCTGGCCGCGCATTGCCGACGGTATTCTCAAGATTGCTCACCGAAATCAGCGCCGCGCGCTCCTCGGGGTCGCGGCTCGACGACTTTAACAGCAGGACGCGAGCCGCTCGAGGACGAGGAGAGACGGCAAGCTCGCCTGTAAACGAGTAGTCCGATTTTTGGAATTTTGTAAGATTCGAAACGGAATGTGGTCTCGCCGAACGCGACGGACGAGATATGCGACTTGGCGAGTCGACAAGTCATAGCATAGATAGCCTATGGTTTGGCGGGAATCCTAGGAAGACAGTGAATAGACCTAGGAGCAAGTTTGCGAGGCTGTGAGAATCGAGTTGATAGCATGCATAACCAAAAATCAGTAGATGATCATAGGAGGACTCATGGTAGAGGATTTCAGTAGAGGTCATATTGTGAAGAGTGCTAGTAGGGAGAATATTTAGAATGTATTATGACATTTTAGCAGCATATACTGAGAAGGAAGGAGGGAGGGAGGCATGAATTAATAGGGTGTAAATCATATTGTTAATGGTATGTATGATTCTTTCAGCTTTATCATTTTGTGGTGAGGTGTGAGGCGTGAGAAAAACCATGTCATTATTTGTATAAAACCTATGAAACATAGAGTTATTGAATTCATGATCATTATCGCACTGAAATGATTTTACTTTTTCCAAATTGTGTGTGGATAAACTTGTGAAACTCAAGAAATTTGGCAAACACTTCCGATTTAAATTTAAGAGGATATAACCAAACATAGTGTGAAAAATCATCAAGCAACACAAGATATTATTTATGACCGAGAGAACTAGAGATAAGAGATTTTCATAAATCGGCATGTATAATATCAAAAGGAGCAAGTGTAACACTAGTAGATGATTTAAACTAAGATCTAATATGTTTGCCTAAAGAGCAAGAAACATAATTTTGGGCAAATTTCATTACAAGCAATGAAATTGTTGCCTTTAAGAAAATTAAAACTGACTCGACGACCAAGCCTATTATGCCAAGTTGAAGGTTAAACAACCGCTAGAGTGACGGAGAGCAAGATCCGAAGTCGAGGTGGAAGTGAATGGATAGAGATCCCCTGCTATCAGATCTCGTAAGAGGTGTCCCCGCATGAATATCTTTCACAAGAAACCAAAAGGGTCAAAATCCACTGAGATTTAATTATTACGAGTAAATCGCGATGTAAATGAGGTTCTTAATCATGCCGGGCATATAGGGTGTTTTTGAGGGAGAAGGGTGGATGAGGAAGTTGTGTGTATGAGGTACCATACCCTTTAACTGTGTCACGACCCGACCCCGAATTCGTGACCGGTGCCTTAACCCGGGCACCCTTGTGACACAACATCAGAGAAAACCAGCGGAATATAAACTCACAATAAACAACCATAATGATATAAATAGTCTAGCCCAAAATGGCTACCCCAAAAGTACATAAAACCGAACAGTTACATCCTTAAACAAACCAAGTTATGACAAGACTACAGGCCTCTAAGAAGGAGTAACACTATGACGGGACAGGCCCCGCCATGCCCCGAATGTACAAAACATCAACAACACCAGGAGAACCATACCAAAAGTCGAGCCTCCAAGAAACTGAGCTCCCGACACCCGAGTAAAAATCCTAGGAATGAGGATCTACCACCGCTTCCTTACCGCAGATTTAACGCACTCGAGGAAGGGGGTCAGACACAACGTACTCAAGTATGTAAAATCGAAAATACCGTAGTAATATCATAAGTCCAAAATACATCAAGTTATAGGTAAAAATCAAATTATTTTGCACCAGGCCTTACTAACAATGAGAGTAACAAGTATAAGTATAATATCGCATAAAAATAGTGAGGCTCATGATCAAAACAGATCTCTCGCTCGTAGTATCATTAAGCAATCCTACTCGGATCGCTTTCACCCGCACGGATCCCGTGGATCCGCATAAGGCCATCCGCCTCGCATGAGACTATTTCACCCGCACGGGACTATTTCACCCGCACGATCCCGTGGACCCGCACGGGACTATTTCACCCGCACGACTCAGCCGCCCGCATGAGTACAAGCGCCGACTCGCATCACGGGTAGCAAATCCATGGAATACGCAGAATAACAATGATAATACATAAATCAAGACAACCGCTAAGATATACATAACATAAGCGCCACCGCTTATCGTAATACTCAGATAACAATAATAATACATAAATCAAAGACAACCGGCTAGTATACATAACATAAGCTACACGCTTATCATAACATAAACAAGATAAGAAATCTTCTAACTTTTATGAACATTATTAATATAAATCCTCTCATTTTAGCTCATTAAGGCACTACATGTCTTTTTAAGAGAAATCCGAATTTAACCCAAGTATCACATACAGAAACCTTTTCAAATGACTCTTTTATATAAAACTTCCAAGATACTAATACCCATAGTATCATGTCACAACCACTTTCAAAACAAGTCACAATTTTTCATTTAGAAAATATCCCAAGCTTCTAAATCAAGTGACTTCATTTCCTTTAACATCTTAGGCCATTAATGCCTTAAAACAATTTACCTTCCACAAATTCAACTCATTTTCCCCTTGCTTATTTTATGTAAAGTAAACCCTTCTTTATTTACCTTTTTCCCAAACTAATATAACCAACTTCTCATAAAGCCGTTATATTAACATTTTACGTTAGTCAAACACATTTCCCTATGTCCAAGGGACTTATACCTTTAAAACGAACCAAGTATCATATACTTCAAAACAAGTGAAGATTATCAAATCTTGTACGTATACCGTACTACATAGGTACAACTACTCATGCTCAAGAGATAGGAAAGCTCTACATACCTCTTCGGTCAATCCACTTGTTAATTCCAACTATCGCACGAATACGTCAACCTATACCCACCATAATACGCTTATTAACTTCTAGTTTCAAAGTAGAATATTTCCAAGTTCAAGGTTACTAATTCCTATGGAAAATCGGGCAGCATTTTGTTTCTACTCATTTTGCCACCTTTCAAAGGCCGATTTTTAACACTCAAACGCCACATTTAAGGCCCAACATCCAAACTAACACAGTGGGATTACACACCTAAACTCGTGTAAAATTCTGCCCCAAAAGTTATAACAATTAATCTTAACAAGTTTAAGGTAATTTTAGGCTACAACATGCTCACATAACCTCTTTAGCCAAATCCTTCATACCCAAACCACATTTCGCATGAATGACTCTAAGAGCATTATTTACTACCACAAGTTCTTTCTTCTTAACATGCAACACTAAAAACTAATTATAAAGGAAGAATCATTACCTTAGAGCTTTAGCCAAAACTATTCCAACAATTTTACTAGCCTTTTCAAGAATACCACCACAATAACCTCCACAAGCTTGCAATTAACTTTCCTTCTTAACACCCTTTTCAGATTTTCCTTAAGCTTCGAGTTTCTCTTGATTTTCTAGAGAGAAGAAGAGCTTTTAGCTTAGAGAGAGAGAGAGAGAGAGATGAAAGATGAAAGATGACCAAGCTACGCCTCGAGAAACTCCTCCGCGCGCCTCTCTCCCACTAATGATCTCTTCTCGCAAGATGTAATACGTAGATATACCGCCAATGACACTTCATACCAAGAATGCATTCATCCTCCCGCTGTCAATCCGATATCACCAACTCATAGGCTCCATCTCCCAATCATATCCGCCTCACTGTGACTGATGGTAACTGCCCAGTCTATCGGAAAAGATCTCGCACTCGCAATCGGGTCAAACAAATCATCAATGAGATATTTGTTCTCGACACTCGCTCCGAATCAATACGCACTGGCATCCTTCTTCTTTACAAACAACACCGCGCTCGGAGTAACATCAGGCATAAAGCCTTTCTCCAAAGAAATCTTTCACTGGTCCTTCAACTCTTAGTTGCCCCGACTGGAATAGATCATGCGCCAAATCGAGCTCAATCTCCTCGCTATACCCTAAGCTCCGGGAATCAAACTTCTAACAACCGAGATGGTCCAGATCTCACCTCGCTTTAATCAACCAAATGCGGTAAATATACCCTTCCGCACCATCTTCCTACCTGAAATAAACCTCCCCACGCAAGATTCTTTCCACTGACCCCACCAGAAACCGGAACCGAACTAACCTCTCACATCGGCATAGCAAGACGCCAGCCAATCCATACCCATAATCACATCAAAGTCACATATATCCAACTATCAAGTCAGAGTCCGACGACTATCTCACCACCGAAGCCTTATATATCCGCCTACCACCGAAACCTCTGCCCACCTCAAAAGATTCTGGACTCTCATCCCTATTCTACCGTCATGAGAATATAGACAATAGAACCCATCTATCAAAGCATATACATCCAGGAAACCAATAATGCCTCGACATCACGACGCCCCGTCCTCTCCGACATAGCATAACCTCGAATGAATCGAACCCCGCCAAGACCGCCGCGCTCCGCCCGCGAACACGGCGATCACCAAGACGAAGATCCCCATCGACTTCGCACCGAGCTATCATATTCCCGCCGCCTGGCGACAATCTCTCAAATCCGCTCCGCAAGAATAACAAGCTCGAGTAACACATTCCATAAGTACGACATCGACACTCATACGTGGCTCCTCGACCGGAACTCGTCCTCGGGAACCCTCGAAGTCTCGCATCAGAATAAGACGCCCCAAGACGAGGAGCGCTCGACCGCACGTATGTGTTGTCTACTAAAACTACCGAGAGGATCGCATGCCTCTTCTCGCACTCGATGCTGCCTCGCGTTTCCTCACACCCAAGATATGTGACGGGCAATCATGCTGAAGAACCACTCTGCAACTCTAAGGATCATCGACTGTGACATAGCTGCACCCGCTCCATGTTCATACAAGGTACATCCGCCAATGAGTCCAAACTCACATCGATCCCGAACCGCCCGCCCACTGGCTCCTCGTCATATCTATCCCGAGGTCATCTGCGAGGCAAGAAATGGCAACGCTAGAACTCCCCTACAAATAATGCGCATGTTCTCGAGATGAATCATACCAACAATGGGTCTCCGCACTGATCGTAATACCACCGATCGGTTCCGGTCAAAGATCCGGTGAATCGTTTGATAAACTCGAGGATCATCTCGTGTCACCCATAAAATAAAGTGGCGAACTCAAAGTCTCGCCGATGGTACTCATACGGTATAACGGTCGTCTGGTCACATCTCAGTCGCCACGATCGCAATCGCATCTCCTAGCCCATATCTTGCCTGGATCGAGGCTCGTTAGGCTCGAGCCAGCTCATCTTCCAAATCGCCTCCAAACACTCATCGGTAATGATCAAGCCAGGCTCTAATGAAAGAGTCACCGCTATTTCGCAACTTTCATAGGCATAAATGATAGAAAATACGTTGAGGAAATTCAACCTATAACACAATTTACGCACGATCTAGAGTGAAAGAATGGAAACGATCAAATATCGGCCTGACATCCACAACACAGATAATCAAGATCTACTAGATACGGCTCAGACTTTCTCGAGGATTAACCGCTCGATCCACTTTTTCCCCCATCTGTTTGTGCCTTAACCCCACCTTGACACAACATCGAGAAAACCAAATAATATAAACTCACAATAAACAACCATAATGATATAAATAGTCTAATCAAAACGGCAACCAAAAGTTAAATCTAAGCATCCTTAAACAAACCTTCATGACAAGCTTCCTTCCCATGCCTCATAGACGCATGTATAACCTCATGACGACAGCCATCCTTATGCCCCCGAATGTACAAAACATCAACAATATCCATACCAAAAAGCCCAAAGAAGAGCTCCCGACACCGAGTAAAAGATCCTAGGAACGAGGATCTACCACCGCTTCACCGAGACGCGCTTTCCTCGGCGAAGTGGTCGCACACAACGCACCGCAAGTATGTAAACTCGAAAATCCGCAATAATATCATAAGTCCAAAATACTCGCTTATAGTAAAAATCAAATTTCTCCGGTCTTACTAACAACTAACAAGTATAATAATCGCATAAAAATAGAGGCCGATCAAACAGATCTCTCGCCTGAGATCATAGCAATCCTACCCGATCGTTTCACCCGAATCCTGTGATCCGCATAAGGCCATCCGCCGCAGACTATTTCACCGTGCGACTATTTCACCCGCACGATCTCGGACCCCATGACTATTTCACCCGCATGACCGCCGGGCCCGCATGATAAGCGCCGCACTATCATGGGTAGCAAATCCATAACGAATACGCAAGAATAACACCCTAATACATAAATCAAGACAACCACTAGTAATCATAACATGTCACCGCATTATCAATACCGATAACAATAATAATACATAAATCGACAATATTAGTATCAAACATCGCACTCGCAATCATAACATAAGCAAGACAAGAAATCTTCTACTTTTATGAGCATTGTGCTCTCAATCCTCTCGTTTAGCTCATTTAAGACCTTCGTGTCTTTTTAAGAAATCGGAAATTTAACCCAAGTATCATCGAAATGCGCGCTTTTGAGTATTTCGTTTTATATAAAACTTCCAGTCACTAATGCAGCCAGTATAAGTATCGCCAAATCGACGTGCAAAACTCAATTCCCTCTCATGAGTGGATACCCTAAGTCTCGTCTGGGAATACATCTCAGAAACTCTCCTTTAACAAATCGAATCGATCAGCGGTCCGTAAGATGTCACCAAGATTTTAATACCCAACCAAATGGTAAATATACCCTTGCTTATTTTATGTAAAGTAAACCCTTCTTTATTTACCTTTTTCCCAAACTAATATAACTTGACTTCCCATAAAGCCGTTATATTAACATTTCGTTAGTCAAACACATTTCCTATGTCCAAGAGACTTATACCTTTAAAACGAAACAAGTATCATATACTTCAAAACAAGTGAAGATTATCAAATCTTGTGCATATACCGCACTACATAGGTACAACTACTCATGCTTTCAAGAGATAGGAAAGCTCTACATACCTCTTGGTCAATCCACTTGTTAATTCCAACTATCGCGCGTGTCGTCAACCTATAATGGCCATATCGTTTATTAACTTCTAGTTTCAAAGTAGAATATTTCAAGTTCAAGGTTACTAATTCCTATGGAAAATTGGGCATCATTTCCTTTGTTTCTACCACTTGTCACCTTTTCAAAGGCCGATTTTTAACATTCAAACGCCACGTTTAAGGCCCAACATCGAAACAACACAAAGGGATTACACACCTAAACTTGGGTGTGTAAAATTCTGCCCCAAAAGTTATAACAATTAATCTTAACAAGTTTAAGGTAATTTTTAGGCTCTGACATGCTCGCATAACCTCTTTTAGCCAAATCCTTATACCCAAACCACATTTCTTGCATGCAATGACTCTAAGAGCATTATTTACTACCACAAGTTCTTTCTTCTTAACATGCAACACTAAAAGCTAATTATAAAGGAAGAATCATTACCTTAGAGCTTTAGCCAAAACTATTCCAACAATTTTTGCTAGCCTCATTTTCAAGAATACCACCACAATAACCTCATGAAGCTTACAAATAACTTTCCTTATTAACACCCTTTCAGATTTTCCTTAAGCTTGGAGTTTCTCTTGATTTTCTAGAGAGAAGGGAGAGCTTTTTAGCTTAGAGAGAGAGAGAGAGAGATGAAAGATGAAAGATGACCAAGTCTTGAAGACTTGGTCAATATAAGCATCTGATATTTAGGATGGGACATGTCACCCACGCTGACCACTTTTAAAACAAAGCGATGCGAAAATTCCACTAACTCGCAGATCCCGCCTCGGCGCGCGGCCTGCGATCGGCGCGCGCTGAAACTCCTGCCGCTGCTTAGACTTTCCGCGCGCGACCGCTTCCGGCGGCTGCCCCAAACTTGGCGACCGCTCGAATCTTCCGGCCGCGTGACCCGGCGCGCGGCCCTAATCACCCGGCGCGCCGCTCGCCTGGAGCCGCGGCGCTGAGGCCCCTGACCGCGGTCCAGATCCGAACCACGGGGTATAACAAACTGAAATGCGTTGTCCACTATCAATTGTAACATATTGAGGATGCTTTAAACTAAACAGTTTAGGGATAGTACCTGCAGATTGGGTGACGTGAGATGTGGCGCCTGAGTCCATGTATGCAGTATTGTCGTTGTTGCATGGAGAGGTTGAATGTCATCCCTGACTCAAATGGGTGTCATCTGAGAATGAAGTACGCAAAACGACCTTGCGTAAGTGGACTAACTGCGAGGCGGCAGGGCCCAACAAACTAGGGTAAGAATACGGATTGTAGGGCTGCTGGTACTGGAATGGATTAGTGTGTGACTCAACCGCACCGCGACTGCATCTTGGCTATGCGCCGCTGCGGTGCGAATTCGTGTTGATGAGCCGCGGTCGATTGTTGCGATCTATTGATGTTCGGCTGGTTCTGGTGATCGCGACCGCACCCACGACCACGCCTCTGCCGCGTCCCCTGCCACTATTTCCACCGCGTCCCTGCTGCGGTTGAGTTTTCTGGCGGCGTTGGATATTGAGGGCGCGTTTCGACCGCTAATGCCTTAAGCGCTCATCACCGCGAGTACGCCGAGTCTCTTCGAGCAACAAGCGGCGAGCTTTGTTAATGTTGGGTAACAGATACACTGTTGAATCATGGTGGCAAAGTATCATATCGCCTTTAGGAAGGTCGTGATCAATTGTAACACCAGTTTGGTGTCGATATGAGCTCGTCGGCAAGAACAGTTGATCCGTAGCTTTAACTATTTGCAGTACTCAGTCACATTGGAAAAGTTTTCAAGATGTTTATTGTTAAATTGCTCGCTAAATACGGCCGCGGTGTGCTTATTGTCTGAAAAATTTCCTCCAAGCGATTCCATAACTCTAAATTTTGTGGCGCCAGATTTCATGAGAGTCAGAAGAAGGTTCTCAGAAATACTACCATAAATTCCTTTGTTTGGCGGCGTGCAGACGGCGCCAGTAGACTCATCAACTTCAGGCGGCGGAATGATGTCATCGATGTGATCAAGCACGTTATGGGCATGCGTGATTCTGAAATAGTTCGGTGACCAACCGTGGACTCGACTTTTTCTTGATCAGAAGAATGAGAATAGAGTTCTTGATGTTTATAACGATTGAAATTTGGATGAAAAGAGGATGACAACATGGTGGTGGGATTTGTGGAGATAGAAGATTCAGAAAGTGTGGAAGATTCAGGGATAGCCATTTAGAGAAGAGATGAATGAAGAAGAAAATCTAGAATTTGTAGGGGGCCCAGGCCGGAGTCAGGGGAGTTCTCGGCAGGTAGGAAGAAATAGTTCTAGGTTTTGGGTGTTTGACTCTTGATTATGTAAGATGATATTAATCTCACAGGGAGTCTTTCATTAATATCGAGATATATATAAGACTGATATTCATCCCTTATACAATAAGAATTTTAAGCATATACAAAGAGAATTACAGTCTTACCATAATTATATTTACACAATATATAGAAATATTCTAATTATGAATAGGAAATATATTATTTCCTATATTGACATGTTTACAATAAATAAATTTTTATGTGACATGACATGTCAACTAGGAGTGAAGGAGTGTTTTGTGTGTGTTTGCATATTCTGAGAAAGTGATGTTCTAACCCTAAAATGAATAAGAGTGATATTTATAGTTCTTTTAATATATGAGTGACCTTTTAGGGAATTTACTCTAAATTTGCCACCTTATGAATGCCAACTTATCTTTAAATTTTGCCACAATATAGCGAAAAAGGGGAAAATGGCCAATTTTCCCTCCTGAGCTATGGAGAATATGAGGCAAAATTGTCCCATTTCAAGTAATTCAGGGGAAAAGTTGGCCCTTTTCCAGTCAAAATGGATCAACCATTAGTGAGAAAATTTGAGCTACTTGGCTAATGACAATAGAATTTTTGAGCTACTTGATTGACGAAAAGGATATTTTTCTGTCAAAAATAAAATGGAGGGCAAAGCTATCCTATTTCGAATTGTTAAAAAATAAATTTGACCCTTTTTCCTAAGATAAAATATATCTATAAATGGACCTTTTCCCTCCATAAATACTTCAAATTTTCTAGAACATCAAAGTAGTGGTTTACATTGGTAACAACTAAAATCCACATTTTATTTCATGGGACATTGACAGGACAACCATAGTTGTTGGAAAAGACCCGTCTCTTCCTTTGCTAAGCTATAACCGCTCTTCCAAGTGAATTCCTATATGTAATTAATTACCACCCTTGTATTTATTTTACTAAAATTTTATGGTAAGATGACGAAAACAAATCTATGCTTGCCCTGCTATTAAGGTAAAAGAAAGTGATCACAGCAGGTTATTTTCACCTTGAAGACCAAATGACCGATACTTGTGGGGAAGAAATATAATTTTCTCTAATGATAACTATACCAAATACAGCTCCCTCATTTGATCCGACCCTCCCTTTCTCAAAGAAAGGAAAACTAAATACAAAGAAACGACACTTGGAGATTTCTAGTGGTTTAGAATTACTTATTGTCATAGCCTATCTTTTTATTTTATAAAATAAGCCTCTTCTCTGTCTATAACAACTGATACCAAATCCCTTTTAAATATGTACACCACCAAATTGTTAACTTGTAGTCTATACTTGCTTACTACAATTATTAAGTGGAGAAAGTGAGAATATACATTTATATAGCAGTATTATAAGAGTAACTAGACTAGCAGGGACGTTTTCATTCTACAATAAGTTCTTGAAAAGACGATGATCATGAAGGCCCCTCCTTCAAAGGCATTGATCATCAAAATCAACTTAGTTTTCTTGGCTTGCTTCTTCGTTGCCTATACCGCGATTATTCTCCACCTTTCATCTTACAGTACCGTTTATCACCACCAAAACACATTAGCCCTTGTTAAGTGTTCATTACCCAAATGCCATCATAAGGTAAGGTGATATTTTCATTTTTCAATTCAATTAGAAACGGATAAAACAACCAAGATTTATCTTTTTTATTACATTATTAATTATCTTTTCAAGAAAGAAAACAAAAAGTATCTTTTAAAGAATTGTCTTTTTTTCAATAGGTGGAAGGTGGGATAAAGATGAAAGTGGTATTGGAAAAGCCAGTGAGGAATGAGACAAAGGCAGAAAAGAAGCTGGTGAAGCATGAAAAACCGAGTTTCATGGATGAACTGGGAAGAGGAATGAAGATAGGCATGGTGAATATGGACAACGAGGATGTCACAGAATGGAAGATGCATGGACAGATAATACAAGTACATTTCGAGAAAGTGTCCAACTTTCTTGAATGGAAAGACTTGTTTCCAGAATGGATAGACGAAGAAGAAGAAATAGATGGTCCTGCATGTCCAGAGATACCAATGCCAGTGTTCAAAACGTATGGTTACATGGACATGATAGTAGTGAAATTGCCATGCGAGAATGCAGAACAAGGATGGGGGAGGGATGTTTTTAGGCTACAAGTGCACCTTGTGGCTGCAAACTTGGCAGTGAAGAGAGGAACAAGGGGTTGGAATAAGAAAGTGAAGGTGGTGTTTTTGAGCATGTGTAGGCAAATGGTGGAGTTGTTTAGATGTGATGACTTGAAGAAACATGAAGGTGATTGGTGGTATTATGAACCTGACATGGTTAAGCTACAGCAGAAGGTTTCTTTGCCTATTGGTTCTTGCAATTTGGCTTTGCCTCTTTGGAGAAAAGGTAACACCTTTTCATGTGTTAATCAATTCTTGCATTTTTCTCTTTCTTTTTCTTTGCCTTTTTTACTTTAAAATTTTGGGGATGATGTTCACAAAAAAGATATTGTGTGAAAAAGTATCTGTTATTAAAAAGTCAGTATGGTGCACTAAAATTCTGCTATTTGCGAAATCCGAAAAAAAATCGAATCACAATGATCTATTGTTATACTTGTTATTATAAATAATAAAATGATTACCAATGGTGTTGTCACACACAGAAGTCTTATAAATTGCCTCCAAAAGTCTACTGAAAACCATTGAAGAACAAAAACGTGACAGGTAGGGGTCAAACCTATGACTTTCCGCTTAGGAAACAGACGGTCTATCCACTGAGCTACACGCGCTTTCTTTGTTGATTAAAAACTTGAAACTTATAATATATAGTTATATTTATTATTCACACCTTTTCTTATTTTACACATTTTAATTTAGCACAAAGTTTAAAATATAAATAAACTTTTTGAATTTTGTAATCTAAACGTGTATAATATGCTAAAATGCAAGTTAAATATTGATGATCTTAAACATATATACTGTGTCATTTCTATAAGGGTTGGAGTTAAAATGTTACTAAGCATAAAGAGGTGTTTTTTTTTAAAAGACTATTAAAATAAAAGTAAGATACATAAATTGAAATAAATAAAGTACTTTTTTGTGACTTAGAAACGAACTTAGGATAAATTTATATCATTTCAATTATTTAGAAAATCATAAATTTCAAAAGTCTTATAGCTACACAAATGTTATTATATATTTAGTCCCATATGTTTACCATTATTAGTAATAGTAAATAATTTCTTAAACTTAGTCAAATTGTGTCCAAGAAAAAATAAAACAGAGTAATTTCTTTAGGTGTGCTAACAACGGATATTTGTGAATGATTACTGGATCCTCACTGATAGTAAGTAGATTAAAGGAGTAATAGTTATTGGAAAGTTGGTCTCAATGATTTTGGTACTAAAGGAAAGTTGAGAAAAGGCATTTTCTTGCTGGTTGGTAAATCCAGCTACACTAGAAAATAAAAAAAACGCACGCGATACCGAAGATGGCGTGAAGTGGGAAACACAAAAACAAAAAAATTGAAGGGTTAAGTTATATACATAAATTGTTAGTGTAAATAATTTTCTATATTATCATGTTGATAAATTTCTTTAATTACGAGATTTATTATTTTAAAAATAAGACATGTTTTCTATTGCTTCATTTCTCAATTTATGTGACACTATTTTATTTTTAATCAGTCTCATTTTTATCCTTAACGAGATGATTTATAGTCAGACAAATCTTTATGACTCAATTTGCTCACAAATTTCAAAAGTATTACTTTTATTCTTAAATCTCGTGTCAAACCATCATATAAATTGGGATGGAGGGAGTACAACATGTTGGGTTCTGGGGGTTATACTATGTAATAATTAAAAAGCAAACCAAAAATAAAACAAGTTGTATCTTTGAAAAAATTTGTAAATGTCATGAAATGTAAATGTGCACAAGTGACGACACTTTGATAAAAACAATAACAAACCTTTGAAGAATAAAATGCAGCGAAAATAATAAAGAACACACAAATTTAAATTTACATAGGTTATATATTAATATAACCTATGGTGGTCAATGACAAAAATATTGTGTATATATATATATATATATATATATATATATAATTCAATATATTCATTCTTTTACAATATTACAAGATAATACAAAAGGAATAAAAAAAGTTAAGTCGTAGAAGACTTATGCCTGAAAAATCTATCTAAATAGAAATAGACAATATATCATTATAATTGCTTCAATAAAGAACAAATCTAGAATCTAGGCAGCAACTATAATGTTGGACAAAATGTCATCAAAAACTCAGACAACACAGTTGATCCAGTTTTCTGATCGAGATTTCTGGAGAGCTCTCTTAATCTTTTTCTCTTGTATTTTCTGGATATCGATTCCTTGTTGTGACCTCTCTATTTATAATAGAGAGTTCCCTTGAAAAATTCATCAATTGGTTGTGGAGGTTGAGCTAAAAAAGACAGCGTGTGGCAGAAGATTGAGGAGTGAAACTCTCTAACAACTTTGATTTGTTCTTCACTCTACTTCTTCTTCAAACTTTGACTCTTTCTCCAAATTTTTTTAATTTGCTCCAAAGCTCCTTGCCAAGTCAAATTTCCATCGTGGTAAAAGTCCATAATTTTAGGTTCTCTCCAGTTAAGTAAGACAAAACTGTTATCCGGAATGTTGATCCGAATGTCAAGATATTTGTTCCAACATTTTGGTTTTTTAATTGAGTACAAAAAATGATATGTTGGATAAAATGTCATGACACCGTATAATATAACGTGATAATTTATTACTCCTATCTTTTTTTTTTTTACATAATTTAAACCCAGAAATGAAATACTTTTATATTTGTCCTTTGCATAAGAAAATAAAGGAAACATACATTCACTACTCTGCCTTCAACTCGTCAGCTTGTTTCATCATAAACTATATATATTTACCACACAACTACAAAAGGAAATGTACTGAAGAAAATCGTCAATCTGTTGACTTCCTGTACTAATTGGGAGTAGTTCATATAAGTGCTATTCAAGCAAATGGTTGCGTTCAAAATTTAGTCTTTATGTAGTCATAAGTTGAATCCAGTCTTTCTTTTTCAATAATAAATAATTGACAAACATTTGATTGCAGAAATAAATAAGGTGTACGATGTTTCCAACACTGAAAGAGTTAGCTCAAAGACAATAAAACGAGAAGCATATGCCACTGTTCTCCACTCTACTGAAGCGTATGTTTGTGGCGCAATCACTCTAGCTCAAAGCCTTGTTCAAACTGGAACCAAACGTGACCTAATTCTCCTTTTAGACAAGAGCATCTCTAAGACAAAACAAGAAGCCTTAACCAAAGCAGGTTGGAAGCTAAAGTTCATCAAGAGGATTCGAAATCCAAAAGCCGAGAAAAACACATACAACGAATACAACTACAGCAAGTTCAGGCTATGGCAGCTCACTGACTACGACAAGATCATCTTCATCGATTCAGACATCATCGTTCTTCGTAATATGGATGTTCTTTTCTACTTCCCTCAGATGTCTGCTACTGGCAATGACAGATCCATATTTAATTCCGGTGTTATGGTGATTGAGCCATCAAATTGCACGTTCCGCATGTTCATGCAACGTAGGAAAGAAGTTGTTTCATATAATGGAGGAGACCAAGGGTTCCTTAATGAAGTCTTTGTGTGGTGGCATAGATTGCCTAGGAGAGTGAATTTCTTGAAGAATATATGGTCGAATAGTTCAAATGAAGTTAGTGTGAAGAACCAATTATTTGGAGCTGTTCCTCCAAAGCTATATGCTATACATTATCTAGGGTTAAAGCCATGGTTGTGTTACAGGGACTATGATTGTAATTGGGACATTAGTGATCAACGTGTTTATGCTAGTGATGTAGCACATCGGACGTGGTGGAAACTCCATGATGCCATGGATAAGAGCTTGCATAAGTATTGTGGGTTGACAAAGCAGAGGAAAATTGAGTTGGAATGGAATAGAAAAAAGGCTGGGAAAATGGGAGTTAAAGATGAGCATTGGAGGATTAATGTTACAGATCCTAGACGATTTTCTTGAATATTGGCTTCTTCAGAAAAAAAATCCACTTTCTTTTATTGTGCTAAAAATTCGTCTTAGAATTCATGAAGATGCTCTTCTTCAACTGTTTATTTATGTTTATAGAAAGAATTGCATATTCTCTATTTTTGGAGGAGAATAGTATTAGCCGTGTATATTGTATCATAATTATTTAATTATGGTAGAATTAAGATCCTTATTGTATAAGGATTCCACATTATACATTTATATATATTTTGTATTAATGAAAAGAACCAAGAAAATTAATCTGATTCTACATGATATCAGAAATCAACAATCCTTCCCAACTTAAAACCTAATTTTGGCCGACCTCTCCCCTATTTTTCAGGCGCCGCAATGACCGTATAACACCGGTATACCATTGATATACACTAAATACGGTAATTATGATACAATGTACACGGCTAATAAATAGCATAGCCACTAATCTCTCTATTTCTCTCATAATAAGCTTTCATCTTTAACTATTTGTTGTAAATTCCAGTTGGGGTTAAAAGCGTGATAAAATTTTGTTTTAATACATGCTGTCATTTCTAGGTTTCTAATTTTCTATTTATGGTACTAGCTAACATACTTAGGGACCGTTTTGAGATAGTAGAAAAATTACCGGACTTGTTATCGAAGAAAAGATAATCCAAAAATTACCGTAAAGTGAATGTACGTGTTAAAAATGTTGTATGCAAAAACTTTTTACGATTATATTTAGTCTACGACCTGTTGAATAATCGAGTACTCTATATAATACTCCCTCCGTTCCGATTTATGTAAAACCATTTGATTAATATTGAATTTAAGAAATAAAAGAAGAATTTTTAAATTTATAATCTAAAATAAGCCTTAAGATTTGTATGACTGTAAATTAGTTAAATTATTTTTAAATATAGAAAAGTGACAATTTTTTTAGGACAAATTAAAAAAAAAATAATATCACATACATTGAAACGGAGAGTATTTTTTAAAATATAGAGTTGACTGCTAATTAACACGTCAATCTCTAGAACCTACATGTCTATCATGTGGGAATGGGCTCCAACTAAGTTTTTTTTAAAAGTTTAAACTACTATCCATAACATACCATACAAGAAAAAAGACCTACGATAACAGTTAAAAACTGTCATCAGAGGGGGTGGATGACGGTTTTTATAAGTGTTATTCTAGTCAGTGTCACAAATAGATGACTGTTTAAATAACTTTCATACAATATGTGACGGACATAAACCATCACAGATTTGCTCGTTGACTTTGACTATTTCCCGTTTTTTTTTTAAATTCGGGTATTTATAAATTTTGGCGGTAAAATATTTGAATTTTATTAATTTAATATATTTTTTGCGGTGAATTTTTAAATAAATTTTAATTTTAATTAATTTAATTTAAATATAAAACAATTGCGGAAAAATTGATTTTGGCGCATTTATTTTTGGAAATTAATTAATTATTTTTAAATTTTTTCAATAATAATTAAATTGGTGGGAAAATAGCATATTGTAACTAAAATGTAATTAATTAATCAAATCATTTTAATACATAATATTAAAATATTTAGACACATAAAAAACAGTCATACCCAATGATTCTTACAAATAAACTGAAATCTCAATATTCAGCAAAATTTCCTCAACAGCTTTTTCAGTCTTAACCCTGAATTTAACCAACTGCTTTCTCCTCTCATATGCAACCTGGGCTTTTTCTTTCCCTCTTGTTCTCAAGCTCCTATAGATCATATTTGCAAGAGAGAAGTTAGCAAATACGGAAGGAATATGCTAATGACCACGTAAACACAGCACAAGAAAATAAAATTCAAATGCAACTAGATAAGTGGGGCACAAAGTGACATCAGCAATGTGAATGAACCTAAAACCATTTAAATTCACCATCTAGGAGATAAGTGAATCTTTCATGGATGCTAAAATAACTAAAGCAAATTTTGCATAAAATAATTTACTCTAGAAAGGAGGTGTCAATTGAATTCGTAGTGAGAAACCAGATACACAAGAAGAGTAGTATTTATTTAGAAGTGCATAAAATACATATGGCCAAAGGCACTGGCAGAACATCCAGTCATTTAAATAAAGTGCACAACGTATCCACCAAATAAAGGTTTCCAGTACAATAAAAGCAAAGCCAGACTGATCTGGGCGTTTCAGACACTGAATTGAGGACTTAATCAGTTAATCTATAGTAAGGAACTGAATTTTTTTCTTTCAAAACATCACATATGTTGATTTATTCATCTCACTAAAGCATAATAGCAAAACCGACAAAGAAAACAACCCCACACCCCAACAAAAGAATCAAAACGAACTGGTGGTGATGGAACACCATATGAGATCTCCTTTGTGGGTGGGAGTTTTCCCAAATGAATCTTGGAAAGTTTCAATAATAACTTTAACTCTGAAGAGAAAACATAGATGCTATATCAAGCTGTAAGGGTGTGAAGTGAAAGATGGTTTTTGATTTACCTTTAGGTGAGCCTTACAACTAAACAAACATGAATCCAATCCAAAAAGAAATTATGTTATCGTGAAATCCCAGCCGCAAAAAAATAAATAAATTGAAAAGAGTGAGACAAAATCAATCAATAAAACAGCAAATGATATATCATTAACTGTCAAATCACAAACTCATAATATCTACTTGTCAAAAACAACAAAATAATTAATGAATACATAGGGTCACAACAGACACGTGCTTCAAGTATGTCCAACCAAATTGTTTCATATATACTCAAGATTACGGTAGCATTACTAATGATCATATGAAGAAACTTATAGTTCGGATAATCACATTCTGATAGAATTGTGCTCCAAGTAAGAGAGAAGTCTTACCTAATTCTGTTCTTATGTATCTAAATGCAGCTAGTCACCACCAAACAACTAATTTTCTCTTAACTTTCAGCATAATATTATTAGATCCATGAAGAAACAGCAAAAGGAGAACACAACCATACCTTGTTCCAATTGCACGCCCGAAATCACAAGTTTATGATCTGAAATAATATTAATAGTCATATCAATATGATAAATTAGTGCCTAAAAATATTGAAATTTACCTGATAACTGAGAAAGAGCGATAGAAATGGCAAGATGCGTGGTAAGATCCTCTATACTTGTCGCAAAAGAAAAGAGTTGTGATTCGAAAAAAATTACGAGAATTAGATAACTGATTCCCTAAAGTTTTATCAGGTGGACTGTTTGGTTTACCTTTCGGATTTCAACTGCTTTAAGACCATTGATTTTGTGAGATAGGAATTCTAACACTAAACTAGTATTAATACAAACATACTTCATCAGACCAGTCCTGAAGTTAGTACATCATATCTAGGCATTAGAAGTCAAACTAGCAAACAACTACCTAGTTATCATGAACTAAACAGTAAAGTAGCCATCATATTAATCATTTAACTAATCTTCACCCTAATTTTACTAATCAGAAATTAAACCAACACAACACACATTGAACTAAACAAGACTAGTCTAAGCATTTTAATTAACTCAAATGTTGAGTATTTACACTGTAATTAAAAGGAAGAGAGAGGAATTCGAACATACATTTTTATCGTGCAGCCGTAAACGAGATATGGTGTGAAAATCTCACCTCAGATACTCGAATACTCAGACCACACAAAAAGGGGAAAAATTACTTAAGAAGAAACGTTATAAAGTTTCAAATGCTCAAAATATGAGGCTTTGCTTAACTTATGCCAAAACATTTAGGTGTTAAGACTTGTACTAAGGCTGAGGGTGAAGGATTCTTTATATAGGAGCATAAACTCCAAAATATCATCCTTGAAAACGACATCGGAGATTTTAAATTTACAGATTTTGATTTAAATCTTTAAAAAAATTAAACCGACCAATGAAAATTTGTTCTTTTGATCTTTAATGAGACAAAACCCATTAATGGGTGTCCGAAAAATGCAGAAGAAATGAAGGGGCTATTACCTTATGGAGAGGCATATCGATGGAGAAGACAAGGCTCATTAAGAGCCTTGCCAGATTTTCCCACACACGGACTGACATTGGCGAATATTATCTATGGCTTTGCTATTTTGAGAGAGAGAGAGAGAGAGAGGGGAGAGAAGAGCGAATGTGAGAAGTGCGACGACATTAGGGTTTATTCAACCCTAGCTGTAGTTGGACGAAGTGAGGGTATTACCCCCTCTTCGTTGGCTTAAAGACGCAGATGGGCCGTTTTTTTTTGTGTTGGGTCGGGCCAACTAAAAAAAATGAGTCAACTCTATAAAACCGTCACACAACATGTGACAGTGCAAATACCCGTCATATGTCTGTCATAATTTTATGACAGTTTAAATATCTGTCACACAAATGTCATAAGTGTCCGTTGACTAAGAAGTCAAGGGAAAAACTGTCACACTGTGACTGTCACCGTAGGTATTTTTTCTTGTAGTGCAAATTAAAATATTCAATTTGAGTCCAATTATTTGAACCAATAAATAGTATAAACACGTACTTCATCGAGTTAAGCTTCTTGTATAAATGATTACTGGCTTAACCAATGCATTTTTCTTTGCATCGTTTATAAGAGTCTATAAGGTTATGTTAAAAGAAACTACTATGATTTGAATTTGTGACAAGTGACAGTGTACGATGATATTAATTTCCCTTAGGGAGTCTTCTCATTAATATCAAAGTATATATATAGTACAATATTTATCCCTTATACAATAGGAATTCTAAGCCTATACAAAAGAGGAATCATAGTCTTACCATAATTATATTTACACAATATATGGAAATATTATAATTATGGGCAGGGATACAATTGTTTGTATAATATACACGTTTACACACCCCCTCAGTCGGAGCGGGAGGAGGTCGGACGCTGAGACTGGATCTGAAGTCAAGAAATAACTGTCTGGAAAGTCCTTTGGTAAATATATCTGCATACTGATAGGATGATGGAATATGTAACACTCTGACATGACCTAGTGCAACTTTCTCACGAACAAAGTGTAGGTCTATCTCAATGTGCTTGGTTCGCTGATGTTGAACCGGATTATGAGACAGATAGATGGCAGAGATGTTATCACGATACAATAGATTCTCGACGCCAAATGACACGAAGTTATAATAAGAAATTTTGAGCTAACAAATCTCAGCTACTACATTCGCAACGCCTCTGTACTTTCGGCAAGATCGAGCGAGATAGGGTAGCCTGTCGCTTGGCAGACCAAGAAATCAGATTATCCCCTAAAAAAACACAAAAGCCGAAGGTGGAGCGTCGCGTGTCCGGACACCCTGCCCAATCTGCATACGTATATGGAAGCAACCTGTTTGGTGCAGAGGGTATATGTGCAAACCATAATCAAGAGTGCCCTTAATGTATCGAATGATACGCTTAAGAGCAGTGAAATGAGACTCTCTGGGGGCATGCATGAATGTTACACCCCGTAGTTTCAGGGTATGTATGTGAGGACGTACGTACGAGAATACGACAGTAATTTTGGAAAGGAAGAAAGATGTGATTTTTCGACGGAAAAGTTTCCGGATTTTATGAAGGAAAAAGGTTCGTTAATGAGAATTGGATTCCCAGATTTGGTATTTGGACTTCCTGGATTATATTAGAATTATGGAATTTTATTTCCGGAAATGGCCACGTGGGGCCCACGGGGAAAATTTACGGTTTTGTGGGGCCCACTTTGTTTTGGAGATTATTGGCATTACGGATTTTTCCGGGAGATGAAATATTTTGGACGAGTAGGGGGGCGACACGTGTCACCCCCATGTGGCCAAAGGTGGCCGAAATCTTGTGGACAAGTGGCCTTGGCCGAAATGGCTAGCCAAGTGGCAAGCCACTTGTCCCAAGTCTTGTGTAGACTTGTGGCACCACACTTGTACCCCAATCTCACCACACACTTGCCTTGATCCTAGCCCTTGATTTTCTCTATAAATACCCCCCTTGATGCAAGACTTCATTCATCCACACTTTGAGATTTCTAGTCTTGAAAATACTCCCCCCCTTGTTGTTGTGCTCTCGGTTTTTGGCTAAGATCTTGACCAAATTGTTGTCCAAAAATTCTTAAAGTTTTAAGTGTTCTTCCTTAGGGTGTTAGGAAGATTGTGTACCAAGAGTTGGAAAAGATTTCACACCCCTAGCCTAGAAACCTTGCCTTGGCCGAAACTTGCCATAGTTTGAGCCTAAGTGTTCTTCACTTTTGGAGTTGGATCTTGAAGAGGAGTTGGTTAGGAGCTTCTAAGGGTTGCTTGGAGCGGGTTGGAACGTAAGGAATTGGAGCTAAGCGTTGCTCAGGATCGACTTATTAATCTTGGATAATTTTGGGCGTATCGAGGTAATGATCTTTGTCCCCCTATTGTAATTGGATATTACATATTGTAGTGGTTTAGAATTGAGTATAAGATATATTTGAAGGATGATTATAAAGAATTGAATTGTATTTACATTGGACTGTATTTACAGTAAGACTTGTAGTATTATTGTGGGGCAGTGTTGTACACGTCCGGTTAGACGTGTAACCCCCTTAGAGTTGTTGGCTTGGTAGCGGGCCTTGATAGAGGAGGAGATTTATGTGGTTACGGGAGGTCTGCAAATTTCAGTAGAATAAGGAACCTTGTACTTTGTAATGTGCTACAAAGAGATCGAGAAGTTGATAGACGTTTTGTGGCCTTTATAGGTTGAAATACTGCGAGTAGCGTATTCTACTTGAAGGGTGGAAAAGGCTAGCAGGGTTATAGTACTTTGGGGCGTTTTGCTAATTGTCGATAATCGTCGCGAGGTATGTGAACCTCTTCCTATCTTTTCTAGCATGATTGTTGTGAACTATGTAGTACGGTAGACGTACGTGTGCTAAACGAATTTGGTTGGTTTAAAACATAGAGTGTTAAGCTTTATGGGAAGTTAGTTATAACGACTTTATGTAGGTAAAGGAATGGTTTGTTGATTTTAAAAAGTTAAGAGACTTGATCTTGTAAGATAAGAGACTTGACTTATAAATGACTTTTTATGAAATGTTAAGGACTTTAAAGGTGTTAAAAAGTTGTGAAACCGCATTCATGAGTAATGAGTACTTGGTCTTAAAAAGGATAATGTTATATTGATTTCGAAAATGAGAATAATTATCGAACAAACCACTACAACGTTAATAAAGGAAAATGTATTGACAAATTAATTATATTAAAACAAGTCGAATCCTCTATCTGCGTAGAAGCTAAGATAAGACAAAATTGTATTACATTTTCTAGATCATGGCTGCTTTAATAAGATCGTTATAAACAAGAATAACCTACTCACACATAAGGCATATGTTACTTAATGTTTTAAAAGAAGAGATTACGTTATTAAGTGTTAAGACTATGAACTATGAAATCTTTTGAAAATAAGAGACTTGAGTATTTGAAATTATGCAACTTGAACTTTTGAAAAAAAATGTTGTTACTTGACTTTAAAAAGGAAAGTATTTTGGTTTAAAAGGAAGGCATGATATTGTCTTAATCTGTCTTAAAAGAGGGTTTAAATGTTATGGACAATTTTACCTCGAGTCCCATGAGATGGGCCGAGATATGCCGATTCTACATCGAGTCCCATGAGATGGGCCGAGATATGCCGATTCTACATCGAGTCCCATGAGATGGGCCGAGATATGACGATTCTACATCGAGTCCCATGAGATGGGCCGAGATATGACGATTCTACATCGAGTCTCATGAGATGGGCCGAGATATGACGATTCTACATCGAGTCGTGAGATGGGCGAGATATGACGATTCTACATCGAGTCCCGTGAGATGGGCGAGATATGACGATTCTACACGAGTCCCATGAGATGGGCGAGATATGGCGATTCTACATCGAGTCCCATGAGATGGGCGAGATATGACGATTACATCGAGTCCCGCGAGATGGGCCGAGATATGACGATTCTACATCGAGTCCCATGAGATGGGCGAGATATGACGATTCTACATCGAGTCCCGTGAGATGGGCCGAGATATGACGATTCTACATCGAGTCCCACGAGATGGGCCGAGATATGACGATTCTACATCGAGTCCCGTGAGATGGGCCGAGATATGACGATTACATCGAGTCCCATGAGATGGGCGAGACATGTATACCATACGATTCCACCTCGAGTCCCGTGGGATGGGCGAGACATGTTATACGTATCATACGATTTATATCTAGACTGCCGGCAGTGAGGAAGAAATTCCACGGGCATGAGGGATGACTTTGAGGGCGTGAGTCCATGACTTGACATGACTGCTTATATGTTGTGAACTGTAGTTCGGTTATCATACATGTCTCCTGTTTTATTTAGACTGTTATGATTTCATTCTGATATTTTGATTTCACATACTTGATACTTGACCTCCTTCGAAGTGCGTTCATCTGCAGTAGAGGTACATCGGTTGTGGATCCTCGCTCATAGGATCACAGTTCAGCATTTTGGGAAGCTCCGTTTCTCCGGAGGCTTATCTTTTGGTATAGTCCCCTGTCATTGTAAGTATTTGTACATTCAGGGGTATGGCGGGGCCCTGTCCCGTCATAGTTGTTGTTACATTCTTAAGTGCAGGTCTTGTTGCATGGCGGGGTTTGTAAATGATTTAACTGTTCGGTTTGATTTATATATACAAGAAGGTGACCGTTTTGGTTAGACTGTTTCTTACTTTATGTCGTGTTTCATGTTTAAGTTTTTATTTTCGCTAATTTTCTCTGATGTTGTATCACTAGGGTGCCCGGGGTGAGGCACCAGTCACGGGCCCGAAGTCGGGTCGTGACAATGAATAAGCACACATACTGAACAACATAAGCTATGTTTGGCCTGGTGAAGGTGAGATACTGAAGTGCACCTGCAAGGCTCCTATACAGAGTAAGATCAGAGACTGGAGCACCATCCATGACACTGAGCTTAGATTTAGAATCAACTGGAGTAGGCACCTCTTTGTAGTTCGCCATCTTAGCCTTGTACATAATCTCCTCTGCATACTTACGCTGACAGAAGAACATATGATTGGCAGACCTGGTCACTGATATCCCCAAAAAGTAACTCAGCTTCCTCAAATTAGTCATTGCAAATTCGGACTTAAGCAAGGCAATAATCTCATTTTTCAATCCATCCGTGGAGGCAGTAATAACAATATCATCCACATAAAGTAATAAGTAATCAGTGCTACTACCTCGATGCAAAATGAAGAGTTATATATCACCCTTGCTGCATACAAACCCAATCTTCAAGATATACATGGAAAAACGATCATACCACGTACGGGGGGCCTGTTTCAGGCCATATAGTGACTTACGGAGACGTCACACATAGTGAGGAACTGCTGGATGGGAGAACCCTGACGGCTGATGCATGTAGATTGTCTCTCTCAGATCCCCATGTAAGAATGGATTCTTCAGATCAAGCTGATGGATCGGTCGGTGTTTGCTTATGGCAATGCTCAAAACTGTGCGAATGGTAACTGATTTGACAACCGGGCTGAAGGTCTCACCACAATCAATACCCTTCTGCTGATTTGTGCCATTAGCCACAAGTCATGCCTTATACCTCTCAAGATCTCCACTGTCTCTGAATTTGTGATGAAATATCCATAAACAACGAATCACATTCACCCCCTGTTGAGTGTATTTTATACACTCTTTTGAGTCCTTTTTAGTTAGTATTTTACTCTTTATTTTGCGTTTAATATAGTGTTAGGTGTGTTTTTCTTTCATTTTGTGTCACAACAATCATAAAGGAGGAAGTACATAATCGAGGATGAAATGAGATTAATTGAGATGGAATTGCACACTAAAAAGGCCAAGAAATGAAGCCTAAGAAGTCCCGGGAAGTATAGAAGAAATCTGACAAAATCCGGACAAAAAAAGGACACAGAATCAGAAAAACTGGAAAAAGACGTCTGAAGCTCTGCGGCGCCAATATTCCAGCAATCTCTGATTTCATCGCAGAAGTTTCGGCGCCGTGGCGCTAGACTGCAGGGCCACGACGCCGACACGGAAAATGTGATTTTTGGGCCAAATTTCAGAGGGTTAAAAGGATCCGAAGCGCAAGTTTTCTCAAGTATAAAACCCTAAAACCCTGCTCATTATGTCATACCTTATACCATATTACAAATCATACTTTTGGGGAGGCTAGGAAGGAGGCAAGAACAAGATTGGAGACATCTCCTTGTTCAAGTTATTTTCTTTTCCTTACTTTGTTTCAGTTTATGTTGGGTTGTAAATTAGTTCTTGACATGACAATGTTTAGAAGCTAATTACTTTAGTAGGTTTTTCCATCGAATCTTCTTGAAACTCTTTCATATAGTTAATGCATAGTTATTGATTCCTTCTTCAGCATATTAAGATCTATTCAATATTGTTATGATTGCTTGATAATTAACTAGCTACTAATTGTCATAACTTATATGATTTCGAATCAAAAGTCTGAAAGGTGAGATTTGAATATGCTGTAATTGTCCAGACTTAGATTAAAATCGTGGATGAAAGTATCCCGATACTTGTGTAATATTTAAGGTTTTTGTTCTTAATTCTCCTGTGTAGTAAAATCTATCATAGAAATATAGAAGGTTTCTGCACAAGGTTGAACTCTTGTATGTCCTAACCGGAATATAATGACAGATTATTTAACCTGCTATCTTAATAAGAAGAAGAATCATTAGCATTGAATTAACACGTGAAAGAGTGGATAGTTGAGGAGATTTGAAGCCTTATTTCCTTCATAATTGTTATAAACCCAAAGTATTATAATCTTTAGTTTATTTTCTGCACTTAGTCATAATTCGTAGTTATAATTCTCAAACAACATTACGGTTACTAAATAGATACCATAGAATAGATAATCGGTACTTAATAAACCAGTATCTGTGGACGATAAACTCGGTCTTACAGATCTTTATTACTTGAACGATACGTACACTTGGGTAAGTACTTAGAAATATCACAACAAGTTTTTGGCGCCGTTGCCGGGGACTGACGTACTATTAATATCGAATTATCTATTCTTATTTCTAATTTGGTTTTTATTTTCTCTTTTTATTTTGTTTTATTTTAGAACGTTTTGTCGTGATCTGTTTGTTGTTTTTGATCAATTTCAGGAAACTTAGTTTATGCAAAGTAGGAGAGGATCTAACATTCATATCCCTCTGAGATTGAGAGATTGTGCAGACAGAACAAGAAAGAAAAGAGAATTGCTGATTCATTAGCAATGGAAGATCAGCAAAACAACAATTTGGTGAATGATGAGTTACCGCCTGTCTTAAGACAAGTCCCTGCAGAAAGGAGCTTGGGGGACTATGTGATGCCGACTATTACAGGGGTGCATACTTGCATCAGGCTTCCAGCTATTGAAGCCAACAAATTTGAAATCAAACCAGTCATATTGCACATGGTTCAAGGCTCAGTCCAGTTTGAGGGATTACCGTCTGAAGATCCCCATTTGCATCTAGCAAATTTTCTGGAGCTGTGTGCAACGTTTAAATACAATGGTGTTACTGATGATGCCATTCGATTGATACTTTTTCCATTCTCACTCAGGGATAGAGCAAAGAGCTGGTTGAATTCATTACAGGAGAACTCCATTACCACATGGCAAGACTTGGCTCAAAAGTTTCTTGCCAACTTCTTCCCTCCAGCCAAAGCAACAAGACTTAGAGGTGAACTTAATAACTTCTATCAGCTGGAAGGAGAATCACTATATAATGCATGGGAGCGGTTTAAAGATTTGCAGCGAAAGTGCCCGTATCATGGGATTGAGAAGTGGATGTTAGTCCACATATTCTACAATGGGCTGTGCGGTACAACTCGTACCATTATTGATGCTACAACAGGAGGAACATTCATGAGAAAGAGTGCCAATGAGGCACATGATTTGCTAGAGGATATGGCCACAAATAACTATCAAGGAGCCGATGAGAGAGCAATGAACAGTAGGAAAGTGGCGGGGTTCATGAGTTAGATGCTATCACTGCATTGACTGCTCAGGTGGCCACTTTGACAAAGCAGTTGCAGCAGGTTACTATGCCCGTTAATGCAGTTCAAACACCATTGAGTTGTGAAATCTGTGGGGGTCCCCATCCTTTTGATAGGTGCACAACAGTGGATCCAAACAATATGCCTATGGAGCAGGTTCAGGCAGTGGGAAATTTTCAGAGGCCCTACAACAACACCTACTCTAACACATACAATCAGGGGTGGAGAAATCAGCCGAATTTTTCGTGGAAGAATGACCAAGGGCAGCAACCTCAATTTCAGGGACAATTTCAGCAACAACAGGGCAATCAAGGCACATCTTCACAGCAGTTCATCCCACCAGCCCCACAAGAGAGGTCAGATGAAATAAAAGAAATAAGAGAAACAATAGTAACCTTGGCTAACGCTCAGAATCATTCCACCAATGCCCAGAAACAATTTATGAAGGAGACCACATAATTCATGACCGAAACTAGGGCATCTATTAGAGGCTTGGAAACTGAAATGGGGCAGTTGGCAGCGAAGTTGAATAACAGACCTCAAGGGACTCTCCCTAGTAATATAGTGATGAACCCCAAAGAACAATGCCAGATAATTAACTTGAGGAGTGGGAAGCTGTTAGAACAGATGACACCCAAACCAGTGGTTGAAAAAAAGATCGAGTTGGAGAAAGCAGTTGAGGCAGAGAAAGAGGGGGTTACTGAGGACCGCCCTATTGTAGAAAAAGCTCCACCCGCAGTGATGAGGGAGTACACAGACAGAATTCCATTCCCTCAAAGACTGTAGAAGAAGTCCTTAGACAAGCAATTTTCCAAATTTTAGAGGTCTTCAAAAAGCTTCATATCAATCTCCCATTCATTGAAACTTTGGAGCAGATGTTAGCTTATGTGAAATTCATGAAGGACATCATGTTTAAGAAGAGGAAGCTGACAGACTATGAGATAATAACACTGACAGAGGAGTGCAGTGCTATCTTGCAGAAGAGATTTCCCCCTAAGTTGAAAGATCCAGGGAGTTTCACCTTACCTTGTACCATTGAGAAGGTGACATGCAAGCAAACCCTGTGTGACTTGGGGGCAAGTGTCAACCTAATGCCCCTCTCTGTGTTTAGAAGGCTTGGAGTAGGTGAAGCTAAGCTACAACAGTAATCTTGCAGCTAGCAGATCATTCAGTAAATCATCCACATGGTATAATTGAAGATGTGTTAGTTAAAGTGGGTAAATTCACTTTTCCTGCTGATTTCATCATCCTAGACATGGAAGAAGATAAAGATATGCCCCTCATCATTGGGAGACCATTTCTAGTCACTGCGAGAGCACTTATTGATGTTGAGAAGGGAGAGTTGAAGCTCAGAGTGAAAGATGAAGAGATGACCTTCAAAGTGTTCAAGCCACCCCCTGAACCTCAAGTCGTTGATAGATGTTATGCTATTGGGGTAGTTGACAACTTCGGGTTGCAGAACAGCCTCACTAGTACTGATGCTCGTGGGGTACCATTAAAGAAAAGTGTGGAACTTGAGAGTAAGGTCAAGAAAACGACGAATGTTGAAAAGAGAATGAACCCTCCTGAATTGAACTCTGTGAAAAAGAAGAGGAGAATGAGGAAGATAATGTTGCTAAAATGGATATGCGGAGGTAACACTTTACCCCCTTGATTTAGTAAGTAAACTGCGTCCGGCTAAATGACGTTAAAGACAACGCTACTTGGGAGGCAACCCAATAGTTTTAATTATGTTATTTCAATTCTTGTTTTAGTTATTTTATTTTGTCTTGAACAATCTCACGGTCTTGGTTTTTTTCTTATGTTTTGATGGCAGGTGGACTATGGACTAACCCTGAGTGGAAAATGATCAAAAAAACGCTGGAAAAGAGCAATAATCGAGCACTGTGGTGGCGCCAAAATCTGAGGCCACGATCTTTGCGACAGAGAGCCCAGATGATGTGCAATTTCCAGAATTTTTCCTCCCAGACCTCCATTATGACCGTTGTGTTGTGTCAGTAAGTTGTCCCTTTATTTTTAGTCTTCACACATTGGGGACAATCTGTCGATTACGTTTTACGTTTGAGGGGGTGTCTTATTTTGTTTTATTGTTTTGTTTTTTAGTCTTTCTGATTGTCTTTGTGTTGTTTTATGTGTTTTTGAGTCATAATTTTTTTTATGGGTCATGCATGTTGTAGTTTCTAACGATATTGAGTGGATAAAGTGAGATAATGTAATGGAATTGAAAGCAAAAATCTGTGTGCTTAAGTTAGATATGCCAAAAATTCATGACATCTAATTATTTGGGATATTTATGCTTAGCCTATATGTATCAGTTATGGAATGAGAGGTTGAAAAATGTCTAGAAAATCTGTTTGCTTGTTATTTGAGGCGAAATAGTTAAGATGTACATGTTTAGGGAGATGATTCAGACATTTCTTTGATAGCCCTTCTTGCCGTTCATTACATACCCTAACAGAAATTGTATCACTAGTCAGCCCCTTTGAGCCTAATATAATATCTTTTCTTTGACACCATATGATTCTCTGTTTGTGTCATAAGTTATAATTGAAAACTCTTGGCATGGAAAGTGTTGAAAAAAAATAAAAAAGAGAGTGAAAATTTGATGCACCCCAATGTAAAATATGCAAAAGCCTAAGAGGGTGCTTGTTATTTATAATGTTCTCATTCTCTCAAAAGAAAAGAGGGGAAAAATAGGTATGAGACTAAAAAGAAAGTCAAAAAGAAGGAAAACAGATTTGAATGAAAAATGCTTATGGTACGTAATTGAGCCTAAATGCCTACTTTTATCTACAACAGCCTAAGCCTACATTACAACCCTTGAAAGTCCTGATGATCTTTAACATGTATATCTATGATTAGTGGAGAATATCAAGTAAACAGATCTATAGCGTTTTGGGAAAGATGGAATAAAATTGACATGCATAAGTTATATGTTTATGTTTCCAGTGATTGTGATCTAAGTGAATTGCGAAATATCTAACTTGAAATTCTAGATTGCTAAATATTCATGCTATGTATGTTCTAACATATTATCCCGACTTTCATCCATGATTTTGAAGAAGCATTGCTATAACTACTTGATCCATTTCATAGTCTTTGTTTTTATTTTTGTTTTTATTTAGTGCTTTACTCGAGGACGAGTAAAGTGTAAGTTTGGGGGTGTTTGTTGAGTGTATTTTATACACTCTTTTGAGTCCTTTTTAGTTAGTATTTTACTCTTTTATTTTGCGTTTAGTATAGTGTTAGATGTGTTTTTCTTTCTTTTTGTGTCACAACGATCATAAAGGAGGAAGTACATAATCGAGGATGAAATGAGCTTAATTGAGATGGAATTGCACACTAAAAAGGCCAAAATATGAAGCCTAAGAAGTCCCGGGAAGCATAGAAGAAATCTGACGAAGTCCAGACGAAAGAAGGACACAGAATCAGAAAAAAAACCGGAAAAAAGGCGTCGGAAGAGCGCGTGGCGAGGACGAGAATCGAAAAAGCGGAAAAAAGACATCGAAAGCGTGGCAAATATTCCGTAATCTGATTTCGTCGTGAAGATTTCGCGTGGCGCCCGACTGCGGGGGCGCGGCTAAGCGCTGAAAATCTGATTTTGGGCGAATTTCAAGCGGTTAAAGAGTTGAAGCGCAGTTTTCTCAAGTATAAAACCCTAAAACTCTGCTCATTATGTCATACCTAATACCATATTACAAATCATACTTTTGGGGAGGCTAGGAAAGAGGCAAGAACAATGTCACGACCCGAACCCCGGGCCCGTGACTGGTGCCCTACCTGGGCACCCTTATACCCGTACCTCACATATTACCAACGGAAGCAAATAAAACTCATATAATAAACCAACTCGTGTGATAAAACGGCAAGCCAGCGATTGCCATTATATACATAAACTCAAAATGAACTACAAATGTACATCGTCCAACCCACATGACTACAAACCTCTAAGAGTATAACAATAACTATGAAGGGACAAGGCCTCGCGTACTGCGAATGTTCATAAGCTGTAATAGTAAGCGTACCAAAATGACAAGACTGGAACAATGGAGTTGTCTCAACCGGTGGGCAAGGATCCTAAGCTCGAGGATCACCAAACTGTGTACCTACACCTGCGGCATGAACGCATCCCCCCAAAAAAAAAAAGTCAGTACGAAAGATGTACCAAGTATGTGAAACAATAAGTACTGTAAATGAGATCATAGCAGTCCAAAGATAACAGGAGGCAAGTATGATAATCAAAATAACAGTACAACCGTGCCTTGTAAAAATGAGAGTGATGAGAGTCAACTGTACCTTTTCAAAATATGCAAGTCATGTCAAAATCAGGGACACCAGCCCTCAGCATATAATATCACGGGACTCGAACCCACATAGGTATATATAGTATCGTGGGACTCGAACCCACATCATGGAGAACTAGTCCATGAAATAATATAATATAATATCATGGGACTTGAACGCGCCCGTGACTCGAACCCACAATTATATATATAATATTGCAGGCCCTCTAGTGAGGGACGCGGTGATGTGGAAATATAACACTTGCATGAATAGCTATCATGAGAAACCATATGCAAGTTAAATCATCTTTGACTCTCATTAGAATAAAATGAATGAACTATCATTTTAGAAAACTCAAGACACTATCATGTCATGTAATACTAGGGACTTGAACCCAAAAGTACTATGTACATTCCTTTTTAAAAAAGAATCATATCATGCAATATTAGGGACTTGAACCCAAAAGTACTATGTACATTCACCGTACATATCATAAAATATTAGGGACTTGAACCCCATAGCACCATGTACGTCCGCCGTACATCCTTTCCTTTATAAAACCCCAAGGCACTAGCCTTGCAACATAAAGTCACTTACTCTTTAAAAATCAAGTTTACATTTTTAAAATCAAGACACTTACACCTTTCAAACCAAGTGACTTATACTTTTAAAATCAAGTTAAGTATACTTTTAAAATCAAGTAACTTACACCTTTAAAACCAAGTGACTTATACTTTTAAAATCAAGTCAACAAAAGTATACTTATTCTTTTCCAATCAAGTTACTTATACCTTTGACATCAAGTAACTTCCTTCATAAACCACAATGAATCCGAATTCATTTAAAACACGTACGTCCACCGTACACTCATTATAAGGTTCATGCTCAAAGAAAGATAGGAAAAGCTCCACATACCTCTTCGTCTAATCCACACGCTAAGTAGAATACGCTACAAGTAGTACTTCAACCTATAATGAGAATAACACTTCTATTAACTTCATGCTTTCTAGTGTAGGTTAATACCAAGTAATGGTTCTCTTTTCCTACAAAAATTTGGGCAGCACTTCCCCTGTTTATACATACTTTTCCACCTTTCAAGAAGGCCAATTTCAACAATAACCAAGGCACCAATTAAGGGCAAAACAAAACAGCAACCAAGGTGATTCACACACCTATTTCTCATGTAAAAAAACCCCATAATCTCGATAAAACAGTCCACTACAATCAGTCTATAATCCAACAATAACAAGGGTAAAATGTGAGGCCTTTTAACACCTTTCTACACCCTTAATCCCTTAGGACTTTCATTAGAAATTACTACATTTAAACATGCATATTGGTGGCTGAATTTCCAGCATTTTAATACCACAAAATAGACCCTTAAAACTGCATAACAATATCGAACAGTTTTATAGCATATACGGCCAACAACCCCAATACGATAACCCTTTCCATAATCCTTTATAATCCATTTCAAGTTCCAATACTTTTATATAAGCCATATCAACTTATCAACAACAATATTACTTCATTTTAACATGCAATAGGTGAGGATAATAACAACAATAACCAATGAAATCTAAAGTCCCGAAAATCGTCATTATTGCCCAACCATTCAAAGCGCGCCTTACACTTCTTATCCTTCATTCTTATTAATACAAGTTCATCTATTAACAATATCAATATGTAATATCCAATTACTTCAAGAGGAAGAAGATTTTTACCTTAAGTTTTAGCCCAAAAACGTCAAAACAGTCCCACGATTTTTGGCCCATAGTTTTGTCTTAGCTCCACTTCTTCAAGTTCCATTCACACCCATGCATCCTCTACAAGCTTATAACCATCTTCACTTCTTGTTTTACTTCTAAAAAGTTGATAAACAAGCCTAGGGTTTCTCTTTTCTTTTGGGGCAGATTTGGCCCAACACTCTTTTTGGAGAATATCGGAGAGTTAACTTGGCTCAAGACTTGATTAGGGTTCTTAATCTTGGAAAATAACTTAGTCTTGCTCTTCATTTGGCCATAGATTTCGAAACTTGCAAGCAAGGAAGAAGAGAGAAAAGTGTTTGGAAGATAAGAGATATTATGTAATGAAGTCCAAGTCTTGCAAGACTTATCTATATACACAACTTATAAGACAAGTGGGGGAGGGACACATGTCACCCTATAATTGGTCCATAATTTCCTCTCTTAACAAAATATCTAAATATTTGTCCAAAATATCCTAAAATCGAAGGCCCCCACAAACTTGTAAAATTTTCGGCGGGCCCCACAAACTTGTAAAATTTTCGGCGGGCCCCATATTATTAATTCCAAGACTTCATAATCCAATACTAATTCCATAAATCCAATTAGAAGAATTAAACTCCAAGTTAATAATTTTCGTCTTCACATTTTTCTGAAATTTTTCCTTAAGAAAATGTAATTATTCTTTCCTTCCAAAATTCAATTCTTATTTCCTTAGGTACGTTATCATATCAATGCCTTGGAATTACAGGGTATAACATCCTTCCCCCCTTAGAAACATTCATCCCGAATGTTCATAATAGGTTTCAAGTTAACAGATATCGGCATATATAGTCTCCTTTAACTACACTCAACGAAACCAAATATGCCACACATGACCACAATATATTACACATGCATATACATCAATCAATATAGGCAAGTAGGGAATCGAATTACATATAGGTGTAGGGAACAAGTGAGGATACTTCTTCATTTCGCCTTCGCTTCCGTGTCATCTCCTCATGATAACTCATTTGTCACTGGGCGTCATCTGGGAAGACTGCAAGGATCACCAATATACTTACGTAACATCGATACGTGGAAGACCGGATGAACCGCTTCCAAATCAGATGGTAGATCCAACTCATAGGCAACCTTGTCTACCCTACGAACAATCTGGTAAGGCCCAATGTACCTCGGGCTAAGCTTCTCTTTCTTACCAAACCTCATCACACCCTTCATGGGTGATACCTTCAAGAAAACCCAATCATCAAACTGGAACTATAAGTCCCACCGTCGCACATGTCATGACCCGTTCCGGGGCCTGTGACTGGTGCCTTACCCGGGCACCCAAGTAGTCATACATCAGAGTAATCAGCGGAATATAAAAACAAGACATGAAACAATATGAAATGAGAAACAGTTTATCTGAGAAAAAGTTGCCTTTCGGCATATATACATCAAGTCTGGCAGTTACATCCCAACTTTACAATAGGACTACAGACCTCTAAGGAAGAAAGCAACTATGGCGGGACAGGGCCCCGCCATACCCTGAATGTAAATAAATCTACAATGACAGGGAGATCCCAAAAGTCGAGCCTCCGGAGAAATGGAGCTCCTGACACAATAGTAAATGTTACACCCCGTAGTTCCAGAGTATGTATATGAGGACGTACGTACGAGAATACGACATTAAAGTTGGAAAGAAAGAAAGATGTGATTTTTCGACGGAAAAGTTTCCGGATTTTGTGAAGGAAAAAGGTTCGTTAATGGGAATTGGATTCCCAGATTTGGTATTCGGACTTTTTGGAATATTTAAGAATTATGAAATTTTATTTCCGGAATTGGTCACTGGGGCCCACGGGAGGAAATTTACGGTTTTGTGGGGCCCACTTTATTTTCGGATTTTTGGCATTACGGATATTTTTCGGAAGACGGAATATTTTGGACGAGTAGGGGGGCGACACGTGTCACCCCCCCCTTGAGGCCATGTGGGCCGATTGTTGTGGAGTGTTGGACGTTTTTCTTGGTGGACAAGTGGCCTATTTTTGTGGTGGCCACTTGTCCCATTGTTATGGTGGACAAATGGTTGTGACTACCCACACATGTACCCCATCCTCACCACACACTTGCCTAGATCTTGTCCATTGATTTTCCTATAAATACCCCATTGATTTCAAGACTTCTTCATCCACTTAAATGTTTCTAAGTCACAAAAATCCCCCTCCCTCCTTGTGTAGCTCGTCCGAAATCCACCCCACTTTGTGTAGAAAATACTTCAAGTATTGTTGTATTATCCCAAATACCTTAGCCTAGTATTCCTAGTAGTATTCCAAGTTATTTCAATAACTAAGAGCCCGGAAAAATACTACTTTATTCCTGTAGTCGCAAAAATGAAGCCCTAGAAAAATCTTCATAGCTTAGATGAAGTGTTAAGAGAAGTTGTTTGAAAACTTCTAAGGGTTGCTTGGAGCGGGTTGGAGCGTCAGGAATTGGAGCTAAACGTTGCTCAGGATCGACTTATATCTTGGATAATTTTGGGCTTATCGAGGTAATGATCTTTATCCCCCTATTGTAATTGGAAATTACATGTAGTAGTAGTTAATAATTGAGTATAAGATATATTGGAAGAATCAAGATAAAGAATTGGTGTATTTACATTGGATGTATTCTGATGAGACTTGTAGTATTATTGTGGAGTAGAATTGTACACGTCAGGTTAGGCGTGTAACCCCGGATTGTTAGTTTGGTAGCAGGCCTCGTTAGAGAGGAGTTTTATGTGGTTGCGGGGAGAGTCTGCCGAATTTTCCGTAGAATAAGGAATCTTGTATCTAGAATTATTATCTGAAGAAATCTAGAGGTTGATAGGCGTTTTGTGGCCTTTATAGGTTGAAGTACTACGAGTAGCGTATTCTACTTGAAGGATGGAAAAGCGAGCAAGGTTAGAGTACTTTGGAGCGTTTTGCTAATTGTCGATAATCGTCGCGAGGTATGTGAACCTCTTCCTATCCTTTCTAGCATGATATTTGTGAAATATATTTAGTGCGGTAGACGCGCGTGTGTTTAAAGAAATTGATTTTCCTTTTGTGTTCTTGACTTGATTTCAAAGTTAGGTGACTTGTTATGAAATATTAAGGACTTGAATTATGTTAAAAAGTTGTAAAACCTCACTCGTGAGTAATGGGTGTGTGGTCTTTCAAAGAATAAAGTTATCTTAATTTCGAAAATAAGAATGGTTTTATCATTGGATTTAAAATGATAACTTGACTTATAAACAACTTGATTTTGGGAAAGGAGAAGTAACTTGATACGTTACTTGTTTTTAAAAGAGTAAGACCCTTGGTTTAAAAAGTATATTGCTACTTGACTTTTAAAGGAAAAGTGCCTTTGTTTTAAAAGAAGGTATGGAAATTGTTTTGGTTTTACTTTGATGTCGTTTGACTTGAGTTTTAAATAATAAGAATCTTGAAGTATTTCAAAGAGTTATTAACCATTTTTGAAAGAAAAGAAATACTTGGTTTCAAAAGCTTAAGTGTTATACTAGCTTTATGGGAAGTTAGGTATAACGACTTAAGGAAGATAGAAGGAACAGTTTACTTATTTGTTTATGAAAGTCTTGTATTGATTCTGGAAAGTGTAGTAAGATGGTTTGATAAGTAAACATGTTAGGATGCTACGTGTGTTAGTGCCTTGTGATGTTTGTGTAAAGGGGTTTCTCTTGTTGTGCTTATGTTGTTTAACGATAAGTCGTTATGTTAGTATTGTACCACTCACCTCTTGACATGATATACCGGGGTTAAGGCCCCGTCGAGGATGCCTCGTGCGGGTCGGGGACCTATGCGAGCTCTGAGAGTTCGAGGTTAGTGTGCGGGGAATACCTCACGCGGTCTATGTGGCCACGCGGACTACGAGAGTCGGGGCGATGCCGAGAGTAGCTACCCTCGATGCGGGAATACCTCATGCGGGCTAGGTGGCCTATGCGAGTGCGGTGAGTTCAGGATTTGACGCGCATTGATCCGAGGCGGTGGCGGCCGATCATGTGCGCGGTCTAGAAAGACCTCGTGATACGCTTTTATAGCATTGTTGGTGCGTGGGTTTTAGTAGTCGGCTATGCCTTCGTACTTACCGTCACGGTTTTATTATGACACAGGTGGGACCTGGTGTTCATGTAATTTCCTTAGGTGTTTTTATATCATGGACTGCCGGCAGTGAGGAAAGAATTCCACGGGCATGATTGATATTGTGGGCATGAGACCCATAGTTATATTTGAGTGATGACTTTAAGGGTGTGAGTCACGACTTGACATATCGCTTACATATTGTGTATCGTAAATTGGTTATCATATATGTACATTTTATATAGACTATTATGATTTCATTTACAATATTTTGATTTCACATACTTGGTACTGTTATCGACCTCGCCCGGAGTGCGTTCATGCCGCAGTGAGGTACACCGATTGTTGATCCTCGCTCATAGGAGTCACGATTCACGTTTTGGGAAGCTCAGTGTCTCGGAGGCTTATTTTGGTATAGTCCCAATCGTTGTAGGTACTTACATTCAGGGTATGGCGGGGCCATCCATTGTTGTTATTATAACATTATTAAGTGCATGTAATCTTGTTGTGGGCAGGGTTTGTAAAAGGGATGTAACTGTTCAAGTTTTTATATATGTATGCCGAAAGGCAACTTTTCTCAGATAAACTGTTTCTCACTTCATATTGTTTCATGTCTTGTTTTATATTCCGCTGGTTACTCTGATGTATGTCTACTTGGGTGCCCGGGTAAGGCACCAGTCACGGGCCCGGGTTTGGGTCGTGACAAAAGTGGTATCAGAGCAGTTAATCCTCGGAAAGTGTCTACAGACCGTATCTAGTAGAGTCTTGATTATCGGTGTGTTGTGCACCACACCTATAATCAGGAGGCTGCAGGATATTTAGGATTGGTTTCCATTCTTCTCACTCTGAGATCGTGCCTTAGAGCTGTGTTATAAGTTGGACTCCTCCGGCGTATTCTTTTCACCCGCTATGCCTCTACGAGGCAACGAGCCAGAAGGGCAAGCAGCGAGAGGAAGCGCGAGTAGAGTGAGAGGATTACGAGGCACGGACGGTCATTATCCGAGGCGCCCATTCGGGAGTTCTGCGCGCCGCTAGCCTCGAGAGAGTTTAGAGCGATGAAGTAGCTCACCGAGACCACGATACCTAAGCCTCTAGTCCCGGCAAGAGCAGAGGATATGAGTTACAAGGAGATGGCGATTACTAGCTAGTCGGTGGTAGGAATGAGGCAGACGGAGCCAGTGGTTCCGGTGCAATGCAGTTCACCCTAGATCCGATGGTTGAGACTTGGGACTTCTTGAGTTGCGATCCACGAGTCCTATGAATTGAGGACGAGGAAGATCATCGAGTTTATTCGGCGATTCTGTGGATCATGGAAGTGATCAAAACCTTAGAGGCGAACGGGTGGGCGGTTGAATACGATATATAGAGTTTGACTTATTGACTCGTTATGTCCCCGTTAGTGGCGGACATGGAGGATAGAGTGCACCGATATGTCACAGGACATAGCGATTACCTAGCGAGAGTTGTACAAGAGTAGCTCTTGATCATACATGGACATTGCCCGCGTCAGCTTACGCACAGCGTGACGAGAGCGTAGAGATCGGCGGAGTAACGAAGATCGGCGAGAAGAGGGCCAAAACAGCGGTCCTTTGATAACTTTCGAGGCGGACCTTCTCGTGGGCCCGGTTATGCGCCTCCGCCAAGATCTGAGTGGTCCTCCGCAGACTTGGGGCGTTCGGGGTATTTAGGAGTTGGTGAGAACTCGAGGTCTCAGTTCCGATTTGCATAGGTTCTAGCGATCGATCGATTTTCCTCGGTGTTCACTCAGGGCGGCGTCATCGGGAATGTCGTCTTTTTACTAACGCTTGTGTTACGGCCGTCGAGCCATGTGAGAGAATGTCCTAGTAGGAGGATACGGTGGGATGACTTAGCCTGCAGTCGATTGCTGGTCGATGGTTCAGAGAGGAAGGGGTGTTAGCCAGAGGAGGCCACCCCCACCTCGGTAAGGCCGTTGTAGTAAGTGTTCTTATGGGGAGTGTCGTGCTACTTAGATAGCTTGTTAGGCTTGCGGCCAGCAGGGCCATTTATTTGCAAGAAATTGTCCGACCAGAGGTGGCGCGGATGTTACGACTTCGGCGCCGGGATCGATTATGGTTCATCACCGTGCGTAGTTATGCGCCCGTGAGCAGATTTGATTAGAGCGGCAAAGGGAAAGTGAGATGGTAGTTACAGAGATATCTTCAGCCCTTGAAAGACTTGTTTAGGTCGCTATGGTAGATACATGTGGAGTTCTATGTTCGGTTAACATTGTGTAAGTTGTGATTAGAAAACATGGGTAGTTGAAAAGGGTAAGTCTGGGGACGAGAAAATGGGGAGCCTTAGAATTTATAACAGTTGGGACCTTGGATGCAAGGCCGTCCTGGGTGGATGATTTTACAGTTGGTCTTTGTCGAAGTACTCGGTAGACGTGGTGTATTAGTGTGAAAATTCCATGGATAGTGTGAGATGGAAGTGGTAGCTTTCATAACGTGAACTGGTAAGATTGTTCCGGATCAGGGAACGAGAGTTTAGTACAAAGTGGGTCGGGTTGAGGCCATGTTGTGGGTCAACCCGCAGCCCGGAATGTGGTGGGGTCAATTTGAGGTGGTCCCGCTAGATGATGGGGTCACGAGGGTGTTAAGCCCAAGTTTAGGTAACCATCGTACGAGTTTGTGGATGCGTTCGACGATAGTAGGGGCCGATGGTCAGCCCATCTTGTCTTTTAGTCATGACTGTTTACTCGGCGGAGAGTTATGCGAGATGTTGTATATCAGGGAGGTTGTCAGGCGTCGCATCGGTTCCTACTTTTATTTTATGGCAGCATTGGAGCCCGGTTTATGGCTATTTCTTTTCGGAGGTTTTACCAGGTGGTTAGAACTCGGTGAGTCTCAGATGACATTCACCTCGCCGACGCGAACATCGCGTTTATCCGCACTTCGAGGATAGGTTACGCCGGTGTTTTGATTTCGAGGTACCGCGAGGATTCTTTTGCCTCTTGTTGAGTGAGTATTATATAGCTACCATTTTAGTATTCGGATGGTGCCTTAAGCCTTGTATGGGCGGAAGTGTAGGTCGGTCGATTGGTTCGATGTTGGCAAGGTTCGATAGTTGGTCCCTACTTGTTTCAGCAGGATGTGGTAAGGTGAAGCTTATCCGTAAGAAGTTATTAGCACTCAGAGTCAACGAAGTCGTATGGATGATCGGCCGACACTTGGAGTTGAGGTTGACGGTGGGTCTTCAAGGTACCACCGGCGGTGTGTGGCGAGATTTGGAAAGCAAGAAACTTAGCCCGAGGTGCTTTGGGCATTTTCGGATCGTTTGTAAAATAGGCGGTTGCACATAAGTTAGCACCGCCGTCCGGCTTAGAGACAAGACGTCCGGTCTTCCATGTTGCTATGATTCGGAAGAGTATCGGAGATCCATCTAGAATGTTCCCAGTTAATGATGACCAAGTTGGAGGTAGTAACCCCGAGATTTTGGAAACTGAAGCAATGACAAAAATGTGGTACGTATAGTAGGAAGAGTTCGAGTGTACGAGGAAAGTACGACGAGTAAGAAAAAGGCGAAGATGTGTTAAGAAGATGGAAGTGTCCTTGTTATAAAGTAAGGCTGCGAAGGAAGTATCATTTGGACCATGGGTGGAGCTATTAGTATTGTTATACGCTTTAGAGATGATTCTTCGCTTGGGTGAGTTTCATACAGACGCGGTATTATGGCCAGTGTGGCATAATTGGTTTCGTAAGTATAGTAGTGAAGACTATACCAAAGACAGTGTGGAGACTTAGAAGGATCATTCGGGACGAATGTTTCTAAGGGGAAGAATGTTACACCACGTAGTTCGGAGTATGTATATGAGGACGCACGAGAATACGACATTAAAGTTGGAAAGGAAGAAAGATGTGATTTTTCACGGAAAAGTTTTCGGATTTTGTGAAGGAAAAAGGTTCGTTAACGGGAATTGGATTCCCGATTTGGTATTCGGACTTTTTGGAATATTTAAGAATTATGAAATTTTATTTAGAATTGGTCACGTGGGCCCACGAGGAAATTTCTGGTTTTGGGCCCACTTTATTTTCGGATTTTTGGCATTACGGATATTTTTGGAAGACGGAATATTTTGACGAGCAGGGGGCGACACGTGTCACCCCTCGAGGCCACGTGGTAGATTGTTGCGAGTGTTGGGCGTTTTCTTGGCGGACAAGTTGGCCTATTTTTGGTGGCCACTTGTCCCATTGTTATGGTGGACAAATGGTTGGCCAACTACCCACACACACATGTACCCCATCCTCACCACACACTTGCCTAGATCTTGTCCATTGATTTTCCTATAAATACCCATTGATTTCAAGACTTCTTCATCCACTTAAATGTTTCTAAGTCACAAAATCCCTCCCTCCTTGTGTAGCTCGTCAAAATCCACCCCACTTTGTGTAGAAAATACTTCAAGTATTGTTGTATTATCCCAAATACCTTAGCCTAGTATTCCTAGTAGTATTCCAAGTTATTTCAATAACTAAGAGTCTAAAAATACTACTTTATTCCAATAGTCGCAAAAATGAAGCCCTAGAAAAATCTTCATAGCTTAGATGAAGTGTTAAGAGAAGTTGTTTGAAAACTTCTAAGGGTTGCTTGAGCGGGTTGGAGCGTCAGAATCGAGCTAAACGTTGCTCAGATCGACTTATATCTTGGATAATTTTGGGCTTATCGAGGTAATGATCTTTATCCCCTATCAGAATTGAAAATTACATGTCGTAGTAGTTAATAATTGAGGATCAGATATATTGGAAGAATCAAGATAAAGAATTGAATCGTATTTACATCGACCGTATTTACGTAGACTTGTAGTATTATTGTGAGTAGAATTGTACACGCCAGGTAGAGACGGTAACCCCGATTGTTGGTTTGGTAGCAGCCTCGTTAGAGAGGAGTTTTATGTGGTCATGCGGGAGGTGCTGCGAATTTTCCGTAGAATAAGGAATCTTATATCTAGAATTATTATACGAAGAAATCTAGAGGTTGATAGACGTTTGTGGCCTTTATAGGTCAAGTACTACGAGTAGCGTATTCTACTGAAGGATGGAAAAGGCGAGCAAGGTTAGAGTACTTTGGAGCGCTTTTGCTAATTGTCGATAATCGTCGCGAGGTATGTGAACCTCTTCCTATCCTTTCTAGCATGATATTTGTGAATATATTTAGTGCGGTAGACGCACGTGTGTTTAAAGGAAATTGATTTTCCTTTTGTGTCCTTGACTTGATTTCAAAGTTAGGTGACTTGTTATGAAATATTAAGGACTTGAATTATGTTAAAAAGTTGTAAAACCTCACGCGTGAGTAATGGGTGTGTGGTCTTTCAAAGAATAAAGTTATCTTAATTTCGAAAATAAGAATGGTTTTATCATTGGATTTAAAATGATAACTTGACTTATAAACAACTTGATTTTGGGAAAGGAGAAGTAACTTGATAGGTTACTTGTTTTTAAAAGAGTAAGACCCTTGGTTTAAAAAGTATATTGCTACTTGACTTTTAAAGGAAAAGTGCCTTTGTTTTAAAAGAAGGTATGGAAATTGTTTTGGTTTTACTTTGATGTCGTTTGACTTGAGTTTTAAATAATAAGAATCTTGAAGTATTTCAAAAGAGTTATTAACCATTTTTGAAAGAAAAGAAATACTTGGTTTCAAAAGCTTAAGTGTTATACTAGCTTTATGGGAAGTTAGGTATACCGACTTAAGGAAGATAGAAGGAACAATTTACTTATTTGTTTATGAAAGTCTTGTATTGATTCTGGAAAGTGTAGTAAGATGGTTTGATAAGTAAACATGTTAGGATGCTACGTGTGTTAGTGCCTTGTGATGTTTGTGTAAAGCGGTTTCTTGTTGTGCTTATGTTGTTTAACGATAAGTCGTTATGTTAGTATTGTACCACTCACCTTGACATGATATACCGGGGTTAAGTCGCCCGACGCGAGGATGCCTCTACGCGGGTCCAGTGGGACCTATGCGCGAGCTACGAGAGTTCCGTGTTAGCGCGGGAATACCTCATGCGGCTTCATGTGGGCTACGCGAGTATGAGAGTCCGGGCGATGCCGAGGAGTAGCTACCCTCGATGCGGGAATACCTCACGGGCCTAGGTGGCCTACGCGAGTGCGCGAAGTTCCAGATTTGACGCGCACATTGATACCGAGGCGAGTGGCCGCCTTCGATCATTACGGGCGCGGTCAGAAAGACCTCGTGATACGCTTTTATAGCATTGTTGGTACCGTGGGTTTTAGTAGCTCGGCCATGCCTTCGCACTTACCCCATACGCTTTATTATGACACAAAGTGGACCTCGTGTTCACGTATTCCTCGGGTGTTTTTATATCATGGATCGCGGCAGGAGAAGGAATTCCACGCATGATTGATATTGGGTACGACCCATAGTTATATTTGAGTGATGACTTTGAGGCGTGAGTCCTCGACTTGACATATCGCATATCATGTGTATCGTAAATTGGTTATCATATATGTCTTCTGCTTTATATAGACTATTATGATTTCATTTACGTATTTTAGTTTCACATACTGCAATTGCCTCGACCTCCTTCGGGCCGCTCATGCCGCAGTGAGGTACACCGATTGTTGATACTCGCTCACGGTCACAGTCAGCGTTTGGGAAGCTCCGTGTCTCGGAGGCTTATTTTTAGTATAGTCCCCTGTCGCAGTACTTACATCTGTGGGTATGGCGGCCCTGTCCCGCCATTGTTGTTATAACATTCTTAGGTCCATGTAATCACAAGTGGCGTGGTTTGTAAAAGGGATGTAACTGCTTCAAGTTTTTATATACGTACGCCGAAAGGCAACTTTTCTCGATAAACCGCTTTCACTTCATATTGTTTCATGTCTTGTTTTATATTCCGGTTACTCGATGTATGTCTACTGGGTGCCGGGTAAGGCACCACCACGTCCGGCTCGGTCGTGACAAAAGTGGTATCGTGAGCGCTTAATCCTCGGAAAGTGTCTATGCATCGTATCTAGTAGTCTTGATTATCGGTGTGCACCACACCTATAATCGTGAGGCCGCAGATATTTAGGATTGGTTTCCATTCTTCTCACTGAGATCGTGCCTTAGAGCCGTGTTATAAGTTGGACTCCATCCGACGTATTCTTTTCACCCGCTATGCCTCACGCTAGGCAACGAGCCCGAATGGCAAGGCAGCGGCGAGTCGAGTAGAGCACGTAGGGTTACTGGCACGCCCGCCATTATCTGAGACAGCGCTTCATTCGGGGAGTTCTGCGACGCCGCTAGCCTCAGGAGAGTTTAGAGCAGTAGAAGTAGCTACTGAGACCACGATACCTAAGCCTCTAGTCCCACGGCAAGGAACAGAGGATATGAGTTACAAGGAGATGGCCCGCCATTACTAGTCCGGTGGTCGAATGAGGACGGACGGAGCCGTGGTTCCGATGCGCAATAGTTCACCCTAGATCCGATAGTTGAGACTTCAGGACTTCTTGAGTTGCAGTCCACCCGAGTCCTATGAATTGAGGACTGAGGAAGATCATCAGGAGTTTATTCGACAGTTGCAGCGGATCATGGAAGTGATCAAAACCTTAGAGGCAGAACGGGCGGACGGTTCGGGAATACAGTATAGAGTTTGACTTATTGACTCGTTATGTCCCCGCGTTAGTGGCAGACATGGAGGATAGAGTGCACCGATATGTCACAGGACATGACGATTACCTAGCAGAGAGTTGTACAAGAGTAGCTCTTGATCGGCATGGACATTGCGCGTGACAGCTTACGCGCAGCAGCATCGAGGAACGTAGAGATCGACGGAGTAACCAAGATCGCAGAAGAGGCCAAACAGCAGGTCCTTTGGTAACTTTTGAGGCGGACCTTCTCGCAGCAGATCGGTTATGCGCCTCCGCCAAGATGCAGTGGTCCTCCATGCACTTCGGGACGCTCGGGTATTTAGGAGTTGGTCGAACTCCGTGGTCTCCGTTCACGATTTGCATAGAGTTCTAGCCGCCGATTCGTTTTCCTCGTGTTCACTTGTGACAAAGCGCCATCCCGGAATGTCGTCTTTTACTAACGCTTGTGTTACCGGCCGTCGGGGCCAAGTGAGAGAGAATGTCCTAGTAGGAGGATACAGTGGGATGACTTAGCCTACCGTGCCGGCTTGGATTCGGTGGTTCGGAGAGGAAGGGTGTTAGCGCAGGAGGCCACCCCACCCTGGTAAGGCCGTCAGAGTAAGTGTTCTTATGGGGAGTGTCGTGCTACTTAGATAGCTTGTTAGGCTTGCGGCCAGCAGGGCCATTTATTTGCAAGAAATTGTCCGACCAGAGGTGGCGCGGATGTTACGACTCAGCCTTCGGGATCAGTGGCTGGTTCATCACCGTCTGTAGTTATGCGCCCAGCAGAGCAGGATTTGATTAGAGCGACAAAGGGAAAGTGAGATGGTAGTTACAGAGATATCTTCAGCCCTTGAGAGACTTGTTTAGGTCGCTATGGTAGATACATGTGGAGTTCTATGTTCGGTTAGCATTGTGTAAGTTGTGATTAGAAAACATGGGTAGTTGAAAAGGGTAAGTCTGGGGACGAGAAAATAGGGAGCCTTAGAATTTATAACAGTTGGGACCTTGGATGCAAGGCCATTCCGGTGGATGATTTTACAGTTGGTCTTTGTCGAAGTACTCGGTAGACGTGGTGTATTTGTGTGAAAATTCCATGGATAGTGTGAGATGGAAGTGGTAGCTTTCATAACGTGAACTGGTAAGATTGTTCCGGATCAGGGAACGAGAGTTTAGTACAAAGTGGGTCGGGTTGAGGCCATGTTGTGGGTCAACCCGCAGCCCGGAATGTGGTGGGGTCAATTTGAGGTGGTCCGCTAGATGATGGGGTCACGAGGGTGTTAAGCCCAAGTTTAGGTAACCATCGTACGAGTTTGTGGATGCGTCGACCGCAGTAGGGCGATGGGTCACCCATCTTGTCTTTTAGTCGATCATTTACTCGGCGGAGGGTTATGCGAGATGTTGTATATCAGGAAGGTTGTAAGGCTGCACGGGGTTCCTACTTTTATTTTATGGCAGGCATTGGAGCCCAGTTTATGGCTATTTCTTTTTCGGGAGGTTTTACCAGGTGGGTTAGGAACTCAGGTGAGTCTCATTATGGCATTCACCTCGCCGACGGCGAACAGCCGCTTTATCCGCATTTTGTGGATAGGTTATGGGTCGGTGTTTTGATTTCGGGGTAACGCGAGGATTATTTTGCCTCTTGTTGAGTGAGTATTATATAGCTACCATTTTAGTATTCGGATGGTGCCTTAAGCCTTGTATGGACGGAAGTGTAGTTCTCACGGCCGATTGGTTCGATGTTGGCAAGGTTCAGATAGTTGGTCCCTACTTGTTTCAGCAGGATGTGGCGCGAAGCTTATTCGGAAGAAGTTATTAGCACTCGAGTCACCGTAAGTCGTATGGATGATCGCGACACTTGGAGTTCAGTCGACGTGGTCTTCAAGTACCACCTGACGGTGTGACGAGATTTGGAAAGCAAGGAAACTTAGCCCGGTGCTTTGGGCATTTTCAGATCGCTTGTAAAATAGACAGTTTATAAGTTAGCACCGCCGTCCGACTTAGGAGACAGTACGTCCGGTCTTCCATGTTGCTATGATTCAGAAGAGTATCGGAGATCCATCTAGAATGTTCCCAGTTAATGATGACCAAGTTGGAGGTAGTAACCCCGAGATTTTGGAAATCAAGCAATGACAAAAATGTGGTACGTATAGTAGGAAGAGTTCGAGTGTACGAGGAAAGTACGACGAGTAAGAAAAAGGCGAAGATGTGTTAAGAAGATGGAAGTGTCCTTGTTATAAAGTAAGGCTGCGAAGGAAGTATCATTTGGACCATGGGTGGAGCTATTAGTATTGTTATACGCTTTAGAGATGATTCTTCGCTGGCTTGGGTGTGAGTTTTTGCAGACGTGGTATTATGGCCGTGTGGCATAATTGGTTTCGTAAGTATAAGAGTGAAGACTATACCCAAGACAGTGCTTGGAGACTTAGAAGGAACATTCGGACGAATGTTTCTAAGGAAAGAATGTTACACCCGTAGTTCCGCAGTATGTATATGAGGACGACGTGCAGAATACGACATTAAAGTTGGAAAGGAAGAAAGATGTGATTTTTCGACGGAAAAGTTTTCGGATTTTGTGAAGGAAAAAGGTTCGTTAATGGGAATTGGATTCCCAGATTTGGTATTCGGACTTTTTGGAATATTTAAGAATTATGAAATTTTATTTCCGGAATTGGTCACGTGGGGCCCACGGGAGGAAATTTACGGTTTTGTGGGGCCCACTTTATTTTCGGATTTTTGGCATTACGGATATGTTACACCCCGTAAGTCCAGGACATGTATAAGAGAATGTACGTAAGGAAACAAGACTTGGAAATTAGTACGAAAGGAAGAATGGTTTTTCCGACGGAAAATCTTTCGGACGTCGGAAAGGAAAAATGTTCGTTGTTGAGAATTGGATTCTCAAAATGTATTATTTGAAGAGTATGGAACTTATTAATATTATGGAAATTTATTTTTACGGATTTGGTCACGTGGGGCCCACCCGAGGAATTTTACGTTTTGTGGGGCCCACGAGGGTTACGGAATTTTATGGATGAATGAGAGGGCGACACGTGGCACCCCCACATGGCTTGGTCGAAATTTATGCAAGGGTTTAATGGTCATTGACCATCTTGGAAGATAAGTCTTGCAAGCTTGATATTGTTGACAAGTCAACTTGTCCACCTAGGCTTGATCCAAGTGAAACTCATCCTAACCTCACATTTGTTTAAGTCTAAGCCTCCATCAGGTTATAAGTATACTACTAGTAGCAAGACTTGGCATTTTACACTTAGAAAAATTTTAGAACCTTGTGCTAGCTTGAAGAAGCTCTGCTTGCCAATAGTCCCACACAAAAATTTGTAGTTTTGATCCATTAGCCACAAGACTTTAACCCAATGTCCCTAGGGTATTGTAAGGATATCTCAATAGAAAGATTTCGGAAAAAACGCATTTTACGTTAGTCGCAAGGCGGAAACTAAGGGAGTTCTTCAACTTTGAAGTTGGAACTTGAAGACGGGTTCTTCATAGGCCTCTGGCGAGTGCTCGAGCGGATTGGAACCTAAGGAAAGGAGCTAAGAATTGCTAAGGCGCGACTTTGAAATCTTGGAAATTTTAAGGGCTTGGAAAGGTATAAATTTTGTCGTTTTAGCAATTAAGTTTACTTATTGATTGTAGCTTTGGATATTGCAAGCATGAGTTAATTATTATGTAGTTGGATATGTTTATTGGCTATTGGAACCCTAATCAGAAACTAGCATGTTTAGCCTTAAGTTTGGAAATTCAAGTTGATTATTCGTTTAAGTCGTCGCATGTTGTGTAGGAAGGAAATTGTAGTTGTTGAAGTTGTGTATGACTATATAACATGTTAGACCCTAGAACTTGGAATTTGAAAAGGATTGGAAAAGACTTTGAATTGTTAGTATGTAGTTGGCCGAGAATGGCTTGAGTTTTAAGCTATTTTGTATGAATCATGGGCGGAATTTTACACGTATTGTTAGGCGTGTAATCCCCTTTGTTTGGTTGTTGTTTGAGCCTTAAATGTGGCTTGTTGGTTATTGTATTCGCCTTGAAAAAGGTGGCAAAGTGAGTAGAAACAAAGGAAGTCGCCCGATTTTCAGAGAATTAGAGACCAAACACTTAGTATTATTCTACGTTGAGACTAGAAGTTGATAGTCTTGTTGTGACCATTATAGGTTGACACTTCTACGCACGGCGATTCGGCTTAGCTTGTGGATTTTAGCGAAAAAGGTATGTGAACTATCTCCTCTTCTAGCATGATTCCGTAAGATAAAGAAAGTAGGTTCTACTCCTAAAATGATCCATTCCTCGGTTGTATTTGGATTTCCTAAAATAGAATTTGTTCTATGTATTTCTTGAGTGTACTTTGATGTTTGATTGTAAGTTGTAGAATCCATTTTCTTGATGAAGTTTGGATTCTTAAAAGTGAAGGTATTTTTACTTAAAGTACATGTAGTCTTAAAGGAAGTGGTTTCCAAATCTTTTGGCTAGTGCCTTAGTTCTAAAACCTAAAGGTCATTATAGTGACTTTAGTGAGTCAAATGAGTGATTTACTTGTTTGATTTAAAAGAGGAGAAATGACATGATTTAAGAGAAGTAACTTGTGTTAAGGGTGAAGTTACTTGAGGTTTAAAAGTAGAAGAAAACTTGTTTTCTAACCATTAAGAGACTTGGAGTATTTTTGAAAGCTAAGAACTTGATTTGTAAAGATGTGATACTTGGTTTTAATAGTATAAGTCTCTTGGTCATCAAGGAACGGATATGTCTAAAATCATAAAGGGTTATAACGCTTTATGGGAAGTTGGTTATAACGGCTTTATGAAAGATTTAGAAAGTTGTCTATTTTGATAAAAGGGCATAAGTTGCCAAGATTGTGAAAATTTGGAGTTACTTGATTTCAAGACTTGAAATGAGTTTTCTAAAAGTGTCGTAACTTACTTTGAAAAATAGACACGCTGATACTACTGGTGTTAGTATCTTGGGGCTTTACATAGAAAGGAGTCTTTATAAAAGAACACGCACGTAGTACTTTGGCTTGATAAATTGAGAATTTGTCTAAGTGTGCCTTGATAAGTACTTTGACTTGTTAAAAGAGAATTATTCTATGTATGCCTTGATTAGTACTTTGGCTTGATAAATTGAGAATTTTTCTATTTGTGCCCTGATAAGTACTTTGGCTAGTTAAATGAGAATTTATTCTATTTGTGCCCGATAAGTACTTTGGCTTGTTAAATGAGAATTTATTCTATTTGTGCCCCGATAAGTACTTTGGCTTGTTAAATGAGAATTTATTCTAATTGTGCTCGATAAGTACTTTGGCTTGTTAAATGAGAATTTATCCTATGTGTGCCTTGATAAGTACTTTGGCTTGGTTAATTGAGAACTTGCCTATATGTACGGTAATAGCCTTTGAGTGCAAGTATTATGTTTTATTAAGTTGTCGCGACTCGGTTGAAGGGTGGCCTCGCTCACAGTAAGTTACCGGGACGCACTACGATGATGTGGGATTCCACGGTATGCCTCCGCAGCAGCACTTGGGTTAAAATTCGGATTTTTATAGAAGACATGGTAGTGCTTATGTCTTGTTTGATGGTCGATCGAGATAGTAAGAGTATAAGTGAGGGTAAACCCCAAGACTGTACTCACCTTCTCGAGTAAGAGTATAAGTGAGGGGTAAACCCCAAGACATGTACCACCGCTTTATGTGTTGTTTGACGGTTGAGATAGGGTAAGAGTATAAATGGGCAAGCCCAAGACGTTATACCACCTTCTCCGTGGTAAGAGTATAAATGAGGGCAAGCCCCAAGACGTTATACCCCGCTTTACCACCTCCTTCGTGGTCGAGTATAAATGAGGGTAAACCCCAAGACGTTATACCACCCGCTTGTTTGCCTACTGCTCAGCAGCTTTTAGAACACGTGGGACTTGGTGTTCATGTATGCCTATCGTGCTATGTTATATCATGGATCGCGGTGATGGAAGCGATTCCACGCATGATTGATATTATGGCGCGAGACCCATAGTTATATTCGAGTAGTGACTTTGAGGGCTCGCGCCCCGACTTGATATGATCGCTATGTATTGCGGTAATCGTAGGTTGGCTATCATATATGTCTCTGCTTTTGTTTAGGATCGTTATGATTTTATTACGAGATTTCATCGCTCACATACTTGGTACATTCTTCGCGACCTCCTTCGGGCTGCGCTCATGTCGCAGTTTAGGTACGCGCTTGCGATCGGCAGTGTAGGATCCCGCTCGGGGTTTTGGATAGCTCCTCCGCCCGTGAGTTTATCTTTTGGTATATATCCTTCAAGATGTGCTTTATGCATTTTGGGTACAGTGGGGCCTTGTCCCGCCATATTTCGCTTTAACTCAGAGGTCCGTATTCATATGTGGGATTGACTGCGTGTACAGTGTAGTGTCTTTTGTTTATGATATTATATGGCACTTAGTCGGCTTTGCCTTACACGACGCTGGTTTAAAAAAATGAATGAGCTGTTTTTAATTTCGCAATGTACTTAGTTGTTAAGGTATGGTGCCTGTAGGCACCGCCACGTCCGGTTCGGGCGTGACAGGATATTTTTCGGAAGACGGAATATTTTGACGACAGGGGGCGACACGTGTCACCCCTCGAGGCCATGGCCGATTGTGCGAGTGTTGGACGTTTTCTTGGTGGACAAGTGGCCTATTTTTGTGGTGGCCACTTGTCCCATTGTTATGGTGGACAAATGGTTGGCCAACTACCCACACACATGTACCCCATCCTCACCACACACTTGCCTAGATCTTGGCCATTGATTTTCCTATAAATGCCCCATTGATTTCAAGACTTCTTCATCCACTTAAATGTTTCTAAGTCACAAAATCCCCTCCTCCTTGGTAGCTCGTCCGAAATCCCCACTTTGTGTAGAAAATACTTCAAGTATTGTTGTATTATCCCAAATACTTTAGCCTAGTATTCCTAGTAGTATTCCAAGTTATTTCAATAACTAAGAGCCCGGAAAAATACTACTTTATTCCTCAGAGTCGCAAAAATGAAGCTCCTAGAAAATCTTCATAGCTTAGATGAAGTGTTAAGAAGTTGTTTGAAAACTTCTAAGCGGTTGCTTGGAGCGGGTTGGAGCGTCAGAATCGAGCTAAACGCTGCTCGTGATCGACTTATATCTTGGATAATTTTGGGCTTATCGAGGTAATGATCTTTATCCCCTATCAGAATTGGAAATTACATGTAGTAGTAGTTAATAATCGAGTATAAGATATATTGGAAGAATCAAGATAAAGAATTGAATCAGATTTACATTGGACCAGATTACTGAGACTTGTAGTATTATTGTGGAGTAGAATTGTACACGCCGGTTAGATGTAATTTTCCCCTGGATTGTTGGTTTGCAGCAGCCTCGTTAGATGAGGAGTTTTATGTGGTTGCGGGGAGGTGCCGAATTTTCCGTAGAATAAGGAATCTTGTATCTAGAATTATTCTACAAGAAATCTAGAGGTTGATAGACGTTTTGGCCTTTATAGGTCAAGTACTACGAGTAGCGTATTCTACTCAAGGATGGAAAAGGCAGCAAGGTTAGAGTACTTTGGAGCGTTTTGCTAATTGTCGATAATCGTCGCGAGGTATGTGAACCTCTTCCTATCCTTTCTAGCATGATATTTGTGAAATATATTTAGTGCGGTAGACGCACGTGTGTTTAAAGGAAATTGATTTTCCTTTTGTGTCCTTGACTTGATTTCAAAGTTAGGTGACTTGTTATGAAATATTAAGGACTTGAATTATGTTAAAAAGTTGTAAAACCTCACTCGTGAGTAATGGGTGTGTGGTCTTTCAAAGAATAAAGTTATCTTAATTTCGAAAATAAGAATGGTTTTATCATTGGATTTAAAATGATAACTTGACTTATAAACAACTTGATTTTGGGAAAAGAGAAGTAACTTGATAGATTACTTGTTTTTAAAAGAGTAAGACCCTTGGTTTAAAAAGTATATTGCTACTTGACTTTTAAAGGAAAAGTGTCTTTGTTTTAAAAGAAGGTATGGAAATTGTTTTGGTTTTACTTTGATGTCGTTTGACTTGAGTTTTAAATAATAAGAATCTTGAAGTATTTCAAAAGAGTTATTAACCATTTTTGAAAGAAAAAAAATACTTGGTTTCAAAAGCTTAAGTGTTATACTAGCTTTATGGGAAGTTAGGTATAACGACTTAAGGAAGATAGAAGGAACAGTTTACTTATTTGTTTATGAAAGTCTTGTATTGATTCTGGAAAGTCAGTAAGACGGTTTGATAAGTAAACATGTTAGATGCTACGTGTGTTAGTGCTTGTGGTGTTTGTGTAAAGGGTTTCTTTGTTGTGCTTATGTTGTTTAACGATAAGTCGTTATGTTAAGATTGTACCACTCACCTCTCGACATGATATACCGGGGTTGCCGCCCGACGCGAGGATGCCTCACGCGGGTCCAGGGGACCTATGCGAGCTACGAGAGTTCCGTGTTAGTGCGGGGAATACCTCACGCGTCTACTACGCGGACTACGAGTCCGGGATTACGCCGAGGAGTAGCTACCCTCGACGCGGAATACCACGCGGGCCTAGTGGCCTACGCGAGTCGCGGTGAGTTCCAGGATTTGACGCGCACATTGATATCGAGGGCGAGTGCCGCTTCGATTACGTGGCGCCTAGAAAGACCTCGTGATACAATTTTATAGCATTGTTGGTACCGTGGGTTTTAGTAGTGGCCATGCCTTCGCATTTACCCCGTCTGCTTTATTATGACACAGTGGGACTCGTGTTCATGCGTGTATTCCTCGGGTGTTTTTATATCACGGATCGCCAGCGAGGAAGGAATTCCACGCATGATTGATATGTGGGGTACGAGACCCATAGTTATATTTGAGTGATGACTTTGGCGGCGAGTCACGACTTGACATGATCACATATGCGGTATCATAAATTGGTTATCATATATGTCTTCTGCTTTATATAGACTATTATGATTTCATTTACGTGATTTTCGGTTTCACATACTTGGTACTGTTATCGACCTCCTTCGGGCCGCGTCATGCCGCAGCAGGTACACCGCTTGTTGATCCTCGCCATGGGGTCACAATTCGGCGTTTTGGGAAGCTCCGTGTCTCCGAGGCTTATTTTGGTATAGTCCTCGTTGTAGGTACTTACATTCGTGGGTAGGTCCCGCCATTGTTGTTATAACATTCTTAGGTCAGTAGTACCGCAAGGCGGTGGTTTGTAAAAGGGATGTAATCGTTCAAGTTTTATATATGTATGAAGGTAACTTTTCTCGTATAAACTGCTTTCACTTCATATTGTTTCATGTCTTGTTTTATATTCCGGTTACTCTAATGTATGTCTACTTGGGTGCGGGTAAGGCACGATCCACGCCCGGTTCGTCGTGACATGAAAGATCCTAAGATCGAGGATCCGCTTACCGCTTCCTTTACTGCATGATGAACGCAGCTTCCGAAAAGGTCGACAACAAGTACCAAGTATGTGAAGCTGTAAAGTACAGATACATATACATATATAAAACCAATTCACAAGTATGTATGAAAACAACCGAGTTAACTGCACATAGTGCCACATCACAAACAAGAGCAATACTAGGTAAACTGTAACAGGTCTTTTCTAGGCCGCGAATGATCGAAAGCAAGGCCAATCGCCCATAGTATCATTATGCATGCCTAATCTCGACTCGCACCGCATGGGCCACCTAGGCCCGTATGAGGTATTCCGCATCGGCGTAGCTACTCTCGACATCGCCCCGACTCTGAGTCCGCATGGCCACATAGGCCGCATGAGGTATTCCTCGCACACTAACTCGAACTCGTAGCCCGCATAGGTCCCCGACCGCACGAGGCATCCTCGTGACGGGGCAGCTTAACCCCCAGTATAACATGTCAAGAGGTGAGTGGTACAATACTAACATAACGGCTTATCGTTAAACAACATAAGCACAATAAGAATAACCTCTTATACAAACGTTACAAGACACTAACACACGTAGCATCATAATATGTCTACTCATCAAACCATCTTACTATACTTTCCAGAAATCAATACAAGTCTTTCATAAACACATAAGTAAACTGTTCCCTTTTATCTTTCTTAAGTCGTTATACCTAACTTCCCATAAAGCTAGTATAACTCTTAAGCTTTTTGTTTAAAAACCAAGTATTACTCTTCTTTCAAAAATGATTCATAATTCTTTTGAAATACTTCAAGATTCTTATTATTTAGACTCAAGTCAAAAGACGTCAAGTAAAACCATGTTCGCTAATAACGACGTCACCTACTATATATATATTTTAAAATATCATGCTCAAGAGGATAGGAATAATCACATACCTCCTCGGCGAAGTCCACCTGCCAAGTCGAATATGTCGCGTGCAGAGTATCAACCTATAATAGTCAAATACGTCTATTAACGTCTAGACTAATCTGTAGAGTATTCTAAGCAGAAGGTTCTTAATTCTACGGAAAATTGGGCAGCACTTCCCTACCCGCCAAACTACACAAGTCTACTGTAAATACAGTCCTATGTAAGTACAGTTCAATCCTCTTCTTTAGTATCCTTCTATACGATGTAATTACAGTTCAATTCTCTTCTTTAATATCCTTCTATAAATCTTATACCCAATTCTAAACTTCTACAATATGTAATCTCCAATTACAATAGAAGGATAAGATTATTTACCTCGATAAGCCCAAAATTATCCAAGTTTAAATGTCGATCCTGAACAACGTTTAGCTCCTATTCTGTACGCTCCAATTCGCTCTAAGAAACCCTTAGAAGTTTCTACACAACTTCTACTTACTACTTCAACCAACAATGAAGATTATCCTAGGGTTTCATTTTGCGACTAAAAGAAATATAGTAGTATTTCCGGGCTCTAAGTATAGAGGTAACTTGGAAATACTACAAGAGATTTGGGCTAAGGTATTTGGGAATAGTAACAATACTTTGGAGAGATTTTTCTACCAAGTGGGGGTGTTTGGTAAACTACTAGGAAAGGGAGAGGACTTGGACGAAAAACTTCTAAGAGAGGGGAGGGATTTTGAGACTTGGAAAATGTTTAGTGGATGAAGAATTCTTGCAACTTAGGGGGGGTATTTATAGGACCTCCAAAGGCCAAGATTAAAGCAAGTGTGTGGTGGAGATTTGGACAAGTGCAACCTTAAATATCTACTCCACAAATATCTGCAAAACATTGACCAAAGGTTTATGGTCTTTAAAACACAAAAACGTGTAATCAATTCCCCACTAAATCGCCCACTGAGGTGACACATGTCGCCCTCTCGTTGGTCCAAAATATTTCATCTCTCGGAAAAATCCAAAATAAATAAATTCTTGAAAACGTAAAATTCCCTTACAAGGTTCGGAAAATTTTTCGTCGGAAAAACAATTCTTTTCGTTGGGTGTGCACAATTTCGTCCTTAATCATAATTGGCCTTACAATCAGACGACACGTCCTCACATACATACTGAAATACGAGGTATAACATTCTCCTCCTTAGAAACATTCGTCGAATGTTCCTTCCCAAGACAGATAACGATAAAGTTCCTCATAACTTAAACAGTTTGCAAAGGCCACACATGGCCACAATACAACACTTAAGTACATATGTCAAAGAAAATTTACAAGTAGGAAAGTGAGTTACCTGGAGGTGTGGGAATAAGTGAGGATACTTCGCCTCATGTCCTCCTCTCGCTTCCCACGCCATCTCCTCTCGTGCTCGTTCCGCCATAAGACCTTGACGAAACCACATCCTTCGTCCGCAGACGCCTAACTCGACGATCAAGTATCGCTATGGAATCTCCTCATACGATAACCCCTCGGTCACCGGACATCACAATCGGTGCACTCTAGATGGATCCCGATACATCTCTCAAAGATAGAAACATGGAAAACCGGATGCATCGCTTCAGACGGACGACAGATCCAACTCGTAGTAACCTTGCCTACCTGCGACAATCTGATAAGGCCCAATGTACCTTGGGCTGAGTTTCCCTTTCTTTCTGAATCTCATCACACCCTTCATGGGTGACACCTTTAGGAAAACCCAATCATCAACCTCAAACTCTAGATGCCAACGACGATGATCTGCATACGACTTCTGTCGACTCTGTGTTGTCAATAACCGCGTCTGGATAAGCTTCAACTTATCCATCGTCAGGGTATCAAGTCCGCCCAACCAATCAACCTCGCCATCGTCAAACCAGCCTATCGGCGATCTGCACTTCCTCCCATACAAGGCCTCATAAGGCGCCATCTGAATACTGGAGTGGTAGCTATTATTATACGCAAACTCTACTAGAGGAAAATGATCCTCCCAGCTACCCCTGAAGTCAATAACACAGGCTCGCAGCATATCCTCAAGAGTCTGGATAGTGCGCTCGCTGTCCGTCTGCTGCGAGGATGTAATGCAGACTCAGCTCACTGCCCCTAAACCCTTCGAAAGACCTCCGTTAGCCGAATCGGGCTCTCTGTCGATATGATAGAAATAGGACCCCATGCAGTCTCTCACGATCTCTGATGTAAAGTCCGCATAGTCCTCTACCGAAAAAGTCGTCGCGATCGGAAGAGAGGGTTGATTTCGCCATCTCGTCGACGATAACCCGATAGAATCATGTTTCCTGAGTGCGAGGTAACCCCGTGATAAAGTCCATGTTGATCACCTCCCACTTCCGTGCCGGGATCTCTATCGCTGTAATAACCCACGGTGCCTCCGTGCTCTACCTTCACCGACAACACGCACCGAGCAACAAACTCGCGACGCCCTCTTCGTGACATCCCACCAATACAGATCTCGAGGTCGTGGTACATCTTTGTCGACCGGATGGATAGAATAACGCGCCGCGGTGCTTCCCCTAGAACTCCGCAGAAGTCCCGCAATATCCGGAACACACAACTCCGCCTCAAACCTTAGCACCCCATCAAAGCTACCTCAAAAGGACCCTTCTCTCACGAAGAGTCGATCACGATACCGTGTCAAACCGATCCTCAAATCGTGCTCTTCACCTCTCGACGATGGAAGACTCGCAACCTCTTGAACTCGAATCCCACTACTATCGTAATCAATCAATCGGACTCAAGGCTCGCTAGCCGATGCAACTCCCTGACCATGCCCTCCTCTGGCCGCACATCCGATAGACTCTCATCGACCTACGACTAAGGGCATCCGCCACAACATTGGCCTTCCCCGGTGGTACAGATATCGACATCATAATCCTCGAGTAACTCTAACCACCGCCTCGCCGTAAGTTCACCCTCCTCCGTGAAGATATACCGAGGCTCTGTGGTCCGTGTAAATATCCACATGAACTCCATACAAATAGTACCTCCAGATCTTCAAGGCGTGAATCACCGCCAACTCCAAATCATGGGTGGGGTAGTTCCTCTCATGCTTCTTAAGTCGGGATGCAGACGCTTATAACCTTGCCCCGCCGCATCAACACACATCCAAGCCCGATGCCCGACGATCACAATACACCATATAGCCGCTCTAGACCACCCGGAAGAGTAAGAATCAGCGCCGCCACTCTCCTTCAATAATCGAAACCTCGCCACAAGCCTCACCCATCAAACTTAGCTCCTTCTCGAGTCAACTTAGTCAGCGGTGCCAAATAGAAGCAAACTTCTCCACGAACCTCCGATAGTAACTGCAAGGCCCGTAAAGTCGCGCACTGCTGAGTAGAGGTTCAGGCCAACTCGATCGCTTGATTCGCCGATTCACCCGAATACCATCACCCCTACAATGCCCAAGAAAAGCCACCAAGCCAACCAAAACTCACATTTGGAAAACTTGGCGCATAAATCACTGTCCCGAGAACTCTCAAAGACGCCTCAAATGCTCCGCATGCTCCTGCCCGAGCGAGAATAAACCAAGATGTCATCGATGAATACTATCACAAACGTATCCAAAATGGCTTGAACACTCGCTCATCAAATCCATAAATACCACGAGCATTGGTCAAACCGAAAGACATAACCTCGAACTCATAGTGCCTGCATCGTCCGGAATGCATCTAGTGGACATCCGCCTCTCTAACACGCACTGATGATAGCCCGACGCAGATCAATCTTCGAGAAACATCTCGCGCTCGCAAATCGTCGAACAAATCATCTATACCGGAAAGGGGTATTCGTTCTTAATAGTCACCTTGTTCGCTGCTCAGAATCAACACACACGCAGCGGCCCCGCCCTTCTTCTTCACGAACAATACCGGCTTCCTCGGAGAAACACTAGGCCCGATGAAGCCCTTTCTCCAAAGAAATCTCTCACCGTCCTTCAACTCTCTCAACTCGGCGGTGCCATTCTCAGTATGGCGAATGGAAATAGGCCGAGTGTCCGCAAAGACATCGATACAAAACTCTATCTCCTCTCGTGAGGATACCCGGAGGTCGCCCTGAAACACATCCGGGAACTCTCGACTACCGAACCGATCAAAATCTGGTACCGCACCTCAGATCAAACACCGAATGAGATGGTAGATATACCCTTCTCGCACCATCTTCCCGGCCTTGAGGTAGGAAATAAACCTACCCCTGGCGACATACGTTGTTCCTCCCACTCAATAACCGGCCCCAGAACCGAACCGCACTCACTCTCTCCTCGCAGCTTCACATTGGCGTAGCAAGAGGCTAACCAATCCATGCCCATGATCACATCAAAGTCGGTCATATCCAACTCTATCAAGTCGGCTAGGGTCTGACGACTGCATAAAGACACTGGGAAAGCCCTATATACCCGCCGAGCTACCACCGAATCACCCACTGGCGTAACTACCTCGAAAGTGGTCCATGGACTCGTGCCTATCCCTATCCTACTAGCAATAAGGGGGTATATAGACAGAGTAGAACCCGGATCTATCAAGGCATACACGCCACATGAAATCCGATAAAGTACGTGATGACATCGGTGACGCCCCGTCCCGCCTACCGACAAGGCATAAATGCGTTCTCGAGACCAGAATCGGGACCCGCGCCACGACCTCTGCCGCGACTGCTGGTCCATGAGTACTCGCCTCCGGGCGAGTAAATCAGAGGGATGAAGACCGGAAAAGACCTGAGGTCGACCCTACCATTCGCCGCTTTGGCCTGATAGTCCTCGCAAAGTGACCTGCCGCCGCAAGTGAAACAAACTCCGTAGCGCACTCACAACTCCTGAATGGAATCTACCACATCGACACACCGAGAGGACTTGATCGGTTAGCACCTCGCTACCCGAAGTCCAAGTCCCGGGCACCGTCCGCCTCGAATACCTCGGGCCGCCTCAAGACGGTGTAGGAGTGCTCGAGCCGGCCGTGGTGCAAATCTAGATAGCCGAGGCCGCCCACCCCGAGAGCTACCAAAATATCTCGCCGCCCTAGCCTTCTTCGCGATATTCACAACCCGCCGGCCTCTACGCCTCGCATCCAAGCGCATGAGCTCGACGCGGCAATGTCCATGCCGTGAAGAGCTACACCCGCAAGACCGCCATATAATCATCTAGCCCGTGACGTAGCGGTGCACTCGCCCTCCATATTCGCTACAACGCAGGGACATATCGAGCCAACGAGTCGAACTCCACGTTGTACTCCTAACGCGCGCTCTCGTCTCAAAGATCAAAAACTTGTCGCCGCGTGCTCTCATCCGTGGCGGCAAGAAATGAGTGAGAAATGCCTCAGAGAACTCGTCCCATAATGCTGGAGGCGCATGCTCTCCCCGGGATAGCTCCCACGAATCAAACCACGATCGCGGTATCACGCACCGACGCGAACCAAGATCACGGACTCGGTTCAAGCCTCGATCACTCGCATGATCCGTCAGAGTCGCCGGATGAAATCTCGCGGATCATCCTCGTGCCTCGACCGTAGAACTCGGCGGGCTACAACTCGTAAAATCTCGTAGTCTCAAACTATCCGACTTCGGGTGAACCACTGCATCGGGCTGAGCCGAATCCGTGATCCACTATCTCATGTTCGCCACAACTCGCAAGAATCGGGCCATCTCTCTCAGAACCCATCTCTCTCGCTTCCAGCCGTGGACCGGAGGCGCAGTATCGTGGTCTCATCACCATCGCCGCGGCTCTAAACCCCGCTGGGCCGGGCGGCGTCGTGGAACTCGCCGCCCGAGGTATCGCCTAGGTATAGACCGGGCACGGGCCTCGTGGACCTCGTGTCTACTAGCAGCCTCCTCGGCCGCTTGCCCTTCTCGGGCCGGGTTGCCTTGCGTGAGGCATAATCGTATGTAAAAGGAATACGTTAGAGGGGTCCAACTTATAACACGCCTCTAAGGCACGATCTCGAGTGAGAAGAATGGAAACCAATCCTAAATATCCTCGTAGCCTCTCGATTATTGGTGGTGCACACACACCGATAATCAAGACTTACTAGATACGGTCTGTAGACACTTTCCAGGATTAATCGCTTTGATACCACTTTTGTCACGACTGCCCGGAATTCGTGGATCGTGCCTTACCCGCACCCAAGTAGTCATACATCGAGAAATCGGAATATAAAAACAAGACATGAAACAATATGAAATGAGAAACAGCTTTATTCGAGAAAAGTTGCCTTTCGCATATATATACATCAAGTCCGCGCTACATCCCAACTTTACAATAGGACTACTGCACTTGGCGAAGTAGCAACTATGGCGACAGGCCCCGCCATACCTTGAATGTACATAAATCTACAATGACAGGGAGATCATACCCAAAAGTCGAGCCTCCAGAGAAATGGAGCTCCTGACACCAGAGTAAAGATCCTAAGACTGAGGATCCGCTACCTGCTTCCCTTTACTCGCAGATGAACGCACCCGAAAGTGGTCGATAACAAGTACTAAGTATGTGAAGTCAGCATGTACATACATACATATATAAAACCAATTCACAAGTATGTATGAAAACAACTGAGTTAACTGCACATAGTGCCACATCACAAACAAGAGCAATACTAGGTAAACTGTAACATGTCTTTTCTAGGCCGTGAATGATCGAAGCAAGGCCAATCTCCCATAGTATCATTATGCATGCCTAATCCTGGACTCCCGCAGTCCGCATAGGCCACCTAGGCCCGCATGAGGTATTCCCCGCATCGAGGGTAGCTAATCCTCGCATCGCCCCGACTCCGTAGTCCGCATGGCCACATAGACCGCATGAGGTATTCTCGCACACTAACCGAACTCTCGTAGCTCGCATAGGTCCTCGACCCGCATGAGGCATCCTCGTGACGGGGCAGCTTAACCCCCGGTATAACATGTCAAGAGGTGAGTGGTACAATACTAACATAACGACTTATCGTTAAACAACATAAGCACAATAAGAATAACCTCTTATACAAACGTTACAAGACACTAACATATGTAGCATCATAATATGTCTACTCATCAAACCATCTTACTATACTTTCCAGAAATCAATACAAGTCTTTCATAAACACATAAGTAAACCGTTCCTTTTATCTTTCTTAAGTCGTTATACCTAACTTCCCATAAAGCTAGTATAACTCTTAAGCTTTTTGTTTAAAAACCAAGTATTACTCTTCTTTCAAAAATGATTCATAATTCTTTTGAAATACTTCAAGATTCTTATTATTTAGACTCAAGTCAAAAGACGTCAAGTAAAACCATGTTCAGTTAACACACGTACGTCTACCGTACTATATATATATTTTAAAATATCATGCTCAAAAGGATAGGAAGAATCACATACCTCCTCGGCGAAGTCCACCTGCCAAGTCGAATATGTCGCGTGCAGAGTATCAACCTATAATAGTCAAATACGTCTATTCGGGGACGAATGTTTTTAAGGAGGGAAGAATGTTACACCCCGTAACTCCAGGACATGTTTAAGAGAATGTAAGTAAGGAACACAAGACTTGAAAAGGGTACGAAAGGAAGAATTGTTTTTCCGACGGAAAATCTTCCGAACATCGGAAAGGAAAAATGTTCGTTGGTGAGAATTAGGTTCTCAAAATGCATTAATTGAGGATTATGGAATGTTTTATCATTATGGAAATTAGGTTGTACGGTTTTGATTTATTGAGGGGCCCACCCGAGGAATTTTACGTTTTGTGGGGCCCACGAGGGTTACGGAATTATATGGACGAATGGGAGGGCGACATGTGTCACCCCCCCTTATAATGTCTTGGACGAAAATTACATGGGCAAAAGGGTCACTTGACCATTGTTTAGATGACCAAGTCTTGCAAGTAGAGAGCTTGACAATGTTGACTTAGTCAATGGGACCAAAGTCTTGATATTTAAAAGAGTTTCATCCTAACCACACATATGTGCAAATATTGACCCTCCATTGAACTATATAGTAGTACTAGTAGCAAGACTTGTCATAACACTTAGAAAATATTTTGAAATCTTGTTCTTGTGCTAAGTGAGGCTCACGGTTTTGCTAAGGGTTGAGGAGAAAATTTTCTATTGTTGACCAATAACCTCCCCACTTTAAACCAAGGTACCTAAGGGTATAGTAAGTGTATCTCAATAGGAAAATCCAACAAACAGAGAGTTTTCGTATTAGTCGCAAAGTGAAAACCTAGTGGCTTTCTAGGTTTTGAATTGGAAGTTTGAAGGAAAGTTGTTGGTATGGTTCTAAGGGTCTCAAGGAGCGGATTGAAGTGTCTTGGAGAGGCTCTAAACTACTAAGGAGCGACTTCGGATTTGGAATTGGATTAAGAATCGTTAAGGTATAATCTTGTCTTTTAAAGTGTTACAAGATTATTTGTATTATTGTTGTTATCTTTGCATGTTGCTAGCATGAAGTATATGTGTAGAAGTTTATAAAGATTATGGATTGATTGTAGCCTTGAACCAAATGTAATGTAAGCCATGTTTAGTTGTATTACAAATTGGTCGTTTATTAGAAATCGTCGCATGTCACTTACTTGAAGATTATGGTTATATTAATCAAATGCGACTTGATATCATGTTATGCTACCAAGTTGGGTTGAAATGGAAATTTGATAAGAATTAGTATTGTTGAACTCAAGGTGGCCGAATTTGGACTTGTAGTTTGTATTAGTTTGTTATTCATTTGTATTGGACTACCTTCTATATTGTTGTGAGCCAATTGGGGCTGTTTGGTTATTGTATTCGACCTTGAAAAATGTGGCAAAGTGAGTAGAAACAAAGGAGGTGCTGTCCAATTTTCCGTAGAATTTAGTGACTTAGCACCTAGGATATTCTACGTTTGAAATAAGAGGTTAATGGACGTATGGTGACCATTATAGGTTGAAGTACTAAGTATAGTGTATCCTACTTGAAGAATGGAATAGCTCAAGGTTGAAGTACTTTGGAGCATTTTGCTACTTGTCGATAATCGTCGCGAGGTATGTGAACCTCTTCTTTCTTTGGCATGATCCTACGTATGAAATATCCATGTGATAATATTTCAAGATTCCTTCTACTCTTAGAAGTTAAGAAGTATTTACATTGTTGATTCTAAATTAAGAGTATGTTTAAATTGTCCTAAGTCCTTACTAGGTCTTATGGGAGACGTTGGTAAGAATGGTTAGGAAATTTTGAGATTTGATTTAAAGGCTATGTGCCTGGATTTATTTAAGTAAGTAAGTTGATTTTATGTTTGAAAATGACTTGAATTTATATGTGAAAAGGGGATTGGTTTTAAAAGTGTGATGGCATGATTTTACAAGTATGAGTAAATGGACTTTAAAGAATGTATGTTATGAAGTTTTAAGACTATGAACTTTGATTTTCTTTAAAGGATTATGAAACTTTATTTTTCAAGTTATGGGACTTGATTTCTAAAGTATAAGCGACATGATTTTAAAGAGTGTATGCTACGAGGTGTTAAGACTATAAGCCTTGATTTTATAAGTGGAAATGACTTAATTTTACAAAGTACGGCTTCTTAATTTATTTCAAAAAGTTAAGAAGATGGCTTCCAAAAGAGTATGTGACTTGAGCTTTAAAAAGGAAAGGAGTTCTATGATTCTTTTTAAGTATGTATGTACGTAGTATTTTTGGATCTAGTTTTCCTAATGTTGTAAGAATAAAAGTGTCTTAAGTTCTCTAAAATGAAAGGTTGTTATAACAGCTTTATGGGAAGTTGTTATGACGACTTAAGAGTAATAAGACGTTAAAATGTTATGTAAGGAAGGATACAGGAGCCTACAAATAGGCCGGATTATGTTATGAGATACACCGAGCCTACAAATAGGCCGGATTATGTTATGAGATACACCGAGCCTACAAATAGGCCGGATTATGTTATGAGATACACCGAGCCTACAAATAGGCCGGATTATGTTATGAGATACACCGAGCCTACAAATAGGCCGGATTATGTTATGAGATACACCGAGCCTACACATAGGCCGGATTACGCCATATTACCCCGAGCCCACACATAGGCCGGGTTACGTCATCTTACACCGAGCCCCACAGGCGGGCCGGATTATGCTACATGATTCCACAGTACACCGAGCCCCACAGGCGGGCCGGATTATGCTACATGATTCCACAGTACACCGAGCCCCACAGGCGGGCCGGATTATGCTACATGATTCCACAGTACACCGAGCCCCACAGGCGGGCCGGATTATGTCACATGATTCATCAGTACACCGTGTCCCGCAAATGGGCCGGATTATGTTATGTAAGATATGTAAGTTATGTGAAGAAGACTGGATTAAACTCTTAAGTATGTATGTAAGAATATGAGGTTAATTCTTATTGAAAGAAGGAAAGGAACGGTTAATATACGATTGATTTCAGGAGTTAAAATGACATTCTTTTGTACAGTTATGATGCATTTCTTGTGCGTTATTTACATTCCATATTCGGCACTGTTGTATCGACTTCTTGGCTGCGTTCATGCCCGCAGGTTATAGGTACCCAGGTTGGTGGTCCTTGCTCTTAGGATCTCAGTTCAGTTTTTGAGAGAAAGCTCCATTTGCTCCGGAGGCTTAGCTCTTGGTACGGTTTTCCCTGAGGTAGTAGATTCATGTACATTCAGGGGTATGGCGGGGCCCTGTCCCGCCACAGTTGTTATGTTAAAAATTCTTAGAGGTCTGTAGTCACATATTGTGGGTCAGTTTGTAAAAGAAAGGAGGCAACTGCTTCGGTTGTATATGTTATGTCCTGGAAGGTAGCCCTATCGGCTAACCTGTTGTTTTACTTCTGTTGTATTAATTTATAAGTTTCATGTATGTTCCGCTGATTATCTCTGATGTATACCTGTAAGGGTGCCCAGGTAGGGCACCAGTCGCGGGCCCGGGGTCGGGTCGTGACAAAAGTGGTATCAGAGCAGTTAGTCCTAGGAAAGTGTCTACGCATCGTGTTCAGTAGAGTCTTGATTATCGTGTGTGCACCACATCTATAATCGTGAGGCTGCAGGACATTTAGGATTGGTTTCCATTCTTCTCACTCTGAGATCGTGCCATAGAGCTGTGTTGTTAGGGTCGTCTCTCCCTAACGAGTTATGTTGATTGCAGCTACGAGAAAGACAACAGTGACCCAGGAATGACTATGTGGATTGCGTATCCAGGTTGGTAATTATTATAGTATAGTTGGTATTGTAACATACATCTATATGGATTTATGTATGAGGGTCAGACGCGTGTTGCCTAGAATGATTTTAGATTACCAGGAATTGGTAAAGACTAACTAGACACCGGGAAGGTATGAAATAGTTAATGAATTTTCGCCAAGGTCTTGTGGTTTATTTTGAGATTATTGGGAAAGGATGAGCTGTCTGATAGGGTAGTGAACCCTTAAGAAAGCCATGTTAAGGAACCTAACGGAATGTCATGTAAATAGATTAAGCTGCGTAGTAGGCTTAAGAAATGGTACGGATGAGGTCTGTATAGAGTAAGTAATGGTTCTTGTGATCAACGACACGATTATGGTATTATGAGAAGTTTTTGTACCCGTTTACGGGGAGACTGATAAGGTAGGCTTGGAGCATGGAAATTGCGAGCCTAAGAATATTGATTACTGCCGAGACCTTAGGTATATAAGGCTTTCTCTGGCAATAAGATTTTAAGTCAGACTAAGGATAAGAGTTAAGTGCGACGTTGAGTCGGGTTGAGGAGGTGGTACGGGTCTCCCCTTGGCCTGGAATGGAGTTGGATCAGTGGGTAGTAGTTCCGCTACGTGACAGGGTCACGAGGGTGCAAGGCCCAAGTCTAGTTAATTGTTTTACGGGTTCGTGGACGCGTTCCACCGGAACCAGGTTGTGAAAGCCGGAAATGGCCTTATATTGTTTTATAGAGTGACTCCAGGGATTAGAGGCCAGAATCGGTATGGAAGTTATGTATGCATGTTAGTATGAGTATTGTTATGTATGGTCGCATACGCGTATGGGGGTGTAGTAAAAAGGAGACTATGTCGCTATCTATTTAGATTGGACTCCGAAAGAACATTCGGGGACGAATGTTTCTAAGGGGGGAAGAATGTTACACCCCGTAACTCCAGGACATGTTTAAGAGAATGTAAGTAAGGAACACAAGACTTGAAAAGGGTACGAAAGGAAGAATTGTTTTTCCGACGGAAAATCTTCCGAACATCGGAAAGGAAAAATGTTCGTTGGTGAGAATTAGGTTCTCAAAATGCATTAATTGAGGATTGTGGAATGTTTTATCATTATGGAAATTAGGTTGTACGGTTTTGATTTATTGAGGGGCCCACCCGAGGAATTTTACGTTTTGTGGGGCCCACGAGGGTTACGGAATTATATGGACGAATGGGAGGGCGACATGTGTCACCCCCCTTATAATGTCTTGGACGAAAATTACATGGGCAAAAGGGTCACTTGACCATTGTTTAGATGACCAAGTCTTGCAAGTAGAGAGCTTGACAATGTTGACTTAGTCAATGGGACCAAAGTCTTGATATTTAAAAGAGTTTCATCCTAACCACACATATGTGCAAATATTGACCCTCCATTGAACTATATAGTAGTACTAGTAGCAAGACTTGTCATAACACTTAGAAAATATTTTGAAATCTTGTTCTTGTGCTAAGTGAGGCTCACAGTTTTGCTAAGGGTTGAGGAGAAATTTTTCTATTGTTGACCAATAACCTCCCCACTTTAAACCTGTTATACCCCGTATTTCCAGAGTATGTACGTGAGGGCGTACGTATACAATTTGAGCCTTAAAGTAGGCATAGGTTCGAATTTGTGCATAACTACCAAAAGGAGTCGTTTTTCGACGAAACGTTTCCACAACTTTCGTAGGGAAAATTCCGGCTATGTCATTTAAAATTTTTGCGGATTTTTCCGAGAGACGAAACATTTTGGACCAACGGAAGGGTGACAAGTGTCACCCTCACATTGGATGGAGTGGGACGGCAATTGGACGAGAAAGGTGGCATGTAGTAGGTATGATATTTTTTGTGCAAGTTGTGTGGTAGATGGATAAGGTACACATGGTTGAAATCTAGCCCTACACTTGCCTTACACTTGGAGTGATCTTGGCCATTGGTTGGCCATGGCTTGACCTATAAATACCCCTCTAAGTTGATGAACTTCTTCATCCTAAATTGTTCTAAGTCTTGAAAAATCCTCCCCTCTCCCTTGAGCTTTTCGTCCAACACCCTCTCCCCCCCCTCTAGCCTAAGTGGTTCGGCCGAGGCCCCCTCCCTAGCCTAGCCGAAAGTATCCCCCCCCCTCCTTGAGGTGCTAGCCGTGGGGTACCCCCCCCCTAGCCTAGTTGTTTTCGTATAATACCCCTTGTTGTGGTATGGAAATACTCTCCTAGTATTGTTATAATGCCCAAATACCTTGTAGTATTCCCAAAGTTACACTTATACAAAAGCCCAGAAAATACTATTATACTTCCCTCAGTCACAAAAACGAAACCCTAAGTAAATCTTCACCCGTAGTTGACGTTACGTAGAAGTGGGTTAGAACTTCTAAGGGTTGGTTGGAGTGGAGTCGGATGCACTGAGTAGAGCTAAACCTTGCTCGGGATCGACATATAACTTGGATAATTTTGGGCTTATCGAGGTAAACACTCATGACCTACATTTGTAATTGGAAATTACATGTTGTAGAGTATATAGTTAAGTATACTATATATAGAATGAACTTAGTTGTGCGGCAATGTCTTGCGACTTAAGCCTGAATTTTAAGAAGAGAATCCGAATCAGAATTACATAGGCGTATCAGATGAGACTTGTGTAGCATTCTTGTAGTAGAATTGTACACGTCCGGTTAGGCGTGTTAACCCCCTGGTTGGCTTGGTAGCCGGCCTCGATAGAGAGAGATTTACGCTGCCATGTGGGGAGAAGTCGCGAATTTTACGTAGAATATTCTACATTGAGATCTAAAGATATTAATAGCGCTTTGGCCTCTATAGGTTGTAGTACTACGTGTGGAGTGATCCGCTGACCGAGAGTGTAGAGCGGTTTGAGGTACTTGAGCGTTTTGCTATTAGTCGATACTGTCGCGAGGTATGTGAACCTCTTCCTATCCGTTCTAGCATGATATATGTATAACTATGTAGTGCGGACGCATACGTGTTAAATGTATTTGATTGTCTTTAAACATAAAGTGTTATAACGCTTTATGGGAAGTTGGTTATAACTCTATGTAAATGAGAAATGCTTTGTGGTTTTTAAAAGATAACCGATTTGACTTATAACCGACTTGATGTAAAAGAACTGAAGTATTCTAAAAGATTAAGAAACCTTTTGAAGGAAGTGTATACTTGGTTTGAAAACATAAAAGTTATACCACTTTATGAGAAGTTAGGTGTAACGCCAAGAGAGATAAAAAGAATGGTTTAATGGTTTAGAAGTTAAGAGACTTATTCTTAAAAGATAAGAGACTTGACTTAATATGGATGTTTGTGTGAAACCTCATTCGTGAGTAATGAGTACTTGGTTTTTGGAAGGAATAATGTTTCTTGATTTGAAATCGAATGTGTATCGACAAACCATCGCAGCGTTAATAAAGGGAAATGTATTGAATAATTAAGTATTATTAAAACCAATAGAAACTCCATCTGCATAGAAGCTAAGATGAGACAAAATGATATTACATTTCTAGATCATGGCTGCTAATAAGATTGATTATGAACAAGAATAACCTACTCGCCTAAGGCATATGTTACTCAATTGTTTTAAAAGAGATTAAGACATTGAACTATGAACTTTTCAAAAAAAAGACTTGTGTATTTGAAATTAGGCAAACTGGAACTTTAGGAAAAGAAAGGCATTGTGTTGTCTTAAAATGGTTTAAAACATAAGGTATAACAACTTTATGGGAAGTTGGTTATAACGACCTTATGAAAACAAAAGAAAGGTTTTATCATTGGTTTTAATGTGGTAACTTGACTTTAAAAAGAAAAGTGTTTTGGTCAAAAAAAGAAGGCATGGTGTTGCCTTAATTTGGTTTTAAAAAGGAAAGTATGGAAGTTGTTTTGGTTTACTTAAAAGATATAAGTCACTCTATTTTTATACTACGGGTATCGGGTGACTTTTCGAAAAGGATTAGATCTCTTTAAAAGGAATTTAACGTACGTAGTACTTTAGGGTTAAAACCCGGACTTTGGCATAAAATGAAAGTACTTTGAGTTGTGTATAACTTGCCTATGCTTGTTGTTGTGAAACTTGCCTATGCTTGTTGATGTGAAACTTGCCTATGCTTGTTGTTGTGAAACTTGCCTATGCTTGTTGATGTGAAACTTGCCTATGCTTGTTGTTGTGAAACTTGCCTATGCTTGTTGTGATAGCCTTTGTTGTGCAAAGATTGTGTTTCTATACTACCGCCTCTCACGAGGGAGAATTCGGTTGACTTGTTGAGAACTTACTCGACGCGCAGCGACGAGAAATTCCACGCACGCTCCTCGCTGATAGTGTTACTTTGTTAAATCACTTTGGACATATCGACACGACGCGTAGCGCACGCATGCTTCCACTTTGATTACCGCCTTGTTGTCTTATTGTTTCCTTCGACATACCGACACGACGCGTAGCGCACGCATGCTTCCATTTGGAATCTTGTCTTATTGTTTCCTTCGACTCATCGACACGACGCGTAGCGCACGCATGCTTCCATTTGGAATGTTGTCTTATTTGTTCCCTTCGACATACCGACACGACGCGTAGCGCACGTATGCTCCCATTTGGATTTCTATCTTGTTGTTATCATATCATGATCGCCGGCAGCTGGCGGGCGTACTCCACGCGTGATTGATGTGGGCGAGACCGAATTGATATAATCGTTATGTGTATGCATCGTAGTTTGCTATCATACTTGTCTCCGCTTATAGACTATTATGATTTCGCATGATTTTACGCTTCACATACTTGGTACCAGATCGACTCCTTCGGCCGCGTTCATGCCGCAGTAGAGGTACATCGGCCGTCGATCCTCGCCAGGATCACCTTTCAAGTGTTGGAAGCTCCGCCTTCGGAGGCTTATCTTTGCATGTTACCCGAGTCCAGGTCCGTACATTCGTGGTATGGCGGGCCCGTCCCGTCATAGTTGTTGTAAATCTTAGAGGTCCAGAACATCTGTGGGCAAGGTTTGTAAAAAGGATAACTATTCGGGTATTTATGTATATATGATGAAGGCAACTGCTTTGCTGGCCTGCTTATTTATTTTGTCTCTAAATTCATGTTCATGTTTTTATTTCCACGATTTTCTCGATGTTGTATCACCAGGTGCCCGGTAAGGCACCACCACGCCCGGTTAGGTCGTGACAAAAGTGGTATCGAGCGCTTAGTCCTGAAAGTGTCTACGCATCGTGTCAGTAGTCTTGATTATCGGTGTTGTGCACCACATCTATAATCGTGAGGCTATAGGACATTTAGGATTGGTTTCCATTCTTCTCATTCGAGATCGTGCTCAGAGTCGTGTTGTAAGTTGACCCTCCGACGATCTCGCTTACCGCTTATGCCTCCGCGCAAGGCAACCCGCCCGTGGCGGCAAGGCGCAGAGGAGATACGAGTAGCAAATGCAGCCTCTACAGAGACCGCAAGACTGAGCCTCCACCCTACAGCCGGGCGAGACGGGTTACGCGAGATGGCCCGCCACGGCCGTGGTGGCCGACTGGCGATAGATCGACGCAGCAGCCTCCCCAAAGAGCACCCGTAGTTCACCCCGAGCGCATGCTTTGAGATTTCGGATTTTCCGAGTGTAACCCGCCGTAGTTTTACGGGTCGAGGCCCGAGGATGATCCGCAGGAGTTCATCCGGCAGCAGCCGATCACGAGAGTGATCAAGGCATCGAGACCGAGTCGGTGGTCCTAGGTTCGCATCGGCCGCGTGATACCGCAATGATCGGTTTGATTCGTGAGCCGCCCCGGGAGAGCACGCACTTCCGCCTTTATGGGACGAGTTCTCGCAGGCCTTTCTTGCACATTTCTACCTCCACGTATGAGGAGGGCTCGCGCATGCATTTTTGGTGTTGCGCTAATCCGCGCATTTCGGGAGTACAATGGAGTTCGACTCATCGTCCCGTGACGCCCCCGCATTAGTAGCTAGTATGGAGGATCGAGTGCACCGATATGTTCTGTGGCTCGATGATTACCTAGCAGAGTTGTTCGGTAGCTCTTCACCGCACGGACATTGCCCGCATGCACTTATGCACTGAGGCGAGGAGCGAGAAATCGACGAAATAACCAAGGTCGCAGAAGAGGCCGTAACAACAGGTCCTTTGGTAACTTTCGAGGCGGACCGCCACAGCAACAGACAAGTTATGCGCCTCCTACAGTACTCAGTGTTCCACCACAGTCTTAAGAGCATCAAGATTATTCGTGAGCAGTCGTGGCTCCATGGGTTCAGATTTTCGAGAGAGCAGGGTGTTAGCCACCAAGCCACCCCTACCTCGCCAGGATGGCCGTGGTAGACTCCACGCGAGTGTCATGCTAGTCCGGAGTTTGTTTTACATGCGGCCAGGCCATTTTGGGAGAAATTGTCCGACTGTGGGGTAGCGGGTAGATAGCATGCACTACGGATCGGGCCATGTTCTTCACCTCCCATAGTCGAGCAGATGTTCATACACCGGCGCCACCAGAGAGGTCGCGGAAGTTCCCGATTTAGCGGCCCTCAATCGCCTATTTTCGTGTATATCCTTAACCTCTAGAGTTTTGTATGTATTGATGTTGTGATGATGTGTTTAGTGTTATGTTCGGATAGCTTTGTGCTAAAATGTGATTTAGAAACTCGTTAGTGAAAAAGGGTAAGCACAGGTGAGAAATGATGAACCTTAGAATATTACATTGAGACCTTAGATGTAAGCGTCGCTTGAGTACAAGATTCTTGCGGGTGATCTTTGTCGAATGTATAATCATACGTAGAGTAATTGTGGGGAAATTTCTCGTAGTGTAAAAATGGAAGTGGTAGCTTTCATGACTGTAGAGGTGATTGTTCGGACGGGAACAAGAGCATGATGCGTAGTGGGTCGGGTCAGCTACGCTGAGGGCCAACCCGCGCCGTTTCAAAGTGGGTCAGCTGGGTGGTCCCGCCAGTGGTAGGTCACGAGGGCGCTAGGCCCATGATTAGATAACCATCGTATGAGTTCGTGGATATATTCGACCGAAGCGGATCGTGAAGGCCGGAATGGCCTTGCGGAGAGTGAAGCTAGTAAGATGACCAAGTTTGAGGTTGTGACTCCAAAGTGTTGGGAATCAAGCGATGATCAAGTGTGGTACGATACTAGAAGAGTTCAAGTGTTCATAAGGGCACGAAGAGTAAGGAGGTAAGAAAACCTGTGTTATTACGTGGACAGGTGTGTCGTTGAAAACTTGTTAGAAGGAGCTTCTTCGTTATCTGTTTCGAGAAGGAACATTCGGGACGAATGTTTCTAAGGAGGGGAGAATGTTATACGCCGTATTTCCAGAGTATTTACGTGAGGGCGTAAGTATACAATTTGAGCCTTAAAGTAGGCATAGGTTCGAATTTGTGCATAACTACCAAAAGGAGTCGTTTTTCGACGAAACGTTTCCACAGCTTTCGTAGGGAAAATTCCGGCTATGTCATTTAAAATTTTTGCGATTTTTCCGAGAGGCGAAACATTTTGGACCAACGGAGGGTGACAAGTGTCACCTCACATCGGATGGAGTGGACGGCAATTGACGAGAAAGGTGGCATGTAGTAGGTAGGATATTTTTGTGCAAGTTGTGGTAGATGGATAAGGTACACACGGTTGAAATCTAGCCCTACACTTGCCTTACACTGAGTGATCTTGGCCATTGGTTGGCCATGGCTTGACCTATAAATACCTCTAAGTTGATGAACTTCTTCATCCTAAATTGTTCTAAGTCTTGAAAAATCCTCCCTCTCTCGAGCTTTCGTCCAACACCCTTTCCCCTCTAGCCTAAGTGGTTCGGCCGAGGCCCTCCCTAGCCTAGCCGAAAGTATCCCCTCCTCGAGGTGCTAGCCGTGGGTACCCCTAGCCTAGTTGTTTTCAGATAATACCCCTTTGTCAGGTATGGAAATACTCTCCTAGTATTGTTATAATGCCCAAATACCTTGTAGTATTCCCAAGGTTACACTTATACAAAAGCCCAGAAAATACTATTATACTTCCCTCAGTCACAAAAACGAAACCCTAAGTAAATCTTCACCCGTAGTTGAAGTTAAGTAGAAGTTGGTTAGAACTTCTGGGTTGGTCGAGCTGGCCTGAGCGCACGAGTAGAGCTAAACCTTGCTCAGATCGACATATAACTTGGATAATTTTGGGCTTATCGAGGTAAACACTCATGACCTTAATTGTAATTGGAAATTACATGTTGTAGAGTATATAGTTAAGTATACTATATATAGGCGAACTTAGTTGTGCGGCAATGTCTTGCGACTTAAGCTGAATTTTAAGAAGAGAACTGAATCGTAATTACATAGATCAGTATTAAGAGACTTGTGTAGCATTCGTGTAGTAGAATTGTACACGTCCGGTTAGGCGTGTTAACCCCCGGTTGGCTTGGTAGCCTACCTCGATAGAGAGAAGATTTACGCTGCCATGGGGAGGGGAGGTGTCACGAATTTTCTGTAGAATATTCTACATTGAGATCTAAAGATATTAATAGGCGCTTTGTGGCCTCTATAGGTTGTAGTACTACGTGGGAGTGATCCGCTTGATCGAGAGTGTAGCGCACGGTTGAGGTACTTGGAGCGCTTTGCTATTAGTCGATACTGTCGCGAGGTATGTGAACCTCTTCCTATCTGTCTAGCATGATATGTATAACTATGTAGTACGGTGACGCATACGTGTTAAATGTATTTGATTGTCTTTAAACATAAAGTGTTATAACGGTTTTATGGGAAGTTGGTTATAACTCTATGTAAATGAGAAATGCTTTGTGGTTTTTAAAAGATAACCGATTTGACTTATAACCGACTTGATGTAAAAGAACCTCAAGTATTCTAAAAGATTAAGAAACCTTTTTGAAGGAAGTGTATACTTGGTTTGAAAACATAAAAGTTATACCAACTTTATGAGGTTAGTGTAACGCCTAAGAGAGATAAAAAGAATGGTTTAATGGTTTAGAAGTTAAGAGACTTATTCTTAAAAGATAAGAGACTTGACTTAATATGGATGTTTGTGTGAAACCTCATTCGTGAGTAATGAGTACTTGGTTTTTGGAAGGAATAATGTTTTACTGATTTCGGAAATCAGAATGTGTATCGACAAACCACTGCAGCGTTAATAAAGGGAAATGTATTGAATAATTAAGTATTATTAAAACCGAGAAACCTCCATCCGCATAGAAGCTAAGATGAGACAAAATGATATTACATTTCTAGATCATGGCTAATAAGATTGATTATGAACAAGAATAACCTACTCGCCTAAGGCATATGTTACTCAATTGTTTTAAAAGAGATTAAGACATTGAACTATGAACTTTTCAAAAAAAAAAGACTCGTGTATTTGAAATTAGGCAAACTGGAACTTTAGGAAAAAGAAAGGCATTGTGTTGTCTTAAAATGGTTTAAAACATAAGGGGTATAACAACTTTATGGGAAGTTGGTTATAACGACCTTATGAAAACAAAAGAAAGGTTTTATCATTGGTTTTAATGTGGTAACTTGACTTTAAAAAGAAAAGTGTTTTGTCGAAAAAAGAAGGCATGGTGTTGCCTTAATTTGGTTTTAAAAGGAAAGTATGGAAGTTGTTTTGGTTTACTTAAAAGATATAAGTCACTCTATTTTTATACTACGTATCGTGACTTTTAGAAAAGGATTAGATCTCTTTAAAAGGAATTTAACGTACGTAGTACTTTAGGGTTAAAACCCTGACTTTGGCATAAAATGAAAGTACTTTGAGTTGTGTATAACTTGCCTATGCTTGTTGTTGTGAAACTTGCCTATGCTTGTTGATGTGAAACTTGCCTATGCTTGTTGTTGTGAAACTTGCCTATGCTTGTTGTGATAGCCTTTGTTGTACAAAGATTGTGTTTCTATACTACCGCGTCTCGATGGAGGTCGGTTGACTTGTTGAGAACTTACTGACGCGTGCAGCGGTGACGAGAAATTCCACAGCACGCTCCTCGCTGATAGTGTTACTTTTGTTAAATCACTTTGACATATCGACACGACGCGTAGCGCACGCATGCTTCCACTTTGATTACCACCTTGTTGTCTTATTGTTTCCCTTCGACATATCGACACGATGCGTAGCGCACGCATGCTTCCATTTGGAATCTTGTCTTATTGTTTCCCTTCGACTCATCGACACGAGGCGTATCGCACGTATGATTCCATTTGGAATGTTGTCTTATTTGTTCCCTTTGGACATACTGACACGATGCTTAGCGCACGTATGCTCCCATTTGGATTTCTATCTTGTTGTTATCATATCATGATCGCCATGGCGGTGAGAAGGTACTCCACGCGTGATTGATGTTGTGGCGCGAGACCCGAATTGATATAATCATTATGTGTATGCATCGTAGTTTGGTTATCATACCGCCTCCTCGCTTTTATAGACTATTATGATTTCGCCATGATTTTACGCTTCACATACTTAGTACACAGATCGACCTCCTTCGGGGCCGCTCACGCCGCAGTAGAGGTACATCGGTTGTCGATCCCCGCTTAGGATCACCTTTCGCGTGTTGAAGCTCCGTTCCTTCGAGGCTTATCTTTGGTATGTTACCCGAGTGCAGCAGTCCGTACATTCGTGGTATGGGCCCCCGTCCCGCCATAGTTGTTGTGGTAAATCTTAGAGGTCCAGTAATCACAAGTGTGGTTTGTAAAAAGGATAATTGTTCGGGTATTTATGTATATATGATGAAGGCAACTGTTTTGGTTGGCCTGTTTATTTATTTTGTCTCTAAATTCATGTTCATGTTTTTATTTCCGCTGATTTTCTCTGATGTTGTATCACTAGGGTGCCGGGTAAGGCACTACCACGCCCGGTTGGTCGTGACAAAACCAAGGTACCTAAGGGTATAGTAAGTGTATCTCAATAGGAAAATCCCGGAAAAAGAGAGTTTTCGTATTAGTCGCAAAGTGAAAACCTAGTGGCTTTCTAGGTTTTGAATTGGAAGTTTGAAGGAAAATTGTTGGTATGGTTCTAAGGGTCTCAAGGAGCGGATTGAAGTGTCTTGGAGAGGCTCTAAACTACTAAGGAGCGACTTCGGATTTGGAATTGGATTAAGAATCGTTAAGGTATAATCTTGTCTTTTAAAGTGTTACAAGATTATTTGTATTATTGTTGTTATCTTTGCATGTTGCTAGCATGAAGTATATGTGTAGAAGTTTATAAAGATTATGGATTGATTGTAGCCTTGGAAATCCGAAATGTAATGTAAGTCATGTTTAGTTGTATTACAAATTGGTCGTTTATTAGAAATCGTCGCATGTCACTTACTTGAAGATTATGGTTATATTAATCAAATGCGACTTGATATCATGTTATGCTACCAAGTTGGGTTGAAATGGAAATTGGATAAGAATTAGTATTGTTGAACTCAAGGTGGCCGAATTTGGACTTGTAGTTTGTATTAGTTTGTTATTCATTTGTATTGGACTACCTTCTATATTGTTGTGAGCCAATTGGGGTTGTTTGGTTATTGTATTCGACCTTGAAAAATGTGGCAAAGTGAGTAGAAACAAAGGAGGTGCTGTCCGATTTTCCGTAGAATTTAGTGACTTAGCACCTAGGATATTCTACGTTTGAAATAAGAGGTTAATGGATGTATGGTGACCATTATAGGTTGAAGTACTAAGTATAGGGTATCCTACTTGAAGAATGGAATAGCTCAAGGTTGAAGTACTTTGGAGCATTTTGCTACTTGTCGATAATCGTCGCGAGGTATGTGAACCTCTTCTTTCTTTGGCATGATCTCACGATGAAATATCCATGTGATAATATTTCAAGATTCCTTCTACTCTTAGAAGTTAAGAAGTATTTACATTGTTGATTCTAAATTAAGAGTATGTTTAAATTGTCCTAAGTCCTTACTAGGTCTTATGGGAGACGTTGGTAAGAATGGTTAGGAAATTTTGAGATTTGATTTAAAGGCTATGTGCCTGGATTTATTTAAGTAAGTAAGTTGATTTTATGTTTGAAAATGACTTGAATTTATATGTGAAAAGGGGATTGGTTTTAAAAGTGTGATGGCATGATTTTACAAGTATGAGTAAATGGACTTTAAAGAATGTATGTTATGAAGTTTTAAGACTATGAACTTTGATTTTCTTTAAAGGATTATGAAACTTTATTTTTCAAGTTATGGGACTTGATTTCTAAAGTATAAGCGACATGATTTTAAAGAGTGTATGCTACAGGTGTTAAGACTATAAGCCTTGATTTTATAAGTGGAAATGACTTAATTTTACAAAGCACGGCTTCTTAATTTATTTCAAAAGTTAAGAAGATGGCTTCCAAAAGAGTATGTGACTTGAGCTTTAAAAGGAAAGGAGTTCTATGATTCTTTTTAAGTATGTATGCACGTAGTATTTTGGATCTAGTTTTCCTAATGTTGTAAGAATAAAAGTGTCTTAAGTTCTCTAAAATGAAAGGTTGTTATAATGACTTTATGGGAAGTTGTTATGACGACTTAAGAAATAGTAATGAGACAGGTTAAAATGTTATGTAAGGAAGGATACACCGAGCCTACAAATAGGCGGATTATGTTATGAGATACAGAGCCTACAAATAGGCGGATTATGTTATGAGATACAGAGCCTACAAATAGGTCGGATTATGTTATGAGATACACCGAGCCTACACATAGGCGGATTACGCCATATTACCCGAGCCCACACATAGTGCGTCGTCATCTTACCGAGCCCCACGGGCAGATTATGCTACATGATTCCACAAAGACACCAAGGCCCACAAGGGCGGGATTAACCTACATGATTCCACAAGACACCGAGCCCCACAGCGGCCGATTATGCTACATGATTCCACAAGCACACCGAGCCCCACGGGCGGATTATGTCACATGATTCATCAAGACACCGCGTGTCCCGCAAATGGTCGGATTATGTTATGTAAGATATGTAAGTTATGTGAAGAAGATGGATTAAACTCTTAAGTATGTATGTAAGAATATGAGGTTAATTCTTATTGAAAGAAGGAAAGGAGCGGTTAATATACGATTGATTTCGGGAGTTAAATGGCATTCTTTCTGCGATTATGATCATTTCTTGTGCGTTATTTACATTCCATATTAAATTTTGTTATCGACCCCTTCGGGCTGCGTTCATGCCCGCAGTTATAGGTACCGTGTTGGTGGTCCTTGCTCTTAGGATCTCAGTTCAGTTTTTGAGAGAAAGCTCCATTTGCTCCGGAGGCTTAGCTCTTGGTACGGTTTTCCCTGAGGTAGTAGATTCATGTACATTCAGGGGTATGGCGGGGCCCTGTCCCGCCACAGTTGTTATGTTAAAACTTCTTAGAGGTCTGTAGTCACATATTGTGGGTCAGTTTGTAAAAGAAAGGAGGCAACTGCTTCGGTTGTATATGTTATGTCCTGGAAGGTAGCCCTATCGGCTAACCTGTTGTTTTACTTCTGTTGTATTAATTTATAAGTTTCATGTATGTTCCGCTGATTATCTCTGATGTATACCTGTAAGGGTGCCCAGGTAGGGCACCAGTCGCGGGCCCGGGGTCGGGTCGTGACAGCTTCCCTACCCGCCAAACTACACAAGTCTACTGTAAATACAGTCCTATGTAAGTACAGTTCAATCCTCTTCTTTAGTATCCTTCTATACGATGTAATTATAGTTCAATTCTCTTCTTTAATATCCTTCTATAAATATTATACCCAATTCTAAACTTCTACAATATGTAATCTCCAATTACAATAGAAGGATAAGATTATTTACCTCGATAAGCCCAAAATTATCCAAGTTTAAATGTCGATCCTGAACAACGTTTAGCTCCTATTCTGTACGCTCCAATTCGCTCCAAGAAACCCTTAGAAGTTTCTACACAACTTCTACTTACTACTTCAACCAACAATGAAGATTATCCTAGGGTTTCATTTTGCGACTAAAAGAAATATAGTAGTATTTCCGGGCTGTAAGTATAGAGGTAACTTGGAAATACTACAAGGGATTTGGGCTAAGGTATTTGGGAATAGTAACAATACTTTGGAGAGATTTTTCTACCAAGGGGGTGTTTGGTCAAACTACTAGGAAAGGGGAGAGGACTTGGACGAAAAACTTCTAAGAGAGGAGGATTTTGAGACTTGGAAAATGTTTAGTGGATGAAGAATTCTTGCAACTTAGGGGGGGGATTTATAGGACCTCCAAAGGCCAAGATTAAAGCAAGTGTGTGGTGGAGATTTGGACAAGTGCAACCTTATCTATCTATTCCACAAATATCTAAAAAACATTGACCAAAGGTTTATGGTCTTTAAAACACAAAAAACGTGCCAATCAATTCCCCACCTAAATCGCCCACTTGAGGGTGACATGTCGCCTCTCGTTGTCCAAAATATTTCATCTCTGGAAAAATCCAAAATAAATAAATTCTTGAAAACGTAAAATTCACTTACAAGCTTCGGAAAATTTTCCGTCGAAAAAACAATTCTTTTCGTTGGGTGTACAATTTCGTCCTTAATCATAATTCGGGCTTACACAATCAGACGTGACGCCCTCACATACATACTGGAAATACGGGTATAACAAAGACATCTGCGTATGACTTAGCGACTACGAGTAACAATCGCTCTTAGATAGACTTCACCCTTTTCTATGGTGTGATATACTAAGTCAGGTCCAACTCACTATGATTCGCCTACTTCAAACCATCCCATTGGAGATCTACATCCTCATCCATATCACGCCTCATATGAAGTCATTCTAACACTGACGTGATAATGATCATTGTGTGCAAGCTCAATAAGAGGTAAATGATCATACCAACTTTCCTTGAAGTCCAACAAGCTAGTAACATGTCCTCGAGCGTTTGAATCGTCTGTTCGGCATGATCGCAACAGTGAGTGGAAAGTCGTACTTAAATTAACTCAGGTACCCAACCCTTTCTAAAATGACTTCCAGAAGTTAGTTGTAACCTGAGTACCTTTGTCAGATATAATAGAAATGGCACACCATGGAGTCGAACAACCTCTTTAATATATAACTTCGCGCATTCCTCGATTGATTTGGTCAGCCAGCCTGTCAACAATTACCCAAATAGATCCAACTCACGAAAAAGTGAGGTAATATCGTAATGAAGTCCATGTTAATCATTTCCCATTTCCATATCAGAATCGCGATGTTCTAAGTCAAGTCGCTAGGTTTTTGGTGCTCTATTATTACATACTGACACTTAACCACCAACTCTGTAAGGTTCCTCTTCATGCCATCCCACCAATACATACTTTATGGGATCATGATCATCTAAGTAGATTCATGGTGAATGAAATATTGTGAATAATGAATCTCGGTAGTAATCTTATATCGTACTCCTGCTATATCCGGAATACACCAATGGACCTTCCATCTGAGGTCCCTCTCTCATATACTCGAAGGTTGCAGTTCTTCTTTTCTGTTAGACCACTTCCCAATATATTCCATAAATGGGATATTTATCATGAAGTTCCTTTTTGCCTTCCCGTACGAGGGATGATCCTGCCGCATTCTAAGTCATAGAACTATCACTATCTGAACCCCTCAATGGGACTCTCACTTGGCTAACTGATGGAAACTCTTACATTCGTGGTCTTAAAGGATTTTCTTTTCGTACCTCCTCATTACTTATAACTATAAACAACTTCATTTCTTTTCACACTTGTTCATTCCTTTTCTTACTTGCCGTTCTTTACTCATACTTCCAAATTATTGGTGTATTACGTAATCTCAAATATTGCTCCTGTTTCCACTCCTTGGCGTTACTATATCCAAACTTGGTCATTATACTTAGACTCAAATTCCTTTACTTGCCTCATGGCTAATACTTTCTGTCAATGGCATTTTTGGAAAAGATTTTCTTGATCTCGTTAAGTAGTAAACCCATTACTTTACCCATCTCGTAGGACTTGGTTAGTTCAAAGTACTCGTAGGCATCTGTGTTTGCCTGACAATTAATCTGTTCTATAAAGTCATTATCTGTTGACACATATCATTAATGTCTACCTTATACTTATATTCATAGGCGCCATTGGCCTCTTTTCAACTGTTTAGGTGCTAATCTCGAGCTTTACTCATTGTTATTTCTGTTTACACACTTTCTGAAAGGTATGACTGCATAAGTGTGGAATCGATACTTCAGGTGTTTACATCCAATTCACGGTGTTACCCGATCCAATGGCTCGTCAAGCCTTTCTGTCTTGTCATTATTAGGTCTCTCATCGACCGAGTGTCCATTCGTCTTCCCTTTTCCTTTCCATTTCGAGTTGCCCTGGGGGTCTCTTATCTCAAAGTATTTCTCATACTACCTTTCCAAACATTAGAGGTTTGCCACCTTTGGCCGAAGTGTTCCTACTGTCCATCTTCTACTATTGGTCTTTACACTGTTCTGGGATAATTATACCTTGTAAAACTTACATAACTTTGGTTTCATTTACCCTTATCATTATTAAACAAAATATTCCTACCTTGATATCCGATCATACAGTTCCACTCATACTTATTAACTACTTTCGTATTCTCACAACACTTCTCTGATCATTCCATAGTGTTGTCCTCAATTACCCCCAACGCACTATTTTTATTCCAAGGTTATGTAAAATTGTAGATATTGCACAACGTAGCCGAAGCCGAGGACCTTTCCAGTCCAATATCTATAGCATACCTTAGCTTACTAACCTTGATACATGAACTTCTTAATAAATACGAACTATCGCCCTTTATGTGAGGAAAATGGTTTATCTCCCTCTCATAATCTTCCTTTCTAATCAAAGTCATATTCATAGGGTCCTGTTGTGGTTCTCTCTAGAATCTAATCATTAAGCGTCACCTTAAGACGTGTAGATTTTCATAACCTACTAAACCTTCCAATAATGTCTTCTATTTTTCATTTGTATCACTTATACTCATCTTATCCTGCGTATCAACTTGGGATACTTCGGAACATTGTGGCCATAGTTGCCACACCATACCAACCTCCGGTACCTTCTTCGGCACATTCCAGATAAACATTTAGAACCCAACACACTTGCCATATTGTGCATTTACTTGCAAACAAAGGTAAAATACCCAATTCATGAAGGCTTAGTGATTTCTTTGATCGTATACACCTATTCATTTTCTGTAGACATAGGGCACACCAAATCAAGTCAACAAAAGTATACTTATTCTTTTCCAATCAAGTTACTTATACCTTTGTCATCAAGTAACTTCCTTCATAAACCATAATGAATCCGAATTCATTTAAAACACGTACGTCCACCGTACACTCATTATAAGGTTCATGCTCAAAGAAAGATAGGAAGAGCTCCACATACCTCTTCGTCTAATCCACACGCTAAGTAGAATACTCCACAAGTAGTACTTCAACCTATAATGAGAATAACACTTCTATTAACTTCATGCTTTCTAGTGTAGGTTAATACCAAGTAATGGTTCTCTTTTCCTACAAAAATTTGGGCAGCACTTCCCCTGTTTATACGTACTTTTTCACCTTTCAAGAAGGTCAATTTCAACAATAAACAAGGCACCAATTAAGGGCACAATAAAACAGAAACCAAGGTGATTCACACACCTATTTCTCACATAAAAACAACCCCATAATCTCTATAAAACAGTCCACTAAAATCAGTCCATAATCCAACAATAACAAGGGTAAAATGTGATGCCTTTTAACATCTTTTTACACCCTTAATCCCTTAGGACATTCATTAGCAATTACTATATTTAAACATTCATATTGGTGGCTAAATTTCAAGAATATTAATACCACAAAATAGTCCCTTAAAACTGCATAACAATAGCGAACATTTTTATAGCATATACGGCCAACAACCCCAATACGATAACCCTATCCATAATCCCTTATAATCCAATTCCAGTTCCAATACTTTTATATAAGTCATATCAACTTATCAAAAACAATATTACTTCATTTTAACATGCAATAGGTGAGGATAATAACAATAATAACCAACGAAATCCAAAGTCCCGAAAACTGTCTAAATTCGGCCCAACCATTCAAATTTGCCCCTACACTTCTTACCCTTCATTATTCTTAATACAAGTTCATATATTAACAATAACAATATGTAATATCCAATTACTTCAAGAGGAAGAAGAATTTTACCTTAAGTTTTAGCCCAAAACGCCAAAGCTTGATCCCACGATTTTTGGCCCACAGTTTTGTCTTAGCTCCACTTCTTCAAGTTCCATTCACACCCATGCATCCTCTAAAAGCTTATAACCATCTTCACTTCTTGTATTACTTCCAAAAGTTGATAAACCAGCCTAGGGTTTCTCTTTTCTTTTGGGGCAGATTCGGCCCAACACTCTTTTTGGAGAATATCGGAGAGTTAACTTGGCTCAAGACTTGATTATGGTTCTTAATCTTGGAAAATAACTTAGTCTTGCTCTTCATTTGGCCATGGATTTCGAAACTTGCAAGCAAGGAAGAAGAGAGAAAAGTGTTTGGAAGATAAGAGATATTATGTAATGAAGTCCAAGTCTTGCAAGACTTATCTATATACACAATTTATAAGACAAGTGGGGGGAGGGACACATGTCACCTTCTAATTGGTCCATAATTTCCTCTCTTAATAAAACATCTAAATATTTGTCCAAAATATCCTAAAGTCGAAGGGCCCCACAATACTAATTCCAAGACTTCATACTCCAATACTAATTCCATAAATCAAATTAGAAGAATTAAACTCCAAGTTAATAATTTTCGTCTTCACATTTTTTCGAAATTTTTTCTTAAGAAAATGTAATTATTCTTTCCTTCCAAAATTCAATTCTTATTTCCTTAGGTACGTTCTCATATCAATGCCTTAGAATTACGGGGTGTAACTGATCGGTGTATTTTATATACACCTTTTGAGTTAGTTTTAGTTAGTATTTTATCCCGTTTTGCACATATAAGTGTTGTATTAGGATAGTTTTCCTTTCTATTGAGTCAAAGTGGTTAAAATGGCCAAATGGTGGAAAAGAGAGGCAAAGGAGGAGATGCGAGTGAAAACAGAGAAAGTGGCGAACGAGGTGAAATCGGACCACGCCATGGCGCTCCTGCCGCATCAGCGAGGCCGCGACGCCCACTATCCGAGAGTCGAAGACTGGCACGCGCGCCTCGACAAGAAAAGCAGGCCGCGACGCCTAAACATCCGAGAAGCTTGCGAGACGCAGCCGCGCGCTCGACAGCGAGATATCGAGCGTGGCGCCAAAACACCCGACGGATTGCAGAACTTCCGGCCGCGCGCTGTCGCAGGGGCCGCGCGACGCTGAAAAATTAGGTCTTTTGACGAAATTTCGCCGGGCAAGGAAAAGAGGGAGGCGGTTTGCAGCCTATAAAAGGAGAACCCTAGGCAGTTTTTAAGGGTTCCCCTTCTTGCACAACACAAGACTTTTGCTTGGAGATTGGATACCATTAGTTTAGTAATTTCTTTTCCCTTTCTTGTTCTTTATTTCTATTTTGTATGATGAACATGGAATTAGTTCTTGTCATGTCTATGGCTAGGAACTAATTCTCTTATAGGGCTTTCCATGTTGAATTGCTAGAAACTTATGTTATAAATTAATGCATGCTTATGGTTATTTTTCTTATTGTGAGATCTATCCAATAATTGAGTTGAATTCTTGGTAATTAATTGACAACTAATTATCACTATATGATTTCTAATCAGATTCCGAAAGGGGGGGATTGTGAATATGTTGTAAGTTGGGTAGACATTCTTGGATTGAGGATGGAAATACCTCAATTATTTATGTAGCGTTGATGAGAGGCTTAACAACCCTAATTTTGTGCATTGTGCGTGACGGTCAACTAGGTTTTTGTTCTTAATCCTCCTATAGAGTTATCCTTATCACCGAAAGGTAGGTAAGGTGCGATACTGGGGTTGAGTGTTTATATAACCCTAACGGGAGTATAAAACGATTTCATAAACTTGCTTTCTCCAAAAGAAGAATACCATAAGTTAATGCATTAGTAAGTAGCATAAGCGGATAGTAAGGATACATGGAATCCCTATTCTCATCACACCTGAAGTAAATCTTTATATTTAGATAGCTTTCATAATTCTTAGTTATAAACAACCAATCATTTATCAATTCGCCAAATAGATACTAGAAAATAGATAGTTGGTACTTGAACCCTAATCCTAGAGGACGATATTCGGTCTTACTAAGACTATATTACTTGTCACGATAACGTGCACTTGCGTTTAAAGTGTGTGCATCTTACCGCACATCAAGTTTTTGGCGTCGTTGCCGGGGATTAGGCATAGTTCAATATCAAATTGATCTATTTTTAATTTCTAATTTGCTTTTTATTCTTTGTTAATTTTTGTATTTTTCTATTTATTTTATTTTATTTTATTCTTTTTCGTTTTATGTATTTATTGTGTGAAAACAAGGGTGCCGTGATCCGTTGTTGGTTTTGATGCATCTCAGGGATCCTCAAGACATGGATTTCTACTGTCAATATGATCGAGCTCCAACCATAGAGGAAGAGAGAGAGGAATTGCGAGAAGTCATACTCAGTCTCACTAAGTATCAAGCGCAGTTCATGGACGAAATGAGATTGGCTATAAAGAAGTCGGAGCGCAAATAGGAGAACTCGCAATCATTTTTAACAAATAACAACAATTTGAGGAGTTCGAACCAAATCCAACTATTGAGAATCGGTGAGATAGTTTGGTGTAGAAAAGGAAAAGATTGCAGAGATCCAATTATTTACCTTCTTGGACTCTGTAGAAATCCTTTTTCTTGCACCTATTACAGAAGAACCACCACTAGCTATCACGGCTGATCCCCAATTAGGAAGCCCATACCAGCAAGGGTACCCCCTAGAGTTGAGAGATGTAAAGAATTTCACGGATTCCTACATTATAAAAAGCATAAAAGACAAGCCTGTCTTGTGTACTTGGGGGATAATTGTATGTTTAAGGCTCTTGGTTGAGCAAATGGTCGTAGGGAAATTGAGACCTACAACAATAACTCTGCGGATTGCAAGCAGTTCGCAGAAGGATCCAATGGACACTCGAAAAGGTTAATTGCGTCCGGCTAAAAGACGTTTAAGACATCGCTTGTTGGGAGGCAACCCAACGTTTTCAATTATGTTATTTTAATTTTTGTCTTTAGTTTATTTTATTTTGTCTAGAACAATCTCACGGTCTTGGGTTTTTGTGTTTGTGTTGTGATTGATAGGTACAGGGAAATAAAGGCGAAATCAAGAAAAGCCGAATTTCGAGCGGGTGGCCATGGCCAGAGGCGAGCATGCGGCGCGAAAGAATCGAGCAGCGCGAAGTTCAAGCGCGCCAGGCAGTGGCGCGGTAGAATTCCAGAAAATCTGCCAAGTTTAGGCGCCGCATTTCTGTGAGCGAAGCGCGCGTGAAAGTCGAAGGAGCACGGATGATCAGCCGCGGCTAAAAACATGGCGCCGGCGGGAATCCAGAAACTTAAAAACGCCCAAAAATCAGATTTTCCCCAATTCCAAATTCATAAACCTAACCTTCCCTCTCCAAAAACCCACGAAATTCCAGAAATTTGCCCACAAATCCTCCATAGATCCAACCCAACCACAATCAAAACTCTTAAATTCCTAAAAATCCTTAGCTATCTCAAACAACAAAGCTCCATTCCATAGCCTCAAACCACCAATTGAAACAAGAACAAGCTTGAATCTTCTCATAAAAAGGTAATCTTTTTCTGTTCTTGAGTCCTTTGTTGAAGTCAAATGAGGTAGTAGTTTGAAGGAGCATTGTAGTTGAAGTAGTGGGTACTGAAAAGTTGATTGTGAAGTTTGGAGAAAAGAGTAGAAAATGAGTGTGGGTATTGGGTAGAAAAGTTGAAGTTTGGGGGTGTTGTGTTCGCTGCTAGTTGTTAATTGTGTAGGAAACATTTGTGCCACTAAATTGTAAGCTCCAGAAACTGTTTTAACCATGGCCACCAGGAAAAGAAGAGGCTCCACATCCACCCCAACCCCACAATATGACGAAAATAGGTTTGTGAGCTACCAAGCCTACCAAAGATACAAAAAGCTTGATACCAGACCACTTAATACCGAGAAGGGAATGGACTACCAGAGGGAGTCATATGGGGAAGAAGATGTCTACGAGCCCATTCGGGCGATGATTGAGTTAAGGGAGTGGAGGAGATTTGTGCATCCGGAGAAGATAGCACCAGTCAACACAACAATGGTGCGTGAATTTTATGCCAACTTTCCGGAGAAGGTGGAAAGGGGATGTTTTGTTAGGGGAGTTTATGTGTCTGTGATAGCAGAGAATGTAAATGCACAATTGAAGATTCCATTCCATAGCCTCAAACCACCAATTGAAACAAGAACAAGCTTGAATCTTCTCATAAAAAGGTAATCTTTTTCTGTTCTTGAGTCCTTTGTTGAAGTCAAAGGAGGTAGTAGTTTGAAGGAGCATTGTAGTTGAAGTAGTGGGTACTGAAAAGTTGATTGTGAAGTTTGGAGAAAAGAGTAGAAAAGGAGTGTGGGTATTGGGTAGAAAAGTTGAAGTTTGGGGGTGTTGTGTTCGCTGCTAGTTGTTAATTGTGTAGGAAACATTTGTGCCACTAAATTGTAAGCTCCAGAAACTGTTTTAACCATGGCCACCAGGAAAAGAAGAGGCTCCACATCCACCCCAACCCCACAATATGACGAAAATAGGTTTGTGAGCTACCAAGCCTACCAAAGATACAAAAAGCTTGATACCAGACCCTTAATACCAGAAAGGGGAATGGACTACCAGAGGGAGTCATATGGGGAAGAAGATGTCTACGAGCCCATTCGGGCGATGATTGAGTTAAGGGAGTGGAGGAGATTTGTGAATCCGGAGAAGATAGCACCAGTCAACACAACAATGGTGCGTGAATTTTATGCCAACTTTCCGGAGAAGGTGGAAAGGGGATGTTTTGTTAGGGGAGTTTATGTGTCTGTGACAGCAGAGAATGTAAATGCACAATTGAAGACGGTTGATGTTGCAGAAAGTGATGATTGGAACCTCTTTAGAACATGGTCTAGGAGCAGCAACAACATCGACTGGAATAACATTGCAGACACAGTGAGCTACCCTGGGGCTGTTTTTGATATTGGAAGAAATGGGTCAAGAGCACTGAACAGGTGCCAATTCAACAAAGTAGCCAAAGGTTGGCTATATTTCGTCAGCGCCCGCATGATTCCATCCACGCACTTCACCAGAGTGCCAGAGGATAGGATTAAACTAATATATGGAATTATGAGGGGGTTGACGATTGATGTGGGGAAAGAAATAGTGCAGAGCATTGAGGAAATCAGCAGGTTGGTAACAACAGGCGGATTGGGACATGACTCAGTTATCACCAAGCTATGTCACATGAGTGCGGTCCCAATCCTACCCACGGATACTCATGAAAGAAACCAACTGCCCGTGTCCTATGGGATAGTGCACTCTTTCCCGCACCAAGCCCCAACGACGGGACGGAGTACAACCAGCAGCAGCAGAGGCCGCCATGGACGAAGATGAGCCTGAAATAGGGGCTCAATATGAGGCAGGACCTAGCCACCGGCCAACCACAGGAGCAGAACCTCCAACGCCCACAATGGAGCAATTGTATCAAAATCAGATGAGGATGATGCAGACCTTGGACCGATGAGTACAAGGGCAAGAAACAAGGCAACAAATCAACGAGTTGAGTTCCTTGTTCAACCAATGGTCGATGCATTATCCACCGCCACCACCACCATTTTAGCCAAAGTTTGTAAGTGTCTTATTTCTTTTACTGTCTTTGAGTCTACACACATTGGGGACAATGTGTGATTTAAGTTTGGGGGTGTTTTATTTGTGTGTCATGTTATGTTTTATTTAAGTCTTTTTGATTGTTTTATGTTTATTTTGAGTCACCAAAAAAAAAAATTGTTTTCTCTTTTTTGAGTCATAATTGCCTGTCAAAGATCATGTATGCTGTAGTTGCTAGAAACACCTAGTGAAGGAAGGCAGAATAATGTAACGGAATTGAAGCAACTATCTAAACACTTAGGTTAGATATGCCAAAAACTCACAGAATCTGTCTATTTGGAGTCTCTTGCTTGAGTTATGCATGTTAAATGATAAATACTTATGTGTTATGATTGCTTGCTATTTGAGGCGAAATAGTTAGGATATGCATGTTAGGGAGATGACTCAGGCATTTCTTTGATAGCCAATTCTTACCATTCTTTTCTATCCCGTACTTTAAAAATATCCCTAGTCAGCCCCATTGAGCCAAAAATTGAAACTTCTTCTTTGACACCCTATATTCCCACAAATTGTACCATAAGTGAAAATATGAAATAGTGGAAGACATTGTGTTAAAAAAAGAGACAAAAAAAGTGAATAAGTCTGTTGCACCCCAATACAAAAGTAATAAGAAATAGGCAAAAGCCTAAGTTTGGGGGTGCTTGTCATTATTAGATACTTCACTCTCCCAAAACAAAAAAAAGGGAAAAGATAGAATCGAAGTGAAGGAAAGAACAAAAAGAAAAAGGGAAATATTGAAAAGCAAAAGAGCTTATGGTACACGAAATGAGCCTAAATTGCCTATTTTTACCTACCCCTACCTAAGCCTACATTACAACCCTTAAAGTCCTGAAGATCTCTTTTATGCATATCCAGAATTAGTGGAGAATAGCAAGTAAGCATGCCATAGGAATTCTTGAATTTACATGCATAATTTAGTATATTGACTTCCATTAAGCATGATGAATATGAGTTTGCGAAATATTTAGCTTCATGTGTTTAGTGTGCTGAAAATTTCATGTTATATGTTCCTGCATGTTATTTTGCTAACCTTCATGTTTTTCTAGTTAACACTATTGCAGCAAAAGTAATCAATGGTAGTGAGTCTTTTATTTTTCGTTTCTTTGAGTCTTTTATTTCTTTCTTTCTATCTTTGCTCGAGGGCGAGCAAAGGTTAAGTTTGGGGGTATTTGATCGGTGTATTTTATATACACCTTTTGAGTCAGTTTTAGTTAGTCTTTTGTCCCGTTTTGCACATATAAGTGTTGTATTAGGATAGTTTTCCTTTCTATTGAGTCAAAGTGGTTAAAATGGCCAAATGGTGGAAAAGGAGTTAAAAGAGGGCAAAAGAGGAGATGCCAGAGCTGAAAACAGAGAAAGTGGCGAACGAGGGTGAAATCCGGACAGTCGTGGCGCCTCCTGCGATCAGCGCCGCGGCGCCCACTATCCAGAGGTCGAAGACTGGCGCGGCCTCGCACAACAGCGAGGGCGCGGCGCTAAACATCCGAAGCTACAGAGATGCAGCGGCGCACTCGCAGCCAGATATCGGGGCGGCGCCAAAACATCCGACGGATTGCAGAACTTCCGGCCGCGCGCTGCGCAGGCGCGGCGCCGACGCCAAAAATTAGGTCTTTGACGAAATTCGGTCAGCACGAAGGAAAAGAGGCGGTTTACGGCTATAAAAGGAGAACGCTAGGCGCTTTTAAGGGTTCCCTTCTTGCACAACACAAGACTTTTGCTTGGAGATTGGATACCATTAGTTTAGTAATTTCTTTTCCTTTCTTGTTCTTTATTTCTATTTTGTATGATGAGCATGGAATTAGTTCTTGTCATGTCTATGGCTAGGAACTAATTCTCTTATAGCTTTTCATGTTGAATTGCTAGAAACTTATGTTATAAATTAATGCATGCTTATGGTTATTTTTCTTATTGTGAGATCTATCCAATAATTGAGTTGAATTCTTGGTAATTAATCGACAACTAATTATCACTATATGATTTCTAATCGATTAGAAAGGGGATTGTGAATATGTTGTAAGTTGGGTAGACATTCTTGGATTGGGGATGAAAATACCGCAATTATTTATGTAGCGTTGATGAGAGGCTTAACAACCCTAATTTTGCGCATTGTGCGTGACGGTCAACTAGGTTTTTGTTCTTAATCCTCCTATAGAGTTATCCTTATCACTGAAAGGTAGGTAAGGTGCGATATTGGGGTTGAGTGTTTATATAACCCTAACGGGAGTATAAAAAGATTTCGTAAACCTGCTTTCTCCAAAAGAAGAATACCATAAGTTCATAGCATTAGTAAGTAGCATAAGCGGATAGTAAGGATACATGGAAGCCCTATTCTCATCACCACTGAAGTAAATCTTTATATTTAAATAGCTTGCATAATTCTTAGTTATAAACAACAAATCAATTATCAATTCACCAAATAGATACTAGAAAATAGATAGTTGGTAATTGAACCCTAATCCTTGTGGACGATATTCGGTCTTACCAGGACTATATTACTTGTCACGATAACGTGCACTTGCGTTAAAGTGTGTGCATCTTACCGCGCATCAGTAACAAACAAGATTGGAGACATCTCCTTGTTCAAGTTATTTTGTTTCCCTTACTTTATTTCAGTTTATGTTGGATTGTAAATTAGTTCTTGACATGACAATGTTTAGGAGCTAATTACTTTAATAGGGTTTTCCATCGAATCTTCTTGAAACTCTTTCATATAGTTAATGCAAATTTATTGATTCCTTCTTCAGCATATTAAGATCTATTCAATATTGTTATGATTGCTTGATAATTAACTAGCTACTAATTGTCATAACTTATATGCTTTCGAATCAAAAGTCTGAAAATGTGAGATTTGAATATGTTGTAGTTGTCTAGACATAGGTTAAAATAGTGGACGAAAGTACCCCGATACTTGTGTAGTATTTAAGGTTATTGTTCTTAATCCTCCTGTGTAGTAAAATCTATCATAGAAATATAGAAGGTTTCTGCACAATGTTGAGCTCTTGTATGTCCTAACCGAAATATAATGACATATTAGTTAACCTGCTATCTTAATAAGAAGAAGAATCATTAGCATTGCATTAACACGTGAAAGAGTGGATAGTTGAGGAGATTGGAAGCTCTATTTCCTTCATAACTGTTATAAACCCAAAGTATTATAATCTTTAGTTTATTTTCTGCACTTAGTCATAATTCGTAGTTATAATTCTCAAACAACATTATGGTTACCAAATAGATACCATAGAATAGATAATCAGTACTTAATAAACCAGTCTCTGTGGACGATAAACTCGGTCTTACAGATCTTTATTACTTGAACGATACATACACTTGCGGAAGCACTTAGAAATATCGCAACACCCCCTCAGGTCTAGGTACTAGATCCCATGTGTGTTGTTTAGTTAATGCATTGAATTCCTCAGACATAGCTGCATTCCAATTAGGGTCTTATTTAGCCAATATAGGGTTCTTGGGAATTGGAGAAATGGTTTGGGCAGACAAGTTAAATTGGACTTTGGGTTTGAAGATTCCATACTTGGCACGAGTTTCCATTTGGTGAGTGGGGATAGTGGGAGGCTCCAAGGTGGAGGGATTTGTTGGATATAGAGAAGGAGGGGCTGACACCGTAGGAGGCATCGCGGTGCCGTGATTAAGAACCGCGGTGTTGGAGGGAACCGTCAGCGGCGCCATGGCTCCTTGATCAAGGGACACAGCGCTAGAGCACTGACAAACTTCTCTGAAGTTTTGGCACCGCTGATGCCTCGGCCAGCGCCTACGCTGTCATGAAGCGAGGACCTGTTCGCATTGTTTTAGCGCCGCGGCACTGACCTTTGGGGCTGCGGTGCTGACGCTGAAGAAGAGTTGCGATGCTCTAGTTGACTGAGGATGATGGGTGAGATGACAGACTCGTCAAGAAAATAATAATTTAAGTTTTTAGAACTGTTTAAGATTCGAAAACGGGAATGTGGTCTCGTCGAATGTGACGTGACGAGAGATGTGGATCTGAAAAATGGACAAGTCATAGCATAGATAGCCCCTATGGTTCGGTGGGAAGCTTAGGTAGACACAAGTAGTGGACCGGGGGGCTAGTTTGTGAGGGGCAGTAGAGGCAATGTTAGGAAGCATAGACAACCGAATATTCAGAGATGATCATAAGAGGGGACTCTATGATAGAGAATTTCGGTAGGGGTCATATTGTGAAGGGTGCTAGTTGGGAGAATATTGAGAACGTATTCTGACATTTTAGTAGCATAGACCCAGAAGGATGGAGGTAGGTAGGCATGAATCAATAGAGTGTGAATCATATTGTTAATGGTGCGGATGATTCTTTCAACTTTACCATTTCGAGGGGAGGTGTGAGGGCAGGAGAAGCGAAAAACCATGCCATTATTAGTACAAAAACGGTGAAACATAGAGTTGTTGAATTCTCAACCATTATCGCACTGAAAAGATTTTATATTTTTTTCAAATTGTGTTTGAATGAATGTTCGAAACTCAAGAAATTTGGCAAACACTTCCGATTTAAATTTGAGAGGATACAACCAAACAAAGTGAGAAAAATCATCTAGTAGGATAAGATAGTATTTATGACCGAGAGAACTAGCAATATGTGATGTCCATAAATCGACATGTATAATATCAAAGGGTGCAAAAGTAACACTAGTGGATGATTTAAACGGAATATGAGTATGTTTTCCTAAAGAACAAGAAACACAGTTTTGGGCAAGCTTTCCATTACAAGTAATGAAATTATTGTCTCTAAGAAAGTTAAAAACTGGGGCTCCTGGATGACCAAGCTTATTATGCCATGTGGAAGAACAAATAACTGCTAGAGAGACAGGTGAGCTAGATCTGGCAGCGGAGGTGGGAGTGAATGAATAGAGATCCCCGTGCTATTGCATTTCGTAAGAGGTGTCCCTGTATGAAGATCCTTCACAGTGAAACCATAAGGGTCAAAATCAACAGAGACAGAGTTATTACGAGTGAATTTGCGGATAAAGATTAGATTCTTAATCATATGTGGGGCATATAGGGTATTTTGAAGGGAGAATGGATGTGGAGGTGGTGTGTAGGATGTGCCATAACCCTTCACTAGAATACGGTGACCACTACTAACTGTCACAAATTGAGGATGCTTTAAACTAAACAGTTTGGAAATATTACCTGCAGACCGGGTGAGGTGAGAAGTGGCTCCGGAGTCCATGTACCAGTTGTTGTCATGCTGTTGCATGTTGAGACAGCTGAAGGCCTGACCCAACTCAATGGGTATCATGCTGGACGAGGGCTACTGGTACTGGAACTGCGGCGGCGCAGCGGCTCTGAACGGGTACTGTTGGGGTGCCGCGGTGTTGAACTGATTATATGGGCCCTGTTGTTGTTGCTGCTGGTTCTGCTGTCCGTGACCCTTGCCACGACCACGGTCTTCTCTGCTGCGGCCCTTTCCACCGCGTCCCTACTGCGGTTGAGAGATTTCTGGTGGCGTTGGATCTTGAGGGCACGTTTCGACCACTAACGCCTTCTGATTGTGCTCATCCTGCTTAGCACGTCGAGTCTCTTCGAGCAACAACTGCGAGCGAGCTTTGTTAAAATTGGAAAGCGGATCTGCCTGTTAAATCATGGTGGCTAACGTATCGTATTCGCCTTTGGGAAGGCCTGCAATCAATTACAACACCATCTTAGTGTCCGAGACAGGCGTGTCGATGTTGGAAAGTTGATCCGCCAGTAGTTTCAACTGTCTGCAGTACTCGGTCATGTTTGAGAAATTTCCAAGGCGTGTATTGTTAAATTGTTCCCCCAAATACACCGCACGAGGGTGCTTGTTATCTTGAAAAATTTCCTCCAAGCGGTTCCATAAATCAAGGGCTGTGGCGTTAGATTTCATGATAGTAAGAAGAATATCCTGATAAATACTATCATAAATCCACTGTTTGACGTCGTCTGAGCGGCGCCAAGTAGACTCGTTAACCTCGGGAAAGCGAAATAGTGTCATCGATGTGATCAAGCACGCTATAGAGGCATGCGTGATTACAAGCAGTTGACCCAGGAGAATCTTGTTTTCTTGATCAAGAAGAATGAGAATATAATTTTTGATGTTGGTAACAGTTAGGGCGGGATGAAAAGAGGATGACAACGTGGTGGTAGTATTTGTGGAGGTGGAAGGGTCAGAAAGTGTGGAAGAATCAGGGGTAGCCATTTAGAGAAGAGAGGAATGAAGAAGAAAACCTAGAAATTGAAGGAGGGCCGCGGCGAAATCCGAAAGGGGGGGGGGGGGGGGTTCTATGCGGCAATAAGAGATTTTTATAGGGTTTTGAGTGTTTGACTCTTGATACCATGTAAGATGATATTAATCTCCCTTAGGGAGTCTTCTCATTAATATCAAAGTATATATAGAGTACAATATTCATCCCTTATACAATAAGAATCCTAAGCTTATACAAAAAGAGGAATTTTAGTCTTACCATAATTATATTTACACAATATATAAAAATATTCTAATTATGGGTAGAGATATAATTATTTCTATAATATACACGTTTACGGAGAGAACAATTCAACTATAACTTCTTGATCACTGGGAATTTCCTGAACAATGCACTTATTAATGCTCTTCATAAACAGATGTTGCCTTCATTACTTTATTTTATTATTTATGATGGTGAATAATAGGTACATAGTCCAAAAGCATTAATAGTAATTGTCAAGTATCAGTTCCAATCGCTGAAGAAATCAAAGATCGTACGTCCGGAAACTTGTTGTTGGGTAGAAGAATAGGTAAATTATTATTGGACGTGTGATTGGGTGAAGGCCAAGAATTGACAACGATATTATGAAAGCATATTTAGTAAATAAAGAGTATTAGTTGACAAACAAATTTTAGGTGCACCGAACAGCGCCAAAAATTCTTTCAATATATCTAATTATCCAACTTTGAAGGGGAGAGAAAACAACAAATTGGGTTTGAAGAGTTAGAGAGATGTTTCTCTCACTAGGCGAAAATGCTCTCAACATTTTTTCCTAGTTGCTCTTCTACGTCTTCCTTCTTCTATGATTTTCACCAACTGATATACTACACGGATTGTTCTTTGATCTAATCCATCCTACGTTGAAGTTTGTGTGTTCATTTCACGCTCACTCTAATTGATTTGTTATAGAGTAAGGTATCTTCGCTATATATCACGACCGATCCGGGCGTGGTCGTGCCTTACCCCGGCACCCTGGTGATACAACATCGAGAAAACCGATGGAAAATAAAACATAAACATGAAACAAGATATATGATCATAAAGCAGCAACCAAAAATTTGCCTTACGTATATATACATAAAACGCAGTTTAATCCTTTTTACAACCACCGCGCACGTCTATTAGACCTCTAAGATTTACAACAACCATGACGGACAGAGCCCCGCCATACCACGAATGTACAAGAACCTGACTCAGGGAACACATACCAAAGAATAAGCCTCGAGAAGCGGAGCTTCCAATCTGTTGATGTGATCCTATGGCGAGGATCCACTACCGATGTACTCACCTGCGGCATGACGCAGCCCAGGAGGTCGATTACAGTACCAAGTATGTGAAAGCAGAAAATCGTAAATGAAATCATACTAGTCTAAATAAAGCGGGAGACATGTATGATAACCAAACTACGATTCACCACATAAAAGCAACATGTCGATCGGGGACTCACGCCTGTCATCACTCAAATATAACTATGGGTCTCACGCCCACAACATCAATCATGTTCATCGCGTCGCGCATGCCGGAGTCTGCGTCGGTGTAAACATGTCCACGATGCAACAATAATAGCAATGCCCACGCATGCCCGGAGTGCGCCGGTGTAGACACGTCCGTATGACGTGCAACAATATCGGGTGATCAACCCGCGTAGCCACACGCCGGAATGCGCCGGTGTAGACATGTCCATGTAACCACAATAACAATATATCGGTGTCAACCTGCCGCGTACGTACATGCCCCGGTCTGCGCCGGTGTAGACATGTCCATGTGACATCAACAACAATATACCGCACAACCAGGCAATCACAAACAAGCTCAAGCAAATTACAATACTTCTAGACTTTTATAAAAGATCCACTCCTTCCCGAAGTCACGATATCAACACTTGCACGACAAAGGCTATCACAACAAGCATGGCGAGTTACACAACAACAAGCATAGGCAAGTTACACACAACTCAAGTACTTTCATTTCGTATCAAAGTGCGGGTTTTAACCCTAAAGTACTACGTACATTAACTCTCTTTAAAGGATCCGTTTCTTTCACAAAAGTCACATAATACCAGTAGCATAAAAATAGATTGACTATCTTTTTAAGTGAACAAAAATACTTCCCTTTGTAAAATCAAGTAACAACATTATTTTCCAAGCGTTCAAGTTTGCCTAATTTCAAATGCTCAAGTTTCTCATTTTAGAAAGGTTTCATAACTCATAGTCTTAATCTCTTTTAAAACAATTGAGTAACATATGTCTTGACGTGAGTAGTTTATTCTTGTTTACAACAATCTTGTTACTGACATGATCTAGGAAATGTAATACAATTTTGTCTTATCTTAGCTTCTATGCAGATGGAGGTTTCTCTTGGTTTTAATAACAATTTGTTATTTGTCAATACACTTTCCTTTATTAGCGCTTCTTGTGGTTTGTTCGACACTTATTCTCATTTAAATCAATAAAACATTATTCTTTTTAAAACCAAGTACTCATTACTCATGAATGAGGTTTCACAACACTTTTAACAAAATGTTAATTACAGTAAAACAAGTTAAGTCTCTTATCTTTCAAGATCAAGTCTCTTAACTTCTACAATCAATAAACCAATCTTTTACCTACATAGAGTCGTTATAACTAACTTCCCATAAAGCTATTATAAAACCCTATGTTTTAAAACAAACAACTCATTTAGCACAAGTACGTCTACCGTACTAAATAGTTTACAAAGCATCATGCTAGAAGGATATGAAGAGGTTCACATACCTCGTGGCGATTATCGACGATAAGCAAAACGCTCGCAAGATCTTGTAACGGCCAGCGTTTCCACTCTTCAAGTAGAATACGCTACTCGTAGTACTTCCACCATAAGGCCACAAATGTCTATTAACTTTTAACCGCGGTTCCATATTCTGAGAAAATTGGCACTCCCCACATGCAGCGTAAATCTCCTCCTCTATCGAGGCCGACTACCAAGCCAACCAGGGGGGGGGGGTTATACGTCTAACCGGACGTATACAATTCTATCTGATAATACCACAAGTCTCTGCGTACATACGGTCTATGTAATTCTGATTCGATTCTCTTCTTTAAATTCGTGCTTAAGTCAAAAGACATTGCCGCAAAGCTATGTTGATTCTATATATAGTATACTTCAACTATATAATCCTACAACATGTAATTTCCAATTACAATAAGGGGACAAGAATATTTACCTCGATAAGCCCAAAATTATCCAAGTTATAATGTCGGTCCTGAGCAAGGTTTAGCTCCTACTCCGTGCGCTCAAACAACCCTAGAAGTTCTAACCAACTTCTACTTACATACTTCAACCAACTCTGAAGATTTCCTTAGGGTTTCGGTTTGAGACTAAAAGGACAAAAGGTAGTATTTCCGGGCTCTACGTATAGAGGTAACTTTTGGAATACTACAAGGTAAAGGCTAAGGTATTTTTGGCATTATAACAATACTTGGAGGAGTATTTCAATACCACAAAAAGGGGGGTATATAATACGAAACAACTAGGCTAGTGGGTACCTCGGCAGACACCACAAGGGGAGGAACCTCTCGGCCAAAGGCCACTAGAAGGGGAGGAGAGGCTTTGGACGAGATCCACAAGAGGAGAGGAAGGATTGCAAGACTTAGAACACATTTTGGATGATGAAGTCTTGACAAAGGGAGGGTATTTATAGGGAAGCCAAGGGCCAACCGATGGACAAGATCAAGCCATGTGCAAGGCAAGTGTAAGGCCAAGATCAAGCCAAGTGCACCCTAACCCTACTCCACAAAACATGGCACAAAACAAGGCACAAAACAAGGCCAAAACAAGGCACAAAATAAGGGAGGAAGACGTCCTTTTGCCTACCCAAATCGCCACTTGAGGTGACAAGTGTCACCCTCTCGTTGGCCCAAAAATGTTAGTCGCTCGGAAAAATCCGCAAAAATACAAAACGACATAGCCGAATTTTCCCTTCGCAAGTTCAAGAAAGCGTTTAAAAACGACTTAATCGGGTGTTGTGCAAATTTCGAACCTATGCCAAACTTTAAGTCTCAAATTGTCGACGTCGTCCTTACGTATATACTCTGGAAATACGAGGTATAACATTCTCCTCGCTAGAAACATTTGTCGAATGTTCCTTCTCAAGTCGGATAACGATAAAGTTCCTCTAACAAGTTGCCAACGCCACGCGGCCGCCACGAAATAACACACGTTCTCTTCTTCCTTACTCATCGTGCGTGCGATACCACTTTTGTCACTTTGCGCGAGGTTCTGTCACTCGCTCGGCGACCCAACAAATGGTACCGAACTGCATGCGATCCCTGAGGTTCTAGTGTCTCTCAGGACGTGCCATACTTCAGTCATCGCTTCAGTTCTCAAAACTGTGGGGTCACTACCTCCAAACTTGGTCATCTTACTAACCTCAATCTTCTTTAAGGCCATTCAGGCCTTCACGAACCGCTACGGTCGAACATATCCACGAACTCATCGATGGTCACCTAAGCGGGGCTAGCACCTCGTGACCCTACCTCTGGCGGGACCACCCAGACCGACCCGCTAAAGCCGGCTCTGGGTTGACGGCAAAACGCCCTCAACCCGAGCCGCCTCGTCGCGCCAACTCTTGCTCCTCGATATGGAACAACCTTACTAATTCACATCATGAAAGCTACCACTTCCATTATACACAACCCAAGGAATTCCCCACAATAACTCCACGTATACTACGTACTCTGATAAAGGTCAAACATAAAATAAATCTTTTACACAAGGCGACCTTACCTCTAAGGTCTCAATCGTGAAATAGCCTAAGGTTCACACTTACCACGCCCAGCTTACTCTTCTACACTAACGGGTTCCTAAATCACATTTTAGCACAAAGCTAACCGAACATAACACTAAACACATCGGCATAAAACTCTAGAGGTTAAGGATATACTGTCTACCGCTTTTCTAATCACGGTCCGCCTGCAGACGCGTAGCTAGTGAAGGTGATGAACGACCACGCGATCACGAAGAGTGAGTCGTAACATCCGTGCTACCGCTTGGTGAGACGATTCCTGCAAAATGGCCTGCCGCCAAAAATAACAAGCTCCTTGGCACCACGACCTCCCGAAATGCGGTCTACCACATCGACCACACCGAGGTAGGGGTGGTGCATCGCCAACACCTACTTCCTCGAAACACGAACCCGGAGCTCGACCGCTCCGAATACTCTGGATGACCTGAAGGTTGTGGAGGTCCACTCTGCTGGCGGAGGTACCAAACTAGTCTGCTGCTTTGGCGGTCCGCCTCGAAAGTCACCAGGACCACTGTTGTTACGGCCTCTTCTGGCGATCTTGGTCATTCCGTCGACCTCTCCGCTCTTCACCCCCAAGCGCATAAGCCTGCATGCGGGAAATGTCCATGCCCGGCTGAAGAGCTACACCCGAGCAAGCCTCTGCCAAGTAATCATCTAACCCGGTAACGTAACGGTGTACTCTGCCCTCCATATCAGCTACTACAGCGGGGGCATACCGAGCCAAGTCGAACTCACATTGTACTCGATGCGCGCTACGCCTCAACATCAAAAATCGTCGGTCGAGCCCTCTCATACGTGGAGGCAAGAAATGTGCGAAATGCCCCGAGAACTTCGTCCCCAAACGGTGGAAGTGCATTCTCTCCCGGGATAGCTCGCGAATCAAACGATCATGCGGTATCACGCGGCCGATGCGAACCTAAGACCACCGACTCGGTCTCGAAGCCTTGATCACTCTCGTGATCCGAATGGCTTCGGATGAACTCGCGGATCATCCTCGAGGCCTCGACGTAGAACTGCGGCGGGCTCGTCTCGAGAAAAGTCCTGTAGCCTCAAACTATCCGATCTAGGGTGAACCACGGGCGCATCGGGCTGCTGCGTCCGGCCCAAATTTATCCTCATATCGGCCACGACCACGGCTATGGCGGGCCATCTCCTTAACCCATCTCTTACGCCCGCGTAGGGTGGAGGCTCGAATCTGCGTAGTCTCAGCAGCCCACCGCCGCGGCTCTAAACTCGCTGGTCTTTGGCGGCGTCGCGAAACTTCGCCGTCGGAAGCATCTCGGTCTTGGCGGGCTGCGCCTCGTACTCCTACGTATCCCACTAATAACTCCTCATTGTCTTGCCCGTCCGGGCTGGGTTGCCTTACGGGCATAAGCGGTAAAGGAAAGGAATACGTCAGAGGTCCAACTTATCACACGACTCTAAGGCACGATCTCGTAATGAGAAGAAATGAAACCAATCCTAAATGTCTGCGACCTCACGATTATAGATGTGGTGCACAACACATCGATAATCAAGACTCTACGAACACGGTGCGTAGACACTTTCAGAGGATTAAGCGCTCGATACCACTTTTGTCACGACCGATCCGGGCGTGATCGTGCCTACCGGGCACCCTAGTGATACAACATCGAGAGAAAACCGGCGGAAAATAAAACATAAACATGAAACAAGATATATGATCATAAAGCAAGCTGACCAAAGCGATTGCCTTACGTATATATCATAAAACCGACAGTTTAATCCTTTTTACAACCCGCCACACTTAAAGATTACTACTGACCTCTAAGATTTACACAACCATGACGGACAGGCCGCCATACCACGAATGTACAAGAACCTACAACTCGGGAACACATACAAAGAATAAGCCTCGGAGAAGCGGAGCTTCCAATCTGTTGAGCGTGATCACATGGCGAGGATCCACTACCGATGTACTCCCCACTGCGGCGTGACGCGGCCTCCCGAAGGAGGTCGATGCAACAGTACCAAGTATGTGAAAGCGTAAAATCGTAAATGAAATCATACTAGTCTAAATAAAGCGGGAGACATGTATGATAACCAAACTACGATTCGCCATAAAAGCGATCATGTCCATTCGAGGACTCACGCCTCAAGTCATCACTCAAATATAACTATGGGTCTCACGCCGCAACATCAATCATGTTCGCGTCATGACGCGTGCCGGAGTGCATCGGTGTAAACATGTCGTGATGCAACAATAATAGCAATTCCCGGCGCGTGCCGGAATTACGCCGGTGTGAACGCGTCCACGTGACATTAACAACAATATCTTGGGTGATCAACCGCCGCGCTAGCGCCCCGAGTGCGCCGGTGTAGGCGTATGTCCATGTAACCACAATAACAATATATCGGGTAATCAACCCCGCCGCGTGGCCACATGCCGAGTCTGCGTCGGTGTAGACATGTCCACGTGACATCAACAACAATATACCGCCTGACAGGCAAAGTATCACAAACAAGCTCAAGCAAATTACCATACTTCTAGACTTTTATAAAAGATCCACTCCTTCCCAAGAAGTCACCTGATATCAACACTTGCACGACAAAGGCTATCACAACAAGCATAGGCGAGTTACACAACAACAAGCATAGACAAGTTACACACAACTCAAGGTACTTCCATTTCGTATCAAAGTCTGGGTTTTAACCCTAAAGTACTACGTCATTAACTCTTTTTAAAGGATCTGTTTCTTTCACAAAGTCACATAATACGTAGCATAAAATAGAGTGACTATCTTTTAAGTAAACCAAAATACTTCCTTTGTAAAATCAAGTAACAACATTATTTTCCAAACGTTCAAGTTTGCCTAATTTCAAATGCTCAAGTTTCTCATTTTAGAAAGGTTTCATAACTCATAGTCCTAATCTCTTTTAAAACAATTGAGTAACATATGTCTATGCGTGAGCCGTTTATTCTTGTTTACAACAATCTTGTTACATCGACCATGATCTAGGAAATGTAATACAATTTTGTCTTATCTTAGCTTACATGCGGATGGAGGTTTCTCTTGGTTTTAATAACAATTTGTTATTTGTCAATACACTTTCCTTTATTAGCGGCTGCGTGGTTTGTTCGATACTTATTCTCATTTCAAATCAATAAAACATTATTCTTTTTAAAACCAAGTACTCATTACTCGCGAATGAGGTTTCACAACACTTTTAACAAAATGTTAATTACGAAGTAAAACAAGTTAAGTCTCTTATCTTTCAAGATCAAGTCTCTTAACTTCTACGATCAATAAACCAATCTTTTACCTACATAGAGTCGTTATAACTAACTTCCCATAAAGCTATTATAACACCCATGTTTTAAACCAACCAACTCATTTAGCACGTATCGTCTACCGTACTACATAGTTTACAAAGCATCATGCTAGAAGGATAGGAAGAGGTTCACATACCTCGTGGCGATTATCGACAATAAGCAAACGCTCCACGATCGTAACGGCTAGCCGTTTCCACTCTTCAAGTAGAATCGCTACTCGTAGTACTTCCACCTATAAGGCCACAAACGTCATTAACTTCTAACCGCGGTTCCATATTCTGAAAATTGGCGACCTCACGCATGACGGCGTAAATCTCTCTCTCTATCGAGGCCGGCTACCAAGCCAACCAGGGGGGGGGGGTTTATACGTCTAACAGGACGTATACAATTCTACTATCTGATAATACCACAAGTCTCGTCATACGGTCCTATGTAATTCTGATTCGCTTCTCTTCTTTAAATTCAGGCTTAAGTCAAAAGACATTGCCGCAAAGCTATGTTCAGTTCTATATATAGTATACTTCAACTATATGATCCTACAACATGTAATTTCCAATTACAATAAGGGGACAAGAATATTTACCTCGATAAGCCCAAAATTATCCAAGTTATAATGTCGGTCCTGAGCAAGGTTTAGCTCCTACTCCGTGCGCTCCAAACAACCCTTAGAAGTTCTAACCAACTTCTACTTACATACTTCAACCAACTATGAAGATTTCCTTAGGGTTTCAGTTTGAGACTAAAAGGACAAAAGGTAGTATTTCCGGGCTCTACGTATAGAGCTAACTTTTGGAATACTACAAGGTAAAGGCTAAGGTATTTTGGGCATTATAACAATACTTGGAGGAGTATTTCAATACCACAAAAAGGGGGGTATATAATACGAAACAACTAGGCTAGGGGTACCTCGGCAAGACACATGAGGGGAGGAACCTCGGCCAAAGGCCACTAGAAGCGGGAGGGGAGAGGCTTTGGACGAGAGCCACAAGAGGGAGAGGGGAAGGATTGCAAGACTTAGAACACATTTTGGATGATGAAGTCTTCAACAAAGGGAGGGGTATTTATAGGAAGCGAGGGCCAACCAATGGACAAGATCAAGCCATGTGCAAGGCAAGTGTAAGGCCAAGATCAAGCCAGTGCACCCTAACCCCTACTCCACAAAACATGGCACAAAACAAGGCACAAAACAAGGCCAAAACAAGGCACAAAATAAGGAGGAAGGCGTCCCCTTTGCCTACCCACCGTCACTTGAGGTGACAAGTGTCACCTCGCTGGCCCAAAATGTTACGCTTCGGAAAAATCAAAAAATACAAAGCGACATAGCCGGAATTTTCCTTCGCAAGTTCGAGAAAGCGTTTAAAAAACGACTCTAATCGGGTGTTGTGCACAAATTTCGAACCTATGCCAAACTTTAAGTCTCAAATTGTCGCACGTACGTCCTTACGTATATACTCTGGAAATACGGGGTATAACAATAGTCATGAGAAAGAATACAAAGATTTCAGCCAAAAGAATGAAAGAGATTATTTTGATTGTTCAAGATTACAAGTTACAAGATATGAATTTGAAGTTTGCATTTCCGAGGGGGGCAGCTTCCGGCGATGGCCAATTTGCATCTTTGAATATTGCGGAATATTCGGGGCAGGCGGGTGTTGCTGGGTTATTAGCAGGTCAGGAGGGTGATCTTGGTGTGCAAGAGGGTCATGATGGTGGTCTTGGGTTGAGGAAGCAGCTCTTGGTTTCTTCCAACCTTCCGGTGGCAACCTCAGCTAGTGTTTCGGTTGAAAAGCATCACAATGGAGGGTTTACGGGTCTTGACGGATTTCCCAGATCAAATGCGGGAAAGGTGGGGGGTCACGGGTTGCAGGTGGGTCGTGATGGTGATAAAGGGTTGTGGTTGAAACCCTTGGTTAACCGTTCAATTGTCTTTGAGTCCAAGGGAGCTTTTCCGAGCACTCTTAGAAGTTCGGAAAGGCCGCGATTCCGGTAGCAGCTCGTGGCTCTGAGAGATGCGGATCTTGATGGTGATCCCGGTCGAAAGTGGGTATGGAGGGTGGACCCGGTGCGAGGGTGGTGTAGATGTTGGGGTTTGAGGCTTGAATCCTTAGGCCTCCGATCCTTGGTTTCGAGTGCAAAGAGTTTTTCCGTGCCACTTTGGATGCCAAGGGTCAGCGGACTCGAGGTTAGTCACGGGTTGATCATGGTCAGTGGGTGGGCATGGGTCTTGGGAAAGTCCATGGGCCACCAGCCTTTAGTGGTTGACTCGAGAATTTTTCATTTCCAATTGGCCTGGAAGTGCTAAGGTTGTAGGCCGAGGGGTTTTTTAGCCAAAAGAGGTCTAGTAATTTGATACATTCTTTTTGCGGTCAATGGCACGCCTCATTCATTATGTGCTACAAATTTAATTCTTTGAGAACCAAGGAAACATCTCATTCAATGGGACATCGAAACTTGAAAAGGGTGAGAACCGAAGAGTCGTCTCTCTAATGAATTCAAAGGTTACGAAACCAAAGCGGCAGCTCGTCAAAAGAGGTTTAGAAACTTGATGGCTATGGGATTCGGGCGGCTTCTTCAAACGACTTTTGACCTTGGTTGGTGCGGATCTTGATAGAGATCCGGGTCAAAGTGGGTATGGTGGGTCCCGGGTTGCAAGAGGGTCGTGATAGTGGTCGCTGGTTGTGGATGGAATCCATGGGTCACGGTATGGAGGGTAATCTTATGAAGGATAAAGGTGTGGTTTTTTGTTGTTTTCCGACTGGCAACATGAAGGTCGGAGATGAAACGGGTCTTGTGGATGATCCAGGGTCGATGGCGGGTCAAGACGGTGGTCGTGGTCGGTGTTCATGCCCACGGCATCGATCTAAGGTTAGTGAAGCCGTTGGGACTTCTTTTCCGGCGACATTGAGAAGGCAAATGTTGCGGTTTCCGAAGCCCCACCCCTTCTCGAGGGAATGTCGGGTCGCATGGGTGGGAATGGGTTTATGGAGGATCAAGAGGATGGTTCCGGGTCGAAGGAGGGTTAGAGGGGTAGTCATGGGTTGCTGATTGGTCACGTTGGTGGTAGTGGTCAGTTTGCTGCGACATGGGTCTTCGGTTAAAGTATGTAGAGACCGATGTTGGTTCATTTCCATGGTTCTTGGTAGTATAAATCGTGTGGAAGTCGAACAGCCTACCCTTCTAACGAGACTTGGTATTTGGGGCATTTAATTCTTTGAGAGAACCAAGGAAACATCTCATTCATGAGGCATGAAAATTAATAAGGGTGAGAGCGAAGAGTCACTCATTCTAATGAATTCAAAGGTTGCGAAACCAAAGGGGCAACTCGTCAAAAGAGGCTTGGAAACTTGATGGCTCACGGATTGAAGGACTACTCTTCAATCAAATATTGACGATCAACTTATGTGGAAATCGAAGGGACACTCTCTTCCAGTCGCTAAGATCTCACAATTGGTCTCGGCGATGGAGCGTTCAATGCCAAGCGACTTAAGCCGTTTATGGCAACCTTTCCCAATAGTGCACTACTCTTGAATTCCCAACAATGCTTACAATGCGTACTAAGCGTGCGGAGTTTTAATTCAACATAGGAAACTTAGCGGGAATCTTTACAAGTCCTTGTCTAGAATCAAAAGGACTTAAAACTATTATGATCTTATCCTCGTGTAATGGCACCTTTGGTGAATTTGCTCCTCTCCCCATTTCTTGTTTGCATAAGCGTTGAGGATTGAGAACCTCGATGGTGATCAGAGCCGTCTTTATTTAGTTATTAGTAATAATATTTGCATTTACCTAAAAAAAAAAAACTTTGAAGGGGAGATAACTCGTAAAGTTGTTGTCATATGACTAGGAGGTCATAGATTCAAGCCGTGAAAATAGCCTCTTGCAAAAATGTAAGATAAGACTGTTGTTAACACTCAAAAATAATTTAAGTGTTTAGCCGAAATTCAGTGACAGCCAAACCACTCTAGAGCCGAATTTACTCCTAGCCCTCGACTACAAGAACTTCATCGGCTACTAAGGCATCTTAGCCGAAGTCGTTAGTTAGAGGTATGATTGGGACCCACTCAGTTGCAGATGCCTCAACAATCAAGTCAAAAGGGTTTCTAGACCCCTAGAAGTGGTAACAGCCAGCAACAACTGAAACCAAGGGCCATTATCCGAGAAAGAGAAGTTAGAGGGCGAAAATCGGCACCACCTCCCCCATAGTCGGTCGTTGGACTTAGTGGGTTACTTGATGGTTGAAATGGGGGGGAGGACACATTTGTACATTTTTCTTCCTTTTTGTATTATAAATATGAGCATTCTTTTGTATATACACAAACATCAATCAAACAAATCAAATCGTTTATCTATCTTTACTTTACTTTATCATTTAATGTACTCAGCTGCATTCATTCTTTCTTACCTCTTAGTTTACTAGTAACACCTTCTTAACGCTTTCTGGAGTAGTTGGAGAACCCACTGCTGAAAATTAGAGTTTCGTTTCCTGCCCAAATCGCTTGAGTTAAGGAATCAATTTATCTCCCGATTCGATCAGCCGATACAACGGAAGAAGGCATAATTCGGGGCGAGAATAAATTTGGCACGCCCAGTGGGACCATAGGTGAATTAATCACAAAGTTTGATTCTCCAGGTCAAGATCATTCTTGCCGTATGCGCCTAAGGTCTGGTAAGAAGATGAACCCCGAGTCCAGTCCACATCCTAGATAAAATCGACCCAGAAGGAACAACGAACCAGTATCCTCCTAGGGCATACCTACGTCGGTTGATACCCATCCACTTCCTCCATCAACCAAAGCTGTGGAAGACTCAATCTAATCTGAAGATCCGACCATAATGACCACGTCTTTTATTAGACAACAGATCGACTTGGGCATCCACGACATTATGTACCAAGTTTCTAAATAGTTGGATGACATTGTGAAGCCGATGGTACATAATAAGGTTCAGTAAGCGAGGGAGATGGAAACCAACCGAATGCACCTAGGAGAATGCTCAGTTCTCGCCGTCCTGCGATGGCGGCGTTGTCAAGATGAGGCCGTGACTCTCATGTTGTTCCTCACCGCGTGCGTCGATCGGTGCCTACTCATGTGCAGCTAAAAGCACACCTAGGAAAACAAGCTCAATCGTCTGGCAACCAGCATACTGCATGGTCAGCGCTGAACCTTGGGGGGGAAAATGTGCTGTCTGATCAAGAGAATGTGCAGTATGGAAAGATCAACATAGCTCGCTGGAGGAGGTTAATCGTGAGATGACTACTAGAAAGGAGCTCGCAAATTGCAATGCGTATGCGAGAAAGCCAAGGAAGGAGGTTGTCGAGAGCAAGAGCTGAGGAAATGGAGGGCTGAGCATGGCCAAAGACGGAAAGCTGGTGAATCTCTTCCACTGATAAACACAACACGAAGCCCGAGAATGAGTTTTGAGGAGAGTAAAACATCGAAAACCTATGAGCGTGAACCGGAGGCTGCTTCACTACATCATAGGTCAAGTCCAAGAGCATATGAGCAATCAAGTAATATTGAAACTGATACATCTCCAGAAGTAAAGATCCCAAAGAAAAAGAAGAGATCCTTCTTCCCAAGGCTCTTCATGTTTTTGGGCAGAAAGAAAGCACAGGCCAAAACAGCATGATGCGCTTTGTGGTTATAGAGAATCTCATCATTTTATACAATTGTTCCTACGTTTTTCTGGTTGTCTGTCTTGGTTGGCGGGGTGTAAATTCTAACTGCTTTTCTGTGCACATGCCGAGCATTATACATTGTACAATATCAAAATACTTCTCTCACCTTTTGGATTGCTTTTTATAGAACAGAGTAAGGTTGTTATAGGTTTGGCCACGGAGGTCAATAAAGTGATTCTGTAAGTAAATCATTCGCTGCTTCAACTGTTTAATCCTGCTAGTTCTCAGATTCTGAAATATTGGGTTTATTGGCATTATGGGTTGTATAATTCAAGTATTTGCGAGTCTTTCGTATCATTTGGTATGCCATTCGATGTTAAACACCTAACCATCAGAATTTTCCTTTGCCATTTCCAAAGTATTCTGCTTGTTTAACCCATGTCTTCCACTCTGTTTCATGCCATCCTGATTGAATGCTGTGATGAACAGCGACAAATGTGCATAATGACCATTTCTGTTGGGTAGAACATGCTTTTGTTATTTAAAGCACTTATACAGTTATCAAATCGTTGTGGAAAAAATACTTACTTGATCTCGATGTTTACATCAAATCAAGGAATTTAGACTTAAGCCATAAAATATTATATGCAAGACGTGTACACCTGGTGCAGGTAAGATTTCCCCCAATGTGGCCTAAAGATCATCCTCAGATCGCCTTTGATCTTTGTGTAACTATATGATACCATCTTCTATCCCGTATACTAGCGTATAATTTCCTCCATTGACCATTGCTCTACATGTACTACTATTTTACACTCAGAAATGGAAGGACATGATTGATACACATATATAGGTTTCTATTACATAGTTGCTTGCTTTACTGAATAGCCTTTGTATTAATACATTTAAGTATGTTATGTTTTAAACAACCTCCAATAATCAAGAACTCGAGGCAGCAATGGTTTGAAGAATGGTTTTGTGCCATGGATTGGAGAGATGCTCGATCAGATTGTCGATAGGACCAACATGAGTAACAGAAGCCTGGACAAAGATACCAAGCATAGCCACCATAGCTAGCCGTCCTACAAAACAGAGGGAAGTATAAACATTGGAAATTACTTGAAAGCACTAAAAGAATGATGCATCTCAACAAACCGTTTTTAATCTCTTTCAGCTTCCAGTCTTTAGCATTCTTGATATCTTTTGCAATCCCAAGAGGATTCAACAAAGGGCCCCCCGGATACCTGCTAAGTGTCAAAGATTTTCAGCTATGCTTAGTTGGAGTGTAAGCCGCTCAGAGGCGAATCCAAAATATAAAGTCTCTGCGTTTAGAATGAGTATTCAGAATAAATATATCTTATTATATGTATACATCTTAATTAGTATATGTATACGTAGTTTGAACATAAAGCAATGGGTTTAGTTGAACCCTTAGAACCCGTCTTGGATCCACCTATATCATTCTTCCGCTACTCCCGCACTAACAATGGTGCACTTCATGCACGAGATAAGCCCTTCTAGTATAAGGCTACCATTTTTTGGCAAATAAAAAATATGTAATTTACCCTGGTTCAAGACCTTCCAGTGCGGCCTCTATTCCAAAAAAGGATCCAGGTTTTGCTTGAGAGCCAGGATTAAGAAAATCCATGTACCTTTTTGTTTCAACGAACCTGTACAACAAAGAAATCAGATAGAGGGAAAGTTACTGAAGGTAGTAAATAGATTGTCCAGAATCAACATTCTTTAACGGGTTACACATTTTACCCCATCAATAATAGTTGAATAATGAGCAGAGTTCTAGTGCTGGCAAAATTAAATTTTGTAGCTCCTGCTTCATACCACACTGGCAAGTCCCTTATTCCAGTCACACGAAGCAACTAAAAGAAAATGCCAATTAGAATCACCACAAATGTTAAGCTAAAGAGTAACATTTTACAGAAGCCAAGGGGGAAAATGTTAATTAAAACTTTTTAACATAATCTAGAAGTATTAAATGACTTACATCTGTTAAAAGAATTCCAGCAACCCCAGCCATGGCGAAGCGGGCATGAACAAGTTCTGCTTGTACATACCATCTCAAACTTTCAGGATCCTCTCCAAGTCCTAGTGGATCAAAACCAAAATCTCCAGCAAGACTATAAAAGAACTAAAACGTATCAGCCACTAAGTAGGAAAATTCATCTCATAGCTGGTTGAATATTCGGGTTCAAGGCTAAGAATGAAGAAGCTCCTGGTGGGGATTAGTAGGCCCCACGAGGCATGATCTGAATTAGTTGGGCCAGTAGGCAATGTACACTAGATGGTTAAACAAAAAAAAAAGAAACTATAACAATTATGGAATTGCAAGGAGCTTACGTTCCATCAAGATAAGGTGGAGGGTCAAGCCCCGGAAGCCATGTCGGCCTTTGCTGAGCTTGAACCACAGTTGTGTATGGCCTTAGAGAATGTCCTGTTCTAGCAGTCCAATTAATGCCTTTCACAGCTACAGAAGGCTTTCCATGAAAAGATGAACCTGAGAATGCCAGAACTTGGAAACCTCTTCCCACTGCAATTTCCATGTCACAAACTCAATTGGTGGGGAAATGGTAAATGGGGGAGTAAGCAAAGGTCCATACTACAAATGAAGTTGGCTTTGCAGCGTTACAAATAAGATAGGAGGGGGGCCCAGTTATCCATTTTCTTCTCCGCCACAAGTTTGATGAAATAAGAAAAATACTGCTCAAGGTGTTTGGATTGGCCTCATAGCCTTCAATCACCTATTAAGTGATGAATTGTTGTGCTTTCCGAGAAAATGGCTTCCAAAAGTGGAATACTGATGTATCTTAGAAACCTCTTCCCACTTCATACTTAGGAGTGAAGATCTCAACACTACTGTTTATGTTGCTAATGGAAATAATAGTTCAGTAAACAATAGAAATTATCTTTTTATCACTAATTATTTTAGTATCTTTATATTTTAAATACAAATCCTATTTTCTAAATTCTTACTTTAGTTACAGGAGCCTATTTTCACATGGCACACTCTAGTTCTCTCACAAACTAGGGCTATGGCCTGCCTCTCTCGGCCAAAGTTTATTTTAGCAATAACATCTTTGAATTCGCTTATGCTTGTAATTTGTGTAGACTTTTATGTATGTAGGCATTGTATATATAAATAAATAAATAAAAATACAAGAAAGCAAAAAAAAGTTAGGCATTTTCTTATTGGTTAAAAACCGAAAATCGAACCGTTTAGAACCCTAAACCGATTAACTGAAAACTAATAACAAATATCTTATTTGTTTGATTATCGATTTAGTGTATTTATAAACCGATAAACCGAACCAGTAATACTCAAAATCGAATCGAACCGAACTGAACCGACCGATAACCACTCCTAGTAAAAATCCGGAAGAAATGTAGATACCACTCTGTTTACTTAGATAATTGATAACAACAAAAGTCATGTCTTTTTGTTCTTATTTAACCTTAGTTGATGTCTTACTTGAGAAAATTAAGCCAAGAAGACTTCTTGTAGGCTTCGTGCCTACTTGTCTCGACCTTTGCCATACTTAAAAAAAGGGAAAACTGACCTCAAAAGAGGTCGGAAAGAAAGCACCTCATGAGGTCGGTTTTGATCTCCTTTTTTTTTTTTTTGAAATCGACTTCATGAGATTGGTTCGTTAATAATAAAATTCTGGGAAAAATTAAATACCGAGCTCATGAAGTTGCAAATATATTCTGCGAAAATATAGCAATCTCATGATGTCAGTATCTATATATATAAATATAAAAAAGTAATTTGAGCACATGAAGTTGAAAAACCAAGTTTAAAAAATATTAATTTGTTTTAAATATACCGACCTCGTTAATAACAAAATTTCGAGAAAAAAAATACCGACTTCATGATATCGCAAATATATTTCGCGAAAATATAGCGACCTCATGAGGTCGTTATCTATATAAAAAAAATAAAAAGAAATTAAGTAATGCGACCTCATGAGGTCAAAAAATCAAACTAAAAAATAATAATTAATTTTAAATTTACCGACCTCACAAGGTCAATATTATTTAAAATTTAAAACATAAGAATATCGTCCTCGTGAAGTCATTATTTTGGCGAGAAAGTGCATTTGAAGAGTATAAATAAGAAAAAATTAAAGTCTTAAACCAACAAGCACCAATGGTCTAGTGGTAGAAATTTATCCTACCCCTCAAGACGGGATTTGATTTTCGGATGGTGCATTTTATAATTGTGTAGTATAAAACCGACTTCTTGAGGTCGGTATTGTTTTTTTAAATATCTACCTCGTGAGGTCATTTTATTTTTGCATCTCATGAGGTTGCTTTCAAAGCTTTTTGGGATCTGCGCTTGAAGTCGGTTTTTAGGTGGATTTTTACCATGAGGTCAATTTTCGTTGTTCTTTTAGTAGTGTTGTATGTCACTACAATCTATTCCTTAGGCCTTTGAACAAAGATAAAGCGATTTCCTTTTTTTGTTTCTATTTTTATTTTAACACGTGGTTAGGGGGTAGATTAAGGAGCTGGAGGGGCCGGATTATAAATATTAAAAGTTGGGGGCAAACAATTCTCAGGATGTGTGAAGGTGGAAAAAACACAAGAACACAACAAGCTTGCTTTGTATTAAAAAAGATATTTAAAATAGATGTTAAATCGTCATTAATAAATGTCAATCCAGGAATTCAAAGAACATGTTATATAAAAATAATCTACAAGAACACTATCTAAGATGTGATAGAATACAAGCAAAGATATGCAAAATAGGAATTAGGGCTAGAACTATCAAACATCCAACTAAGAACTATGAACACATTGATGAGTTAGTAGTAGTAATCATTACCAAGATAGCTAACAAATAAGGGATGAATCAAATAATTAAGATGCAGCCAATTAACATCAAAAAAAAATTTAAAAAAAACTCTTGACACTAATTAAAATAACATTCGAGTAAAGAAATAATTGGGAGATGAAAAACTCAAACATGAATCACCTAGCTATGGTATAATTCAAAAGAGGTCGTAGAAAAGAACTAAGCTAATCTAATCTAAGCTAACAAAAGTGCTCCACAATGTAAGAGAATATCTCATAATTTGTCAAAATCAACTATTTCCAAAGAGAAAAGAAGAGTATTTATACTAGGTATAGGAAATATTAAACAAATCTAAAGTATCCCTAAACTAGGCCTTAAATACATTTAGTCCAAAATAGAAAGAATGGGAAAGAAACATTTGTGTCCATGATTTACACTCGTGGAGACGTTTTGGGCAACAAATCTTTCCATTCGTCTCAACAAAATGGAATCATGGAGAGGTTTCTTGTGATGCCTTCTAGCGCTTCTTGTTCTGTCTAGCTCCACGATTTTAATCATGGAGCCCATTCTGATCCTTCTTCCTTTAGCTTGTTTGACTTGAACGGCCCTTCGACGTAGTCCAGCCCAGTCCCAACACGACAGTGGAAGATTTTATGTATATTTGGTAAAATTAGCCTTGTACCTTAATTATGATTGTAATATTATCATAATTGTATAGTTAATCTCCTTATAAAATAGAGATTTAGATGTAAAGTAGGAATATGATTCTCCTATTGTAACTTGTATATATATGTCTTTCATCTATAAGAATAATCAATTCTTTCATGGTATCAAGAGTCTATGTTATTTTTCTTGCTTCCGCTACTCACTTCCTATTGTAACTTGTATATATATGTCTTTCATCTATAAGAATAATCAAGGGATTAATTCTTTCATGGTATCAAGAGTCTAGGTTATTTTCCTTGCTTCAGCTACTCACTTCTTTCTCAATCTCCTCGAAAATCAGGCCCCCTGCTCTTCCAAAAAACCGAGACATATTCCCTTCCCAAAACCGAGACACTTCTCGGTTCTTTCTTAAATTCTCCCTTCTCCGAATCTTATTGTTCTATTCACTATGACTGATAAGAACACGTTTCATCCTGGCTTCACAGTTTCCAACATCAAGAGCATTCTTCCTATTGGTCTTGACTTTGAAAACATCCAATATGGGAAGTGGGCGGAATTATTCAAGATCAACCTAAGCCCGCTCTCGCTTATGATCTCCCCGAAGAAGATATGGATTTAGGAGTCGCCACCCTAGCTCTTGAAGCCCATTTTCTTCTAAAAGAAGGGGAAGCAGGAGGGACGATTCGGGTGAGATCCAACTTTCGATTCACTCGTGGGATCCGGGCGGTCCGGGGGGGCCCTCCATTCCTGTTTTGAGGAGTAGATTGAAGGGCTTATCGCTTCTCCTACTGCTCCCCGGCCCCGCAAATCTGTGACCGCCGCCAACACTTTAGAAAGATCGTTTTTGTTCAACATTTCTTTTTTTTTCGTCAAGTAGGGAAAGTATTCATGCTATGGCTCATCAAGTTCTTCACCACATCATTCCTCTACCTACTCCCACAGAGGATGATACAGAGACTACAATAGCCGTGCCAACCAAAGCAGACGATCCTAAATTATGGGTCACGTTTGACGCAAAGGTTCTCCAATGGATTTATACTACAATATCCATGGACCTTTTACAGATGATTATGGAACCTAACTCCACAACTATGGAGACTTGGAATCGATTGCGTGATATCTTCCAAGATAATAGTCATTCTCGCATTGTTATCCTTGAGCAGGAATTTTCTCAGGTTGCTATGGAGAATTTTCCTCACGTTTCTTCTTATTGTAAACGATTCAAGGATTTGACAGATCAACTTCGCAACGTGGGTGCTCCTGTTACTAATAGTCGTCTCGTTCTACAGATGGTTGCAGGCTTGTCCGAGGACTATAACGGCGTTGCTTCGATTATTCGTCAAAGTAACCCCCTATCGGAATTCTATCAAGCTCGTTCCATGCTCATTTTAGAAAAAGCTGGATTAGCTAAAAAGGCTGCTACCAGGGCTTGTCATTCCGTCATGGTGACCGAGTCAAACTTTCCTCCGTCAGTTTTTATCGACTCGATCCACCAACACAACAACAGTGGCGGAAAAGGGGTCAACGTCGGAAAAATAATGGAAAAAATTTCCGCAACAATCGGAACGGTGGCGGGGGTAGTGGTAACCCGCGGGGAGTCGATAGCGATCGTGGGGCCGCGGTGAACCCTATCGCGATGGCGATGGGCCCCGCCCAGCGATTTGAAGCCCACCCAGCGCGCGCTTCCCGCCGGTCTGTGCCTAGTTACTTAGGTCGCCTCAGGTCGAACCGTCATGGGCCGACCCAACAGTCCGGCATACTCGGGCATCAGCCCCCTCAAGCCCATCACACAGTAGGACCCACACAAATAGACATTGAGAATGTGATGCACATGCTTGGAATGACTCAACCGGACCCAAATTGGTACATGGACACAGGCGCCACTAGCCACATGACTTCCGACCAAGGTACTCTCTTGCCTTATTCGATTTGAGTAGTGTCGTGGTATAATTGTTGGTAATGGTACTTCTATTCCAATAAAGAGTTATGATCATAAAACTTTGTCTCCTTCACATCCACCACTTGTCCTGAAAAATACCCTTCATGCCCCAAAACTGATTAAAAATTTGGTGTCTGTCCGTAAATTCACAACTGATAATTGGGTTTCTATTGATTTTGATCCATTTGGGTTTTTGGTGAAGGATTTCAAGACAGGAGTCCTCTCATGAGGTGTGAAAGTAGGGGAGACCTTTATCCAATCACACCGAGTCCCAGTTTCTCGCGTCAAGTCATGCCATTAACTTTTGCAGCTCTTGCTCCTTCATTGTGGCATTCTCGTCTAGGTCATCCGGGGCCATCTATTTTATCTACTTTAGATAGAAATAATCTTATTTCCTGTAAGGATACGCGTAGTACTCCAAATTGTTAATCTTGTTCTCTAGGGAAAATTGTTAAGTTTCCATTTGTAGCCTCGAGTTCTCACATTTCTATGCCATTTGATATTATCCATAGCGATTTATGGACCTCTCCCGTTCTCAGTTCTATGGGTCAATGTTATTATATTTTATTCTTGAATGATTATTCTAAATTTTTATGGATGTTTCCAATAGCGAAAATCCCAAGTTTTTTCCATCTTCGTCAAATTTAGAGCCTTCATTATAACTCAATTCGAACGGGAAATAAAGAACATTCAATGTGATAATGACAAAGAATATGACAATGGGGAGTTTAGGGAGTTTTGTGCTCAAAATGAGATAAATTTTTATTTTTCTTGTCCTCATACATCCTCACAAAATGGAAAAGCTGAACGAAAAATTCGTACCATTAATAACATTATCCGCACCTTATTGGTTCATTCCTCCGTCCCTCCGTTGTTTTGATATCATGCGCTACAAATGGCTACAGATCTACTTAATATTCTTCCTTCTAAAGGGTTGACATATTCTTCCCCTCTTCAAGTTTTAGACAATAAGACTACTTCGTATTCTCATCTTAGGGTCTTTGGATGCTTAAGTTATCCACGGTTTCCATTCACCATAATTAATAAACTTCAGGCACGTTCTACCCCTTGTGTGTTTTTGGGTTACCCGTCAAATCATCGTGGTTATAAATTCTTTGATTTGTTATCTAAACGAATCATCATTAGTTGTCATGTTCTCTTTGATGAGTCTCAATTTCCATTTTCCAAAGTAGAAATACCATGCCTAGTTCGTATGATTTTTTGGATGATGATATATCTCCCTATATTCTCCGTCATTTTTTGAATCTGTCCCAAAATGCGTTGTCAGTGCCGCGACGCCTGCCATCCAGTGACCAACAAATTTTGACATCATCGTCAGCGCCGCGACCGCTGAGGCGCGCGACGCAAGTTCGATGCGCTGCCGACAGTGAAATTTACGAAAATGAGCCAACAGGCCCACTGCCTGCTGGCCGGTCTATATCATCTCCCGAAAATTCCCAAAATTCACCCAATCCAGCCCAGAGTCATGGTCCAATCACTAGCAGTCAATGGAGTATTTTTAAATCAAAAAGATATTTTAATTTAAATTCTAATGTTCTTAGGTCACCCTTACCCCGTAATCATGTGTCTGCCTTGAATGACCCTAATTGGAAAATTGTCATGACCGATGAACATAATGTTCTTATTGATAATAAGACATGGTAGTTGGTACCTCGTCCATCTGGTGTTAATATTATTCGGTCTATGTGGATTTTTGCTCATAAGGAAAATTCTGACGATTCGCTTGCAAGGCATAAGACTCGTCTTGTAGGTGATGGTAAGACTCAACAGGTTGGTGTGGATTGTGGCGAGACATTTAGCCTGGTGGTCAAGTCGGCTACCATTCGCACTGTGCTCAGCTTGGCTCTTTCTAAATCATGGCTCATTTATCAGCTAGTTATGAAGAATGCTTTCCTACATGGTGATCTCAAGGAGACAATATATATGTATCAGCTCTTGGGGTTTAGGGACACTAGATATCTTAATCATGTCTGTTTGTTGAAGAAGTCCTTGTATGGACTTAAGCAATCTCCACGGGCTTGGTATAAGAGGTTTGCTGACTATATTTTGACTATGGGTTTCTCTCACAGCAGGTCTGATAATTTATTATTCATATATCGTCGCAGTTTTTTGATGGCTTGTATATTATATGTGGATGATATTATCTTGACTGCCTCTTTTGATGGTTTGCGAAAGTATATTATGACAATGCTCAGTTCTGAGTTTGCCATGAAAGACTTGGGCCTATTGAGTTATTTTTTGGGGATTGTTATCACTCATCATGCAGGTGGGTTGTTCTTTTCGCAGAGGAAGTATGCAGCAAAGATCATTGAGAGGGTTGGGGTGTCATCCTTTACGTCCACTTCTACTCCAGTTGATACTAAACTCAAGTTGGGTGCTGCAGCTGACTCTCCCTATAAGGATCCGACCCGCTATCATAGTCTTGCAGGCGCGCTTCAGTATCTTACGTTCACGCGATCTGATATTACATATGCCGTACAACAGGTGTGTTTGTTTATGCATGATCCAGAGTTGAATATATGAATGCGCTCAAACGCATTCTTAGGTACATTTAGGGAATACTTGATTATGGCTTGCATTTGTATCCTTCATCGACATCTACACTAGTCTCCTATACAGATGCTGATTGGGGTAGTTGTCCTGACACCAGAGGGTCTACGTCTGTCTATTGCATGTTTTTAGGTAATAACTTGGTCTCATGGTCTGCCAAGTGTCAATCCACGCTTTCACGTTCAAGTACAGATGTCGAGTATCGAGGGGTAGCCAATGTGGTTTCTGAGTCATGTTGGTTACGAAATCTACTTTTAGAGCTTCATTGTCCTACTGAGAAAGCTAACTTAGTGTATTGTGACAATATAAGTGTCATCTACCTACGTAATCGATTCGGACCACGTACTAAACACATACAGATGAATATTCACTTTGTTCGAGAGAAGGTAGCTAGAGGACAAGTACGCGTCTGCCATGTCCCTTCCAGATATCAAATTGCAGACATCTTTACAAAGAGTGTTCCCTCGGTCCTTTTTGAAGATTTTGGAGACAGTCTCAACATACGAAGATCGCCCGCTATGACTGCGGGGGTGTGTTAAACAGAGGCCCAGCGCCGCGGCCCTTCGACGTAGTCCAGCCCAGGCCCAACACGGGCAGTGGAAGATTTTATGTATATTTGTTATATATTAGAATTAGCCTTGTACCTTAATTAAGATTATAATATTACCATAATTGTATAGTTAATCTCCTTATAGAATAGGGATTTAGATGTAAAGTAGGAATATAATTCTCCTATTGTAACTTGTATATATATATATATATCTTTCATCAATGAGAATAATCAAGGGATTAATTCTTTAACTAGGCCTTAAATAAATTTAGTCCAAAATAGAAAGAATGGGAAAGAAACATTTGTGTCCATGGTTTACACTCGTGGAGACGTTTTGGGCAACAAATCTTTCCATTCGTCTCAACAAAATGGAATCATGGAGAGGTTTCTTGTGATGCCTTCTAGCGCTTTTTGTTACGTCAGCTCGCGATTTTAATCATGGAGCCCATTACGATCATTATTCCTTTAGCTTGTTTGACTTGAACGGCCCTTCGACGTAGTCCAGCCCAGTCCCAACACGACAGTGGAAGATTTTATGTATATTTGGTAAAATTAGCCTTGTATCTTAATTAAGATTATAATATTACCATAATTGTATAGTTAATCTCCTTATAGAATAGGGATTTAGATGTAAAGTAGGAATATAATTCTCCTATTGTAACTTGTATATATATATATATATATCTTTCATCAATGAGAATAGTCAAGGGATTAATTCTTTCACTAGGCCTTAAATACATTTAGTCCAAAATAGAAAGAATGGGAAAGAAACATTTGTGTCCATGGTTTACACTCGTGGAGACGGTTTGGGCAACAAATCTTTCCATTCGTCTCAACAAAATGGAATCATGGAGAGGTTTCTTGTGATGCCTTCAGCGACTTACATTGCAGCTCCACGATTTTAATCATGGAGCCCATTCTGATCCTTCTTCCTTTAGCTTGTTTGACTTGAACGGCCCTTCGACGTAGTCCAGCCCAGTCCCAACACGACAGTGGAAGATTTTATGTATATTTGGTAAAATTAGCGTTGTACCTTAATTATGATTGTAATATTATCATAATTGTATAGTTAATCTCCTTATAAAATAGAGATTTAGATGTAAAGTAGGAATATGATTCTCCTATTGTAACTTGTATATATATATATCTTTCATCAATGAGAATAGTCAAGGGATTAATTCTTTCACTAGGCCTTAAATACATTTAGTCCAAAATAGAAAGAATGGGAAAGAAACATTTGTGTCCATGGTTTACACTCGTGGAGACGGTTTGGGCAACAAATCTTTCCATTCGTCTCAACAAAATGGAATCATGGAGAGGTTTCTTGTGATGCCTTCTAGCGCTTCTTGTTCTGTCTAGCTCCACGATTTTAATCATGGAGCCCATTCTGATCCTTCTTCCTTTAGCTTGTTTGACTTGAACGGCCCTTCGACGTAGTCCAGCCCAGTCCCAACACGACAGTGGAAGATTTTATGTATATTTGGTAAAATTAGCCTTGTATCTTAATTAAGATTATAATATTACCATAATTGTATAGTTAATCTCCTTATAGAATAGGGATTTAGATGTAAAGTAGGAATATAATTCTCCTATTGTAACTTGTATATATATATATATATATTTTTCATCAATGAGAATAGTCAAGGGATTAATTTTTTCACTAGGCCTTAAATACATTTAGTCCAAAATAGAAAGAATGGGAAAGAAACATTTGTGTCCATGGTTTACACTCGTGGAGACGGTTTGGGCAACAAATCTTTCCATTCGTATCAACAAAATGGAATCATGGAGAGGCTTCTTGTGATGCCTTCTAGCGCTTCTTGTTCTGTCTAGCTCAACGGTGGAGCCGGTTCTGATCCTTCATCCTTTAGCTTGTTTGACTTGAAAACTTGATTTATATGACCTTTTGTACTACTTCAAGGATTTGATATCGATGTGATAAGCCTCCTCAGTATGAGTGCTAATTAGAAAGTTATCAGTCATTAAATCAGTAAGTTAATGTTTAATTACTTGTACAATTACTCAATAAATGTTAATTATCATCAAAATAGATGTTCAATCGTCATTAAATAACTCTTAGGATGTCAAACATTTTAGACTCTCAAATACTCTGACAAATGTTTAAACATCTATAAAAAATACAATGAAAGACAAGCATGCTTCGTATTGGAACCACATTACAAATAGACACTGAATCATCATTAGACAAGTCTAAGAATGTTTGAAGCATCACGAGAAATGTTTAAACTCTCAAACATCTCAAGAGATGCTTAACATGACGTTTTGGTGGGTCCAAGCATATTCACAAGTATACATGGTCGACAAATAATAGAGTAATAAGTAGAATATTATTTTCACGAAGATTTGCTTTTAACTTTTGTTTAGAGTAAATAGTTATAAGTTATCGATTCAAGAAGGTTTCCAAAAGTTGATTGTTGATTATAACTAATTGTAAAATTTATAAATTAATTATCAAGACTTCAAAAACACAAGCAACCATTTTTACTTTAGATTTAATAAATAAGAGATTGTGATTTCAGGGAGGTAGACAATCAATCATGTTTACTATCCACTTCAATTGACTATTTTGATTATCTAAATTATTAATCAAAGGGTTAATTTTGCTCGGGAGAATATCTGAATTCTTATTCACCTATTCAAGTAGTTATCCTAATGCTTATATTCCTATAAAATTCAGAAATGATTAAGCAAGACAGATAGATATATTTCTATCCTAGCAGCGAATCTATTCCCAAGTCCCAGGTTCAAGAATTATTTTTATTCAATCCTATATGCAATCAAGAATTTCCTTTTTTAAGTTATACGTATTTGTTTTGGTGCCAAGTAATCAAATAATAAAGAATAGATTATGAATATGAATAAATAAACTGATTTTGATAATCAAACATCAATGAAAGCTTCAACTACTATATACATGAATATCCCACAACCCTAGACTATAAAAAAAATAACTAGCCACACATACTCATGGGACAATTATCACAAGTCACAATATTCATCAACTACAAGAAAATAGATGAATTAAAGATATAAACTTTGATGAATATTTTCTGCACAATGCTCTAGCCATCTTTCTAATCTCCATAGGTCAAAAATTCCTTCAAAACATATTTATAATATATTTATACTATGATTGAATGACCTTGGATCAAAACGCCCTTAATGAACCAAAAATTGACTTACATTGCACTGACACTTAGGGCTGTTATCGGTCCAGTCCAGTCCGGGTATCGACATATCCGGATCGAACCGGACCGATAAGGTTTTGGTCCTGAGTCGAGATTCGCGATCGGATCGAAACCTTATCAGTCCGGTTCTCGGTCCGGACCGCTAAGATTTTTCCGGGTCGGGTCCGGGGCCCGAATTTCTTTTTTTAAAAAAAATTGAATTTCCAATACTGAAATTGACATTCTCGGACACATTACCACAAAATTTGGACGTTGAAATCTATTGTATATCGCGAGATATTTAGCGAAGAAAAGAGAAAATTAGTAATCGATTTGGGGGAAAAGTGAAATTGATTGGCAAGACGGACATTTTTTGAGAAATCGGCTGCGCCAAACCGCGTTTCCGGCCTCGTCTTGAAAAAATACGCCAAATCAAAAAAAATAATTAGGTGAAACGGACGTCCGAGTGCAGAGTTATGACCATTTTAAGTTGCACCAATTTACAACTACTTTCTTCTCTCCCCCTATATTTTATGTCAATGCTTCACATTAAAACATAAAGTCTACATCACATAGATTCTTAAAACATGTAAAAGAATCGAAGAGTAGGGAATCTTACAGTTAAATATAATTATGGCCGATCGTTGGGGTTATAATTCTTGGTTCTGGACCGGCCTCATCGGTCCGGGTAATTTTCTGATACTCGTATCCGGACCGATAACTTTTCGGTACTAGTATCGATTCGGGTTTATCGGTCTGATTTTCAAATAATTACCGGGAGTATCCGGACCGATAACAACCCTACTGACACTACCTTGAAAGGTCACATGTCACTGGCGTCCCACACACCCTGCCAAGCAAAATTTATTAAGAGTTGCATTTTATTAGCTTCGCCCTAAAATATCCCGCATGACACGGCATGTCGTGCGCCGTGCCAAGAGCGATTTACTACGGCTTGAGTTTTTCATAGTCCAGCCTTAAAATGAACCAACTGTAACGTCTCGTAATTTTGGACAATAATTTGAGCACCTAATCGTAGGCAAGTAGACCCGGACCCCGGGAAGTGTGTTATATTTATGTATGCTAATAAGAAAATTAGTATACAAAAGGACGCGATCCTAAAATAAATTTGGACGTAAAAAGTGTGACGACGGGGATCAGGAATAAATTTGGAGTATGCATAAAGAAGTTATAGACTAGTATCATATTATAAGAATTATAACATTGAGTATACGAAGGTCTTATGAATTATTAAGCTTTAAATGAAGTGAAATCTAGAATTAATTATGGATATAATCGATTAGCATGGGATAAGTGTCCACATTACGTAGACACATGGAAACTAGTGAAGAAACAAATAGGTGACTAAGTTAACATAACATTTCTTGGCAACTTGTGTGGAAAACTGTGGAGCACTAACTTTTAAAGGGATATATCTCCTAAAGATTAACACAGGATGATCACATATTTGCTCACCATTAACACAGGATGATCACATATTTGCTCACCTTTTGCTTTTTCCTTCCACACAAACAATAATATACGAACACCTCACCTCTTATTATTTTCTTGTCTATTTTGTTTCTTAGATACGTATCCTCTAATTTTGCCCCTTCAATCAAACAAATAAGTCAATATCATTGACAACTAAGTCCACCGATTTTCCTTATTGATGCGAAATAATTTCATGAGTAGTAGCAGTAGTGAGAAGCAACGTGAACTTATATTGACTAAGGTATGTCAAGGCAAATTATTTCTTTCCTTTGGCATGTTCATGTTATGAAATATAACCATGGTAATGTTCCATAATTTATTCTACTCCTAGAAGTTCAGAATAATTATGTTATTAATTCCTATGATGAAAGCATGTCTAAATTATTTCTAAGTCCTTAAAGAGGCATATAAAAAAGATGATAATGAGATTCACAGTGTCGTCAAAGGTAATATGTCACCCGTTGAAATTAGAACATGGTATTACCATTCATGCATTTCATTTGCATTGCATTCCTATATTACCCTGGACCACTAGTGCTACGCACAATATTATATATTATATATATGTAGGGAATATGAAAAAAGAGGGAAATGCGTTATATATGCACACCACCTGCAACTGGTACATATTATCACAAAAGAGCCCTAAGAGGCCACATATCGAGCCTGTGTGGTCAAAATGGATGCATGTGTGGCCAATGCGATATGATAATGTTGAAGCCTGTGTGGCTTATATGATATTATCGAATGCCTGTGTGGCGGTTATGGGTAGGGTTCCTATGTGGACATTAGTACACCACATTTGTATCATGCATACATTCATATTGAAGACTGTGTGGCATGTCTGTGTGACCGATAAGACTTGTCTATGTGACCGAAATAACCTGATGCCAAGAGGCTGATATTGAAACCCTATGTGGCATGTCTGTTTGACTGATATAACCTGACGCCCACAGAGGCTGTCATGAAAATAAAGATGCATGTGTGGCCAATATTATACTACATTTGCATTGCATACCATTTAGACATATGTATTGAGGTCTCAGAGGTATGCACTGTTGGTTAGTGTTTCTATTTCAGATTATGATATATCTTTGTTGACACCCAATTTTGTCCCCTCTTTACCGACTATTTGTTCACCTGTGAACATTTCATTCAGGTCGTCATTTTATCTTCGATTAATTCCACTATGCTTCTCGGTCTTGAAAATTCTCAAAATTAAGTAATTTTAATATTTTCACTAATTACAACATAATTTTAAAATATCGGGTATTATGTTTTATAATTAAAATTACCAGCAAAAGATTTTTAATGTCTCAGCATCGACATTGATGATTGATTTTCTCTTAATATTTTCATCAATTGCCAAATTAATTATTTTTATATGAATCTTATATTTTCTACTTAAACTAATTGCTTATATTAAATCAATGACACCATAATTTTATGTGTGTACTTTTGGAATTAATTAGGACCGAGAAACATATTTTAATTAATTGATTCTCCACATTTTATACCTTATTTTTTCGGCCAAGCCTACATCTCCCCTCCAACCGAAATTAGACAGCCCAGCATCGTGCATCCCAATCCCGCAGCCCAACACCATGCTCGTCGACCCGGCCCACAACCTGTTATCATCCTTCAACACTTCATCCTTCAACTAAACATCCAAATGAACCTAACTAGTCGGACCAAAAAAAACCAATCGATTTCCAACCAAACACATCGTCAAAATCGACGAACACCCCTAAAATCCGCTGACCCATCACCCTCGCACAATCCTTTACCCACCAGACAAACTTCGTCCCTGACAACGCCGCATCACCTTACCTCTATCCCTCACCCTAGCATAGTTATGGCAGAAGCTATACCATCACCCATCACCTTCACGCTTCCCTTTACACTTAGAACAAACCCTAGTCACCTTCATACCTTCCTTTTATCCACTAAATAAAATGCATCTGCCCTCAAACGTCTCTTAGGCCTGAATTTTGAAGACTTTTGTGTCCTTCATCTGTCAATGACAAAATCCTCATGATTCTTTTCCTTTACTTCGATTTGAAATTCAAAAAACCTCAATTTCGAGCTATAAATAGACCCTTGTTAGCTCATATAAAAGGGGGTCGATTGGTGATTCTAAAGGGGGTACGATTTTCTACTCTTTACGTCACATAACATCTTTTATTGGGGGTCAGATTTTTTCTACTTTTTATTTCAAATACCATCTTTTACCGGAGGATTTTTGGAAGCATTGAAAAGATCTTCCCTTTATCTTTCACCAAAAGGTTCTTGTGTTGAAGCATTAGATTTTCCGGGTTCTGCTTTTCTAAAGCCAAAAACAAAAACTCAGTTTTTACTACTCAATTTATTTGGGAAAAATCAGAAAGAAAAACCTTCGTTCTTATTCTTAGTCCAAATTAGAAAAGCGACGACATCTATAAAACTTTCACATCTTTTATCGCATAAACATAAACAACAATAATTTTCGAGCGGATTCGACGGGTTGAGATGACGCCTTGGTTCGCTATCCGGAGAAGGTAATCCTATTTCATTTTAAGTTTTGCCTTATTTTTAGTTAATTTTTAATTAAATTATGTGATTCCATGTTAATGAAATTGTTTAGGTGAATTCATAATTGCTTATGATCAGTGTGTTATATAGTAAAATCCAAAATGACGTGAAACTGTTATGTATGCTATGATTAGGTAAGGATAAACTAGGTAATATCGGAATATGCTCTCTCACGATAAGTTTTGTTCCTAATTTAACATGTCTATGATGTGTCATTTCCTGGAAATCTGATAGTCATGGGTTTAAGGTCTGTTTGGCAGCTATGTTAATTATCCTGCTAATTTAAGGTATCATTGTTACACCTCGTAATCTTAGGGCAGTAATTTGAGAACGTAATTAAGAAAACAAGATTCGAATATTGGATGCAAAGTATATTTATGTTACACTCCGTAAGTCCAGGAAATGTAAAAGAGAATGTACGTAAGGAATAGAGACTTAGAAATTAGTGCGAAAGGAAGAATTGTTTTTCCGACGGAAATCTTCCGAACGTCGGAAAGGAAAAATGTTCGTTGTTGAGAATTGGATTCTCAAAATACATTATTTAAAGAGTATGGGACTTTGTAATATTATGGAAATTTATTTTTACGGATTTGGTCACGTGGGGCCCACCCGAGGAATTTTACATTTTTGTGGGGCCCACAGGGTTACGGAATTTTATGGATGAATGAGAGGGCGACACGTGGCACCCCCCACATGGTCTTGGTCGAAATGTTGCAAGGGTAAAATGGTCATTTGACCTAAGTTGATGATAAGTCTTGCTAGAGCTTGACATTGTTGACCAAGTCAAGGGCCATTAGGCTTGATCTCTTCCCTCCAATTTTAACAAGTGTTGTTATCCAAGCCCTTCATTGTGTTATAAGTATACTACTAGTGCAAGACTAGTCTTCACACTTAGAAAAATTTTCAAGAAACTTTGAGCTTAGCCAATATTGCTCTCGGCTTAGTGCACCTCCCACACAAGAAAATTTTGTAGTTTGATCCATTAGCCACAAGACTTTAAACCAAGGTTCATGAGTGTATTGTAAGTGTATCTCAATAGAAAAATCCCGGAAAGAGAGAGTTTTCGTGTTAGTCGCAAGGTGAAAACCTAGTTGTTTTTCTAGGTTTGGATTGGAAATGGAAGAGAAGTTGGTTGTGAACTTCTAAAGGCTTCAAATAGCGGATTGGAACATAAGGAAAGGAGCTAAGAATTGCTAAGGCGCGACTTTGATTCTTGGAAATTTTAAGGGCTTGGAAAGGTATAAATTTTTGTCGTTTTAGCAATTAAGTTTACTTATTGATTGTAGCTATGGTTATTAGCAAGCATGAATTTTATATTATGTAGTTGGATTATTATATTGGCTATTGGAACCCTAATCCGAAAACTAGCATGTTTAGCCCTAAGATTATAATTCAAGTCGATTATTAGTTTAAGTAAATCGCGTATTTGTATAATGAAGGAAATTGTAGTTGTTGAAGTTGTTTATGGCTATATAACATGTTAGACCTTAGAACTTGGAATTGGAAAAGGATTGGAAAAGACTTAGTGTTGTTGGTTATTGTTGGCCGAGAATGACTAGTAAGTATTAAATTACTTCGTATGAATTGTGGGGCGGAATTTTACACGTATTGTAAGGCGTGTAATCCCATTTGGTTGGTTGTCGTTTGGGCCTTAAATGTGGCGTGTTTGGTTATTGTATTCGGCCTTGAAAAAGGTGGCAAAGTAAGTAGAAACAAAGGAGGTGCTGTCCGATTTTCCGTAGAATTTAGTGACTTAGCACTTAAAATATTCTACGTTTGAAGTAAGAGGTTAATGGACGTATTGTGACCATTATAGGTTGAAGTACTAAGTATAGCGTATCCTACTTGAAGGATGGAATAACTATCAAGGTTGAAGTACTTTGGAGCATTTTGCTACTTGTCGATAATCGTCGCGAGGTATGTGAACCTCTTCCTTCCTTTGTCATGATTCTATGTATGAAATATACATGTAGTAGTATTTCATGATTTAAATCTACTCTTAGAAGTTAAGAGGTAGTTATGTTGATTTACTCTATGTAAAAGCTACGTCTAAGAAATCCTAAGTCCTTACCAAGTCTTATGGGGGATGTTGGTAAGAGTCGTTAGGAAGTATTTTGGAGTCAAATTGACTTGGCAAATTTTACGGCACAAATGAGAATAAGTATCGAACAAGCCATTGCAGCGTTAATAAAGGAAAATGTAATGACAATTAATTATGTTAAAACAAGTAGAATTCTCCATCTGCATAGAAGCTAAGATAAGACAAAATTGTATTACATTTTCTAGATCATGGCTACTTGAATAAGATCGTTATAAATAAGTATAACTTATTCACAACGCACCAAAGTATATATTACTTAATTTAAAAGAGTTTACGTATGAAGCTTTTAAGACTTTGAAACTTGTTTTCTTAAAAGTTAAGAGACTTGAAGTATTTTGAAGGCTATGTGATTTGATTTGAAAGTATAAGTCTCTTGGTTATAAAAAGAATGAGTTAGTTTAAGGCATAAAGTTAGTATGACGGCTTTATGGGAAGTTGGTTATAATAACTTTATGGGAGGTTAAGAGAATGGTTTTCTTCAGTAACATAAACAAGAAATGATTTGAAATAAAGAAGGGCAAATTGTTTTAAAGGTACCAATTGCTTAAGGTCTTTAAGAAAGAAGTCACTTGATTTAGAAAGCCGTAATTGTATTTCTAAAAAGGTATTGTGACTTGTCTGAAAGGTAGAGATGACTTGATACTACGGTTGTTAGTATGCAGGAAGTTTTATTTGAAAAAGAGTCTTTCTAAAGGAGTAGAGGTCGTGTACGTTGGGTTAAATTCGGGTTTTATATGACATTATCGACGAGAGATGGTAGGCGTATACCTTCTGCAGGCACTATATGACATTATCGACCCGAAGATGGGCCGGGCGGTATACCTACGCGCGGACTATATGACATTATCGACCGAGATGGGCGCGTATACCTCAGGCGAACTATATGACATTATCGACCGAGAGATGGCGGGCGATATACCTCACGCGCGAACTATATGACATTATCGACCAGAAGATGGCGGGCGGTATACCTCTGCAGGCGAACTATATGACATTATCGACGAATATGGCGCGATACCTACGCGCGAACTATATGACATGCTCGACCCGAAGATGGCGGGCGTATACGCTACGCGCACTATATGACATTATCGACCCGAAGATGGGCGAGCGGTATACCTCTGCAGGCGAACTATATGACATTATCGACCCGAGATAGGCGAGGCGGTATACCTTCAGGCGGTATATGACATTATCGACCGAAGATGGGCGGGCGATACCTTTACGCGCAGACTATATGACATTATCGACCAGAGATGGGGGCGGTATACCTTTGAGGCGCACTATGTGACCTTATCGCGTCGATTTGGGCGGGTAGTATAAGCGTCCTCCGTAAAGGGCGGATTAGGTTATGAAAGATAAGTAAGGTTATATGGTAATGAACTTGATGTTTTTCCTAAGTATATGCGTAAGAAAGTGGCTATAACGTTTATTGAAAAATGGGAAAGGATAATAAGTGCGATTAAGTTCACGAGATGGTAATGCCATGGTAGGTTCGGTATTTAATTCTTTTACACTTACCTGTCATGCTTTTATACAGATATGTTTTAATTGTTGTACCTTACTTAGTTCCATATTAAATTTGTTATCTTGACCCGCCGAAGTGCGTTAAATGCCAGCGAGTATTAGGTGCGCGATTTGGTGATCTGCAGTGTAGGACCACCTTTCGAGTTTTGGATAGCTCATACATTGAGAGTTTATCTTTTGGTATAAGTTCTTTCGATGCAGACTTTTATGCTGATTATGGATGCGGCGGGGCCTTGTCGTCATATTTGATAAAACTCTTAGAAGTGCATTCATATGTGGGATTGGACTCATGTACGGTGTAGTGTCTTTTGTTATGTATTGTATATGACAGCCTTGTCGGCTTTGCCCTTGCACGTACGATTGGTTTTCAAAAAAAAAAAAGGTGTTATTTAATTTCCGCAGTTTTACTTAGTTGTTAAGGTAGAAGGGTGCCCAGGTAGGGCACCAGTCACGGGCCACGGGGTTCGGGGTGTGACAATTTACATATGCTAATACGGAAATTAGTATACAAAGATGTGATTCCGAAATAATTTTTGAATACTACGAGTGTGACGATGAGAATTGATTATATTGGTTGAACATTTCGAAATTTCAGATTTTATATAAGATTGACTAAGTATGGGAGATGGATTATTTAATAAGTGTGAATTAGTGGACAATTATGGGAACAAGCACCCCCTTTCACATTTTTTTTAGCCCATAATTTTCAGATTTGCATGCTTACATTTACCTAGGCTCCACTCATTCCCCCATGTTTTCGAGAACCACCACCCTTCAAACACTCCATTCTCTCTGCTCTAAAACATATTTTATCTTCTTCCATAGCTTAGTTAAAGACCAAGCTAACTCCCCATTTTCAAGATTAAGTTCCTCACAATTTCTAAGACATGGTAAATTTCTTACCCACTATTTTTCGGAAATGCTGGACCGAAACATAGCCAAGAAACTTTAGCTTTGGAGATGGACATTTTGGAAGAAGAACATGTAAGTAAGATGGTTTCAAGCTTATGAAGAATGCATGCATGTCATTTTAAGTTGAAGAAATGGTGAAATTGGTGCAAAGTGAGGCACTGGGTGCAATGGCCGATTTAGGGACTGTTTTGGCTTAAGTTAAGGTAAGATTCTTTCTTCTCATTAAGTAATTTGAGCTAAATGATGTTGTAGTGAAGAAATGAACTTGCGCTAATAGAAATTGGAAGTAAGAGATGCACGTGGTTGTTGTTAGTATGGTTGTTACCGATTTTGGGACTGTTTTTGCATACATTAGATTTGATTGTTGTTGTTGTTATCATTGTCACTAATTGCATGTTAAAATTGAAGGAAGTCTTGAAAGAAATCTTGATATTTAAAGTTGTAGTTGTTCATATGAAATTGTTGAAATATGAATTGGATTTTAAGACTTCAATTGAATTTTAAGGAATTATGAGAAGAGTTATGGTATTGTGTGTTGTGGCCGAGACCTTCATGAAATTGTTGGGCATGTTGTGTTGTATTTAGGGGCTATTTTGTGGAGTTAGAATGCTGGAAATTTAGTTATGAATATGCATGTACATTGTGGTAATTGCTAACGTATGTCCTAAAGGAATAAAAATGTAAAAAGATGTTACTTTGTATTCTCGTTGTTGTTGGTATATGAACTGTTTTATGGACATTTTTAATATGGATTAAGGGGCTAGATTAACATGAGAAATAGGTGTATTAATCACCTTGGTGGTTGTGGTTGTTGTATTACATAAAGGTAAAGAGAAAGAATGTATAACGATAGTGTATATGGAGTATATGAGACTGTTTTGGTATATCCTTGAGTTATATCTTGTTATTGGTATTGTTGGCCTTGTTTGTAAGTTGTGGATGTATGTATAAGTAGGGGAAATTCTGTCCAAATTTTTATAAGAAAAGAGAGTCATCATTTGGTATATAACTTACACTAGTAATCATAGAGTTGTGGACGTGTTACCGTTATTATAGGTTGAAGTGATACGAGGCGTATTTTAATTATTGAGTTGGTATATACGACAAGAGGTATGTGAAACTATCCCTTCTTTCTTTTGGCATGGTGTTATATAAAATGAATGTACGGCGGACGTACATAGTTCCAATGAATCCTAATTCCTAGTAATACATGATATGATAGTGCCTTGATTTTTCAGTGAGATAGTTCATTCTATTTATTCCGTTGAGAATCAATTGATGATTTAAATCTGTATAAGGTTACTCATGATATTCTATTCGTGCTTGATGTGATTATATTATTTCATCGAGTTCCGGGTCGGGTATGTACATATATGATGATTTTACCAAGTCCCAGAATGGGACGGGTACGATATACGTGGACATGCATCCACATGATTTACCGAGTCCCAGAATGGGCTAGGGTGGGTATGTGCACATTATATGATTTCATCGAGATCCTCACTAGGGGGTCGGGTACGGTATGTATATGTCTATGACTTCATTCACCGAGTCCTATAATGGGACGGGTACGGTATATGATATGGACATACATGGTTCTCATTTCATAAGACACAATTACATTGGTATTTTTGATTATTATATTTGTCTCATGTTATCTTTTGGCCAGTTATGATCTTCCTTACAATACTTCATGTTTTATATACTCAGTACATTATTTCGTACTGACCCCCTTTTCCTCGGGGGGTTGCGTTTCATGCCCACAGGTACAGGTACTCAGTTTGGTGATCCTCCAGCTTAGGATTTTTCGATCAGCTATTTGGAGAGCTCCATTGTTCCGGAGCTTAGTCATTTTGGTACAGATCCTTGCTATAGACTTATACACATTTAGGGGTACGGCGGGGCCCTGTCCCGTCCTATTTCACTGTTAAACTCTTAGAGGTCTGTAGTCATGTGTGGGTTGGACATGTGTGGATTGTAGACGTGTGTTGGTCAGCTGTACTGTTGTACTTCATTTTGGGATGTTCCCGTATATAGTGGCAGCCTTGTCGGCTTGCCTATTTTGATATGATTTACATATTTCTACATTATCCTTGGTATGAAGGAGAAGCGTGACGAGAATTCTAAGAGAATGAATATCCTTCGCCCGTTATCTCATCATCTTCCTATTTTTAAGCTATTATATGTGACAGGTGGATATAAGGGTGCCCAGGTAGGGCACCAGTCGAGGCCCGTCGACTCAAGTCGTGACATTTAGTGGTATCACAGCAGTTCATCCTCGGAATGTCTACAGACAATGTCTAGTAGAGTCTTGTGTATGGGTATGTTGTGCACCATACTAATACGCAGAAGGTTGTCGGACATTTAGGATGTCATCTTTTCTTCTTACTCTAAGATCATGAGATAGAGCTATGTTATAAGGATAATCCCTCTCTGACGAATTATTGCGTTTACAGCTATGCCTCCGAAGAAAGTGACAGCCGCCAGAAGGGAAAATCAGTAGCAGAAGCTACTAGTAAGATCCGGAGGGTTACTAGGGCCCAGACCCAGTCTATGCCCGAGACTGTGCCCCAGTCGGCAAGATCTGCTACACCATCACCTCCAGAGGAGCTTAGAGCAGCAGCGAATCCAGTTCAGAGGGCGGTATCACCGCCAGTGTCACGACCCGAACCCCGTGTCACGCCCCGAACCCCGGACCCGCGATTGGTGCCCTACATGGGCACCCTTCTACCCATACAACATAAGTAACTCGCGGAAGATAAATAACACTCATTTTTTTCTTTTAACAACAAAGGCAAGGCCGTCAAGGCTGCCATAATATATATCACACCTGAATGGGTCTACATTGTACAACAATGTAAATACAACTCTAGCCAGTCCAGCCCACATATGAATACAGACCTCTAAGAGTTTGATGACAACTATGACGGGACAAGGACCCGCCGTACCTCTGAATATACCTAGCCATAATGACAAGCTCCATAACATTGGAGCTATCCCAAAATATTGAACAAGGATCCTAAGCCCGCGGATCCACAACTGAGTACCTAGACCTGCGGACATGAACGCAGCCGAAGAAGGTCTAACAGTACTAAGTATGGAGCGGAAATAAAAATCTGATAAACAAATCATAAGCGTACAAAATAATGATAGGGCAAGTATGAAAATCAAATACGAATCTCTGCAGTGCCGTATAAAAATGAGCCAATTGTACCTTGTATTCTTGTACCACTTTCAAATATGAGAGCCGTCAAAATCGGGGACACTGCCTCGACATAATATCACGAAGCATGCTCGTGGAATACAACATCACGGCGATGTAACAAGTAAGTATAATATATAACCAATATCAAAGAAGCATGCGTGAAATTCCAACATCAACGTCGTGTCAACCTCGCGAAGCATGCGCGAATTCCAACATCGCATCGACGTGCGTGGTATACTATCAATCGGATCATCGAAATATGCGTGGAATTCCAACATCACTGTCGGCAGTCTATGATATAATATAAACCAACATCACTTTGGAAACGGTAACTACATATCATGTATCGTAGGATTATAATCGATGTAACTATGCGTGCCTTTCCTTTCTTTTAACCGAGAGTCATGTTCAACATCATGGGACGCCGGCCCATATACTCATCAATGTATATATATCAGTGTTGCGGATCGTGCAACCCGTCCCCAGATATGCTAGTGTTGCAGATCGTGCAACCCGTCCCAATATATATATATATAAAGTGTTGCGGATCGTACAACCCGTCCCAATAAATATATAAGTGTTGCAGATCGTGCAACCCGTACAAATATATGTATACAAGTGTTGTGGATCGTGTAACCCGTCCCAATAATTATACATATAACTATCATGGCAACCTCGTGCAATTTAAATCACCTTTTGACTCTCAACAACATTATTTTTCAAATGAACCTTCATTTTAGATAAACCAAGACACTAACAAATTTTTCATTTTATAACACCAAGGCACTATCACACCTTGCATCACTAAGAATTAAAGTCCATTACAACAATGTACGTGCGTCGTACATTCACTTTATAGACTAAATTTCCATTTTAGAAAAACCCAAGTACTACATGTATCACTAGGAAGTAGGATCCAATACATGTATCATTTTGAAATCATCATTTAGAAAATCAAGACACTTATCATATCAAGTATCTCTCTAAGACATGGTTTGGCAAATAAAGACACTAGACATTACGTATTACTTTAAAACATCTTTGAAAATCAAAGTGCCACATATCATGTACTATATTAAGGACTTAATCATGGACATTCTCACTTGATTTCCATATAAAATTTTAAACCATCTCTTGACTTTCCACAAAACTGTTATAACAAACTTCCCATAAAGCCGTTATAACAACTTTTATTTTAGAAAACTAAAGCACTACCACATCATTCCGTTTAATACAACCAAGACATTATCATGTCATGTAACATTAGGGAAATGAATCCAAAGTACTTTGTACATCTATTATTTATGAAAAAAATCGTTTCATGCAATATTAGGGACTTGGACCCCAAAGTACTACGTACATGTCACGCCCCGAACCAGGGCCCGCGACTGGTGCCCTACCTGGGCACCGTTTTATTCATACAACATACGTAACTTGCGGAAGATAAATAACACTTTTTTTTTTCTAAACATAGGCAAAGCCGATAAAGTTGCCGCCACTATATAATTCACGAAAGTCTACGTTGTTCAACAATATGAATACAACTCTATCGATCCATTACGTATGAATACATACCTCAAGATTTTGGACACTTACTATGGCGGACAAGGCCATGCGTACCTCTGAATATACCTAGCCATAATGACAAGCTCCGGAACATTGGAGCTATCCCATAAAACTGAACAAGGATCCTAAGCTCGCGGATCCACAACAGTACCGGACTGCGGACATGAGCGGCCCGAAGGCGTCGATCTGATAGGTACCAAGTATGGAGCGGAAATAAAGTACATTATTAAAATCATAGTGTACACAAGAATGGCGAGGCAAGTATGAAAATCAAATACCGGATCCTACAGTGTCATATAATAATCGAGCCAATACCTTGTATCAGCTGTACTCTTTGTAACAGTACCAACTTTCATATGAAAGCCATATCAAAATCGGGACACACCGCTCATCATATAATATCGCAGAAGCATGCTCGTGGAATACAACATCACTGTCAGCATGTAACAAGTATAATGTACAACTACCAGTACACTGTGCCTTTTTAACAATGAGAGTAAACTTTACATGTTTTAAAATAGGAAGCTTATGATCAATCTAGGGCGCCACCGCATAGTATCATTATGCAATCCTACTCATGGGACTAGTTCACCCGCATAGGTCTTGTGGACCCGCATGAGGTAATTTCCTCGCATAGGACTATTTCACCCGCATAGGCCTTGTGGATCCGCATGAGGTAATTTCCTCGCATAGGCTATATCCGCGCGTGAGGTATTTCACCCGCATGAGCCCTACGGGCTCGCATGAGGTAGCTTCCTCGCATCATGGGGAGCAAATCCACGGAATATGTATAATGTCTTGGGGGTTTACCCCGCAATTATACTCATAACACTAACACCAATGGCTATCATGAACAACTTATGCAAGTTAAGTAATCTTTAACTCTCATTAGATCAAATAGGAGGTACTCTCTTCCTTAGAAAAACCAAGGCAATACCATGCCTTTCTTTTTAGAATTTCCAAGACAATACCATGCATTCCTTTCTAAAATAACCCAACAATGCTGTCATGAGAGGTAAAACAGATCCCGGCCCATTATGGGACTCTGTAAAGCCATTTAAATCTGCCCACAAGGTATACTGCCCGACCCATTCTGGGACGCGGTAAAGTCTCATACGTCTGCCCATAAAGGTATACTGCCCGGCCCATTCTGGGACGCGGTAAAGTCTCATACGTCTGCCCATAAAGGTATACTGCCCGGCCTGTTCTGGGACGCGGTAAAGTCTCATACGTCTTCCCATAAAGGTATACTGTCCGACCCATTCTGGGACACGGTCCACCCATAAAGGACTGTACACATAAACTATCACAAGCAGCTATGTGTCATATAAAATCCTCTTACACTTCTCTCTAAGTCGTTATAACAACTTCCCATAAAGCTATTATAACAACTTTTCATTTTAGAGAACTTAAAGCACTTTATTACATCTTCCTTTTTAATAACACTAAGGCATTTTCATAACTTGAAACCTTAGGGAATCTAAACCCAAAGTACTACGTACATGCATACTTATAAAAGAACCATAACATGCAAGATTAGGGAGTTGGACCCAACATACGACGTACATACATACACATAAAAGAATCATGCCACACCTTCTCTTTTAAATCAATAAACTTCTTCTTTTTAAAACTTAAGTTACATACTCTTTCGAAATCAAGCCTCTTAACTTTTGAAATAAATCATGGAAGCCATACTTATTAAATCAAGTCATTCCTTCCTTTAAGAATCAAGTCTCATAACTTGAAAAATAAAGTCTCATAATCTTTTAAGAAATCAAGGTTCATAGTCTTAAAACTTCATAACACAAACTCTTTAAATTAAGTAATATATACTTTTATGAGTTGTGAATATGTTATACTCGTTTATAACGATCTTATTAAAGAAACATGATCTAGAAAATGTAATACAATTTTGTCTTATCTTAGTTTCTATGCAGATGGAGAATTCTACTTATTTCAATATAATTGATTGTCGATACATTTTTATTAACGCTGCAATGACTTGTTCGATACCTATTCTCATTAGTGTAGTAAATTAGCAAAGTCAACTCGACTCCAAATACCTCCTAACGACTCTTACCAACATCCCCCATAGGACTTGGTAAGAACTTAGGAATATTTTAGACATTCCTTTAGCATAAAATCAATAACATAAATACTTCCTAACGACAAGGCAAGTACTTCAAGAAAACAAGTCACGTATACTCCAAATAACAAGGCAAGTATACCTCAAGGATAATCATGTCGATAGAAGGAAGAAGTTCACATACCTTAGCGTTCTTCTACCAACCCGCTAAGTGGAAATACGCTCACGTAGCTCGTCAACCTATAACGACAATATCATGTCTATTAACTACATGCCTTTAAGGATAGGTTTCAGGACTTAAATAACGTTCCTTATTCCACGAGAAAATTGGGCAGCACTTCCTTTGTTTCTACGTACGTTTCCACCTTTTCCAAGGCCAGAATTTAATAACCAAATAGCCACGTTTAAGGCGCAATTATCAGTTAATCATAAGGGGATTACACGCCAACTAGACGTGCAAAATTCTGCCCCACAATTCACATATCAAACAGTCCAATAAAATTAGTCCACAAAAATCCTTAAAACTGTCCAATATACCCAACAATTTAATGTCAGTTCCGGCCATAATAATTCAACAACATACTCCTTTCAATTCCTTTTAATTCAAGTCGTTTTTTTCCAAAGTTAAGACATAGTTCATAACGATAATTAAACAACTAAAATCCCTTCAATAAACTACACATAAAATGTGAAGACGACGATCATATAAATCCAATGAAACCAGAGGCTCGAAAACTGCCCTTTTTATACTTTCATTTACAACATGGCGACATACGATTCTTCTTTCTATTTTCTTTATCACGTAACGTTCTCTAATCACTACTACATGTATCATAATTTACTTGAAGAAGGAGAGGGAATTTACCTTAGAATTTCGCCCAAAATAGTCCAATAATCTCGCCCACTTTAGCCCTCTTTCCGCAATTCTTCTTCCCGTTAAAATCACCCACACGAACCCTCTACAAGCTTGCCAACATATTGCCTTCTTGTCACCTTTCCAATAATTTCATCAAAGCTTAGGGTTTATAATTTTTTAGAGAGAAGAGAGCAAGTGTTTGGATGAATTTTTGTGTAGAATGGCCAAGTCTTGCAAGACTTGACCAAGATATAGACTTTTCTTGTTCTACAAGTTGGGAGGGACACTTGTCGCCCTCCCATAGGTCCTCTACAACAAATATCTTCTATTTATACACAATTTTCGCAACAAATCCCGCATCGGCGCCACGGCCCTGCAGCCGGCACCGCTGCGCCAAAACTGCTGACGCCTTCAGGGCTTACGGAGCCACGACCCTGAGATACGGCGCCGTGGCGCCTGACTGAAACCTGCTCCCTTTCTCTTCTGTCAGCTGAACTTGTAACGTTCATAACTTTCTACTCCGATGTCCTATCGACGAGCGGTTTGTTGCATTGAAAACTAGACTCAACGAAATTCATATTAGGCTTTTGAAACACCTAAAAATTCCTAATATAATAGAAGATATATCGCTCCAAAGTTGACTAAAAATCTGTCCAAAAACATTCTGCCAACTTTTTTTTCCAAATTCAAATCTTATTTCCTTACGTACGTTCTCATCTCATTCTCTTGGAATTACGGGGTGTAACAATACATCTATTCTTTTAAAAAGAATCATTTTGTGCAATAAACCCTAAAATACTAACATTCGTAGTATCAAGGCACGTACTTTTCAACTCAAGTTACTACACCTTTAGAAATTCAATTCATGGTTTTAAAATCAAGTAACTTCTACTTTCAAATCTCAAGTAACTCATACCTTTAAATCAAGTTAATCTTCTTTAAAACAATCATTTATTCTCTTTAAATCAATCAAGTAACTTATTCTTTAAATCAAGCTACTTCTTTCAAACATCAAGTAAATCATCCTTTTCCAATAAAGTCACTCACATCCTTTAAAATCAAGTGAGCTTAACTTTTCAATTCCAATAAACTTGTACATTTCAAATCAAGTCAATTGCACCATAATGAAACCGAATTCATTTAAAACATGTACGTCCACCGTACTATACATTTTATAAGGTTCATGCTCAAAGAAAGATAAGAAAAGTTCCACATACTCAAATAAATCAAATCTCACATACTTTCCAAATTAATCAAGTCACATAGACTTTTCAAATAAACCAAGTCACATAGACTTTCCAAATAATTCAAGTCATAGACTTTCCAAATAAAATCAAGTCACATAAACTTTCCAAATAAATCATGTCAAAAGAAGGAAGGATAGTTCACATACCTCGTGACGACTAACCAACACGACAAATAGCAATACACTCCAATGTACTTCAACCTTATCGGCTATTCCTCAAGCCAAGTAGACTATGCTACACGTAGTACTTCAACCTATAATAACGATAGCACTTCTATCAACTTCAAGCTTACTAGTATAAGACTTATACCAAATAGTGGCCCTCTAATTCTACGGAAATTTGGGCAGCACTTCCTTTGTTTCTACATACTTTTCCACCTTTTCCAAGACCCGAATACAACAACCAACAAGCCACATTTAAGGCACAACCAACAGTTAACCAAAGGGGATTACACGCCTAACTTGACGTGTAAAATTCTGCTCCAAAATCACATTAAAACAATCTATAAAACAGTCCATAATTCTCGGCACAAAACAGTCCACAATTCTACAATATTAAAGTGCAATGTGAAGCCTTTAACACCCTTTTATACCACTTATTCTTTAGGACTTTCATTATCCATTTTACCACATTAAACATGCAATATGGTGGCTGATTTTCCAGCAGCCTAACACCACAAAACAGTCCTTAAAAGCGCATAACGATACCACAGATTTTAGGCAAAACTCGCCAACAACTACGATCCGATTACCCTTTCCTCAACCCTTTTAATCCAAATTGAATTCGAATACTTCCATATAAGTTATAACAACTTATTAACAACAATATTATCATCACGACCGAACCGGGCGTGGTAGTGCCTACCCGCACCCTAGTGATACAACATCGAGAGAAAATCGCGGAAATAAAAACATGAACATGAATTAAGAGACATGATAAATAAGCAGCCAACCAAAGCAGTTGCCTTCGGTATATATACATAAATACGACGATTATCCTTTACGGACTCGCCACAACGATTACTACGGACCTCAAGAAGTGACAACAACTATGACGGACGAGGGCCGCCATACCACGAATGTACAAGAACCTACAAACTCGTGGTAACATACCAAAGATAAGCCTCGAAGGAACGGAGCTTCCCAACACTGAAATGTGATCCTATAAGCGGGGATCGGCGATCGATGTACCTCTACTGCGGCGTGAGCGGCCCGAAGAGGTCGATAACAGTACCAAGTATGTGAAAGCGTAAAATCGTAAATGAAATCATAATAGTCTATATAAAGCGAGGAGACATGTATGATAACCAAACTACGATTCACAACATAAGCGATCATGTCAAGTCGAGGACTCGCGCCTCAAAGTCATCCGCCGTACGTGGAACTCCTTCGCCACCAAGCGATCTAGGTACAAATCATGTGATACGTATAACGAGTCTCGGCCCGTCTTATGGACCCGATAGAAAGCGTGTGGAATACATTCGGTTATCCCGTGAACCGTGGTCGAGTGGAATACATTCGGATGAGCCGTAGTCGAGTGAAATACATTCGGATGAGCCGTGAGTCGAGTGAAATACATTCGGATGAGCCGTAGTCAGTGAAATACTGATTGCACAACAAGGCTATCACACGTAACATGGTCAAGTTTCATAACAACAAGCATAGGCAAGTTATACCTGACTCGAGGTACTTTCATTTTATGTCAAAGTCGGATTTTAACACTAAAGTACTACGTCGTTAAATTCCTTTTAAGAGATCCATTCCTTTCTAAAAGTCACCCGATACGTAGTATATAAAAATGTGTGACTTATATCTTTTAAGTAAACCAAAACAACTTTCATACTTTCCTTTTAAGACCAAATTAAGGCAATACCATGCCTTCCTTTTGGACCAAAATACTTCTCTTTTAAAAGTCAAGTTACCATTAAAACAAATGATAAAACCCTTCTTTTGTTTTCATAAAGTCGTTATAACCAACTTCCCATAAAGTTATAACACTTTATGTTTTAAACCATTTTAAGACAACACAATGCCTTTCTTTTCCTAAAGTTCGGTTTGCCTAATTTCAATTAGGCAAGTTTCTTTTTAGAAAAGTTTCATAGTTCAATGTCTTAACCTCTTTTTAAAACAATAGAGTAACATATGCCATAGGTGAGTAGGTTAATCTTGTTCATAATCAATCTTATTAAGCGACCGTGATCTAGAAAATGTAATATCATTTTGTCTCATCTTAGCTTCATGCGGATGGAGGTTTCTACTGGTTTTAATAATACTTAATTATTCAATACATTTTCCTTTATTAATCTTGTAGTGGTTTATTGATACACATTCGATTTCAAATCGGTAAATATTATTCCTTTTAAAACCAAGTACTCATTACTCACGAATGAGGTTTCACACAAAATCCATATTAATTCATTTAAGTTAAGTCTCTTATCTTATAAGATCGATCTCTTAACTTTTGAAATTAATAAGCCATTCATTTACCACCCTTAAGGCGTTATACCTAACTTCCCATAAAGCTAGTATAACACATGTTTTAAAACAACCAAATCTGATTAACACGTATGCGTCTACCGTACTACATAGCTCACACATATCATGCTAGAAAAGATAGGAAGAGGTTCACATACCTCGCGACGATTATCGACTAATAGCAAAATGCTCCAAGTACCTCAAACCGTCGGCTACTCCTGCCAAGTAGATCACGCCACACGTAGTACTTGACCTATAGAGGCCACAAGGCGCCTATTAACATCTAGATCTCAATGTAGAATATCCTACGAGAAAATTGGCAAAGACCTCCCCGCGGCGTAAATCTCCTCCTCTAACGGTAGGCTACCAAGCCAACCGAGGGGTTTGCACGTCTAACGGGCGTGTACAATTCTACTCACGATATCTTACACAAGTCTCTGTGTCTGATCTATGTAATTCGGTTCAGTTCTTCTTTAAATTGAGCTTAAGTCAAAAGACATTGCCGCAATAATGTTGATTCGATATATAGTATACCTTAACTATATATTCCAACAACATGTAATTTCCAATTACAACAGAAGGTCAAGAGTGTTTACCTTGATAAGCCCAAAATTATCCAAGTTATAATGTCGATCCTGAGCAAGGTTTAGCTCCTACTCTGTGCGCTCCAATCCGCTCCAAACAACCCTTATAAGTTCTAACCAACTTCTACTTAAATACTCCAACTCGCTATGAAGATTTACTTAGGGTTTCGGTTTGAGACTAAAAGGACAAAAGGTAGTATTCCTGCTCTACGTATAGAGGTAACTTTTGGAATACAACAAGGTAAAGGCTAAGGTATTTTGGGCATTATAACAATACTTGGAAGACAACTTTCTACCAGGGGTACCTCTCGGCCACTTAGGAGGAGAGGAGGAACCTCGGCCACAAGACCACTCAAAGGGGAGAGGGGAAGGCTTGGGGCGAGAACAACAAGAGGAGAGGGGAGGATTGCAAGACTTAGAACACATTGGGATGATGAAGTCTTCACCAAAGGGAGGGGTATTTATAGGGAAGCGAGGGCGAACCGATGGACAAGATCAAGCCATGTGCAAGGCAAGTGTAAGGCCTTGATCAAGCCAAGTGCACCTAACCCTACTCCACAAAACATGGCACAAAACATGGCACAAAACAAGGCACAAAACAAGGCCAAAACAAGGCACAAAATAAGGGCCAATCGGCGAGGACGTGACCCAAATGGCGAACCAGCGTCGGCAGGGTGACAAGTGTCACCTCTCGTTGGCCAAAATGTTCGTCGCTCGGAAAAATCATGAAAATACAAAACGACATAGCCGGAATTTTCCTTCGCAAGTTCTCAGAAAGCGTTTCGTCGAAACGACTCTAACAGGTGTTGTACACAAAATTTTGAACCTATGCCAAACTTTAAGTCTCAAATTGTAAATGCGTGCGTCCTTACGTATATACTCTGGAAATACGGGTATAACATTCTCCCTCGAAACATTCGTCCGAATGTTTCTTCTCAATCGGATAACGAAAAGTTCCTCTAACAAGTTGCCAACGCCCGCGGCAGCCACGAAATAACACGTTCTCTTCCTTACTGCCGTGCGATACCACTTTTGTCACTTTGCGCGAGGTTCTAGTGTCACTCGCGACCCAACAAATGGTGCCGAATGCGTGCGGTCCCCGAGGTTCTAGTGTCTCTCGGGGCGTGCCATACTTGATCATTGCTTCATTTCTCAAAGCGTGGAGTTACTACCTCCAAACTTGGTCATCTTACTAGCCGTAATATCCCCAAGGCCATCTCGGCCTTCACGAGCGATTCTGGTCGAACACATCCACGAACTCATCGATGGTCGTCTAAACTTGGGCCTAGCACCTCGTGACCCTACCACTGGCGGGACTACCGACGGCCCGCTGGCCGGGCTGCGGGTCGACCGCGAGGCCATCAACCCGACCAGCAATCGCGCCGACACTTGCTCCTCGAAACGGAACAATCTTACCTAATCAAGTCAGGAAAGCTACCACTTCCATCTCACACTACCCATGGACTTATCACACAAATAATTCCCACGTACTACTTACTCTGATAAGGGTCAAACATGAAATAAATCTTTTACTCGAGACGACCTTACCTCTAAGGTCTCAATCGTGACATAGTCTAAGGTTCACACTTACCATGCCCCCATACTTATCCTTCCAACTAACCACGTTTCTGAATCACATTTTAGCACGAAGCTATCCGAACATAACACTAAACACATCATCAACAAGCATACAAAACTCTAGAGGGTTAAGGATATACCTGAATCTACCGCTCCACTCTAATCATAAGCCTGCCCTGCAGGGCGCATAGCTGTAGAAGGCGATGAACCTGCCACTGATCCGGTAGGCTGCGTCATGCTGCCGGTACCCCTCCTATAAGCACAGTCTCTCGTCACATGGCCCTGACGGCCGCAGGTGAAACAAGCACCAGTAAAAAGACGACATTCCCCGGGATGATGTTTGCCACATCGTGCACACTGAGGGGGACATGAATCCTGCTGGCTAGCACTCACGCATACCTGTGAACCAGAAGCCCTGGAGCTCGACCGGCTCGAATACAACAACGCCCCGGCGGTGCGGGGACCACTCTGTCTTGGTGGAGGTACATAACTAGGCTGCTGGCGAGGCGGTCGCCTCGAAAGTTACCAAAGGACCGCCATTACGGCCTCTTCTGCGATCTCGGTCATTAGTCGACCTCTCGTGCCTCGCATCTAGTGCGTGAGCTTGCATGCGGGCAATGTCCATGCCCGGCTGAAGAGCTACACCCGTACAAGCCTCTGCCAAGTAATCATCTAGCCCGGTGACGTAGCGGTGTACTCTGTCCTCCATGGTCGCCACTAAAGCGGGGACATATCGAGCCAATGAGTCGAACTCCACATTATACTCTCTAACCGTCCGCCCGCCCCGCTTCAACGTCAAAAATGTCGCCGAGCCCTCTCATCCGTGGGCAAGAAATGTGCAAGAAAAGCCGCGAGAACTCGTCCATACTACCGGAAGTGCATGCTCTTCCCGACAACTCCCACGAATCAAACCCGTCAATCGCAGATCACGCGGTGATGCGAACCAATACCACCGACTCGCCTGCGAGACTCGATCACTCATGATCCGTCAGAGTCGGATAAACTCACGAGGGTCATCCTCGGCTCGATCCATAACACGGCGGGCTACAACTCGAGAAAGTCGTAGCCTCAAGTATGCGCTCGGCGGGGTGAACTACGGTGCTTCGGGCCGGAATCGCGATTCAAATTTATCTCATATCGGCCACGTCTCGGCGATCGCCATCTCCTTGTACCCCATCTCATCCGCTCCAGTGTGGGACCAAGGCTCAGTATCAGTAGTCTCGGCAGCCATCGCTGCGCTTTAAACTCTGCTGGTCTTGGCGGCGTCGCGAAACTTCCGCCGGAAGACTGTCTCGTCGATCGGCTCGCGCTCGTACTCTCTCAGTATCTCACTAACAGCTCGATGCGCTTGCCCATCCGGGCTGCAGGTTTTACGCGAGGCATAAGCGTAAAGGAAAGGAATACGTCGAGGGGCCCAACTTATCACACACTCTAGGCACGATCTCGGAATGAGAAGAATGGAAACCAATCCTAAATGTCCTATAGCCTCACGATTATAGATGTGGTGCACAACACACCGATAATCAAGACTCTACTAGACACGGTCAGACACTTTCCGAGGACTAAGCGCTCGATACCACTTTTGTCACGACCGAACCGGCCCGTGGATCGTGCCTTACCGGGCACCCTAGTGATACAACATCGAGAAAATCGGAAATAAAAACATGAACATGAATTAAGAGACATGATAAATAAGCGAGGCAACCAAAGTTGCCTTGGTATATATACATAAATACGAACAGTTATCCTTTTTCTGCATACGCCACAACGCATTACTACGGACCTCTAAGAAGTGACAACAACTATGACGGACGGGGCCCGCCATACCTCGAATGTACAAGAACCCTGCACTGTGGTAACATACCAAAGATAAGCCTCAAGGAACGGAGCTTCCCAACACGCTGAAATGTGATCCTATAAGCGGATCGGCGGTCGATGTACTTACTGCGGCATGAACGCAACCGAAGGAGGTCGAGCACAACATGTACCAAGTATGTGAAGCGAAAATCACGTAAATGAAATCATAATAGTCTATATAAAGCAGAGACATGTATGATAACCAAACTACGATCACAACATAAGCGATCATGTAAAGTCGTGGACTCACGCCTCAAAGTCATCCTCATGCCCGTGGAACTCCTTCCTCACCGCCGGCGATCTAGGTACAAATCATGTGATACGTATAACGTGTCTCGCCCATCTTATGGACCCAGTAAAGCGTGTGGAATACATTCCTGCTCATCCCATGAACCGGTAGTCGAGTGGAATACATTCCGGATGAACCGTAGTCGAGTGAAATACATTCGGATGAGCTAGTCGAGTGAAATACATTCGGATGAGCCGAGTCGAGTGAAATACATTCGGATGAACCGTAGTCGAGTGAAATCTGATGCTTGCACAACAAGGCTATCACACGTAACATGGTCAAGTTTCATAACAAAAGCATAGGCAAGTTATACACAACTCAAGGTACTTTCATTTTATGTCAAAGTCCGGATTTTAACCTAAAGTACTACGACGTTAAATTCCTTTTAAGAGATCCATTCCTTTTCTAAAAGTCACCCGATACCGTAGTATATAAAAATGTGTGACTTATATCTTTTAAGTAAACCAAAACAACTTTCATACTTTCCTTTTAAGACCAAATTAAGGCAATACCATGCCTTCCTTTTGGACCAAAATACTTCTTTAAAAGTCAAGTTACCACATTAAAACAAATGATAAAACCCTTCTTTGTTTTCATAAAGTCGTTATAACCAACTTCCCATAAAGTCGTTATAACACTTTATGTTTTAAACCATTTTAAGACAACACAATGCCTTTCTTTTCCTAAAAGTTCGGTTTGCCTAATTTCAATTACGCAAGTTTCTTTTTAGAAAAGTTTCATAGTTCAATGTCTTAACCTCTTTTAAAACAATAGAGTAACATATGCCATGTGAGTAGAGTTAATCTTGTTCATAATCAATCTTATTAAGCCCATGATCTAGAAAATGTAATATCATTTTGTCTCATCTTAGCTTCATGCAGATGGAGGTTTCTACTGTTTTAATAATACTTAATTATTCAATACATTTTCCTTTATTAATGCCGCGATGGTTTATTGATACACATTCGATTTCAAATCAAGAAACATTATTCCTTTTAAAACCAAGTACTCATTACTCACGAATGAGGTTTCACACAAAATCCATATTAATTCATTTAAGTTAAGTCTCTTATCTTATAAGATCCCTCTTAACTTTTGAAATTAATAAACCATTCATTTTACCACCTTAAGACGTTATACCTAACTTCCCATAAAGCTAGTATAACACATGTTTTAAAACAACCAAATCTGATTAACACATGACGTCACCGTACTACATAGCTCACACATATCATGCTAGAAAAGATAGGAAGAGGTTCACATACCTCGCGACGATTATCGACTAATAGCAAAATGCTCCAAGTACCTCAAACCGTCGGCTACTCCTTAAGCCCAGTAGATCACGCCATACGTAGTACTTCATCCTATAGAGGCCACAAGGCGCCTATTAACATCTAGATCTCAATGTAGAATATCCTACGAAAATTGCAAAGACTCCCCGCAAACAGAAATCTCCTCCTCTAACGAGGCGGCTACCAAGCCAACCAGTGGGGGTTTGCACGTCTAACGGACGTGTACAATTCTACTCACGAATACTACACAAGTCTCATCTGAATCTATGTAATTCGATTCGATTCTCTTTAAATTGGGCTTAAGTCAAAAGACATTGCCGCACAATAATGTTCAGTTCGATATATAGTATACCTTAACTATATATTCCAACAACATGTAATTTCCAATTACAACAGAAGGTCAAGAGTGTTTACCTTGATAAGCCCAAAATTATCCAAGTTATAATGTCGATCCTGAGCAAGGTTTAGCTCCTACTCCGTGCGCTCCAATCCGCTCCAAACAACCCTTAGAAGTTCTAACCAACTTCTACTTAAATACTCCAACTCGCTATGAAGATTTACTTAGGGTTTCGGTTTGAGACTAAAAGGACAAAAGATAGTATTTCCGGGCTCTACGTATAGAGGTAACATTTGGAATACAACAAGGTAAAGGCTAAGGTATTTTGGGCATTATAACAATACTTGGAAGACAACTTTCTACCAAGGGGGGGGGGGGGGGGTACCTCTGTTATACCCCGTATTTCCAGAGTATGTACGTAAGGACGTACGTAGAAAAATTTGAACTTGTGATTTAGGCTTGGCCGAATTGTTTTTGTTCACAACACCCGATTAGAGTCGTTTTCGAAAGCGTTTTCCTGACTTTCGTAGGGAATTTCGGCTATGTCATTTTTAATTTTTGCGGATTTTTCCGAGAGGCGAAACATTTTGGACCAACAAGAGGCGCCACTTGGCACCCTCTCATTGGAGCACATTGTGGGCGGTTGGCTTGGACGATTGGTGACTATTTTTGTCAAGTAGTAGGTAGGATATTTTGTGTGTAGTTGGATAAGGTGCACTTGGCAAGATCTTGGCCCTACACTTGCCTTGCACTTGGCAAGATCTTGGCCATTGGTTGGCCTTCACTTGACCTATAAATACCCACCCCTTTGAAGACTAATTCATCCACAAAATTGCCTAGTCTTGAAAGCTTCTTCCTCCCGCCTTCGTGTCGGGTCTTGGGCGAGAGCCCCTCCCTGCCGAGAATTCCCCAGTGGGGTAGGCGAGGGTATACACCCTCCTGGGTGCTAGCATGGTACCCCTAGCCTAGTTGTTTTCGTATAATACCCCCCCCTCTTGGTAGAAATACTCTCAAAAGTATTGTTATAATGCCCAAATTACCTTAGCCGTATACCTTGTAGTATTCTAAGGTTATACTTATACGAAAAGCCCAGAAATACTATTATACTTCCCTTCAGTCACAAAACCGAAAGCCTAAGTAAATCTTCACCCGTAGTTGAAGTAGTAAGTAGAAGTTGGTTAACTTCCAAGGTTGTTTGGAGCGGCCTGAGCGCATGAGTAGGAGCTAAACCTTGCTCAGATCGACATTTAAACTCGGATAATTATGGGCTTATCGAGGTAAATATCTTGTCCTCTATTGTAATTGGAAATTACATGTTGTATGATTATATAGTTGAAGTATACTATATATAGAACTGAACGTAGTTATCGCAATGTCTTTTGACTTAAGCTCGAATAATAAGAAACCTTTTCGAAAGAAGAGTACCGAATCGTATTTACATGGGATCTGACATGAGACTTGTGTAGCCTTTTCGTGAGGTAGAATTGTGCACGTCCGGTTTAGACGATAACCCCTGGTTGGCTTGGTAGCCCCGATAGATGAGGAGATTTACGCCGCTGGGAGAGTCTGCGAATTTTACAGAGAATGTTCTACGAAGGGATCTAAATATTAATAAGCGCCTTGTGGCCTTATAGGTTGAGTACTACGCGTGGCGCGATCTACTTGGCTTACGAGTAGCCGGCGGTTTGAGGTACTTGAGCGCTTTGCTATTAGTCGAAAATCGTCGCAGGTATGTGAACCTCTTCCTATCTCTTCTAGCATGATATGTGTGAACTATGTAGTACGGTGACGATACGTGCTAAATGTATTTGATTGGTTTAAAACATAAAGTGTTATAACGGCTTTATGGGAAGTTGGTTATAACAGCTTTATGTTGGTAAGAAAATACTTGTGGTTTTTAAAAAGGTAACTGATTTGAACTATAACTGGCTTGTTATGTGTTAATAAAGAACTTGAAGTATTTCAAAAGGTTTTTGATTCATTTTGAAAGAAGAGGTAATACTTGATTTGTTTTGAAAACTTAAGAGTTATACTAGCTTTATGGAAAGTTAGGTATAACGTCTTAAGAATGTTTTACTGATTTTGGAAATCAGAATGTGTATCGACAAACCACTGCAGCGTTAATAAAAGGAAATGTTTTTAATGATTAAGTATTATTAAAACCAGTAGAAACTTCCATCTGCATAGAAGCTAAGATGACAAAATGATATTTCCTAGATCATGGCTGCTGTAATAAGATTGTTATAAACAAGAATATCCTACTCACATATAAGGCTTATGTTTCTCAGATAGCTTAAAAAGAGAATTATATTCTTAACTGAATAAGACTATGAACTACGAAACCTTTCTAAAATAAGAAACTTGAACATTGGACATTAGGCAAACTTGAACATTGGAAGAGAAGGTTGCTACTTGATTTTACAAAGAGAAGTAATTGATTTACTTTAAAAAGATAATCACTCTATTGTTATATACTACGGGTATTGTGTGACTTTTGTGAAAGTAACATATCTTTAAAGAATTATTGTATAAAGTACTTTGGGGATAAAAACCCGATCTCATTAATCATATAGTAGAAAGTACTTTATGTGTGAATAACTTGATTGTATTGGTTTGTGATAGCCTTGTAATACCTTCGTATTGATTTGATAAGTAATCATATTAGGATGCTACGTGTGTTAGTATTCTGTGATGTTTGTGTAAAGGGGTTTTCCCTTGATTGCGCTTATGTTGTTTAAACGATAAACTGTTATGTTGGTATTATACCACTCACCGTGTTTCCGGGGTTCGCCTCCGACGCGGGTAGACTCGTGATGCAGGACCATGATTCGAGAATACCTCATGCGGGTCCCGGCCTATGCGAGTCGCGAGAGTTCCGTGTTAGCGCGCGCCTTTATGGTCATGCGGTGCATGTGGCGTACGCGATGCGACTCGGGGCGACGCCGGAGTAGCTACCTCGATGCGGTTATACCTCACGCGGGCCTATGAGATTGGCCTATGCGAGCTGCGGAGTTCGAGGCTAGACGCGCGACATTTGATATTGCGGGCGGCGACCACTTTGATCATGCGACGGCCTGCAGATTTCATGATACATTTTATGACCTTGTTAGTACTGTGTTAGTAGTCGCTATGCCTTCGCATTTACCCCGCATCGCTTTATTTGGACACGTGGGACACATTGTTCATGTGTATTCCTTGGTGCTTTTCTATCATCGATCACGGCAGTGAGAAGGTATTCCACGGGCCCGATTGATGTTGTGGCGTGAGACCCATTGTTATATTGGAGTGATGACTTCGAGGCATGAGTCCACGACTTGATATGATCGCTATTTATTGTGAAGCGTAGTTTGGTTATCATACATGTCTCTCGCCTTATATAGACTACTATGATTTCATTTACGATTTTCGATTTCACATACTGCACTGCATCGACCTCTTCGGGGCTGCTCATGCCGCAGTAAAGGTACACCGCCGATCCTCGCTCTAGGGTCACGATTCAGCGTTGGGAAGCTCCGTTCCTCGAGGCTTATTCGTATAGTCCCGTTGTTGTAGGTGCTTACATTCGTGGTATGACGGGCCCTGTCCCGTCTTTGTCGTCATATCATTCGTAGAGGTCTGTAGTACCGTAGGCGGTGGTTTGTAAAAGGATTAAACCGCTCGGTTGAAAGAGTTGTTGTTTATATATATATGCCAAAAGGCAAGTTTTCACGTTATCGTTTATACTTCCATTATTTTTATGTTATTGATTTATGTTCACTGATTTTCTCTGATGTATGACTACCTGGTGCCCGGTAAGGCACCACCACGCCCGGTTCGGGTCCGACAAAAGTGGTATCGAGCGATTAATCCTCGGAAAGTGTCTACTGCACCGTATCTAGTAGTCTTGATTATCGGTGTGTTGTGCACCACACCAATAATCGTGAGGCTATAGGATATTTAGGATTGGTTTCTATTCTTCTCACTCGAGATCGTGCCTTAGAGTCAGATTGTAAGTTGGACCTCTAACGTATTTCTTTCTCACCGCTATGCCTCCGCGCAGGCAACCCGCCCAGAGGCAAGGCACCGAGGAGCCGCGAGCAGAGTCAGAGGGTTACGTGGGCACAGCCCAATTATCACCGCAGGTGGTGCTTCATTCGGGAGTTCTGCGACGCCACTAGCCCCAAAGAGTTTAGCACGGCAGCAGCCTCACTGCGCCATGATATTTGAACCTTCGGGCCCACGATCGAACAGAGAATATAGATTTCAAGGAGGCGACCGTTACTAACTATGGATTTGACTACCGAGAGTATACCGATGTACGCGAGTCTTGATGAATATCAACGAGAAGGTTGTGCAAAAGTAAGTTCTTCAGTTAGGATTGAGCATGGCCTTTGTTCGGGCTTATGCGCAGCAGGCAGAGAAACGTAGAGTTCGACGGGTTAACGGCGACGAAGAGAGGCCGTGAGCAAAGGCCTTTGGTAACTGCGAGGCGAGTCGCCACCGCAGATTAGATTATGCGCATCCACCAGCGTAAAGGTCCTCCACAGTGGTTCGGACGCTCGGGTATGCAGGAGTTGGTCGAGCTCGAGCTTCCGCTCACGCCACACGGCGGTTCCGCCATCCGATTCGATTTTTTCTGTTCACAGCGTGGCAGCGCCATCTAAGGAATGTCGTCTTTTAGTTGGTACTTGTTGTACCTATGACCGCCGTGGTCCGATGTCGAAAGAGTGTCCTCGGGAGGACTTAGCCTTCGTGATCGGTGGGTAGTTCGTCATCTTCCTTAGTTATGCGCCTACGGGCGTTTGATTAGAACGACTAAGGGGTGAAGCAAGAGATATAGATATATCCTTAACCCTCTAGGGTTTAGTATGTGTGATAAGGTGAGTATACCTTAAGTGTTATATTCTGATAGCATTGTAAATGGTGATTAGAAATCTTGGTTAGTTAACCAAGTAAGATTTGGGGGATAGAGAAGGTGTGAGCCTTAGAGTTTTATACGTAGAGACCTTAGAGGTAAGGCCATCTCGAGTAAAAGATGTATTGTTTATGTTTGACCCTTATAGGAGTGCATCGTGCACGTGAGTTATGTTTGTGGGATTTATCCCTGAGTAGTGTGGCATGAAAGAGGGTAGTTGAGCTAAGAAGACCGCTAGGTTTTCGTAACGTGATTAGTGAGAGTTTTCCTTCGGGGAGCTAGCGTTTAGCGCGTTGCCGGGTCGGGTTGAGGCCACGTTGCGGGTCAACCCGCGGCATGTTTGGTGGTGGGGTCAGTTTGTGGTGGTCCCGTCTTGTGGTAGGGTCACGAGGGTGTTAGGCCCGAGTTTAGTTAACCAACGTGCGGTCGTGGATCGTTCGACCGAGAGTCGGGCCGAGGAGGTCAGCCGTCTTGTCTTCTAGCAAAGACCGTTTACTCAGCAGTGTTGATTTTTATCAGAAAGGTTGTAAGGCTGCACGGGGTGCCTACCTTCACCTTATGACAGACAGTGGAGCCCAGGGTACGGCTGTTTTTGTTTCTGGAAGTTTTACCAAGCAGGGTTAAGAACTCAGGTGAGTCTCAGAATCGCATTCGCCCTCGGGCCAGTATGTGGAATTCAGGGGTAGTTGTGGGGATTGTTGTCTCCTGTGGAGGGAGTGTTTAAGCTACCATTTCAGTTTTCGAATGTCGCCTTATGAGGCCTTGTAGGGGCGGAAGTGTAAGCTGCCGGTCGATTGGTTCGATGTTGGCAAGATTCAGATAGTTGGTTCAGGCTTGTTCCAGCAGACTGTGGATAGGGTAAAGCTTGTCTAGAGGAGGTTCTGGCAGCTCAAAGAAATCGTGCGGATAATCGGCGACGACGCTTAGAGTTCAGGTTGACGGTCGGTCTTCTTGAAAGTACCACCCCGGGTTGGGTGTGACGAGTTTTGGAATACAGAGGGAACTTAGCCCGAGTTACTTTGGGCCTTTGAGTTCATGTGAAGAATAGGCCAGGTTGCCTATATGTTAGCATTTGCCGTCCGACTTAGGAGGCAGTGCGTCCAGTCTTTCGTGTTATGTTCGAGAAGGAAATCGGAGATCCATCCAGAGTATTCTACTAATGATGACCAAGTTGAAGATGATAACCCGAGTTTTGAATCTGAAGCGATGCTCGAAATGTGGTAAGAGTTCGAATGCACGACATCTTGGTGATCGACGCAGCCTGTACCTTTTGTTGGGTCGCGGAGTGACACTAGAACCTCGCGCAAAGTGACAAAAGTGGTATGCTTTATGATGTTAGAGTGCTTCCCGTGGACTTGGATGTAAGCATTTTTGCGCAGTTGTTTCGGTGGCCATGTGTGACAGGTTTGTCCTCGTAAGTATAGTAGTGAAGACTATACTGGCGCGCGTTTGTTTTGAGACTTAGAAGGAACATTCGGGACGAATGTTTCTAAGCGAGGAGAATGTTATACCGTATTTCAGTATATGCGTGGGGCGTGCGTAGAAAAATTTGAACTTGTGATTTAGGCTTGGCGAATTCTTTTTGTTCACAACACGATTAGAGTCGTTTTTCGAAAGCGTTTTCACGACTTTCGTAGGGAATTTCCGGCTATGTCATTTTTAATTTTTGCGGATTTTTCCGAGAGGCGAAACATTTTGGACCAACAAGAGCGCCACTTGGCACCCTCTCATTGGAGCACATTGTGGGCGGTTGGCTTGGACGATTGGTGACTATTTTTGTCAAGTAGTAGGTAGGATATTTTGTGTGTAGTTGGATAAGGTGCACTTGGCAAGATCTTGGCCCTACACTTGCCTTGCACTTGGCAAGATCTTGGCCATTGGTTGGCCTTCACTTGACCTATAAATACCCACCCCTTTGAAGACTAATTCATCCACAAAATTGCCTAGTCTTGAAAGCTTCTTCCTCCCCCCTTAGTGTAGTGTCTTGGCCGAGAGCCCCTCTCCCCCCCCTTGGCCGAGAGTTCCCCCCCTAGTGGGGTAGGCCGAGGGGTATACACCCCCCCTCCTTGGGGTGCTAGCCGTGGGGTACCCACTGCCTAGTTGTTTTCGTATAATACCACTCTTGGTAGAAATACTCTCAAAGTATTGTTATAATGCCCAAATTACCTTAGCCGTATACCTTGTAGTATTCTAAGGTTATACTTATCTGAAAAGCCCGAAATACTATTATACTTCCTTCACCACAAACCGAAACCCTAAGTAAATCTTCACCCGTAGTTGAAGTAGTAAGTAGAAGTTGGTTAGAACTTCTAAGGGTTGTTTGGAGCGGCCTGAGCGCACGGAGTAGGAGCTAAACCTTGCTCTGGATCGACATTTAAACTCGGATAATTATGGGCTTATCGAGGTAAATATCTTGTCCCTCTATTGTAATTGGAAATTACATGTTGTATGATTATATAGTTGAAGTATACTATATATAGAACTGAACGTAGTTATCGGCAATGTCTTTTGACTTAAGCCTGAATAATAAGAAACCTTTTGAAAGAAGATCTTGTTGTATTTACATGGGATCAGATGAGACTTGTGTAGCCTTTACGTGAGGTAGAATTGCACGTCCGGTTTAGAAGTATAACCCCTCGGTTGGCTTCGTGGCCGGCCAGATAGAGGAGGAGATTTACGTTGTTGCGGGAGGTGTCTTGCGAATTTTACGTAGAAGGTTCTCCGACGGGATCTAAATATTAATAAGCGCCTTGTGGCCTTATAGGTTGAGTACTACGCGTGGCGCGATCTACTTGGCTTAAGGAGTAGCCGACGGTTTGAGGTACTTGGAGCGTTTTGCTATTAGTCGATAATCGTCGCGAGGTATGTGAACCTCTTCCTATCTCTTCTAGCATGATATGTGTGAACTATGTAGTACGGTGAGCGTCATGTGCTAAATGTATTTGATTGGTTTAAAACATAAAGTGTTATAACGGCTTTATGGGAAGTTGGTTATAACAGCTTTATGTTGGTAAGAAAATACTTGTGGTTTTTAAAAAAGGTAACTGATTTGAACTGTAACTGGCTTGTTATGTGTTAATAAAGAACTTGAAGTATTTCAAAAGGTTTTTGATTCATTTTGAAAGAAGAGGTAATACTTGATTTGTTTTGACAAACTTAAGAGTTATACTAGCTTTATGGAAAGTTAGGTATAACGTCTTAAGAATGTTTCTTGATTTTGGAAATCAGAATGTGTATCGACAAACCACTGCAGCGTTAATAAAAGGAAATGTTTTTAATGATTAAGTATTATTAAAACCAGTAGAAACTTCCATCTGCATAGAAGCTAAGATGAGACAAAATGATATTTCCTAGATCATGGTCGTAATAAGATTGTTATAAACAAGAATATCCTACTCACATATAAGGCTTATGTTTCTCGGATAGCTTAAAAGAGAATTATATTCTTAATGAATAAGACTATGAACTACGAAACCTTTCTAAAATAAGAAACTTGAACATTGGACATTAGGCAGACTTGAACATTGGAAGAGAAGGTTGCTACTTGATTTTACAAAGAGAAGTAATTGATTTACTTTAAAAAGATAATCACTCTATTGTTATATACTACGGGTATTGTGTGACTTTTGTGAAAGTAACATATCTTTAAAGAATTATTGTATAAAGTACTTTGGTGATAAAAACCATATCTCATTAATCATATATAAGAAAGTACAGTCTGTTTGAATAACTTTATTGTATTGGTTTGTGATAGCCTTGTAATACCTTCGTATTGATTTGATAAGTAATCATATTAGGATGCTACGTGTGTTAGTATTCTGTGATGTTTGTGTAAAGGGGTTTTCCCTTGATTGCGCTTATGTTGTTTAAACGATAAACTGTTATGTTGGTATTATACCACTCACCGTGTTTAGGGGTTAAGTGCCCTCCGTCTGGGGTAGACTCGAGCGATGCAGGACCATGATTCGAGAATACCTCATGCGGGTCCCGGGGGCCTATGCGGAGCTGCGAGAGTTCCCGGTTAGTGTGCGGCCTTTATGGTCATGCGCATGTGGCCGTGCGGATTGCGAGTCGGGGCGATGCCGGAGTAGCTACCCTCGATGCGGGGTTATACCTCATGCGGGCCTATGAGATTGGCCTATCGGAGTCTGCGGGAGTTCGAGGGCTAGACGCGCACATTTGATATTGCGAGCGGCGACGGCTTTGATCATGTGACGGTCTAGACAGATATCATGATACAGTTTATGACCTTGTTAGTACTGTGGGTGTTAGTAGTCGGCTATGCCTTCGTACTTACCCTGTATTGTTTTATTTGGACACAGGTGGGACCTGGTGTTCATGTGTATTCCTTGGTGCTTTTCTATCATAGACTTCCGGCAGTGAGGAAGGTATTCCACGGGCATGATTGATGTTGTGGCGTGAGACCCATTGTTATATTGAGTGATGACCGAGGCACGAGTCACGACTTGATATGAGTGCTTATTTATTGTGAACTGTAGTTTGGTTATCATACATGTCTCCTGCCTTATATAGACTACTATGATTTCATTTACAGTATTTTCAGTTTCACATACTGCACTGTTATGCGACCTCCCGGGTGCGTTCATGCCGCGGTAAAGGTACGCGATCGTTGATCCTCGCTCTTAGGGTCATTCAGCGTTAGGAAGCTCAGTTCCTCGGAGGCTATCTTCGTATAGTCCCTGTTGTTGTAGGTGCTACATTCGTGGTATGACGGGCCCCGTCCGTCGTTGTTGTCATATCATTCGTAGAGTGCAGTAATCTTGTTGTGGGCGGGGTTTGTAAAAGGATTAAAGCTGTTGAGTTGAAAGAGTTGTTGTTTATATATATATGCCAAAGGCAAGTTTTCACGGGTTATCGTTTATACTTAGATTATTTTTATGTTATTGATTTATGTTCCGCTGATTTTCTCTGATGTATGACTACTGGGGTGCCCGGGGTAAGGCACCAGTCACGGGCCCGGGTTCGGGTCCTGACAACCTCTCGGCCACACCACTAGGAGGGGAGGAACCTCGGCCTGAGGCCACTCAAAGGGGAGGAAGGCTTAGGGCGAGAACAACAAGAGGAGAGGGGAGGATTGCAAGACTTAGAACACATTTGGATGATGAAGTCTTCAACAAAGGAGAGGGTATTTATAGGAAGCGAGGGCAACCAATGGACAAGATCAAGCCATGTGCAAGGCAAGTGTAAGGCCTTGATCAAGCCAAGTGCACCCTAACCCCTACTCCACAAAACATGGCACAAAACATGGCACAAAACAAGGCACAAAACAAGGCCAAAACAAGGCACAAAATAAGGGGCCAATCGGCCCAGGAGACGTGACCCTAATGGCCAACCCACCGGCCACTGGTGGGTGACACGTGTCACCCTCTCGTTAACAAAATGTTAAAATCGCCGGAAAAATCCGCAAAAATACAAAACGACATAGCCGAATTTTCCTTCGCAAGTTCTCAGAAGCGTTTAGTCGAAAAACGACTCTGCAGGTGTTGTGCACAAAATTTCGAACCTATGCCAAACTTTAAGTCTCAAATTGTCGTACGTACGTCCTTACGTATATACTCTGGAAATACGGGGTATAACAATTACTCCATTATAACATGCAATAGGTGACGTTAATAACAACAATAACCAACGAAATCCGATAATCACCAAATCTGTCCATTCACGGTTTTAGCCCCAAAAATGGTTCAAACGCTTTTTATTCTTCATTATTTTTAGCACAAGATCATCTATACATTATAAAAACATGTAATATACAATTACTTCAAGAGAAGGAAGAATTTTTACCTTTATTTGTGCCCAAAACGCCCCAAAACAGTCCACTCGTCTTTGGCCCACAGTTTTCGTTTCGCTCCACTTCTTCAAGATCCAATCACATATATGTATCCCCTACAACCTTAGGAGAAACTTCCCTTCACGTTCCATCACCAAAAAGTCTATGAAAACCCCTAAAATCTCTAACCCTAGCCACGACCCAAATGGGATTTGAGGTTAATGGTGGTTTATCTTGGCTTAACACTTGGTTAGGCTTCTTAATCTTTTATTATAAACTAAGATTGGAAGATTTAAGGATCTTGGTCTTCAATAATGGCCCTAGGCCGAAATCTTGAGAGAGAAGATATAGAACTTGTGTAATGAAAATGTTTTCTAAGTGTAGATAAGTCTTGCAAGCTCTCTTGATATATATAAATATCTACAAGTGTAGCAAGACAAGTGGAGTGGGATCCACTTGTCCACATGTATTTAAAATATCTAAAGTCCAAGTCCAAGTCAAAGTCAGGTGGAGGGGTGACACGTGTCGCCCTCCGATTGGTCCAAAATATTATAATTTTTCGAAGGTCCCTGCAAAATTGTGAAATTCTCGACGGACCCCATATTATCAATTCCAATACCTTATAATCCAATACCAAGTCCATAAATTCAATTAGAAGTATTAAACTTCAAGTTAATAATTTTTCCGTCGTCACATTTTTCCGAAATTTTCCTTTAAGAAAATGTAATAATTCTTTCCTTCCAATATTCAAATCTTCTTTCCTTGATCACGTCCTCAAATCAATGTCATGGAATTACGGGGTGTAACACCCCGGGCCCGCGACTGGTGCCCTACCTGGGCACCCTTCTACCCTCTACGACACAAGTTATCCACGGAAGTTAAATAACACTCATTTTGTTAAAACAAACATGCAAAGGCAAAGCCGATAAGGCTGCCACATATATATATATATAATCCAAAATAAACTACATTGTACACGAGTCCAATCCCACATATGAATACATACCTCTAAGAGTTTTACAGAACTATGACGGAACAGGGCCCCGCCGTACCCATAACAGTACAAAAGCATGTAATGAAAGATCTATACCAAAATGATAAGCCCCGGAACAATGGAGCTATCCCAAAAACTCTGAGCAAGGATCCTACACTTGCAGATCACCAAACTGCGTACCTAAACCTGCGGCATGAACGCAGCCCCCCGGAGAAAGGGGGTCAGTACGGAAAATATACCAAGTATGTGAAACAATAAGTACTGTAAAGGAGATCATACAATCCAAATATAACAGGAGGCAAGTATGATAATTCAAAATAACAGTACACTGTGCCTTGCAAATATGAGAGTAATGAGAGTCAACTTTACCTTTTAAGTTATGCCTTTTAAGAGTTAGATCAACCGCAAAGAGTATTTGTACTCGCATCATGGATCTTGTCCATGAGTTTATATAATGTTCAAGTCCTAATCATGGACGTACTCACATGATTTCAACTATACCATTTTCACAATAAGATTTATGTCGTAATCATGGACGTTCTCACATGATCCAACTATACAATTTTCACAACAAGATTTATGTCGTAATTATGGACGTACTCACATGATCCAACTATATAATTTTCACAATAAGATTTATGTCGTAATCATGGACGTACTCACATGATCCAACTATACAATTTTCACAACAAGATTTATGTCGTAATCATGGACGTACTCACATGATCCAACTACACAATTTTCACAATAAGATTTATGTCGTAATTCTGGACGTACTCATATGATCCAACTATACAATTTTCACAATAAGATTTATGTCGTAATCATGGACGTACTCACATGATCCAACTATACAATTTTCACAATAAGATTTATGTCGTAATCATGGACGTACTCACAAGATCCAAATATACAATTTTCACAATAAGATTTATGTCGTAATCATGAAAGTACTCTCATGATCCAACTATACAATTTAAATCATCTTAGACTCTCATTAGCACAAATAGAATGAACTATCATTTTAAGAGAACTCAAGGCAATAACACATCTAGTAATAATAGGGAAATTGAACCCGAAGTACTATGTACGTCCGCCGTACATCTTCTCATTTATAAACCTCAAAACACTAACAGTCATAATATCAAGACATTTCCACTTTTAAAATCAAGTTACTACATTTTTAAACTCAAGTAAGTTATACTTTTCAAACCAAGTCAGGTATACTTTTAACACCAAGTAATTTATACCTTTCAATCATGTAACTTCTTTCATATACTACAATGAACTAAAATGAAATACTTTCATTTAGACAACCCAGAGTACTATCAAGAGAATAGATATAACAATCTTTCATTTTAGAAACCCCAAGTACTATCAACAGAATGGATAGAACCACTTCCATTTTATAAAATCAAAGTACTGTCAAGAAAGTACATAGTGCAACTTCTATTTTAGGAAATCCAAAGTACTATCAAGAATTACATCACTAAGGAGTAGGATACACTCACTTTAAAACAAGGAATCATGCTAGAAGAAGAAAGGATAGTTCACATACCTTTTTGGCGACTAACCAACTCTACAATCTAGAATACATCTCAAAGTACTTCAACCTATAACAACAATAACACGATTATCAATTTCAAGCTTTCTAAGGTAGATTAATACCAACTAAGGGTCTCTTATTCTACGGAAAATTGGGCACCACATCCTTTGTTTCTACGTACTTTTCCACCTTTTCCAAGACCCAAATTCAACAACCAACAAGCTACACTTAAGGGCATAACCAACAGTTAACTAAAGGGGATTACACGCCTACTAGACGTGTAAAATTCTGCCCCACAATCACATAAAACAGTCCATACAAATCAGCCCAATATCCCACAACAACAATCGTAAAATGTGAAGCCTTTCAACACCTTTCTACACCCTTAATCCTTAGGACTTTCATTAACAACTACTACATTTAAACATGCATTAAGGTGGATGATTTTCCAGAAGCCTAACACCACAAAACAGTCCATAAAAACTGCATAATAACGTCCAACAATTTTATAGATTCCACGGCCAACAACTACAATCTGACAACTCTTTCCTTAATCATTTTTATTCCAATTCGAGTTCCAAAACTTCTATATAAGTTATATCAACTTATTAACAACGACATTAATCCATTATAACATGCAATAGGTGAAGATAACAACGACAATAACCAACGAAACTCAATGACACGAAAACTGTCCCATTCTCGGCCAAGACACCAAAATTGGTCCAAACACTTTTTAATCTTCATTCTTTTTAGAACAAGCTCATCTATACATTATAACAATAAGTAATATCCAATTACTTCAATAGAATGAGGAATTTTTACCTTTAAAATGCCCAAAAATGTCCCTAGACAGTCCGCTCCACTTTGGCCGCAATTTTCGTTTTGTTTCACTTCTTCAAGATCCAATCACTTCCATGTATCCACTACAACCTTAGAACCAACTTCCTTTCACATTTTACCTCCAAAAAGTCGATGAATCAAGCTAGGGTTTCACCCTCATTTTCGGCCAACACAAGATTTGGAGGGTTTGGAGAGTTAACTTGGCTAATCACTTGGTTAATGTTCTTAATCATGGAGAAATAAACTAACTAATCTTATTGTTCTTGGCTATGGAGATTTTCGAAAACCTTGCTTAAGGGAGAAGATATGAAAGCTTTTGGATGAAAGTGAATAATGAATTCAAGTCTTCTAAGTGTATATCTATATAGATGTCTCTCAAGCAAGACAAGTGGATGGGGGCACTTGTCACCTTCCTATAGGTCCATGTTTCACCTCCTCAAAATATCTAAATAAGTCAAGTCTTGCAAGACAAGTGGAGGGGTGACATGTGTCACCCTCCTATTTGTCCAAAATATTATAATTTTCGAACCTCCCCCCCCCCCCCCCCCAAAATTGTGAAATTTTCGGCGGACCCCATATTATCAATTTCAATTCTCTGTAATCCAATACTAATCCCACAAATCCAATTAGAAGTATTAAACTCCAAGTTAATAATTTTTCGTCGTCACATTTTTCTGAAATTTCCCTTAAGAAGATGTAATAATTCTTTCCTTCCAAAATTCAAATCTTAAAACCTTAATCACGTTCTCAATTTGTAGCCCTGGTATTACGGGGTATAACATCCTTCCCCCTTTAGAAACATTCGTCCCAAATGTTCATAGTCGACCTTAAGCTATACAAACTTTGGCATAGTCTCCTTACTATGCCTATCAACCAATATTCCACAAAACCAACGATGCCACACACGACCACAATATATCACATGTATATGCACCAATGGACCTTCCATCTGTGGTACCTTATCACAATACTCGAAGGTTGCAGTCCTTTCAAAAATGAGATCTTTTGACGTTCCTTTTCTCTTCCCGTACTCGGGATGACCCTGCCGTATTTTAAGTCATAGGGCAATCACTACCTAAATCCTTCAGTCGGACTCCTACTCAACTAACTGATATGTCCCCTCGTGTTAACTTCTCTTTTTTCTGTCCTCACATTAGTCAAACTACTGGTTGGTGAATGATCCTATTGTCTACCTAGCTTTGTTTACTAACCGGTGTAAACTCTTATACTAGTAGTATCTAAATCACGAACACTTATGGACAATGTTACTGAATCTAAGGTGTGTGTATCATCACAACTAACTCTCAGTCATGGTCTAAAATGAATCTCTCTCCTATCTCAAAGTATTTCTCACACTATCTTTCCGCTTACTACAGGTTCGCCACCTTGGCCGAAGTATTCCTACTGTACATCATCTACTATCGGTCTTTACACTGTCATGGAGTAATTACACCTTGTGAACCCTACACAACTATAGTTTCATTCTCTTTACATTCTTGTCAACATCCTTTACTCTGCACATTACTAAACAAAAATATTTCTACCTCTGAGGGTCCTATCAATTCACATTCTACTAGCAACAAGGGGAAAATATACGCTAGGGCGGAATCTAAATCTATCAATGTATGTAAGACTAAAAAAGGATCAAAATATACCTGTAACCCCAATCGATGTTGCCTCTTGATCCTGCCTGGTAGTCACAACATCTATGCGGTTCGAAGGACCACCAGAACTATAAACTCCACCATGACCTCTACCACGATCGGACATCGAATACCCATCGCGAGGCGCACGATGAAGATGTCGATTCAAAGAATCGACCAGAGGGTGAGCCATACTACCCATGTCATCTCAATACGGACACTCCCTCTCAAATGGCCCTGACGGCCACAATGATAACATGCTCCCGGAGCAGAACGACACTTCCCAAAATGGGACCTACCACATCGGAAACACTGAGGCAAGGGTTGCCTTGACTGAGCAGATCCCCTGCTCCTCTGAAATCCTGGAATCCTGGAGCTCCGATCGACTCCTAAATTCCTCGTGTGGTCCAATCTCACACCTACGAACTGTGGGGGTATGTTCTGTGTAAGTTGGGATGAATACCTTACCCGCTGTTGAGACTGCTTGCCCAAAAACTCACCGAGATAACCAACCGGTCTAGCCCTCTTACGCTGATTTCTGCGTTGGCCCTCTACCCTCTGTACACATGTCTGTACTGGCCGAATAACCTCCTGCTGATGAAACTGCATCACCGCTAACCTGGTCAATAACAAAACTGCTTCCCTCACGACCCTATAGTATTCCCCTAACTGAGGAGCTAGAGGCTCAGGTGCTGGTGCCTAAAAAACCGGTGCAGAAGAACTCGCCGACTGCGGTACAATATCCGGTATAGACTGGGCATGAGCCCTATCAACTCTCTGAGTCTGACTAGTAGCTCCCGCTACTGATTTGCCCTTCTGGGCAACTGTTGCCTTCCTTGGAGGCATAACTGTAATACAATAATACGTCAGAGAGGGATTATCTTAATAACACAGCTCTATGGCACGATCTCAGAGTTAGAAGAATAGAAACCAAATCCTAAATGTCCTGTAGCCTCCTGTTTATGGGTGTGGCGCGCAACACACCGATAATCAAGACTCTACTAAACACGGTCTGTAGACATTCCGAGGACTGACTGCTCTGATACCACTCAGTCATGACCCGAACCCCAGGCCCGTGACTAGTGCCCTACCTGGGCACCCTTCTACCCTCTACGACACAAGTTATCGATGAAAGTTAAATAACACTCATTTTTTAAAACAAACATGCAAATGCAAAGCCGATAAGGTTGCCATATATATATATAATCCAAAATAAACTACATTGTACACGAGTCAAATCCCACATATGAATACATACCTCTAAGAGTTTTACAGAAATATGACGGAACAAGGCCCCGCCGTACCCATAACTGTACAAAAGCATGTAATGAAAGATCTATACCAAAATGATAAGACCCGGAACAATGGAGCTATCCTAAAAACTCTGAGCAAGGATCCTACACTTGCAGATCACCAAAATGCGTACCTAAACCTGCGGCATAAACGCAGCCCCCGGAGAAAGGGGGTCAGTACGGAAAATGTACCAAGTATGTGAAACAATAAGTACTGTAAAGAAGATCATACAGTCCAAATATAACATGAGGCAAGTATGATAATTCAAAATAACAGTACACTGTGCCTTGCAAATATGAGAGTAATGAGAGTCAACTTTACCTTTTAAGTTATGCCTTTTAAGAGTTAGATCAACCGCAAAGAGTATTTGTACTCGCATCATGGATCTTGTCCATGGGTTTATATAATGTTCAAGTCCTAATCATATACGTACTCACATGATTTCAACTATACCATTTTCACAATAAGATTTATGTCGTAATCATGGACGTTCTCACATGATCCAACTATACAATTTTCACAACAAGATTTATGTCGTAATCATGGACGTACTCACATGATCCAACTATACAATTTTCACAATAAGATTTATGTCGTAATCATGAACGTACTCACATGATCCAACTATACAATTTTCACAACAAGATTTATGTCGTAATCATGGACGTACTCACATGATCCAACTATACAATTTTCACAACAAGATTTATGTCGTAATCATATACGTACTCACATGATCCAACTATACAATTTTTACAATAAGATTTATGTCGTAATCATAGACGTACTCACATGATCCAACTATACAGTTTTCACAACAAGATTTATGTCGTAATCATGGACGTACTCACATGATCCAACTATACAATTTTCACAATAAGATTTATGTCGTAATCATGGACGTACTCACATGATCCAACTATACAATTTTCACAATAAGATTTATGTCGTAATCATGGACGTACTCACATGATCCAACTATACAATCTAAATCATCTCCGACTCTCATTAGCACAAATATAATGAACTATCATTTTAAGAGAACTCAAGACAATATCACATCTAGTAATAATAGGGAAATTGAACCCGAAGTACTATGTACGTCCGCCGTACATCTTCTCATTTATAAACCTTAAAACGCTAACACTCATAGTATCAAGACACTTCCACTTTTAAAATCAAGTTACTACATTTTTAAACTCAAGTAAGTTATACTTTTCAAACCAAGTCAAGTATACTTTTAACACCAAGTAATTTATACCTTTCAATCATGTAACTTCTTTCATATACTACAATGAACTAAAATGAAATACTTTCATTTTGACAACCCAAAGTACTATCAAGAGAATAGATATAACAATCTTTCATTTTAGAAACCCCAAATACTATCAAAAGAATGGATAAAACCACTTGCATTTTATAAAATCAAAGTACTATCAAGAAAGTATATAGAGCAACTTCTATTTTAGGAAATCCAAAGTACTATCAAGAATTACATTACTAAGGTGTAGGATACACTCACTTTAAAACAAGGAATCATGCTAGTAGAAGAAAGGATAGTTCACATACCTTTTTGGTGACTAACCAACTCTACAATCTAGAATACGTCTCAAAGTACTTCAACCTATAACAACAATAACACTATTATCAATTCCAAGCTTTCTAAGGTAGATTAATACCAACTAAGGGTCTCTTATTCTACGGAAAATTGGGCCCCACTTCCTTTGTTTCTACGTACTTTTCCACCTTTTCCAAGGCCCAAATTCAACAACCAACAAGCCACACTTAAGGGCATAACCAACAGTTAACCAAAGGGGATTACACGCCTACTAGACGTGTAAAATTCTGCCCCACAATCACATATAACAGTCCATACAAATCAGCCCAATATCCCACAACAACAAGGGTAAAATGTGAAGCCTTAGTAATTACAACATTGAAACATGCAAAAAAACCTTTGTTCTCTCTCCTAAAATTGAAGACTAAACAAAGTTACAAGAGTGAATCTTTTGGCTTGGATTTATCCAAGTGCTTTGTTTTTATGTTCTTAAATTTATGGAGGCGAGTACCTTTTCGTTTGGATTTAACTGAAGAATATGCATTCCATTTTGAAAATCACTGTTAGAAATATCATGTGGGTTTGCATTTATTAACAAGAGATTCACTGTTCTTGGACACTTGTCATTTGTATCTATACACATTTATTGTGTATATTGGACGTTTTATTACAAACAGTGGGAGGATTTGTACACATACAACTCTCATTTCTCATTTATTGAAGCTGAACGTGTCAACCAATGAAGGGAGAGCTTTTATATATATCTTTACACTTCATTTCAACAGCTCATTCATTATTCCAAAGATATATATCTCTCTCTATTTTCAAGGGCGGCGATAAGGGTTTTCACCCCTTTAAGGGGTCGAGAACTCCATCGACGGTGACCACTGGAGCTGGTAACTTGTGTTGTTCTCATTAGTGGATGACGCTGAAGCTACAGAGACCCATTTTGCTGGGTTTTAAGTTCGTGGTTGAAACTTATTTGGTTATTTGTGGAATTTGAAATCTTGCAAGTACTGTGAGAACAAAGAACAACACCATTAGAGGTGCTAGAACTTCCGACGAAGCTACTTCTGACAGTGTAAAGGCTTTGAAGCTTCTCAAACGACAAAAAAAAACACTTATCCAGGTGTATCTCATCCTTAAACTTCCTTTTCTATGCTTTAATGGCCCATCTATATCTGTTTTAGCTATTTGCTCATATTGCATGTGTTAAGTCAAGCTTTGGTCCTACCTTTGTTTTCTGTTTGTTGTGCTCTACCTTTCTGTGTAACTGGTCGAGTTGTTCACTGGATTCTTGGTGTTTGTGGGAGTTTAGTGTATCTCTGTTCTGGTAGACGAGCTGTTCTAGCTGTTGAGTTATGAGTATTTGATCATCAAGCTTGATTTTATTATTGTTCGTGCTCATTTGTGGTTATTGCATGCCTGTTTCTACTAGTCGTATGAGTGGGTCATTCTCCTGTGTTGTTATGCTCTAAATGTTTCTATGTTCTTCATGTTTTAAAGGTGTTAATCATGCTATAATTGATAGGCGTTAATATCATATCTGGCTTGGCTTATCATGTTGATTATCTTGTTGTCTAACACTTGTTGATACTAGCATGCCTGATATTCTTCTCTATGTTTTCTCGTTCATATTAGCCTGTTGTTTTAATTATTAAGAGTTGTGTTCTTCGTGTTCTCATCTTGTTTCAGCTTATCATGGTGTTTACCTTGTTGTCTAACATTTGGTGTTTTAGCATGTCTGTTACTCTTCTTTATGTTTGTCGTTCACTATTGCCTATTGCTGTTAATTATTCATAGTTGTGTTCTTCGTGTTCTTCATGTGCTTCCTTCTAACTATTTGTGCTTCAATGTTTTGATCTGTTTTTAATATTTTCTCTTTCCATTCTCTTGTTGCTCTGTGTTTTTGAATTTTTACTACTGGTACACGCTATCTGCGATAGCAGTCACTTTCGTTTCAGTGATAGCATTCACTGTAGAGCTGTCCTTTCTCTGTCTATTGTCCACGTGTTTTATCCCTCCCGTATCTCTAAATATATATATTTATATTTATATATATTTTATATATATTTCAAATATAATATATATTATATTTTCTTAAATTATATGTTGCTTTGTTTCTCGTACTCAGTTTGACTTCTAGAAAGGTGAAAGCTTTCACTTTTGGGTGACAGCTGTATACCTATCACTGTGTATCTCTGTGTTTACTCCTGTTTGTACATCCTGTGCCTCTTTGATTTTCGTGTATTGCTGATCTTTCTTTCCTGGGCAATTTATCAATATTTTATCTTGGATATTATATTTATATTTTATATATATAATTATCAAATACCTATTTATATTATATATATATATATATATATATATATATATATATATATATATATATATATATATATATATATTATCTTAATATTCTTCTTCTTTATGCTTTGTATTGTCTCATCTTTGCACTTCCCTTTGGGTGCAGATAACGAAGAAGCTCCTCAGCAAGCTTGGATTTTGCAACGCATTAGTTTTCTTTTATTTGTACTTGAGGGAAGGGAAAAAGGATTGCTACGCGCACGCAGTAGCACAACGTCCTTATCTGTTCATGGGTAAAAACCGTTTGAACCAACGAGGCACGCGACAACGAGGTATTCCTAAATCCTCGTTTGATTACATTTCATTCCTTAATTTAGTATTTTACTATCTATATTCACTAGGCAAACCTAAGAGTATCGATAGGAAAATATTAGGGCTACGACATATTGTATGAATGAATGTATGAATGAATGTTTACTAACGCATTGTATAAATTAGAAAGCCTTGTATTTTAAACCCCGGGCCTGTCCGGATTACATTTTCTTAAGGTCTTTTCTAGTTTATATATTGAAATAGGCAATTGTTTGTATAATTAGTAGAAGAGTTGTAATTCATAAATCGGTCCTGTCCGGATTTAAATTAGTGCTTTCCTAATTGTATTAATCTCTTGCTTGTAATCGTATTTGGTAACTTTGAGGATGGCGAGAAAGAAAAAGAAGTGGTCTCATGAAAAATTCAAACCACTGCCCATCCGGATGGGGCAAGCCTCTATTGAAATCACCAACGACGTCGAGTTAACCCTGATTGCTCACGAACCTACCACACCCGGGTTTGTGAGCAACGGTCTTTAAGTGGGGGACGCTCACGCGGCAAATGATGAGTTATCACCTAATGAGGGAACTTCGGACTTCATTCCCTCATCTTGCACCCTCGGCTCTCAAGACACTGCTTCGACTTCGAGTGGCAACAATTATGAACCCATCACAGGGACTGTCACAGATGGAAAAAATAAGACTACGGATCACGTGAGCATGAACAACAAGAAGGCTTATGCATCAATAGTCAAAGGAAACCGTGATGTTTCGAATGGTAACCGCTTGCATTTTGTTGCTGATTCCCGTAATGTGGGGCCTCTTGACTTACCTAGAGGGGATTTGGATGATCTTACAGATCGTAGGTGTCACGACCGTTCCTCGAAACGTGGCGGTGCCTTACCCGGGCACCCAAGTAGATATACATCAGAGTAACCAGCGGAATATAAACTTACAAACATAGAACAATGTAAAATAAGAAACAGTCTAACCAAGAAAAAGTTGCCTTTCAGCATGTATATATAAATCAAAGTCTGACAGTTACATCCTTTACAAACCCCATTTACAGCAGGACTACAGACCTCTAAGAGTTTATAACAACTATGACAGGACAGGGCCCCGCCATACCCCTGAATGTACATAAACCTACAATGACAGGGAGATCATACCAAAATATAAGCCTCGGAGAAGCGGGGCTTCCAGCGACGGTGATCATGGCGAGGATCAACAACGAGTACCTACTGCGGCATGAACGGCCAGAAGGAGAGTCGATTACAACAGGTACCAAGTATGTGAAACTGTAAAGTACTGAAATGAAATCATAACATTTTAAAACCAATTCACAAATACGTACGAAACAACCCAATTAACCGCACATAGTGCCACAGCATAAACAAGAGCAAATAGATGTAACGCAACCGGTCTTTTCTAGGCCGCTAATGATCGAAGCAAGGCCATTCGCCCATAGTATCATTATGCGAGCCTAATCCTGGACTACCGTAGTCCGCATAGGTCCCGTGGACTCGCATGAGGTACTCCTCGCATCGGGGGTAGCTAACCTGCGGCATCTTCCTGGACTCCCGCAATCTGCATGGCCACTTGGACCGCATGAGGTATTCCTCGCATTGGCGTAACACACCAGGAGTGATTCCTGGACTACCGTAGCCCGCATAGGTCTCATGGACCCGCATGAGGTATTCCTCGCATCGGGGGTAGCTAACCCGTGGCTCGTAACAAGTCAGGGGGGTAAGTGATATAACATAAGCACAACCGGCTTATCGTAATCAACATAAGCACAACAAGAAACCCCCTTACCACAAAAGTCATACGACACTAACACCCGTAGCATCATAACCTGTTTTAACTATCAAACCAACTTACCACACCTTCATAAATCATTACAAGGCTTTCATAATCAAGTAAGTAAATCGTTCTTTTTATCTTTCTTAAGTCGTTATACCTAACTTCCCATAAAGCTAGTATAACATTTAAGCTTTATAATAAATCAAAACATTCTCATTTGTTTGGAAACCAAAAGAACTTATTCTTTTAAAACCAAGTATTAATTTCCTTCTGAATAATGATTCATAACTCTTTTTGAAATATTTCAAGATTCTTAATATTTAGAACTCAAGTCAAAAGACATCAAAGTGAAATCAAATTCAGTTAACACACGTACGTCTATCGTACTATATATATTTCACAAATATCATGCTCAAGAGGATAGGAAGAATCACATACCTCCTCGGCTAAATCCACCTGCCAAGTCGAATATGTCGCGCGCAGAGTATCAACCTATAATAGTCAAATACGTCTATCAACGTCTAGACTACTTCGTAGAATGTTCTAAGCATAAAGTTCCTTATTCTACGGAAAATTGGGCAGCACCTCCCTCCCCGCACACTACACAAGTCTACTGTAAATACAGTCCAATGTAAATACAGTTCAATTCTCTTCTTTATATCATCCTTCTATATATCTTATACTCAATTATAAACTACTACAATATGTAATCTCCAATTACAATAGAAGGACAAAGATTATTACCTCGATAAACCCAAAATTATCCAAGATATAAGTCGATCCTGAGCAACGTTTAACTCCTATTCCGTACGCTCCAATCCGCTCCAAGAAACCCTTAGAAGTTTCTAAACAACTTCTCCTAACACTTCATCCAACTATGAAGATATTTCTAGGGTTTCATTTTGCGACTAAAGGAATAAAGTAGTATTTCCGGGCTCTTAGTATAGAGATAACTTTGGAATACTACAAGGGATTTTTGACTAAGGTATTTGGGATTATAACAACACTTGAAGAAATCTTTCACAAGAGGGGGGGGGGGGGGGGGTTGGACGAGAACCTACAAAGGGGGGAGTATTTTTGTGACTTGGAAATTGTTTAAGTGGATGAAGAAATCTTGCAACTTAAGGGGGGTATTTATAGGACATTCAATGGCCAAGATTCAAGCATGTGTAAGGTGTAGATTGGGTCCATGTGTGTGTGGATTCTACCAACCATATGTCCACCACAACTTTGAGACATATGTCCACCACAAAATTGAACGTCCAAGGCCAAGGGTCACCCCTATTTTCGGCCATAGGGCCACATGGGGGTGCCATGTGTCGCCCTCCTACTCGTCCAAAATATTTCATCTCCCGAAAATATTCGTAATGCCAAAAATCTCAAAAATAAAGTGGGCCCCACAAACAGTAAATTCCTCTCGTGGGCCCTACGTGACCAATTCCGGGGAATAAAATCCATAATTCATATAAATTCTTAAAGTCTTAGATACCAAAGTTGAGAATCCAATTCTCAATAATAAACCTTTTTCCTACACGAGGTTCGGAATTTTTTCCGTTGGAAATTCCAAAATTTTCATCCTTAACCTAATTAGGGTTATACATTCGTACGTACGTCCTTACATACGTATTCTGGAACTACGTGGTATAACAGTAGGGCACCTTTTGATTGGTTATTTTGCGGGGTCTTACCCGAGGAGCTTGGCATTAAGGAAGCTATGTCGCTCATGGGGAGTTGCATACCACTTTAATGTCCACGCTTCGGGTTGGATGGTTTTCAAATTTAATACTGAAATTGACAAAGAAAAGGTCATGGCCAATGGGCCACACTTTGTTTATAGCACTCCTCTACTGCTGAAAGATATACCTCATTGCTTCACCTTTGACAAGCATGAGATATGTACCATTCCAATATGGGTAAGGCTCCCGCCTCTCCCATTAGAACTTTGGAACGTTAACGCTTTGAGTCGTATCTTGTCCCGTATTGACAAGCCTATTGGGACCGACAAACTCACTAGTGAAAAAGACCTTCTCTCTTATGCACAGGCTCTAGATGAGATAGATCTCTCCAAAGGTACACTTGATGCTATTGAACTCAAGTTTTGGGACGACACCATTATTGACCAAAATCTTGTTTATGAAAAGCTTCCAGACTATTGTGAGCAATGCCATATGATTGGACACTCTATTATAATTTGTGAAAAGCATCATGCCGACACTAATAGGCGGGTGCAAAGGAAAGGCGAGACACAAACCCTGAATGCCAAGTCAAAGGGGGTTCATACCTACTTGGACACACCCGTGAGGGAGGTTGCCCCTACGGGTTCACGCGGGAGTAAGGGTGGAAGCAAGAGTGGTGGCCAGTCTTCGAGGACACAGACCGGGGCTGGCGTAGGTCGGAACATGGAGGAGGTACAAGGAGGAGGCCAACCATCGGGGTCACAAATCGTGTTTTCCATAGCCCGGAACTTGGATTTTGCAGGTGAGGGAGGATAGCCTTTTGGGGGCACAAACCAAGGCTGGCAAAGGTCGAAACTCTATTGCGGGGGACCCTAGGGGCACCGCAGTTACTAAGGGGAGACTTGGAGAGGCACGCATTATGGAGATCCAACTCGCAACCTTTAGCAATGTTGGTTTGGATAGGAGTTTGATGGTGGTAACGAATTCGGGTGGTCAGCCTCCGGGGACACAAACCGGGGTTGAAAAAAGTCGGAACTCTATTGCGGGAGACTCTATGGGCCACGCGGGTGCTGTAGTGAGTGATCACGAGACACACATAATGGAAACTCAACCCGTGTCTCAAAATGTGGTTGGATTGGGGAGGAGTATGGATGCGGTAGCGGATCCGGGTGGTCAGCCTCCGGGGACACAAACCGGGGTTGACAAAGGTCGGAACTTAGCAACGGGAGACCATGGGGGTCCCCCAGAGTCAGAGGGAAGCAAGGACGAGTCACGACATCCTTCAAGCCAACCCGTGGAGACTCATTCCACGAATAACGCTAATGGGACTTCTATTGATGTGAATGACCAGCCGTAGGGACCACTAACCGACGTGGTTAAGGGTGTGAATGGCGTGAAGGCACAATTTACCAAGGTTAATGATGTTACACCCCGTATTTACAGGACATGTTTTAAGAACGTACGTAAGAATCCCAAATGTTAAGATTAGAGACTTGTAATTTTTTTATCGGAATTATGAAATTGTCGGAAAATGTAATATTGTGACGAATGGGAGGGCGACACGTGTCACCCCCTCTTAAGTAGCCTTGGACGAAAATTGCAAGGCCAAAAGGGTCATTTGGCCATTGTTAGGATGACAAAGTCTTGCAAGTTGAGGAGCTTGATAATATTGACTTAGTCAATGGGACCAAAAGTCTTGATATTTAAAAGAACTTCATCCAAGCCACACATTTGTGCACATCTTGATCCTCCATTGAACTATATAGTAGTACTAGTAGCAAGACAAGCTCCACACTTAGCTAAATTTCAAGAAAAATTTGAAGAACACTTCATAGTGCTCTCGGGTTCACTATCCAAAGAAAGAATTTTTTTTTGTTTGTTGTATTTTAAGCTCCACACTTTAAACCAAGGTTCATGAGGGTATTGAAAGGGTATCTCAATAGAAAGATCCCGGAAAAATAGCGTTTTCGTATTAGTCGCAATGTGAAAACCTAGTTGCTTTTCTAGGTTTTGTTTTGAAGATTAAAGGAAACTTGTTTGTGATATTCTAAGGGTCTCAAGTGGCGGATTGAAGTGTCTAGAAGAGGCTCTAAGTTGCTAGGGAGCGACTTCGGATTTGAAGTTGGACTAAGACTCGTTGAGGTAATAATCTTGTCTCTTAAAGTGTTACAAGATTATATATTGTTGTTAGCCTTACATATTTGCTAGCATGAAGTATATGTGTTGAAGTTTCATAAGTGTTATGGATTGTTGTAGCCTAAAATCCGAAATGTCATATATGCCATTTGAAGTTGGATTACAATTTGGTCGTTAATTAGAATCGTCGCATGTTACTTACTTGAAGATTATAGTAGTTATAATCGATTGCGACTTGATACCATGTTATGCTAACAACTTGGATTGAAAAGGAAATTGGATAAGAATTGGTGTTATTGTATCTCAAGTTGCCGAATTGGCCTAGTAGTTTGTATTAGTTTGATATCATTTGTGGGGCGGAATTTTACACGTCTAGTAGGCGTGTAATCCCCTATTGTTAATTACATTGTTGGGCCTTAAATGTGGCGTGTTTGGTTATTAAATTCGGCCTTGAAAAATGTGGCAAAGTATGTAGAAACAAAGGAGGTGCTGTATCTACTTTTGAGGAGTTAGAGAGAAGTTTCTCTCACTAAGGAAAACGCTCTCAACGTTTTCCCTTAGTTGCTCCTTCGGTTTTTTCCATCTCCCCCCCTAAAATTAACGATATGTTCACAACATGAAAAAGACTAAACGTTACACACGCTCCAGCAATGATTCAGGAGGTTCAGGAGGTTCAGGAAGTTCGACGAAGGCTAGAACCAAGAAAAAGAAAAAGAATGGCGGAAGTCCAACCATTGTTGAAGAAAATCTAATTCCGGCAATTTCAGACCCAACGGTGTTAGTTCATGTCACGCCTGATTTGCGTATCCCACTCGAGAATGTAGTAGATGATTCTATGCTGCAAAGGATACATGAATGGGGCAAAAGTATAGAAATTGAGAGCTTGGATATTAGTGAATTTGAAGGCGGAAAACTTCATGGTCCATCAGTAACCAATCCAGAAGTAATCTCTCCTATTACTCCTCCTGAAGTGACCACAGTTGAAGACCATAACACTGACCACATGCCTCCTGGGAAGAACCCTCTTGAAACTCCCGGCAAGGAGAGGCTTATTCTGATAGCCATTGACACCCCTTATGCTACTAGGGTGGTCGATCCTATCACGGGTCAACTGGAAGACGGGAACATTACGGAAGAGCAGGATAACCACGACATCTCTAATACCTCCACACTGCACGAAATTTACCGAGCAAGCGGAAAAGGGAAAAATCTGGGCCAGAATTGCAATTGATGAAACTAGCGTGATGGCATACTCGGGTCAAAACCGGTGCAGGCGCGGTCGAGGTTCAGGGCGGGTCGGGAGGGTGTTCATGGGGCTAAGAATAATCCCGTTTTGCAAGAATCAATATCAGTTGGGAGCATTGAAGAGACTCCTATTCCCAAGGAGCCTATCGCGGGTGCCAAGGTATCACACTTTAATGCCGCGGGAACCAAAGAGCCTACTCCGATTCCGGGAGGGGGCATGGGTCGGAAAGGCTAAGGCGGTCGGTGAGTCCATGAGACTATGAATTTTCCCATTATGCAGAATCAAGGTCGGTTGGTAGGAGCGAAGAGATCTCTATCCCCCGAGCCTAACATTAATGTCGCGGGAGCCGAGGCGTCACACTTTAATGCGCGGTACGATGAGGCATCTTCAACAACGGTTCAATCACGAGGTCAGCATGCTAAGGCAGGGTCGCGAGTCCTTGGGTTGATGAATATTCCCGTTATGCAAAGACCAAAGTCAGTTGTGAGAAACGAAGTGACTTCTATTTCCAAGGAGTCTAGGTACTCCATGAACATTAATATCGCGGGAGCCAATGTGACAGACTTAAATGCCGCGGGAACCAAAGAGTCATCTCACTTATTGGGACAACAACCTCTGAATTCTTTAAGTGTCACTAATGAATCCTTTCCTACTTTAGCAAGCTTGCTAAGTGGAACCCATCACAGAAACCTCACAACCCCTTCGCCTTTAATTCTACCTTGGGCACGGGTATTGTCACGACCCGAACCCGGGCCCGTGACTGGTGCCTTACCCCGGACACCCTAGTGATACAACATCAGAGTAATCAGCGGAACATAAAGCAATAACATGAAATAACATGAAGTATGAAGTACAAATCTGAGAAAACTTGCCTTTCGGCATATATAAATCAATTTAAATCCGAACAGTTACATCCCATATACAACTCTGCCTGCGATTACTACGGACCTCTAAGAGTGACATGACAACAATGGCGGGGCGGGGCCCCGCCATACCACGAATGGCACCTACTATGACAGGGACTATACCACCGATAAGCCTCGAGAAAGCGGAGCTTCCCAAAGCCGAATTGTGACCACGAGAGCTAGGATCAATGGCGGTGTACCTCGACTGCGGCATGAGCGGCCCGGAGGTCGAGACAACAGTACCAAGTATGTGAAACAAAATATCAGTAAATGAAATCATAGCGATATATAAAGCAGGAGACATGTATGATAACCAAACTAGATTCCAATAAATAGCGGTCATGTCAAGTCGGGGACTCACGCCTCAAAGTCATCACTAAATATAACCATGGGTCTCACGCCCATAACATCGGTCATGCCGTGGAATACCTTTCACCGCTGGCGATCTATGATAGAAAAGCAGCAAGGGATACATAAACACCAGTCCCACGTGTCATAATAAAGCGATCAGGTAAGTCTGAAGGCATAGCCGACTACTAACACCTACAGATGCTAACAAGGTCATAAAGCGTATCATGATATCTGTCTGAACCATCACATGATCAAAGTGGTCACTCGCGCGAGATCAAATGTGCGCGTCTAGCCACGAACTTCCGCTGACTCGCGTAGGCCAACCTCATAGGCCCGCATGAGGTATAACCCGCATCGAGCGGCTACTCCCGACATCGCCCTGGACTCGCGATCGCATGGCCACATAGACCGCGTGATCATAAAGGCCGCACACTAACACGGAACTCGTAGCTCGCATAGGCCCCAGGACCAGCGTGAGGTATTCTCGAATCATGGTCCTGGATCGCTGAGTCTACCCGCATCGGAGGCGACAACCCGAAAACATGTCAAGAGGTGAGTGATGTAATACTAGCACAACGGCTTACCGTTAAACAACATAAGCACAACAAGGGAAACCCCTTTACACAAATATCACAGAATACTAACACACGTAGCATCCTAATATGTTTACTTATTAAATCAACAAGAAGGTATTACAAGGCTATCACAAACCAATACAATCAAGTTATTTACACAAGGTACTTTCTTCTACAAGATCGTGTTTTTATCCCCCAAAGTACTTCATACATTAACTCTTTAAAAGATACGTTACTTTCACAAAAGTCACACCATACCTGTAGTATAAAAATAGAGCGACTATCTTTTTAAGTAATTCAAAACACTACTCTTTGTAAATTCAAGTAACAACATTCTTTTCCAAACGTTCAAGTTTGCCTAATTTCAATTACTCAAGTTTCTCATTTTCGAAAGGTTTTGTAGTTCATGGTATTAATCACTCAATAATATAATTCTCCTTTAAAACAATTTGAGAAACATATACCTTATGTGTGAGTAGGTTATTCTTGTTTATAACAATCTTATAACAGCTGCCATGATCTAGGAAATGTAATATCATTTTGTCTCATCTTAGCTTCTATGCAGATGGAAGTTTCTTTGGTTTTAATAATACTTGATTAGTCAATACATTTCCCTTTATTAAGCGGCTTTGTGGTTTGTTCGATACTTATTCTCATTTCCGAAATCAGTAAAACATTATTCTTTAAAATCAAGTACTCATTACTCGCGAATGAGGTTTTACAACATTTTTAACAAAATGTTACACATCAAGTCAATTAGGTTAAGTCTCTTATCTTTCAAGATCAAGTCTCTTAACTTCTACAATAAATAAACCATTCTGTTACCTACATAGAGTCGTTATAACTAACTTACCATAAAGCTATTATAACACCCTATGTTTTGAACCAACCCCACTCATTTATCATACGTATGCGTCTACCGTACTACATAGTTTACAAAACATCATGCTAGAAGGATAGGAAGAGGTTCACATACCTCGCGACGATTATCGACAATAAGCAATACGCTCCACAGTACTGTACCCCTGCTAGCCTTTTCCACTCATCAAGTAGAATATGCTACTCGCAGTACTTCCACCTATATAGGCCACAAACGTCTATTAACACTCGGTCCCATATTCTACAGAAAATTCGCAAGACCTCCCGCAACAACAGCGTAACTCTCCTCCTCTATCGAGGCCGGCTACCAAGCCAACCAGGGGGGGGGGTCATACGTCTAATCCGGACGGGTACCATTCTACTACACAGTAATACCACACAAGTCTACTGTAATACAATCCTATGTAATTACAGTTCAGTTCTCTTCTTTATTCAGGCTTAAGTCAAAAGACATTGCCGCAAAGCTATGTTCAGATCTATATATAGTATACTTCAACTATATCATCATGCAACATGTAATTTCCAATTACAACAAGGGGAAAAGAATATTTACCTCGATAAGCCCAAAATTATCCAAGTTATAATGTCGATCCTGAGCAAGGTTTAGCTCCTACTCCGCGCGCTCCAACCCGCTCCAAACAACCCTTAGAAGTTCTACACAACTTCTTCTTAATACTCCAACCAACTATGGAGATTTTCCTTAGGGTTTCGGTTTGAGACTAAAAGGACATAAGGTAGTATTTCCGGGCTCTACGTATAGAGGTATCTTTGGAGTACTACAAGGTATACGGCTAAGGTAATTTGGGTATAGTAACAATACTGGAGAGTATTTCTACCAAGAGTGGGGTACCTCTCGACACCACTAGGAGGGGGTGTACCCCTCGGCCAAGGCCTCTAGGAGGGGGGTTGCACCCCTCGGCCAAGGCCTTCTCAAAGGAAGAGGGGAGGGACGAAACCAACAAGGAGGGAGGGAGGTTTTCAAGACTTGGAAATTATGGAATGGATGAAGAAGTCTTCAAAGGGGAGGGTATTTATAGGCCAAGCAAAGGCCAACCAATGGCCAAGATCTAGCCAAGTGGGGGGCAAGTGGAGGGCCAAGATATGCCCAAGTGCCCCCTAGACCCTACTCCTTAAAACCCTCACAAATATCTACACAAAATATCTAGCCCACTTGACTTGCAAATCGTGCAAGTTGCCGCCCCTAAGTCCACCAACTTGAGGGTGACAAGTGTCGCCCTCTCGTTGGTCCAAAATGTTTCGTCTCCCGGAAAAATCCGCAAAAATACTAAATGACATAGCCGTAATTTACCCTCCGCAAGTTAGGTAGAACGTTTCGTCGAAAAACGACTCTAACCGGGTGTTGTGCACAAAGTGAAAATCGGCCAAGCCCACTTAGGGGGAGGTGACACGTGTCGCCCTCCTACACGTCCAAAATAATTCATCTTCCGAAAATATCCATAATGGCCAAAATCTCAAAAACAAAGCGGGCCCCACAAGACCGTAAATTTCTCCCGTGGGCCCCACGTGACCATTTCCGGAAATAAAATTCCATAATTCTCAAATATTCTAAGAAGTCCGAATACTAAATCTGGGAATCCAATTCCCATTAACGAACCTTTTTCTTTTACAAAAACCGGAAACTTTTCCGTCGAAAAATCACATCTTCATTTCTTTCCAAAATTTCTGGCGTATTCTCGTACGTACGTCCTCACATACATACCCTGGAACTACGGGGTATAACAGGTATAGTCAATAATAACCACCCTCTCTCATCCAATACCTCTTCATTACTCCCTGAAATTCATACTACCTCACCCTTTCTATCCTCCCTACCTTCAATTCTTCCCGGAACCCATGATAAATTCCCTACCCTTCCAAATGGCACGCGAATCCTCTCTCCTAATGCGGGCCCAAGTTCTATTCCATCTACCCATCCCCCTCTGTCTATACCTCCAGAAATACCTTCTAATGACTTACCCACAAATGCATCTTCAGAACAACATGAAACTCCACCCGTTGGTACAACATATAATACTTTACCCCCGAATCATGGCAAAGGCTCCATCCCTCATAAGAAGACTTATGCTGGAGTCTTTGCGGGTACTAGGCTTGAAGCAAAGGGTATGAAGTTACAATTCATTGAACAACAAGGGGATGAAGTAGAAATAGAATCTGAGGACGAAGTTCCATTCATTGAAACACGGGGATATTGCCGAATAGGTTGCTTCACGGGTCCTTTCCCGGGAAGAGAGGCATTGAATACCATTGTGAAGGGATGGGGAGTGAAGTGTCGTATTATACCGTATGGCAAAGGATGGACTGTTTTCAAATTCATGACGGAGGAGGAGCGCACAAATGTACTCCATGGTGGCCCTTATATGGTCTTCGGGAAAACTATGATGCTAAAGACTATCAATAAGGGAGTTCTAATAACAGATGATTTATTCATGGACATTCCAATTTGGGTCACTTTCCATGACATTCCCCTTTCTATTTGGAGTGCAACGGGCCTTAGCAAGATTGCTTCACGTGTAGGAAAACCTCTATACACGGATCAATATACTAAGGAAAGGTCAAAAATGAATTATGCAAGAGTATTAGTGGAAGTAGATGTTAGCAAGGAACCAGTAATGGAATTTGGTGTCAAACTCCCCGACAATAGAAGGTATACTCAAAGGGTGAACTATGAGAACTACCCGGACTTTTGCTATCATTGTGCGGCTTTTGGACACAATCACTTGAAGTGTAGAAAACTGAGGGATGATGCCAACACTGAAGCAGCTCCTAAACATTCGCAATCCAGTGGTTCCCCCTAGCAAAGAGGGAGTTTCTACTTGTTTGGATGCCAACAGAGGTATGGATGTAACCAACCCTCCTTCCCCGTATCCACCACCTTCTCAACATCCCGCAGATGCTGGAAACTTGATGGACACTGAAGACAGTGAGCACACACCACCTCTTGTTCCCGGAAGTATGGGAGATGCTACGTATGCTGCGGTTCATCCGGTTATGGGTCATCATGGCTCATCAAGCTTGCGGGATTCTCAAGTAGGGACCTCACGACCTCAACCACATCCTGGAATTGTGCAACATGGTAGGATGAGAAATGAGACAAGGCAGACTGATTCTGAAGTACCAATGAACCCGCAACCATCATTGGATGGGGGAACCTACAAGTGTGCTACGGAGGATTCTAATCTTGCATCACAGTGCATAAATTTTGAACGCGGGGAACATAGCTTGGATGAGACACATGTTATGGCTTCCAACAACAAAGAAGAGGGATGGAAGGAAGTAATCTCAAAGAAAAACACGCCGAAAGGCAGTGGAAAGGCAAAGGCATCAAAGCGCGGAGGTGCTAACAAAACCTCATTTGTTTCCTAATGAAAGTACTTTGTTGGAATGTCCGTGGTCTTTGCGGACAAAGGGATAGGGCAGCCATGAAAACTCTTGTGTGTAGGCTCACAAAATAGCATGATGTGGCAATGGTTTGTCTATTGGAAACTAAATTCTCTCGGGCAAGGATAGAATTTTTTTCTACTCAAAGATTCAAAGCTTGGAATTTTTGCTCAAACTTAGAATTCATTGATGGCGGAAGAATGCTATTACTTTGGGATCCTTCCAGAGTTTGTTGTGAAGTGCTTGGAATGGATTCTCAACATATCCATGTCCAGGCTAGATGTAATATAACACAAGTGTCCTTCCTTGCCACATTTGTGTACCCGGTTTATAGCATCCCGGATAGAAGGAAGCTTTGGCATCACCTTACTCACTTGGGCATTGGCATTGTTAAGCCTTGGATGATTATGGGAGATTTCAACACTTATTGCTACCCACATGATAAGGCGGGGGGTCCTCCTCTCACGCCTTATGCACTTAGGGATCTTGGAGAATTCAGAAATGCTCATGGACTAGAAGACACTCCTTCTACCGGTTCCTTCTACACTTGGACGAATGGTTCCATTTGGTCTAAGCTTGATAGAGTGATGATGAATCAACATTGGAGTGATTTGACCCTAGAATGCACGACCAATTACTTGCCTATGGAACCTGTCTCGGACCACTGTCCCGTGATAGCTACGGTTATTGCATCCTATAATGTTGGGAAACGACCTTTCAAGTTCATGAATATGTGGCTCTCTCACCCCGCCTTCGAGAACATATTAGCTTCATGCTGGAGACAAGACATATTGGGAACTGCTCAATTCGTTCTAGCCTCAAAATTGAAAGCCTTGAAGCAACCATTGCGGGAATTGAACAAAAGTGATTTTGGAAGCATTGAACAAAGAGAAAATGGGGCAAACATTGAGTTTAAGGAGGCTATCAATGCGCATATGGAAGATCCCTTTGATGATGAGCTAAAAGCCAAGGTTAAGTCCTCAAGAGCTAAAGCAAACACCTTACTGGGAGCCGGGAGACACTTCATAAGGCAAAAGTCGAGGCAGAAACACTTGATTGGAAGTGATAGATGCTCCAAATACTTCCACAGCTTGATCAAGAGGAGTAATGTCAGGAACTCTATCAACTACATTGTCAAGGCCAATGGTACTATCACAACATCTCCCGGGGAAGTTAGAGAATTGCTTGTAGAATTTTACAAGGACCTTTTAGGCACATCCCGATCCACTACCAACTTTGATCCCGATGTGTTCAACTCTGGCCCGTAGCTAAGTGAAGAGGATGAATTACATCTTTTGCATTTTATCTCCCCAAAGGAGATTTGGGAAGCTCTTTCCGATATAGGCAATGACAAGGCACCTGGCCCGGATGGTTTTTCGGCTGCCTTATTCAAGGATAGATGGAGAGATGTGGGACAAGACGTAGTAAGAAGTGTTCAAGAGTTCTTCTCATCAGAATTCTTTTAAGCGGTGAATCATACCATCATTCTTGTTATACCGTATTTCCAGTAATATGCGTGGGAATACGCAAAGTTGGCCTTAATGATAGCCTTGGGCGTTTTTATTTGTGCACAACTCACTAAAAGAATCGTTTTTCCGGCGAAAGCGTTTCCACGGCTTTCGTAGGGAAAATTCCGGCTATGCCATTACTAATTTTGCGGATTTTTAGAGGCGAAACATTTTGGACCAGCGGAGGCGACACTTGTCACCCTCCAATTGATGGACTTGAAATCGTCCATTTGGACGAATTGGGCAAAGGTGAGCACGTTTTTGTGCCTTGTGCACAAGTCGAGGAGTTGGTAGGATATTTGTGTAGAGTAAATCTTCACCTACACTTGCCTTGCACTTGTCTTAATCTTGGCCATTGGTTGGCCACTTCTTGACCTATAAATACCCTTTAGATGAAGAGTTCTTCATCCACAAAGTTATCTTCAAGTCTTGAAAAATCCTCTCCTCTCCCTTAAGCCTTTCGTCCAACACCTCCCCTTTTGAGTGAGTTTGGCGAGGGCCTCCCACTAGCCTGGCGAAATCTACCCCTCCCTTGGTAGAAAAGTTGTCTTCTAGTATAGTTATAATGCCCAAAATACCTAGCCCAAATCCCTTAGTCCTTTGTAGAAGTTGTGAAGAACTTCTAAGGTTTCTTAGACTCTGGAGCGTACAACTTAGGAGCTAAACCTTGCTCGGTGCGACTTTATCTAGGATATTATTGGGCTTACAGAGGTAACTAATCCTAACCTCTTTTGAATTAGAGAATACTTCTTGTAGTAGTATAAGAATAAGTATTAAATACTTAGAAGGATATTGAGAAAAGAATTGGTATTATCACGGTAGAAGGGTTTAAAGAAGAATAATTGAGCTGTACTCACATGGGAATTTTTTCTGATGAACTTATATAGCTCATGGGTAGGGTTGTGCTGCCCGACCATCCGTAGAATTGTGAACCCTCTGTTTAGAATGACCTTGAGTAGTCTTTGATAGATGTGCGTGACTATTATGGTGACTCTCTGCGTGACATATTGACTTGGCGGTGGTTTTATTTGAGAAGGTATGTGATTCTTCCTAATGCATGATATTTTACAATATATATAGTGCGGTGAAGCGTACATGTGTTAGCGAATAATAACTACGGCAATGTCTTTGACTTAAGCTGAATAATACTTACGGCAATGCCTGGCTTAAGCACGAATAATACTTACAGCGATGCCTGTGGCTTAAGCTTTGAATAATAAGAATGAAAGCATTTCAAAGAATCTTTGAATCATTTTTAACGGAAGATAAATATTTGGTTTTAAAACAAAAGCTTAAGAGTTATACTAGCTTTATGGGAAGTTAGGTATAACAACTTAAGAAAGATAAAAGGCATTTACTTGTTTGTTTATAAAAGCCTTGTATTGATTTCTGTTAAGTGTAGTATGATTTGTGTGATAAGTAAACCTATTATGATGCTACAGGTTAGTGTCTTGAAATCTTTGTGTAAGGGGTCATTCTTGCTTTGTGCTTACGTTGCTAAGCAGTAAGTCAGTTGTCTTTGTTATTGTATCACCTACCCCTTTTGTTATCTGAGGGCTTTCCCGCTTGATCTTGGTCTATACGGCTATGCGGTCTGTGAGACTATGCGAACAGCGGTATGCTCGGGATTGATCATTCGGGTGTTTAGCTTGATGCGGGGATTCCTATGCGGTCTGTTGAGACTATCACGGTCTTTTGAGGCTATGCGGGTGCGGGAGCCTAGGCGGATCTGGGGTTAGCTGCCCCGATCACGAGAATACCTCATGCGGGTGCATGTGTGACCTATGCGGTGCGGAAGTCGGGACTAGGCACGCATAAAATGATACTATGGGCGATTGGCCTTGCCCGATCATTCGCGGCCTAGAATAGACTGTTCTGATTTCCCTATTCTTATTGTTGTTTGTGATGTGCACTATGTGCAATTGGCGGATTGTATTTGTGAAAAGGTTTTAAATACTTTGATTTCATTTGATTCTTTATAGTTTCACATACTTGGTACTGTTATCTGACCTCGCCCGAAGCTGCGTTAAATGCGCGGTAAGGGCAGCGGTGCTAGATCCACATCCTTAGGATCTTTGCGTTGGTGTCGAGCTCCATCTACCGAGGCTCAACTTTTGGGTATGATCTCACTGTATTGTAGATAGTTTTATGCGATCGAGGTATGGCGAACCACTGTCGCCATAGTTGTTACTTCCTTAGAAGTGCAGTACTATTATGCAGTTGGGATGTAGCGCAAAACTTGAGTTATTTATATTATGCGTAAGGCAAGCTTTTCATCAGATAAATTGTTTATTTTTACTATGTTTCTGTCTTGTTTTATATTTCCATTGGTTACTACGATGTATGACTACTTGGGTGCCGGTGGCACGATCCACGGGCCAGGCAGTCGTGACAAAAGTGGTATCGAGCGATTAATCCTCGGAAAGTGTCTGAATCGTATCTAGTAAGTCTTGATTATCGGTGTGTTGTGCACCACACCAATGTCGAGGCTATAGGATATTTAGGATTAGTTTCCATTCTTCTCATTACGAGATCATGCTTTAGAGGCATGTTATAGGTTGGACCCTCTAACGTGTTCCTTTCATGCTGATTATGCCTCGCGTAAGGCAACCGGGCCCGAAGGGCAAGCGGCCGAGGAGGCTAGCGAGACACCCAGTCACGAGGCTCGAGCCCGTCTATACGAGCGGCGAGTTCTATGGCGCCGCCCGGCCCAGGCGAGACCACGGTACCCGCCTCGTCCCACGGCTGGGGCGGAGAGTTAGGGTACTGAGAGATGGCCCGGCTATTGGCTAGAGTTGTGGCGTCTGAGAGAAAGGATCTGGCGATTCAGTTCGGCTCGGCTCGATCGCGCCGTGGTACCCGAGGCGAATAGTTTGAGGCTACGAGATTTCTTGAGTTGTAGCCGCGAGTTTCTGGTCGAGGTGGAGGATGATCGCGAGAGTTCATCCGTCGACTCTGAAGGATCATCGCGGGTGATCAAGGCCTCGAGGCAGTCTGTGACGCCGGTTCGCATCGGTGCGTGATCTGTGATCGATTAGTTTGATTCATGGGAGCTTTCGGGAGAGCATGCACCTCAGCGGTATGGGATGAGTTTTGAGGCTTTTCTCACACACTTCTTGCCTCCGCGGATGAGGGAGAGCAGTGATAGATTCTTGTTCTTTGAGGCAGGGAGGGCCTTGCGATGAGAAGTACAATGTCGAGTTTGATTCTTTGGCTCGATATGTCCACTGCCCAGTAGCGAGAGATGGAGGACCGGGTGCATCGCTATGTCGGCAGGCTAGATGATTACATGGCCGAGTCTTGTGCGGGTGTGTCCTTGACCCGAGCATGGACATAACCGTATGCGAGCTCGTGCACTAGGATGCGAGGAGCGTAGAGACCGCCGGGTAAGCGATATCAGCAGCGAGAAGAAGGCCAAGCGGCCGGTTCTTTTGGTGGTTCGGGTGGCGGCATCGTGAAGTCGGTTTGCACCACGGCCGGTAGCGAGCGCTCCTACCTCATTTTCTGACCCAGGCGATCGAGGCGGTCGGGGCCCGGGACTTGATTTCGAGTAGCGAGGTGCTAACCGTTCGAGTCTGCGCGATGTGCCCGTTGTGGTAGATACCATTCGGGAGTCTGTACTCGGGAGCTGCTATACTTGTGGCCAGCGGTCATTTCGCGAGTTTGTCCGGCCGGGGCGGCGGTAGTAGGGCCCGATCTACGAGTGCATTGCGCTTCTTCATCCCAAGCGATTACTCGCCGGAGAAAGGTACTCATGGACCAGCGGGTCGCGGCGGTCGTGGCGCGGGTCGATTCTAGCGGTCCTCGAACCGCATTTATGCTTTGTCGGTAAAGCGGATCGGGAGGCCTCACGATGTCGTCCACGGTACCTTATCGGTTCAGGTTTGATGTTTATGCCTTGATAGATCCGGGTTCTACTGCATCCTATATATCTCCCCTTGTTGCTAGTAGGATAGGGATAGAGCACGAGTCCATAGATCCTTTCGAGGTAGCTACGCGATGGGTGATTCGGTGGTAGCTCGGCGGGTATATAGGGCTTGTCTGTGATAATTCTGATCGTCGGACCTAGCGACTTGATAGAGTTGGAGATGATTGACCGCGTGATCATGGGGATGGATTGGCTAGCTTCTACGCCAATGAAGCTGAGAGAGAAGTAATGCAGTTCCAGTTTCTGAGGCGGTTGTTGAGTGGGAGGAGCACGGTATCGCGAGGTAGGTTTATTTCCTACCTCAAGGCTAGGAAGATGGTGCGAGAAGGGTATATCTACCATCTCGTTGGGTGTTTGATCGAAGGCTGCGGTACCAGATTTTGATCGATTCGGTGGTGAGAGTTCCCAGACGTGTTTCAGACGACCTCCGGGTATCCCTCACGAGAGGAGATCGAGTTTTGTATAGATGTGTTGCGGACACTCGGCCTATTTCCATTCCGCCATACGAATGGCACTGCGAGTTGAGAGAGTTAAAGGACCGGTGAGAGATTTCTTTGGAGAAGGGCTTCATCGAGGCCTAGTGTTTCTCGCAGGGAAGCGCGGTATTGTTCGTGAAGAAGAAGGGCGGGGCGCTGCGCATGTGTGTTGACTTCTGAGCGGTGAACAAGGTGACCATTAAACGAATACCCCGCTTCCGGGATTGATGATTTGTTCGACGATTGCGAGCGCGAGATGTTTCTCCAAGATTGATCTGCGTTCGGGCTATCATCGAGTCTGAAGTCGAGAGAGGTGGATGTCCCTAGGACTTCTTTCGGACGTGCGGGCATTATGAGTTGGTCATGTCTTTTGGGTTGACCAATGCTCCGGTATTCATGGATTTGATGAACGAGTGTTCAAACCATTTTGGACACGTTTGTGATAGTGTTCATTGATGATATCTTGGTTTATTCGCTCGAGGCGAGGCATGCGGAGCATTTGAGGTGTCTTGTGATTCTCGGGACCCGGTATGCGCCAAGTTTTCCAAATGTGAGTTTTGGTTAACCGGTGGCCTTTCTTGGGCACATTGTGGGCGATGATGGTATTGGTAGATCGGCCAAGATCGGCGGTCCGAGTTGGCCTGAACTACTACTCGGCGGAGGTTCGCGATTTTAGGCCTTGCGAGGATATTATCGGCGGTTCGTAGAAGTTTGCTTCTATCTGCACCTTTGACTAGGGTGACTCGAGCGGCCAAGTTTGATGGTGATGCTTGTGGCGGGGTTTCGATTCTTGAAAAGAGGCGGCGGCCGCCCGTTCTTACTCTTCCGAGAGGTCGGATGGTTTATGTCGTGTATTGTGATGCGTCGGGCATCGGGTTGGGATGTGTGTTGATGCGGCATGGCGGGGTTATAGCATATCATCCGGCGGTGAAGAAACACGGAGGAACTACCCGCATGATTTAGAGTTGGCGGTGTGATTCGCTTTGAAGATTTGGAGGCACTTATTTGTATGGGGTTCACGTGGATATTTATACAGACCACAGAGCCTCGGTATATCTTGACCAGAGGAGGTGAACTTACGGCGAGGCGGTGGTTAGAGTTGCTTAAGGATTACGAGGTTGATATCTGTACCACGGGAAGGCCAATGTTGTGGCGAATGCTCTTAGTCGTAGGTCGATGGGAGCCTATCGGATGTGCGACTAGAGAGAAGGGACATGGTTCGTGATTTGCACGATTAGCGAGCCTTGGTGTCCGTTTGATTGATTACGATAGCGGTGGGGTTAGAGTTCGTGAGGTTGCGAGTCTTCCATCGTCGAGAGGTGAAGAGGCAGATTCGAGGATCGGCTTTGATTCGATATCGTGATCTGACTCTTACGTGAGGCAAGGGTCCTTTTGAGGTAGAACGATGGGGTGCTAAGGTTTGAGGCGGTGTGTGTTCCGGATGTTTGAGGACTTGGCGAGTTCTTGGGAAGCCATGCGCGCGTTACTCTATCCATCGGGTCGACCAAGATGTACCACGACGCTTAGATCGTGTATTGGTGGGATGGCTTGAAGAGGGCGTTGCGAGTTCGTAGCTCGGTGCGTGTTGTCGGTGAAGGTAGAGCACGAGGCACAGTGGTGTGTTCTGACGATAGAGATCCGACACGGAAGTGGGAGGTGATCAACATGGACTTCATCACGGGATTGCCTAGCTTTCGGAGGAGACATGATTCTATATGGGTTATCGTCGGCGGTGTGAAATCAGCCCACTTTCTTCCGTTAGGACGACTTTCTCGGTGAGATTATGCGGACTTTACATCAGAGATCGTCGGTGCGTGAGTCCCTATTTCGATCATATCAGACGAGGAGCCCGGTTCTGGCTAACTGGAGTCCTTCGAGAGGGTTTAGGGGCGGTGAGCACAGTCTGCATTTCATCCACGAGAGCAGACAGACGGCGGGCGCTATCCGACTCTTGAGGATATCTTTGCGAGCTGTGTTATTGACCGATGGTAGTTGGGAGGATCATTTGCCTCTAGTTGAGTTTGCGTATAATAATAGCTACCACTCCGGTATTGGATGGCGCCTTATGAGGCCTTGTATGGGAGGAAGTGCGGTCGCCTATAGGTTGGTTCGATGTGGGCGAGAGTGCGGCTAGTGGGACGATTTGGTGCAGCGAGCGATGGATAAGGTGAAGCTTATCAAGGCGGCTATTAATGACTCGAGTCGGCGAAGTCGTATCACGGATCATCGGCGTCGGCATCTTGAGTTCGAGTTCATGATTGGGTTTTCTAAAGGTGTCACCCATGAAGGGTGTGATGAGATTCGGGAAGAAGGAAACACGACCCAAGGTACATTGGGCGTTTCCATTGTCGCGAGGTAGGCAAGGTTGCCTATGAGTTGGATCTGCCGTCCGATCTGGAGGCGATGCATCCGGTTTTCACGTATCTATCTTTGAGAGATGTATCGGGGATCCATCTAGGGTACACCGATTGGCGATGTCGGTGTGCCAGGGGTTATCATATGAGAGATTCCCATAGCGATAGTCGGCCGTCGAGTTAGGCGTCTGCGGACCAGGGCGTGGCTTCCGTCAAAGTTACGTGGCGGAGCGAGCTCGGGGAGGAGATGGCGTGGGAAGGCGAGGAGGACATGAGGCGAAGTATCCTCACCTATTCCCACACCTCCGGGTAATTCACTTTCCTACTTGTAAATTTCCATTTTCATATATGCCTAAGTGTTATATTTTTGTGGCCATGTGTGGCACTTGCAGTGTTTAAGCTTCATCGATAAGCGTCTTGAGAAGGAACATTCGACGAATGTTTCTAAGGAGGAGAATGTTATACCCGTATTTCAGTATATGCGTAAGGGAATACGTCTGAAAAGTTGGCCTTAAAGATAGCCTTGGGCGTTTTATTTGTGCCTGACTCACTAAAAGAATCGTTTTAGGCGAAGCGTTTCCACGACTTCGTAGGGAAAATTCGGCTATGCCATTACTAATTTTGCGGATTTTTCGAGAGGCGAAACATTTTGGACCAGCGGGAGGCGACACTTGTCACCCTCGATTGATGAACTTGAAATCGTCCGTTTGGGCCGAATTGGGCAAAGGTGAGCACGTTTTTGTGCCTTGTGCACAAGTCAAGGAGTTAGTAGGATATTTGTGTAGAGTAAATCTTCACCCTACACTTGCCTTGCACTTGTCTTAATCTTGGCCATTGGTTGGCCACTTCTTGACCTATAAAGACCCCCCTTAAGATGCAGAGTTCTTCATCCACAAAGTTATCTTCCAAGTCTTGAAAAATCCTCTCCTCTCCCTTAAGCCTTTCGTCCAACCCCTCCCCCCCCTGTGAGTGAGTTTGGCGAGGGCTACCCCACTAGCCTAGCAAATCTACCCCACTCCCTTGGTAGAAAAGTTGTCTTCTAGTATAGTTATAATGCCCAAAATACTAGCCCAAATCCCTTAGTCCTTTGTAGAAGTTGTGAAGAACTTCTAAGGTTTCTTAGAGCTCTGGGAGCGTACAACTTAGGAGCTAAACCTTGCTCGGTAGCGACTTTATCTAGGATATTATTGGGCTACCAGGGTAACTAATCCTAACCCTCTTTTGAATTAGAGAATACTTCTTGTAGTAGTATAAGAATAAGTATTAAATACTTAGAAGGATATTCTGAGAATAGAATTGAGCTGTTATCACGATGAAGGGTTTAAAGAAGAATAATTGGCTGTACTCACATAGAATTTGTTTTCTGATGAACTTATATAGCTCGGGTAGGGTTGTCTTTGCCCGACCATCCGTAGAATTGTGAACCCTCTGTTTAGAATGACCTTGAGTAGTCTTTGATAGATATGCGTGACTATTATGGTGACTCTCTGCGCGACATATTGACTTGGCGGTGGTTTTATTGAGAAGGTATGTGATTCTTCCTAAAGCATGATATTTTACAATATATATATATGCGGTGAAGCGTCGTGTGTTAAGCTGAATAATAACTACGGCAATGTCTTTGACTTAAGCTGAATAATACTTACGGCAATGCCACGCTAAGCACGAATAATACTTACGATGCCTCAGCTTAAGCACTGAATAATAAAGAAGCGAAAGCATTTCAAAGAATCTTGAATCATTTTTAGAGAAGATAAATATTTGGTTTTAAAACAAAAGCTTAAGAGTTATACTAGCTTTATGGGAAGTTAGGTATATGACTTAAGAAAGATAAAAAGGAACTGTTTACTTGTTTGTTTATAAAAGCCTTGTATTGATTTCTGTTAAGTGTAGTAAGATTTGTGTGATAAGTAAACCTATTATGATGCTACCTGGGTTAGTGTCTTGAAATGCTGTGTAAGGGGGTCATTCTTGCTGTGCTTACGTTGCTAACCGGTAAGTCCGTTGTACTGTTATTGTATCACCTACCCCGATTGTTATTATCTGAGGGCTTGCCAGATCTTGGTCTATCGGCCTATGCGGTCTGTGAGACTATGCGAACATCGGTATGCTCGGGATTGATCATTCGGGTGTTTAGCTTGATGGGGATTCCTATGCGGTCTGTTGAGACTACGGTCTTTTGAGGCTATGCAGGTGCGGAGCCTAGGCGGATCTGGGGTTAGCTGCCCCGATGCGAGGAATACCTCATGCAGTGCGTGTGTGACCTATGCGGTGCGGAAGTCGAGGACTAGGCACGCAGAATTATACTATAGGCGATTGGCCTTGCGATCATTCGCGGCCTAGAATAGACACATTACGATTTCCTATTCTTGTTGTTGTTTGTGATGTGGCACTATGCAATTGAAGCGGTGTATTTGTGAAAGGGTTTTAAATACTTTGATTTCATTTGATTCTTTATAGTTTCACATACTTGGTACTGTTGTCTTGACCTCGCCCGAGGCTGCGTTAAATCTGCGCAGTAAGGGCAAGCGGTGCTAGATCCACATCCTTAGGATCTTTGCGTTGGTGTCGGGAGCTCCATCTTATAGGAGGCTCTACTTTTAGGTATGATCTCCTGTATTGTAGATAGTTTTATCTGATCGAGGTATGGTAGAACTGTCCGCCATAGTTGTTTACTTTAAGTGCTGTAGTACTATTATGCAGTTGGGATATGCTTGCAAAAACTTGAGTTATTTATATTATGCCGTAAGGCAAGCTTTTCATCAGATAAAGCTATTTTACATTTTTCTTATGTTTCTGTCTTGTTTTATATTTCCATTGGTTACTCGATGTATGACTACTTGGGTGCCGTGAAGGCACGATCCACGGGCCGGGCAGGTCGTGTGACAATTACCCTCACCCGAGACCGTCGGGATCCCAAGGTGAATGATTTTAGGCCTATTGGATTGACTAATGTGGTCTACAAGATCATAACAAAGATTTTAGCTAACAGAATGGCAATGGTTCTTCCTACTCTTGTTGACAAATCTCAAGGGGCTTTTGTGAAAGGAAGAAACATGATGGACAATGTTTTTGTTGCACAAGAGCTTGTGAGATGTTTTAATAGAGCTAGAGTCTCACCAAGGTGTATGCTTATGGTGGATATTCGGAAAGCATTTGATACGGTCTCTTGGAGCTTCCTTGAGTTGGTACTAGGAGGTCTCAAATTTCCGGACAGATTTGTAAGATGGATCATGGAATGTGTTAGCTCAACTTCTTTCTCTCTTTCAATCAACGGGGAGCTACATGGTTACTTCAAGGGTAAGCGCGGCCTAAGACAAGGTGATCCTATGTCTCCTACGCTCTTTATCTTGTGTATGGAATACCTTTCAAGGATGCTAAAACTAAAGGCTGCGGAAAGAGCTTTCTCCTATTATCCAAAGTGTAAGAGATTGGGCATTACTCACCTTGCATTTGCGGATGACCTCATGCTTTTTGCCAAATGAGATGTATCTTCAGTTGGGATTCTTATGGAGTGTCTTGAAGAGTTGGAGGCTGTCTCAGGGTTAACTCTTAACCCATCTAAATCCTCCGTCTACATAGCGGGAGTGCATGATACAGTTCGTGACTTGATCTTGTCTAGAGTGGGATTCGGCATTGGTAACTTTCCGGTACGTTACTTGGGGATCCCTTTGTCCCCAATTTCAGTCTCGATAGATCAGTTTGCTCCATTCACTAGTGCAATATCGGATTACATTCAGAAATGGGGGCATCACTCGCTATCTTATGCGGGAAAGCTGAAACTAATCAGGTCGGTCATTCAAGGTGTTGAGAGCTTTTGGTTCCGGGCACTTCCTATTCCCGCCACAGTCCTCAACAAGGTACGGTCTACATGCATTCAGTTCTTATGGGAGGTAAACCACGAAGTCGCTTGGGATGTCATTTGTTTGCCCAATCGAAGGAGGCTTGGGTCTTATGAACATCAAAGAATGAAACCATGCCTTGCTATCCGGACCATTTGGCAAACTCTGCTGAGGCGATTCCTTATGGGTCCATGGATCAATAGCTACTATTTGAGAGGCCTATCATTTTGGGATTATGAGTACGTCTAAGGACTCCCCCTTATTCAAAAAAATTTGTGGGATCCGCGACAAATTTGTTTCTATCTTTGGTAGCCAAGGCGACGCAATTGCAGGCTTGGAAAAGTGTTGTACCAACGGAAAATTTGATTCTAGCCTCGTGTATGATATCTTGCGCATTCCGCAAGATAAAAAGCTTTGGATGTCACAAATTTGGAAAGGCTTCATTCCTCCTAAGTTCTCTTTCACAGTGTGGCTCACTTGTAGAAAGATGTTAGCTACAAAAGACACTCTTTCCTATCTAAACTTGGAGGATAAGTCTTGCGGGTTCTGCAAGCGAGCTAATGAGACAAAGGAGCACCTCTTCTTTACTTTCCCCTACACACGCTTGATTTGGAAGAGCATAAGGGAATGGTTGGGTATTAGAAGAGAAATGACAACTGTTGAAAGCTCTCTTAAGTGGATCAAGAAAGACCACCGCGGGACAAACATCCGAGCCAAATATATCTTGCTTGCCTTTTGCATAGTGGTCTATGAGATTTGGAGGACAAGAAATACATTGCTCTTTGAAGGCACAAGCTTACCGGCAGAGGAGGTCATTGCAAAGATTAAAACAACATCTAATAGAGTTCTCTATGATTTAATCCCCTCTTGCTTCTGGCACCTATGGTGGCCGCCTCCTCCTCCATTTCTTGTTTATATTACGTTGAGGATTGAGAACCCTCAATGACTGATTGTAGCCACCTTCTTTCCGTTATTAGTAATAATATTTGCCTTTACCAAAAAAAAAAAAAGGAGGTGCTGTCCGATTTTCCGTAGAATTTAGTGACTTTGCACTTATAATATTCTACGTTTGAAGTAAGACGTTAATAGACGTATTATGGACATTATAGGTTGACATACTACGGGCGGGATATTGTACTTAGCAAGTGGATTGACCCAAAGAGGTATGTAGAACTTTCCTATCTTTTGAGCATGAATAGTTGCGTATATAGTGCGGTGAGCGTCTGAAAACCTTGATATACTTTACTTGTTTTAAGAATAGCCAAGTTGGGTGAGTTAGGAGATTAACTCGCTTCTTTAAAAATATTAAGGATGTCTTAAGTTTTAAAGTTAAGGGACTTGAAGTGTTTTAAAGTATATGATACTTGTTTCGTTTTAAACGTATAAGTCCCTTGGATAGGAAATTGTAATTGGCTAAGGTATAAAGTTAATATAACGACTTTATGGGAAGTTGGTTATATTAGCTTTATGGAAAGATAAATAAGGATAAATGACTTGAATTAATGAAAGGCAATTTGATTTTAAGGCATCAATTGCCTAAGGTTTTAAAAGAAAAGAAGTCATTTGATTTGGAAGCCTAATTTTATTTCTAAAGGTATTGTGACTTGTCTTGAAAAGTAATTGTGACTTGATACTACAGTTATTAGTATCTTGGAAGTTTTATATGAAAAAGAGTCATTTTTAAAAGAGTGGAAGTATGTAGTACTTTGGGTTAAATCCCCGGATTTTTATAAAAGACATGTTAGTGCCTTAAGTAAACTAAAATGAGAGTGTATATGAACAAGACTAATAAGAAGTTAGAGATTTCTTAACTTGCTTATATATTGTATGATAAATAGGTAGTGCTTATGTTATAAATGATAAGCGGTAGTGCTTATGTTATGTATGATAGCCGGTTTGTGCTAGTGGTATATTATTCATTCTGAGGTCGTTCCGGGTTTGTGGCATTTGCATATTACGTGGATTTGGTACCTGATCACGAGGAATACCTCATGCGGGTCGTAAGGGCTTATGCGGGTGAAATAGTCCCATGCGAGGCGGATCAGTCTATGCGAGGAATACCTCATGCGGTCTACCACGACTATGCGAGCGGATCTGACTATCACGAGGAATACCTCATGCGGGTCCACACGACCCTTGCGGGTGAAATAGTCCCAAGAGTAGGGTTGCTTAATGATAATGCGGGCGGGTGGTCCTGCTTTGATCGTGAGCCTCCTATTTTTATGTTGTAAGTATACTCTTATTTACTCTCATTGTTAGTAAGGCACATTGTACTGTAATTTGATTATCATACATGTCTCCGGCTTTGTTTTAGACTCATGATGTAATTATAATATTTTCCAGTTTTACATACTTAGTACATATGTGTACTGACCCCCTTCCTCGGGGGCTGCGTTCATGCCACAGGTAGGGGTAAGCAGGTGGTGAATCCTCATTCTTAGGATCACAGATCAGGTGTCAGAAGCTCCATTTTCTCCGGAGGCTTGTCTTTTAGTGATTTTCCCACGATATTGTAGATTTTATGTACATTGGTATGGCTATTATACCGTATTTCAGTATATGCGTGGGGAATAAATGCGAAAATCTAGCCTTAAAGTTTAGGCACAACTCACAAAGCGAATAGTTTTCAGGAAACGTTTCGGCTTTCGTAGGGTAAATTCGGCTATGCCATTTCTAATTTTTGCGGATTTTTAGAGGCGAAACATTTTGGACCAGCGGGAGGCGACACTTGGCACCCTCCAATTGGTGGACTTAGATAAATCCATGGGGCCAATTGGAATGGGATTGGCACGTTTTGGTGCCTTGCTCAAAATCGAGAGTTGGTAGGATATTTGTGTATAGTTAATCCTCACCCTACACTTGCCTTGCACTTGTCCAAATCTTGGCCATTGGTTGGCCACTTCTTGACCTATAAATACCCCCCTTAAGATGAAGAGTTCTTCATCCACAAAGCTTTCAAGTCTTGAAAATCCTCTCCTCTCCTTTGTAGCTCTTTTAGTCCAACACTCCTCCTCCTCCTTGTGAAGGCCTCGGCGAATACCACCTAGCCTAGCCAAAAATCTACCCCCCTTGTAGAAAAGTTACCTTCTTGTATCGTTATAATGCCCAAAATACCACAGCCCAAATACCTTAGTACTTGGTAGAAGTTGTGAAGAACTTCAAGGTTCTTGGAGCATACAACAGGAGCAAAACCTTGCTCGGTAGCGACTTTTCTAGGATATTATTGGGCTACCGAGGTAATAATCCTAACCTCTTTTGAATTAGAGAATACTTCTTGTTATAGTATAAGAATAAGTATAAATACTTAGAAGTATATCACAGAATAGAATTGAAGTATTAATCACTTAGAAGGGTTTAAAGAAGAATAATCAAAGCGTACTTACATAGAATTTGTTTTCACGATGAACTTATATAGCTCACGGGTAGGAAGTGCTGCGACTTAGTAAATTATGAACCCCTGTTTAGAATGACCTTGAGTAGTCTTTAATAGATATCTGTGACTATTATAGGTGACTCTCTGCGACATATTGACTTGGCGGTGGTTTTTTGAGAAGGTATGTGATTCTTCCTAAAGCATGATATTTTACAATATAACTACGGCAATGTCTTTGACTTAAGCTGAATAATACTTACGGCAATGCCTCGGCTTAAGCTGAATAATACTTACGGCAATGCCTGTGGCAAGCACGAATAATAAGAAGCGAAAACATTTTAAAGACTCTTGTATCATATTAAGAAGAGAACTAATTGGTTTTAAAGCGAAGCTTAAGAGTTATACTAGCTTTATGGGAAGTAAGTATAACCACTTAAGATTTATAAAAGAAACAAGTTTGCCTATGTGTTTATAACGGACTTGTATTGTGAAAGAATAATAAAAATGGTTTGATAAGTAGGCATGATATGATGCTATGTGTGTTAGTATCTTGTAACGTTTGTATAGGTGAGTATCCTTGTTTTGCTTATGTTGTTTAAAGATAAGTTGTTATGTTAGTATACTATCACTCACCTCTTGAGATGATACAGAGGTTAAGCGCCCTCCGTCTGGGGTAGACTCGGTGATGCAGGACCGTGATTCGAGAATACCTCATGCGGGTCGGGGGCCTATGCGAACTACGAGAGTTCGAGTTAGTATGCGGGGTTATACCTCATGCGATGCGTGTGGCCGTGCGGACAGCGAGTCGGGGCGATGCGAGGTAGCTACCCTCGATGCGGGGTTATACCTCATGCGGGCCCGTGAGTGGCCTATGCGGACTCGGGAGTCGAGTTAGGCTTGCGAGAATGATGATGAGGCGAGTGGCCTGTTTCGATCATTCGCGGCCTAGACAAGACTCATTCTGATTACTATTGTTGCTCTTGTTTGTGATGTGGCACTATATGCGGTTTCCTTGGTTGTTTCATACATATTTGTAAGCGGGTTTTAAAAATGATATGTTTCATTTAAGTACTTCTGATTTCGCATACTTAGTACTGTTATGCGACCTCGCCCGAGCTGCGTTCATCTGCAGGTAAGGGCAGCAGTGCTAGATCGCATTCTTAGGATCTACGTTGGTGTCGGGAGCTCCGTCTCTTGGAGGCTCTACTTTTGGTATGATCTCCTGTTGTAGATAGTTTTATCTGATCGAGGGTATGGCGGGGCCTGTCGCCATAGTTATATATTTCCTTAGAAGTGCGTAGTCATGTTATGCGATTGTCGGATGTAGCTTGAACTATGATTATATATATCTTAGAAAGCGGTGTTTTCTCACATAAAGCGTGTCTTATTTTATAAAGCTGTTTCATGTCTTGTTTTATATTCCGATTTCTCGATGTATGACTACTTGGGTGCCGGTAAGGCACGATCCACGGGCCGGGCAGTCGTGACAAAAGTGGTATTAAGCGATTAATCCTCGGAAAGTGTCTGACCGTATCTAGTAAGTCTTGATTATCGGTGTGTTGTGCACCACACCAATAATCGAGGAGGCTATAGGATATTTAGGATTGGTTTCCATTCTTCTCATTACGAGATCGTGCTTTAGAAGCGTGTTATAGGTTGGACCCTCTAACGTATTCCTTTCATATGATTATGCCTCGCGTAAGGCAACCGGGCCCAGAAGGCAAGCGGCCGAGGCGCTAGCGAGACACCCGAGTCACGAGGGCTCGAGGCCCGTCTATACGAGGCAGCGAGTTCTATGGCGCCGCCCGGCCCAGCCTGAACCACGGTACCACACCTCTGTCCCGCGGCTGGGCGGAGAGTTAGAAGTACTGAGATGGCTTGACTTTGGCTAAAGTTGTGGCCCGATACGAGAGAGATTGGATGCGGCGGTTCAGTTCAGCTCAGCTCGATCGCGCCGTGGTACACGAGGCGAGATAGTTTGAGGCTACGAGATTTCTTGAGTTGTAGCCCGGAGTTTTATGGGTCGGCGGGAGGATGATCGCGAGTTCATCCGCCGAAGGATTTTGAGTGATCGAGCGTCGGAGACCGGTCGTGATCTTTGGTTCACATAAGTGCGTGATACCGCGATCGATTGGTTTGATTCATGGGAGTTATCGGGAAACCGCAGCGTCCCAGTACGCAGGATGAGTTCTCGGAGGCTTTCCTCGCTCAGCTTGCCTCGCGGATGAGGCGCGGGGTGATAGATTTTCTTCTTGGCGAGAGAAGGGCCTTTGTCGAGTACAATGTCGAGTTTGATTCATTGGCTCGATATGTCCCGGCGTTAGTAGCGATATGGAGGATAGGGTACACCGCTATGTCAGGGCTGAAACGACTATGGCGAGTCGTATGCGGGGTTTCTCTCGGTAGGGTATGGACATTACGCGTGCGAGCTCGCCCTTGGATGCGAGGCGCGAGGTCGGCGAGTGGGCGACGGCCCGGCGAGAAGAAGGCGGGGCGGGAGGGCGCGGTGGTTATCGTGGTGGCGGCCTCGGCGATCTGGGTCGCACCACGGCCGGCTCGAGCACTCTGCGCACCGTCGGCCACGGCCCGAGTTTTGAGGCGAACCGGGCCGGGGCTTGAGGCGTCGAGTAGCGAGTGCGGCGATCGGGACCACCCCGGTGTGGCCGTCACGGTAGATCCATTCACGGGAAGTGTGGTACTACATGGATCTTATTCTGATTGTGGCGGCGAGGTCACTTTGCCTTTGTCAGGCCGGCGTGGCGGTGGTAGGGCCCGGCCGAGTTACGTGGCGGCCGCCATCTCCTCTGATTACTCGCCCGGGAGCGAGTGCTCGTGGGTCAGCAGTCGCGGCGAGTCGTGGCTCGAGTCCCGATTCTAGCGGTCCTCGAACGCATTTATGCTTTGTCGGTAAGCGGGATCGGGAGGCCTCGCGATGTCGTCACGGTACCTTATCGATTCTGGTTTGATGTTTATGCCTTGATAGATCCGGGTTCTACTGCGTCTATATATCTCCCTTGTTGCTAGTAGGATAGGGATGAGCACGAGTCCATAGACCACTTCGAGGTAGCTACGCGATGGGTGATTCGGTGGTAGCTCGGCGGGTATATAGGGCTTGTCTGTGACCATTCTGATCGTCGGACCTAGCGGACTTGATAGAGTTGGAGATGATTGACCGACATGATTATGGGGATGGATTGGCTAGCTTCGCTATGCCAATGTAGGCTGAGAGAGAGTAATGCGGTTCGATTTCTGAGGCGGTTGTTGAGTGGGAGGAGCACGGTATCGCCAGAGGTAGGTTTATTTCCTACCTCAAGGCTAGGAAGATGGTGCGAAGGGTATATCTACCATCTAGTTCGAGTGTTTGATCACGAGGCTGCGGTACCAGATTTTGATCGATTCCGTAGTCGTGAGTTCAGGGCGTGTTCCCGGATGACCTCCGGGTATCCTCACGAGAGGAGATTGAGTTTTGTATTGACATATTGCGGATACTCGGCCTATTTCCATTCCGCCATGAGAATGGCACTGCCAGATTGAGAGAGTGAAGGATCGGCTTAGGGATTTGCTAGAAAGGGCTTCATTAGGCCCGGTGTTTCTCCACAGAAGCGCCGGTATTGTTCGTGAAGAAGAAGGGCGGGGCGCTGCGCATGTGTGTTGATTACGAGCGGTGAACAAGGTGACCATTAAAACAGATACCCGCTCCCGGGATTGATGATTTGTTCGACCGATTGCAGTGCGAGATGTTTCTCCAAGATTGATCTGCGATCGGGCTATCATCAGTGCGAGTCGAGAGGTGGATGTCCCAGATTGCATTAGGACACGGAGCATTATGAGTTGGTCATGTCTTTTGGGTTGACGATGCTCGTGGTATTCATGGATTTGATGAACGAGTGTTCAAACCATTTTGGACACGTTTGTGATAGTGTTCATTGATGATATCTTGGTTTATTCGCTCGGAAGCGGGAGCATGCGGAGCATTTGAGGCTGTCTTGTGATTCTCGAGACCAGTGATTATCGCCAAGTTTTCCAAATGTGAGTTTTGGTTGACTTGATGGCGTTTCTTGGGCATATTGCCGGTGATGGCATTCGAGTTGATCTGGCGAATCGAAGCGATCGAGACTTGGCGAGACCTCTACTCAGCGAGAGGTTCGCGATTTTACAGGCCTTGCGAGTTATTATCGGCGGTTCGTGGAGAAGTTTGCTTCTATCTGCACCGTTGACTAGGGTGACTCGGAAGCGACCAAGTTTGATGGTGATGCTTGTGGCGGGGTTTCGATTCTTTGAAAGAAGGCGGCCGCCCGTTCTTACTCTTCGGAGGTCGGATGGTTATATGCGTGTATTGTGATGCGTCGGGCATCGGGTTGGGATGTGTATTGATGCAGCATGGCGGGGTTATAGCATATGCATCCGGCGGTGAAGAAACACGAGAGAACTACCCGCGTGATTTGGAGTTAGCGGTAGTGATTCACGCTTTGAAGATCTGGAGGCACTATTTGTATGGGGTTCACGTGGATATTTATACGGACCACAAGAGCCTCGGTATATCTTGACGGAGGAGTGAACTTACGGCGAGCGGTGGTTAGAGTTGCTTAAGGATTACGATGTTGATATCTATACCACGGGAAGGCGATGTTGTGGCGGATGCTGAGTCGTAGGTCGATGGGAGCCTATCGGATGTGCGACTAGAGAGGAGGACATGGTTCGTGATTTGCATCAGTTAGCGAGCCTTGGTGTCCGTTTGATTGATCCCGATAGCGGTGGGGTTAGAGTTCGTGAGGTTGCGAGTCTTCCATCGTCGAGGTGAAGAAGCGGCGATTCGAGGATCGGCTTTGATTCGATATCGTGATCTGACTCTTACGTGAGGCAAAGGTCCTTTTGTAGCACGATGGGGTGCTAAGGTTTGGCGGTATGTGTTCGGATGTTTGAGGACTTGGCGAGTTCTTGGGAAGCACGCGGTAGCGTTACTCTATCCGTCAAAGTCGACCAAGATGTACCACGACCTTAGATCGTGTATTGGTGGGATGGCGAAGAGGGCGTTGCGAGTTCGTAGCTCGGTGCCGTGTTGTCGCAGTGAAGGTAGAGCACCGAGGCACGGTGGTTTTATTCTGACGATTGAGATCCGGCACGGAAGTGGGAGGTAATCAACATGGACTTCATCACGGGATTACCTCGCACTCGGAGGAGACATGATTCTATATGGGTTATCGTCGGCGGTGACAAAATCAGCCCACTTTCTTCCGTCGGGCGACTTTTGGTGAGGATTATGCGGACTTTACATCAGAGATCGTCGGGCTGCATGAGTCCCTACTTCGATCATATCAGATGGAGAGCCCGGTTCTGGCTAACACGGAGTCCTTCGAGAGGGTTTAGGGGCGGTGAGCACAGTGCTGCATTTCATCCACAGACAGACGAGCGAGCGCTATCCGACTCTTGAGGATATCTGCGAGCTGTGTTATTGACTTTAGTGGTAGTTGGGAGGATCATTTGCCTCTAGTTGAGTTTGCGTATAATAATAGCTACCACTCGGTATTGGATGGCGCCTTATGAGGCCTTGTATGGGAGGAAGTGCGGATCGCCTATAGGTTGGTTCGATGTGGGCGGCGGCTAGTGGGACGATTTGATACGACGATGGATAAGGTGAAACTTATCAAAGGCGGCTATTGACTCAGTCGGCGAGAAGTCGTATCACAGATCATCGTCGTCGACATCTTGAGTTCGAGTTCATGATTGGGTTTTCCTAAAGGTGTCACCCATGAAGGGTGTG